>BSAI01000212.1:6981693-7077961 GCA_036245035.1 Adrianichthys oophorus | reverse complement strand
AAAAAAAAAAAAAAAAAAGAGCCCAAATGGTTGTAGAGTTTTAGGATTTGGTAAACTTTACATAAAGAAAGGTCACTTTCCCATTTCTTTGTTTTAAATCCACAGGTTCATTGAGAGCAATAAGCTGGAGACGACATCCAAGTTTGCCTTCAGAGGACTCAGGGATTTAACTCACTTGTATGTTTCAAATCATGTGATCTAGACAGTGTTTATGAAACCCATTTGAACACTTCCTGATTTCTTTTTTTTTTTTTTTCCCATTTGCTGCCTCCAGGTCTTTGGCAAACAACAACATTAAAGCGCTGCCTCGGGACCTCTTTGCAGACCTGGACTCACTGATAGAGCTGTGAGTTCTCCATGTTGGAACATTCTTCAGTGTTGTTTTATTACCTCTTGAGTTGCAGCCTCTTAGGCTTTTCTGCCTCACAGGGACTTGCGAGGTAATGCCTTCGAGTGCGACTGCAGGGTAAAATGGCTCATGACGTGGCTGAAGAGCACCAACGCCACCGTGTCCAATGTCTTGTGTGCTGCACCAGAGGACCTGAAGGACAAGCGCCTCAATGACATGAACAGCCTGCACGACGAGTGCGTTTCTACAGGTGAGAGACTCATGTCAGACTCCAGTCTGACTAGCAGCTCAAATCCTTCCAGCCAGAGGCTTTTGCGACACGGTCTCTGGCTGCTGGTAAAAAGCTGAACTTGTTTTACAGATTTCGTCCTCCATCAGTCCTTGGATGCAGAGTCTCTGTCTGTCGACACGTTCACTTATAAGAATGACGTCTATGTGACCATTGCTGCTCCAACCACAGAGAGCTGTATGGTTTTCCAGTGGGACCACATTGAAATGTACTTCAGGACATATGATAATATAACAGGTAATCACAGGTAATCACAGACTCCTTCAGCTGCACTTAAAGTCCCACTCCAATCATCCTTTGATCTATGATCAGAAAAATCCCACAAGAACATAACATGCAGGAACGCCAGACTCCACATCAAGGGTTTGATGCTTTTTCTTTAATACCATTACTATTATCAACAAGCAAGGTCTATTTCCTGTTTTTTCTGTTGTTGGATTATGTTTGTGCCAAAACAGACACCGTAAAGGACTAGTATTTAGTCTCCATTTTGTCGGGCCCCATTTGGTTTAACTGTGCATTGGAAGAATGGGACCCATGCATGTGGGATTGCAGGTTCCTTGGTGACCCTACCTGTAAATCCCCATGTGTGGCCTCAGTAGGATCACCTGAAACTTAGGCTTTAGCCCGGCACCATCCATGAAGCCATTGGACCTTTTCATATCTAACAATGGATCTTCTATTGCTCACACAGGGTCGCCTTGTTATGAAATTGACTTAGGACCATTGACTGTATAGGAGAACTGGACTGAGTGACCCCTCCCTCCTTGCATTCCAAACAGGAAGTACCCACTGGCTCAGAGAAGCCAAAATCCCACAGACTTTGAGAAGTAAACAGCTATTACTTGTCATGATATTTTTTCTTTATTTCAAGTTATAAACTGACCAATCAGATGCCTTAATAAAAACATGTGGTCTCATGTCAAACGTTCAAAATGTTTGACAGATTCTCCTGAGCCTGCTTTCAAATGGTAGGGGTGTAGACTTCCAACAAGCTCACTCCAGATTGGTGAGAGTGGTTCCCAGAAAAAACGATGACTCAGACCAACTGGGACTAATCACTGCTTATTGATTTCTAGTTCCAACATAGCAAAGTCCAAAAAATGAAAAATTTGGCGACTGAATTGATTTAATTTCGTTGGAGCCGGGTAAAAGCCATTTTTCTATGGGTGATGCCACACTCACTCTGTCCAGTTCTCACATACAGTCAATGTTCAGGACTCCCTTGTTTGGCCAACTTCAGCTCACTTCAGATAACCCGCACATACTGGGTGATTGATTTACAGCGACGTTATGGTTGGGTTTCACCTTTCCTTAAATGGTTCCTGTGCCTTTCAGGTCAGTCCATTGTGAGCTGCAAGTCGGTTGTGATCCAGGATGAGGTGTTTGTCATTGTGGCTCAGCTCTTCGGAGGTTCTCACATTTACAAGTTTGACGATGACCAAAGCCGTTTCAACAAGTTCCAGGACATCGAAGTGACTAAGATCTCCAAGCCCAACGACATTGAAGTGTTCCAGATTGGGACCGATTGGTTCTTTGTGGTTGCAGACAGCTCCAAAGCTGGCTTGTCCACCCTCTACAAGTGGAACGACAACGGCTTTTACTCATATCAGTCTCTTCATGAGTGGTTCCGCGACACAGATGCAGAGTTCTTGAACTTGGATGGGAAGGCCCATCTGATTTTAGCGAGCCGCTCTCAGGTTCCTGTGATTTACCAGTGGATTCGGAGCAACCAGAAGTTCGTCCAGCAGGGAGAAATTCCGAACATGGAGGATGTAGTGGCTGTGAAACACTTCCGGATCAAGGAGGAGCTGTACCTGACTTTGACCCGCTACATCGGCGACTCCAAAGTTCTTCGATGGAGCCCCAAACAGTTTGCAGAGATCCAGGCAATTCCCTCACGTGGTTCCATGACCCTGCAGCCATTCTCCTTCAAGGAGCAGTACTACCTAGCTCTGGGAAGCGACTACACTTTTTCACAGATTTACCTTTGGGACGAGGACAAGAAACTCTTTGAGCGCTTCAAGGAAGTGTACATCCAAGCTCCGCGCTCCTTTACGGTGGTTTCCACCGATCGCAGGGACTTCGTATTTTCCTCCAGCTTCAAGGGAAACACAAAGATCTTTGAACACATCTTCATTGACCTGAGCTTGTGAGGGGCCGTGCCTTATTGTCCCTCCTGGAATCAAACGTCTTCCACAAATGAGGGGGTGAGGTTAAAAAAAAAGGACAATTACAAACCGTCCAAAACATACACTGTCGGAAGAGCTGGGTCAGATGGCATCTTAACTTTAAAACGCTTTTTATTGTTTTATTTGTTCTCATAAATTTTCAAACTTTAAGAGTTTACAAAACTAGACAAGTAAAAAAATGACCAAATTGCATGGATAGCAAGAATACCATTTTTGTTCAAGCCCATTTTTTTGTTCAATTTTTATGTATAATAACTGGGAAAAAATAAGGTTGTCACTCGATGTTCCTAACAGCCTGTGGTATGGAGCTTTGCCCCACAGGAGCCTTGTGTTCTGATGGCTCTACAGTGCCTCCCTCTGGCCGTGCTGAAGCATCACACACCCCCGATCTTCCATGGAAGAAAAGTTTGAAAGCACAAACCTTTATTTAAAAATGTCTAGACTGTAGTTTTTTAGCTGTTAAAGTAACTGTAGGTGCTAAAGGCTGTGTTACATGCAGCTTATTAAAAAATTTAAATGGTTTGCTCTTTTTAGGAAAGATTTAAGTTAAAACAAACCTACAGAAGACCTTTTAGTTTTACAACTTTTGCATCTTTGAAACTTGCTGTTGCTTGTTGTTGATCAGGGAAGTCTAAAGGGTATCGAGTTTTTGTCTGTCTTTACTAAATCCTCACCACTGAAGTCAGAGGCCTTGTGTGAAACTCATTGTAAATAGATCCACTGAAAACAAATCCGTCACGTCTGCTTTTTCAGAAACCTGAATGTGGATGACTCACAAAATGTACAGACAATTCTGGAATGTTTTTTGCAATGTCACTACAGATCTTTGCACTTACTTACACAATGAAAAAGTTACAGCAGCTTGCAAGGGCATGACATAAAAAAAAACTATTTCTAGAGAAACTTGATGTCTTCTAGTGCTTCATTAACAAAATGAATGGCATTGCGGATATAAAGAAAATATGCAAGTTTTAAACTGATTTTGTATGATTTAAGTATTGAATGTCAATATTATTAAAATAACTGTAAGTTCATTTATTTGGATATTCAAATAAAAGTCTATTAATGAAAAAAGACTGTCTTGGTTTTTGTTAATAGCCAAAAACCTTTTTAGGGGGAAAGTTTCTAATGTTTTTTTTTTTTTTTACATTCTAAGAATAATAAACCTAGTAAATAAAATTCTAAGACTTTGTTTGATGAGTAGCTCCAATATTACTGTCCCTAAATATCGGATAATACTCTTTAGCTTAACTCTTTATAAACTTTACAGATAGTGAAAATCTCCAAACAGATGTGCTAACCAGAAAATGGAAATTATTGCATTTTTATTATCTTACATGATTCCATTAATAGTAACTTTGGGAGTACCTTAAAAAGTTAATTAATAATTCTTATAATGAGACCCAAAACATTTTTTCTGCTTCAAGCTTTGAAAGGAAACGAGCCAGCTTCTATGCAGTCTATGCAGTGAGCTTATCATAACTTTAGTAATGCACCCAGGAGTTCCTACTGTTGAACCATCTTATTTCTTTCTCATAAAAATCAAACTACAGACTCTGGGGAAAATTTAATTTCAGTGTGATGCCCTGAACAAAAGCAGAAACTAAGACTGAGCTCATGTCGACAACAAACAGGGTGCAACAAAAGTCAAACAGTTCTCAGTTTCATTAAATACGGCAGCTACTACAATGAAAATGAATAATTTTTGGTTTAAATGTACAGGTGGCGCCTCATTAATGGCAGCAGACACAGAAACATGTAGAGACATAACATCTGACCTTCCACTTCAGATGTTTCTCCAAAAAACCTAGTGTTTCATATGATGTTTGCAGACAATATTCTGATTTGTAGTGAGAGCACGGAACAGGTGGAGGAGAAGCTAGAGAGGTTTGCGTGAGTTATGTGAGTTATAAGTTGTATTTTTTCATAAAATAAACATTAAACTTAAGTAATTTCATTATTTTAGCTATTGCCACAAATAGTGGGATGTTAAAACCATAGACTGTAGAATGACTGATAATACGTCTATGGTTAAAACAGTGGAGTGACTTTATTGTATCTTATTTTTGAAGTTCAAAAAAGACATTGCAGAAGTAATATATGTTCATATAACTTATACAGATATGCAAGCAAAAAGATATGAGAAGCATTTTGAGATTTGAAAGACCATCTTTAATGAAAATCCTTCTTTTGGTGTATGGTTTTTTTCTACCCTTTGGCATGACTTCCGTGTTTATACACCACCAGCCTGTAGGTGGCGGTAGCGCACCTTTATGACTCCATTTGGTAGAAGAAGGAAGTTTTTTTTTATTATTGCCGCCATAGGCTGTAAAAAGCACTGACTGTCAAAGGGAAACTTAAGTCAAAGTTATTGCGGAAATCTCCAACAGGCTTTATAACAAAGGTGAGTCCTTCTTAATATTTTTATTTGAGAATAATGTAAATTCGCTGACATGCTTTAATAGTGATACTTCGCGGAGTTTGACTCTGCTTTTAAAGAAAGGGACCCCACCCGTTTTTGAAAGCTCTTTAGGCTCAATTAAATTGTGTTTTTTGTCCGAAACTGTAGCAAATTATTCAGTTATAGACTGTAAAAATGCAACAATTAAGTTAAGTTGTCTCGTGGCATTTTTTTAAACGTTTAAATTAGCCTTTAAGACACGAAACTTTGTCTCTTCAGGTTATCTCAACCCTGGAACATGAATATCATCAGAGAAGTGCAAGTGTCAGTCCCAGTGCCGACAGAGACGCACCCCGTCATTGAGTGCATATGGAGCAACAACCTGAAAAAGCTCAAAAGGTTACTGAGGGACAACGATATAGAAGGGAAATATCCATGCAGACAACTAAAAGATTACGTAACTCCTCTGATTGCAGCAGTTTCTAAACATAACAAAGACATCTTCTCTTATCTGCTGCGTCAAGGTGCAGTTCCAAGTAATATTTCTCACATAGGCTTTACTGCTTTGCACTTTGTGTCAACGTGTAATGCACCCCTCAGTTTTATGAAAGACCTGATGGATGCTGGTGCAGATCCAAACTTGGGCTGTTTAACACCACTGGAGATTGCTGCTGTCTATAACAGGGAGGATGTTATGAATTGTCTCCTGTCAGCTGGGGCACAAGCAACTTTGATACCCATCAGCAATAATAACTTAAAAATGTTTGTTCGGAAAATTTCTGACTTGGCTTCTCAGGGACATAAACTGTGCTCCCAAATAAAGCCCTTTTGGGATTTGGAGATTTCACTGAAACAAAACTCTCCTGAGACAGTCCTGAAAGACTTTGATTCTCACATGTTTTGGGAGGATCCTATGACTCATTTGATCATGATTGAAATTCTTTTCACAATTTCTGGGGCACAGCAGGAAAAATACAGCCAAAGAAGTATCAGATGGTTAAAAGAAACTGGAAAATTGGATGACTACATAACAAGTGCTGTCAGCCGTTTTGGAAAAATCCCAAAGTCACACTTATTAATGGCTATTTGTAGTTTGCACGCCGTTTTCTGCACAATGGATGACATACCAAATGAGAAAGCCCTGGCCATTATTCCCAAACTGTTGGATGAACTTTGCACAAATAAAAGACCTGATAGCCAGGTAGCTGTCATGAGGATACAAAACATACCTGTATATTTAGAAACTGCCCTTCAAACACTGTATGTGATAACACAAAAGTCCAAAGGCATCAGATCCTGGGATTTCTCGTTTTTGGACAGTCTGACTAAGAAGGTTACCCTTTTCTTAAATGAGCCGCACCCCTCCACAACCAGGGCCTACGCCTATGGCATTTTTGCAAACTTGCTTTCTGTGGGGAATTCTGCCGACATGTTTCAGTCAGTTGGGATTTCTTCAGTGCCTGAAGACATACTGATATCTGCAGAGATAACGACAAACGATAAACTGAAAGAGGTACTGAGACGCCTGAAGAAATACTTTCTTGAGCCAAACTCTACAGAGTTAGCCAGTCCGGCTGTACACAAGAAAAAAAGGAAGAGAAACAAGTCTAAAAATTCTGAGAATCAAGAGGGCCATGACGAGGAAGCCAACTCCCCTTCAGCTAATCAGTTAACAACATCCCTGGTGCAATTAAGTTTAACTGGACCACCTGTCCAGGTAGCGCACATCAAACCTCCCCAGGGCAAAAAATGGCTGCCTATTAGTAAGAGGTGGAATGAAAAACTAAAACGGCTGATAGATGTAGATGAAAGCAAAGTCTGCAGGATTGGGAGCATCGTTTACATTAATTGTGCAGAATTCCGCATCGCTAAGGGAAGCGATGGTACAGAGGTTTTCTTGGGGCTAAGAGATGACGGAACTGAGGTCGCGATCAAGAGGATGTCTAAGAGTAACTACAAAGTTCTGAAAAACGAGGAAGGAATCCTGCGGCTCCCAGAGCTCGATCACCCATTGATTGTGAGGTATATTGATGCAGCAGAAGACCAAAACTTTGGTTATCTCGCTCTCCAACTTTGCGAGTACACCTTGGAAGAATACATCAGCAACCACGTCAACAATCCGCAGATGCAAGAGAAACTTGTTGGTGACTTTCTCCACAGTTTAGAGGTCCTTCACTGTCAAAATCCTCAAATTCTCCACAGAGATCTCAAACCGCAGAATGTTTTGATTGGTAAGAAATTTTGAATTTATTTATTGGCTTTAATATCTACTTTTGATATTCGTATTCATGCTTCTTAGCAAAATTTTAAATACAATTAAGTAGTAATAGCTGAAGGTACGTAGAACTTCTAATTTCTTCATTTGATTTATGTCTTTTACTTTGTTTGCATTGATTCATTCATTTTTAAATGATTTTTTTTATTTGCAACTGAAACTAAGAACAGAAAGTGGTTCCTAATACAGAAATCACAGAAATAAACAATGCCATTATAAGACATATTAAGCAAAATTGCATTTCTAAGTATTTTTTCATTTAAATTGTTGTGAATCAGGAGCAGAGGAAAAACATACAGTTTGAAAACGATTGTGATTTGTGACGTAGAAACTACAGTGGGTGGACCACAAGCTCCCTGCTCCACTCTATTCTGATGTATCCACTTGTAGGCGACGAGAACCATGTACTTCCATGTACATTTTAACATCTGGCTCAAAACTGTATGGCTGGATAGCTTCAGTATTGCTAGCCGTTTTTTTTGAAGCACTAATGTTAGGTTGGTTTGGAGCTGTAAGCTAGCGGGAAAGCACATAAACAGTTCAGTTATGGGTGACAGGAAGGGGGGCGGAGTTGCCCTACATCAGTGGTTCTGCCCACAATTTGGAGACAAATTTCTCATGGACTCCTTTCGCTCTGCAGAAACGATGTCCTTGAAAATAAGATTTTTGAGCTTGGCTAAAAAGAAGTCATAATCAAATTGAAAAGAACTGGAAAATGCTTTAAAAAGACTCCAATCATTATAATTTAAAGTCTTTAGAAATGGTCAGTTTTTCCTCCAGCCAAAAACATTTTTTTTCCTATTTCTGTACATCCTGTTGATTATGTAGGGGTTTTGCAATGTGCCACACTGTTACAATAATGTATAGGCACATTTAAAATGCATGTGTGCTCCGATTATTAACTTTTTAAACATCTCGATTATTATTTGTTTTGAAAACATGAAACCTTGTTTTGAGGTTAAGTTTTTCTTCCTGATTTGTCCCGCAGACGTCAAAGGGAATGCGCGGCTGGCTGACTTTGGCATCAGCAGACGGTTGCGCACAAATGAAACGACTCTCCGGACGGTGAGCGCAGGAACAAAGTGCTGGATGGCCACGGAGACATTGGGACAAGAAGCATGTCCAATCCCTTACAAGTCAAACACCGATGTGCAGGTGGGCATTGCTGCTCCATAAACTCGTTTGGGAAACTTCTGAATGCGTGGATAAATACTGCTTTGTACGTATTTAAGGTGGCGGGGATGCTGATTTACTACATCCTCTCAAGTGGACAACATCCATTTGGCAGAGCAGTTGAATGTGAATTCAACATATACAAGGGCAACTACAGTTTGGAGCATGTTGAAGATGTGCTGGCTGGGGACCTCATTGAGCAGATGATAGATAAAGAGCCAACAAGAAGACCAAGTGTGGAGAAGTGTCTGAGTCTTCCCTTTTTCTGGTCTTCTAAGATGTAAGAATTCAAACCAAAGTCTAAATGTATACATTATTCAAAATACCCATGACAACTCACTGCTTATAAATTGTGCTTTTAAGCATGAATGAGTATTTTGTTTATTAAAGGAAACTGGAATACTTGAAGTGCATTGGTAACAGGGATGAGGCTGCAAACTGTCGAAAAGCAGATCAGAAACTGATCGATTCCCTGGAAAGTTCTGCCGCTGACAGATCCTTTACACAATGGAAACAAAAGGTGAGCACAACATGATACCGTTTACTTTTTGTTCTTTAAAAAGTTTAAATCTCTTATTTCTTTTGTTCAAACAGTTTCCAGAGGACCTGGTTAGAAGGATGGATGGCAAAGGCAAATCTTACCCAGAAACCACACTTGGATTACTGCGCTTCATACGCAACCTCCATGAGCACCAGTAAGAAAAACTGTATTAAAAGGGATGCAAGACTTGCTGCAAGAAAATATTAATACATATTTACATGAAATCAAACGCATATTTAAATTTTAGTGTTTTTCAGTTTAGGGTGTATTCAGACTGGAGAAGTCAGTTGGTCTGGACAGAGTCTGCTTAATTTGGTCTGGATTGAATCCTGAACCTTGCCTTTGGTCTGTATTCAGACAACGGACATTTCTGTTTTGAACTAAAGCTTGTTAACATAACCATGTGACTAAAGAGCTCTTCAGTCATTGGCCAGGAATTATGAGGCCGGGCAAAACAACAAGAGAAGGAATATTTGTTCTGTGCTTTGCAATCCTTTTCAGGAAAGTTCCTTATTCTAACTTTTATATTTTGTTGATCAAATTTTGACGGTTAGACGTTTTGGTTCAGTTGTTCCACTCCAAGCACAGAGTCTATTCAGACTGAGGAATGCACATTCTGTTCACAGCAGCAGTTAAACATGTCTAATAATGTCCCTTTTTTTAACAGTGCGAAGGATGCAGCTCTCGTGGATGTCCTGACGCTGTTCCCTGATCTGTTCGGGTGTATTTACAAGTTCTCTAAAGACAAAGGTTGGAACAAAGAAACTCCTTTAAAGGAAATGTTTCAGAGGGAGGACTCCAGATCTGCCTTTGTGACTCTGCCCACGAGATCAAAAGATGAGGACCATCCAAGTGTTCCCGTTCAAGAATCTCAACAAGAAGACTTGAAGGACATTTAGCTATATTGTGGTCCTCCTATCGAGATCTTGTGTTTCACTGATTTTTTTCAGTGCAACTATGCAACCTTTTTTTTTAAATGCATTGTGTTCTGCATCCTGATTGGCTGTAGACCAATGTTAATCTTCTCTGTACAGTGTCTCCTGTGGCTTAGTAATAGGAAAAAACACTAATCTTAAGAAAAAAATCACTAGAAAGCAGAAAAATGAATTGTCCAAGCACTAAGTTGCTTTTACTTAAGAAATCCTATATTAGAAACAAAATGGTAGCTCTTGAAAGGGAAAACATTTTGACTGTTCAGATTATCATAAAGCTTTGAAAACTGGAGAGCAAATAAAAGCCTAAACAACTTAAAACATATCTTGAATGTCTAAAAACAAGGTTTTAAATGTTTGAAAGTGTAAAATAGTTTGCCCAATGTGTTCAATTCGTCATATTTGCTAAAATCTTTGGTCGCGATGATGTCTTTTTTTTCATTCTATAATACTGAACTTATTTTTCAACATATAGTTTCAACATGATAGAAGTGTGAAAATGTTCACGTCTGTTTAAGGAAAGTGTATAAAGTTTGTAGTGAGGGGTTTTGTAGCCTTGAAGCATCTATTATCCTAACTTTGTGGTTTTCATCTATTGTTATTTTGCAGGATATATGAGGGAACGCTGTTTTTTTGATCATACCTGCTGTGCCTGAAGCTGGGTTGCATATTAATAATGCCTTAAAAGATAAATGGTAGTTGTGAGGGGTCTATGCAAAGAATGTCTTTGTGCTTTTAGTTGTTTGTTTTTGCTTGTTAAGGTTCATTTTTATCCCCAGTCCAATTTTATTGTTTTTATTTTCCCGGTAAATGATTATATGGGAAAAATGCTGCTCTGCACAGAAAACAGCTGGTAAAAAATATACAATATTAGGTTTATAAAACTGTATTTAAGAAACCAGCTTAAAAAAATCCAACTCTTATTTTGTAAAATCCGTTTCCTAAAGTAATTTTAAAAAATGAGATAAAACTCCAGTAAGTGATGCGTTAATGGTTGAGTTGCACTACAATTTTCAACTAAACACTATTAGGTTGTTTTTTTTTTTACATTTTATAATGCTTTTGTTACAATTGTCACATCAGCTGAATGAATGTAGTTAGCAGCTGTTTGAAAATGATTCAATGCATGAAAGTGTTGTTCTTTGGGAACTTGCACAGCTCAGAAAATGAGCCACCTGTTTTTTTTTTTAATTTGTTTGGATTTGGTTTTATCTATCTTGAATTTTTTTACTTGAAAGATAAATGAGTAACATCACAGTTTTAAGTCACTCTTATTTTTATCAAAAAAACAATTGTGCGATTTTACGATTGTTCACCTTTTGGCTTATCCCATCAGGGGTCGCCACAGCTTATCGGCTTTCACTGATTCGCACAGTTGGTTTGGCAGTTTCCTGACACTACCCTGTATTTTCAAGGCACAAGGAGATCCGTCCAGCCACTCAAATTGAAAGGAATTGTGAAAATAGTATTTAACCTAAAGGAAGAAAGCTTCTCTCTTTGCAGATTAGGATACTATCATGCATGCTTTTTGTCCTTTTTTAATTAAAAAGTTAAAGAATACACTTTGTTGCTTTTCATTTTTGTTTGAATTCAAATGTGTTTTCTCATGTTATTATTTTAAGTTCTAAAATAAAATACAATATAATGTAGTATAGGGCTGCACGGTGGCGCAGTGGTTAGCGCTCCTGCCTCACAGCAAGAAGGTCCCCGGTTCAAGTCCTGGCTGGAGGACCTTTCTGTGTGGAGTTTGCATGTTCTCCCTGTGCATGCGTGGGTTTTCTCCGGGTACTCCGGCTTCCTCCCACTGTCCAAAAACATGCTTAATTGGTTACCCTAAATTGTCCCTAGGTGTGAATGTGAGTGTGCATGGGTGTGTGATTGTGGCCCCTGCAACAGACTGGCGACCAGTCCAGGGGTGTACCCTGCCTTCGCCCATGAGTAGCTGGGTTAGGCTCCGGCGACCCCGTGACCCCAAAAGGGATAAAGCGGATTGGAAAATGAATAATGTAGTATATGAAAGAAAAAAATATTTTTGTTTTGAAAAGCGGAATATTACTAATTTTGTGCTTTTAATGTGACATATTTTTTATGATGATATATGACATGTTTTTTTTTTTTTTTAACTAGCTAGTGTTTTATCGGAAGTTTTATTTTGACGGTGTATATTGCGGTTCACTTCACTTTTTTTGCAAGGCAGAACTGTCTGTCAAGTGTCGTACACTGTGTCCGATCTGTAACATTTAAAATTAACAGGCAACCAGGAACATGTTTCAGATCGGGGTAGGATAAACATTAACATACCACAACATACATTTTGTGCTTTTAATATGAAATGGTTTTGGACTTTTTTTTAACCGGAAGTTGTTTTATTTCGACGGTCTAGGCTAAACAAAGTGACGTTGCTTGATAAACACAGAAGGCGAGGCATCCTCGTTCAGTTATTGCCCCCAAAAATAATTTAGTTAATTTATTTTTATAGTCATGCAGTCTTCCAAGAGAAGTGAGAGTGATTGGCAGGGACTCGTAAGTGAGGTAAGTGAAAGAAGACGACGCGGACCGAACCGCTGCTGGCCCATATGGCACCAGCGTCCGAGAGCTGGCTTGCAGCTGTTTATTCAAACTAAACCGCGCTGCTCATCCCCGCGACCTCTTAGTTTATAGTAAATGGGGTCGGTTTTTTTTTTTTTAAATTATGTTGCATCCGAAAATATTGGCGCACACCTGCCTACGCATACACGGATCCCGGGGGCTTTAATGTGTAGATTTAACCCACCTGTGGGCCCAAAATGAACCTGGTTTTGGCTTCAAAATTATGACATTTTATGTTCCATTTAAAACCGTTTACTTTACGATGCACCAATAAAAATAAGATATTTGTTTTTGCTTTTATCCGGCCTGAACAAGCCTTTTCATCAGGATGACAGAGGACCCCCCCCCCCCAGAAAAGATGGTCCAATAAAAATGAAATAATAAAAAAAAAATCACAATTTGTTTGTTTTAAAAAGCAAAAACAAATATCAAAATATAATGATTTCAATCGTTTCAAGGGGAAATAACCAGCTGTTTCCAATTTATTTTAGTTTAGCTATTTCTACATTTTAAAATAATTCAACTAATTTGGCAAAACACTGGGCTACTTAAAAATTAATTTGATTTAAAAAACTATTTAAAAAGATAAATTCTTAAAATAAAATTTAATTAATGCTATTTGTTTTTATCTTTTTTTTTAATCTTGACATTTTTTTTAATTGCCAATCATTAGCAAACTTTAGCAAGTGAATTTACACCCCCCTCCGACTAACTTCTTCAGTGCCTTTTGCGTTGAAGAAAAATATGCAATTTAGCAACTTTCGCCCCCTATTGGTGGCGGTTAGAACTGCCATTTTAATGAGGAATTTCCCTAGAAATAAAATAGGATAAAATGATGTACATTAGTAAGCTAAGAATTTATTCATAATGTATTTTAAGGTTTAGAATTTATGAAAAGGATTTACTTTTTGAAAGCATATTTTTAAGACTTTCTGCTGTTTTTCTATCTGTACATAAATGCATTGGGGCTATCTGTCATGTTTGAGTGTGTTTCACCAGCCATACTTTTTGAGTCATCCCTGCAGTGAAGGAAAAGGAAAACAAATACACAGCAAAGAGCTTTTTTATTTTATAATTGCACTTCTGTTCATTGTTTGGCTTAGTTCTTGGTGTGTAAGCGCAAGTTGGACAGTAAGAAAGAGGCTCTGCTCATCCTCTCGAAGGAGTTGGACACTTGTCAGCAGGAGAGAGACCAGTACAAGCTGATGGCCAACCAGCTGCGGGAACGCCACCAAGGACTCAAAAAGAAGTACAGGGAACTCATTGTAAGTCAGCGTTATTCAACCAGTGTGCTGTGAAGGATTATTCAATTTCACCTAATTGGTCTGAAAACATTAAGCATTTCTAGGATATCTGCTCTGTGTTCATCCAAAAAGGTCCATGTTTCACACTGAGTAGTTAGGAATTTCATGGAGGCAAAGGTAAACAAGTTAGTTCTCCCTTAACGTATGTGTTTAAATAGAAGTAATAACAAAATAAAAGAAACAGCATTAAGGTCAAGGGGCCAACAGACACATTTAACTAAAGCCAAATTCAAATAATTGTTTTTCCCCAAAAACAAATAAAACTTTTTTATTCAAGTTACATTTTTGATTCAGACAAAAAAAAAAACTAGCAAAACCTCAGCACATCAACTTTTTTCTTTACAATTTAAATCATAAACATGCATAATATATAAGAAAAAGGCAAAGACAGTTCACACATGCTGTACAAGCTAATGTTTGAATCTGTTAATCTTTCACATATGTGTCATATATGTTTTCAGGATGGTGACCCATCTCTGCCACCAGAAAAACGTAATCAAGTAAGTCATGTCATTATACGGTGGCAGTCGCTGCTTCCTCAAAAACATTACGATGTAAAGGCTGAAACTGGCATTTGGTTTGAATTATGTTAAACAAACAACCTTTACATTTACGTGGCTGAACTAATGGAGAAAAGATGGATTCTGACCATGAGATCTGTTTGTTCCTCCTCTGCAGGTGAATCTGGCTCAGCTGCTGAGGGACTCCAGAGAACGAGTGAAACAACTCTCTGAGGAGGTGAAGGACCTCACTCTGAGGCTTGCAGAGGCTCAAGGAGATAACAAGGTGTGATGAAATACAAAAGCAAAGACATGAACAATGTGTAGAAACAATTTATGGAACAAGTTTAACATTTTGTTTTGCTAATTTAATTGTATCCTTGATTTCCCAGCTTCTGAGGATGACTATTACGAAACAGAGGCTGGGGGATGATGAAGTTGGGGTGCGTCACTTTCCGGCCCATGAGCGGGAAGACCTGGTTTGCCAGCTGGAGAGAGCTGGGCTGCAGGTTAACAGTTTGAAATCACATCAAAGTCCCACTCCAATCATCTTTTAATCTATTGTAAAATTGTCCCCAAGATTTTGCTGTTTTTAGACAAAATTTAAAAACCTGCCGTTTTCGAGGACATAGTTTCTGCAGAACGGCAGTAGTTCATCAGAACTTCATCTCTGAGTTGAACTGAATTTTTGTGTTGCATCTATTGCAGGAGTAAGCCCGCGCTCATTTCCCATGTACCCCCTTGTTCACTCGTTCTCCTTTTAGCTTACAGCCCTTGACAACGCCAAGCTAACATTAGCGGTGCAACATAAATGGCGAGCAATATCAGAGCTATGCAGCCATAGTTTTGAACTAGATGCTAGTTCAGACAAGGAAAACGAAGACGTACGTGAATCTAGTTGTCTTCAAGGAGATGCATCAGAATGGAGTGGAGCAGGGAGCTTGAGGTCTGTGGACTGTAGCACCTACGTCACAGCTACAAGCGTTTTCAAATAACATTTTTATCTGCTCCTGATTCACAACAATTTTAAATTAGTCAGAAATGCAATTTTAAGATTAATTTTCTTTAAATGTGTCCTCCGTTATGAGTAAAATGCCACGAGAACATGTTAAAGACACTATTATTTGGAGTGGGTCTTTAAATACCAGTTCTGTTGCACTATTAGTTTGTTATAAGGAGATTTTTGTTGAATAAAAGCCTTAGAATATCTGTTAGACTGGCAGAAATAAGTATTTATTCCTTTAGTGATTTTGTAGGCTTGCCCAACTAAAGAGAAATTGATGGTCTGACATGTGAGCGGTCGGTTCATTTGAACCGAAAGAGAGAGAAAATCTTGGAATGGACATTAAAGAATTTATATAAATGTATTTGCATTTCATTGAGGTAAATAAGTATTTGAACCCTCTTGCTGACTTAGTGCTTTGTGGCAAAATGATTGTAATGATAGTAATAATGATGTAAAGGATTTCTAAATCATTTAGATTTGGTGGTTGATGCTTAGCAACTCTGAGCTTAAGCTCTCTCCACATATTTTCTTTAGGACGGGGTCTAAAGACTGGCTGGGCCCTTTCTAGACCTTTATAGGCTTCTTCTTCAGCCATTCTTTGGTTACCTTGGCCGTATTTGTTGGGTCATGATCCTGTTGGAAGACCCATCTATGACCCATTTTACACCTCCTGGTGGTGCAAAGGAAGCTCGCAGAATTTGATGTCTCCATCCATCCTTCTAACAGCGTGTTGAAGAATCTCACAAATTATATTGCTTCCACCTCCGTGCTTGACTGTGGGGATGGTGTTCTTGAGGTCATTGGCAGCATTTCTCTTCCTCCAATCATGACGGTTTGAGTTGATGTCAAAGAGCTCAATTATTCGTCTCATCTCACTACAGCACCTTCTCCCAATCACTCTTTAAATCTTGAAGATGTTCATTAGCAAACTTAAGGCAGGTTTCCGTGTATGCCTTCTTAAGTAGGGGTGTTTTGTGAGCCCTGCAACCATTGCAGCATAAAGTATTACCAATGGTTTTCTTGGTGACTGTGGTTCTAGCTGTTTTGAGATCATCAAGTAACTCCTGCCGTGTTGTTTTGGCTCGATTTCTCACTGTACTCATGATCATTGGAACCCCACCGGGTCAGATCTGGTTTGTTTTTTTTTGGAGGGCAAACCTACAAAATCAGGAAGGGATCAAATACAAATATTTTCTCTACTGTATTACACCTTGTCTCCAATCCTTATTTTTAGATGGAAGAAATGGAAAACTCCATAAAAGCCTTGACAGACGAGCTCCAGGATGTGAAAGCAGAACGCAACGTCTTCAAAGAGAAGGCTGACCGGCTAAACGTTGAACTCAACCACATTCTGGGGAACCACGAGTCGCGCATCATTGATGTGGATGCTCTTTGCATGGAAAACCAGTCAGTGGAAGTTTCTCTGTGGCACAAGCTTCCTGCACATGTTGATCGTTATCCCATTCATCATACATTTCATGTTTGAATCATGATTATCTTTCCATGCAGATTAAGGAAGTAATCCTAATTTCTTCTGATTTAGAGCACCCACAAACACTGTTAATCTGCAATGCCCCCCTTTATTTCAGACTTGCCCTAAACAGCTTGACATGGTGGTTGAACAAAGCATAAAATAATTTCTTACATTTCTGTATTTGGTTGAATTTTTTTTTTTTTTTTTTTTTTAAGATTCATTTGATCAAAAAAAAAATCCAAAAAACATGAAAGAGCTCAAACTCTCTGCTTCTACAAAGTGCTTTTTTTTTTTTAGTTTTGGGTTTGAATCATTGACCGTATATGAGAACTGGACAGAGTGAGTGTGATGTCACCCATAGAAAATGGAAAATTTCTTGCTCCAACCAAATGAAGTTAATTCAGTCGCCATTTTGTCTCGATTCACTGCCATGTTGGAGCCAGACATCGTCAGTAAACAGTAATTGGTCCGAGCCGATCTGAGTCATCATTACACTACTACTAAAACTGTTACTATTCCCTTTATATTGAAGGTATCTGCATGACCGTTTCGCTCAGCTGCAGGAGGAGGTCACCCTGTTGAAATCTAACATTATGAAGTATAAGGTAGAGACTGAATTTTTCTGCTGTGTTTTATATTATTTTTTCAAAATTCATTTTACAGATTTTTTTAGAGACTTTTGTTTTGGATTTTCACTGAACTCTGTGGGATTTTATTCTCCTTTTTTTTCTTTTTTTTATTTCTGTCCTTGCAGACGGCCCTTGAGAGGAGAAAAAACTCCGGCCCACATGGAAGATCAAGTAACACCCCCCTCACCGGTGTCCTCTCAGCCAAACAAGGTGAAAAGAACCCACCTTTTTTAATTTTCTTCCAACTCTGATCCAGAACCGCTTATCGAGACGCTGCAGAGAGCCTCTCATCTCTGTTTTTACGTCACACATGCTTTTGAAAGCTTTATTTTTCTTTTTAAATCTTCTCTCTTGAAGTCATCACCTGGACAGCAGCCAGGTTTTTAATTGTATTCTGAGTGCTGGAGAGCACCACGGGCAGCGAGATGAGCCCGCCACCATGACTGACAGCTGCTTGCAGAAGCAGCACAGTAGGCTCCGGAGTTAAAGTTAGGGGAGCGTCAACTCGCAGACGCCTGCTCCTCACAGTCCAGCTGTGCTTTGTCTCTGTCATGCTGTTCTTCCCCATTGTTAGCTACATCACATTGCTCTCTCTGGGATCTATTTTTTACTTTTCTCGCAGTTTGCATTTTTCTTCTTCTTTCCGTTTATGTCAGGAGTTTGTCAAAACTTGCCTTTTTCTTCTTTTTCTATCCTTTGTACTAATTTCTTTTCCACTTTTCAGTCCAGGAGATGCTCCTGGAGGAGCAGGGCTGCAGTTTGCCTCTCACTCCTCAGTCCATCTCAGACCTCAAGTCTTTGGCCACTGCTCTGCTGGAAACGATCCATGAGAAGAACCTGGTCATCCAGCACCAAAGGCATACTAACAGGTAGGAGGTCTTAAGGGAGAGGCTCCTTTATCAGCCTTACTTTCATTGTTTGTTGAGGAAAAACAAACTCCTCCTTGAAGGCAAACATCAGATACACCAGTTTAAGGAACGCTGACCCTTTTATCTGGGTTGCAGGATTCTGGGTAACAGAGTGTCGGATTTGGAAAGGAAGCTCAGGACCTTAGAAGTTTCCGGTTTATGGAGTCTTCCAGGTGAGCAACTGGGTCATTTTAAGCATTGTACAGATTTTGATTGTTTTATGAGACAAAATGTACTTTGGGGGAATGCAAATTATGGATACAATAACGCTTGAATATTACATACATTTTTGGATTTGGCGCACAACATGCATTCGAAAGGAAATTTCTTGTTTTATTGTCTTCACAGGGCAAAAAAAAAACAATAAAAAAAAATTATTGTTGATTTTTAAAATATCTCCCTGTCTTGTTTTAACATATTTATAACAGTCATGTCTCTTTTTTTCTCTGGCTGCGTCTCAGGCTTGACCTACCACGTATCAGTGGGAATTGGGAGTATGTATGCCTTCTGCCCCACTTCACCCATCTGTGTCCTCCACTATGTTATGCAGACACAAATTTGGGCAGAAGCCCAGATAGCAGGCCACCTCATGCCCACCTTTTACAGCGTGTCGACTCCATGACTAGCCAGCCGCTTGTGTGTTTGTTCATGTCACCATCTGAGGCTCGCCCATCCCAGTGGTTCTGCACGTTGCTTAGAGATTTCAGTTTCAACCACCATGACACAAATGCGCTCTTTTTCACACAGCATTTTTTCATCTGCTGTTTATTCAAACCGATTTGAAGAAAAAAGTACTCTTAAATAGCCATAAGTACATGTAAGTACATGTACATGTCCTAAAAGCTGACAAAAAAAAGATCTTGACCACAAACACATTTTTTCTCCACTAGAGGGAGCCGTTGTGCTGTTCATGAGCCCCACTGGAAAGTGAAGGGGGTGCTACTGGATGGAGGTGTCCTGTCACGAGAGCGTCATTCTTTGTGCCATAAAACTGACAAGCATCCATTACTGAAAATTATTGCCCACATTACAAACACATTTAGGGGAATGTGCCATTATTAGGGAATTTGTAGGCGAGGGGCCCAGAGTGCATGACGACCACGCTGTCCACCACAGTTGGGCAGAAAAGAGAGAGATCTAACTGTGCAGCCCCAATGTGATAGGCAGTTGATCTGATAGAGATAAAAAAGGAAAACAGAATGGAAGGACTTCACTGCTTTTCTGAAAACCAGACAACAGGGGTGATTGCATTGTCTAGAATTATTTCGTAGCCAATAAAGGCAATAATCAAAGAGAAATTCTACTGATTTGAGCTTTAGGTTCATCTAACCTCCATGCTAAGTGATCTAACATTGCAGTTGAAGGGCTGTCAGGGTGCATCAGCCTTTGAGGGTGGGATTCTAGTCCAGTGACTGACATTTCCCTGTTCAGAAGAAGACTTTTCACCCTAAAGCTAAACAGCAAGACATTCTAGTGAAAGTTTGGGTTTTGAATGACACATATGTGCATAGCTGTGATGGTGTCGATGACCTGGTGTATTGTGGTGTCACATCACACCAAAATCCTGTAGAGTTCTATAGAAAAACTAACTGCAATTACTCAGTCATTATGTAATTCAGATTTTTTGTCATATTTTTTTCTGTAGTACAATTATTGAAGTTATAAACTGACCAATCAGTTGCATCAATACAAGTATGTAGTCTCACGTTCAAAACGTTTGACCGATTCACCCAAACCCGTTCTTTTTATCACACCAATTTACTTCTTTATTGGAGCATTTGCTGTTGTAGAGTAAAAACAGACAGTAATTTAAGGACCAATCTGGTCCAAAATGATAAAATATAGCATAACGCTGACATGAAAAGTAGCTTTTCAATGCTTCATGTCTCGCTTTCATCCCAGGCTCTTCTTCACCTCCAAGAAGAAATTAACATCATGCTTTTATGGTGGTGAGTTTGAACAAATAATGAACGGTCACTGGAATTTTGAGGCAATCTGGCATGTGAAAATAAAAAAAAAAGCAAGAACCGTCTAATTTAAGATCTAATCATAATAAACGATTGATTTGTGCTTAAACTTTCCATAACCTCCACCTTCTGAATAGAGCTTCAGTCTGTGCTGAACTTCTTTTAAAATATGGACTGCCTATTTACAGCATTATGGCTTCTGTTCCCCATTCATGATTTTCATGCATCGTGTCACCAAGTCATCCATTTTTTCCCCTACCATTCTCTGTGTATTTTTGTGCCAAACGCTTGAAAAATCAGAGAAATATTCTGTCTATTCAGAGGTTCTGTGAAAGCAAGTGCAGCTCATTTACATGCCTGTGTTTTTCAATGTGCATATACTGTGGTGTGTATATTTGTGGCGTCTGGTTTATAGTGCACCAGTCTCGTATGAGTAGCATATGGCGTCAGCCTGAGAGGCGTACAGCCATTGCTAATGAAGACAGATGATAGGGAGCCGAATCCTCTTCCTGTGAGCACTGCAATGCATACATGAGTGTCTTTGTATGCTGTGTGAAACACTCGAGATGCTCGTCATCCATTTCATTCATCTCATTTTTGATAATTTTATTATCATTTAAATGTTGAAATGTAAAAAAAGGTGTTTTTTTTCCCCTTTGGTTTTGGACCTACAGGAACACGGGATAGCATCACGCTGAACCAAAACCTTCAACTGGAGCTGCATCCGACCCCGTCCCAACCAAAGGCCCAGGCTCAAGGGCAGATGCTCAAAGGTGTGTGTGGAGGCAAGGGCAGTTTTCCTGTTGTTGATGGAAAAATTCCCAAACCTTTGCGTGTAATTACTGCAATTAGCCACTGTGTGTAAAGGCAGCACTCTCCTGTTTAACCCAAGCCCTCCGTCTTCCCACCCCGACTCCTCTCTGCTTCTCATTGGCGCAGTCTGTCCAAATGCCATGGCATTTTGGAAATGTGAAGCAAATTCTAGCCCACTGACATTCACAAACTTCTGCGATGAATGGAGGGGAAGGGGATTGCCATAAAAATGGATGCCACTTTAGCTAATGTTGCTTTCTTCTTGCCTGTTTATGCGTGTGTGGGTAAAAGATGGCAGTTTTTAACCTTCTTTTGCCAACACTTCCACAAATGTGGGTCAGTAAGCCCACAAAGAGAGCGGGTAGAGCCAAGCTTTTACTGCGATGAGATGAAGGGCCTCACGGCTGTCTACCTACACACCGCACTTGGCACGTTCAAGCAGCCACTTCTAATGACAAATCAATGTAAACGCGCATAAATGTGATTTTGGGCTTGTGTTGACATGTAGCCATGCAGGTTTTTATGACCATTTTCAGGCTCTACATACAGACCCATGGACATTTGAATGCACACTGAAAGTTAAACAAATCAAACTTTGACCAAATCAGGGATATGGATTTGGAGTGATGTATAGATGGTGTCTATTAAACTACATATAAATACCAACTGTTTGACAGTTGATTATAACGAAGAAATAAATAATTGTGGTTTGTTCTCGAACAGAATTCTGTGACACCAAGTCTTTCATATATGAGAACAGAGTTGAGGAAGAAAACTTTGACATTTATCCCACTTTTAGCGTTTTCTTGAACATGCATCACATGCTCGATGTGTACGTAGCTTTTTACTCAGCATGTTGCCTTAAATCTGGTTCATTTCCAAACGAAATTAAAAAGCAAAGGTTTATTGACAAAAGCTTTCTTTTTCTGATGAGGTTTGCATTCATTTGTTTATTGCAAGGGTTACATTCCAAAAAATAATCCACAATAAGTGATTATATTAGGTAAAAATCCGCAACGTAGGATTTACAGATGCTTTAAGGCTGTAAAACCCCTCACTGTACACCTTTCTTAGACAGACATGAATATTTTCACAAGTTTTTCTCTTTTTTAAAAGTTCAAACCTTTGCAGAAAATAAGTCTAGTTTAAAGACTAAAACCAAAGACCTGATTGGGATTGAAGATTATGAAAATTTGGCAAACTGACCGCATTTTGTACAGGAGACACGGCACAGAGGAGATTAAGTAAACACCAGGATGCAGAACACAATGTGCTGTAAAAAACAGTGATCCACTGTCCACTAAACAGTGTTTAAAGAAGCATTTTCTTTTCTTCTTTTTACTTGTGTCAGATAATAGAAGTTCACGTGAATCCTCTTGGGAATGCCCCGCCGCTGGCACTGACCTTAGCACAGATGGTGTCAGCCGGGGAGACACACCTGCACTCCTGAACATCTTGGATCCTCTTGCCAGGGTGGAATCGACTGACAGGATAGGGGAGGAAACAGTGACCCTGACCGAGGATCCTGATATGCAGGATGGACAGAGTCCAGTGGAAGAAGCAGGGCGTGAGGTGGAGGTGTCTGAGGATGAAGACCTGTGTTCCACTGTGGAAGAAGGAGAAGAAGCAGCTGAGGCACTGGACGCCCCGCCCGCTGAGTCTGAACTGCAGTGGCTTTCGATAGAACAAGCCTCCGTCCGACAATCAAAAGATGGTCACCTGCCCAACCAGGACCACGAGTCACGAGAACGCCAAGAAGTCTCCGCTTCAACTCCAAAGAAGGAAGCTGTGGAAGAGTTGAGCAGAACTGAGCGGGATGACACCTGTTCATCTGCACTGAGTGCCAAAACCTGTCAGAATGACACATCAACATAAAGCAATGTCAAGAAAAGATTGAAAAAAAGTCCTTATTGCAGCTACTTTCATCAAAAATTCCAACTTGCACAACCTAACAACTTTTGTTCTTTTCTTTGCCAACTAAGTCATATTTTTCTCAAAACTTTTTTTTTTCTTTTTAGCCAGAGCTGGATATGCCTTGTAGTGAGGTGAGTTTGATGCTATGTGAGAGCAGAACATCTTCAAATCAATGGAGTTGTAAACCACATGCCCTCGAGGAGGAATTTAGATAGAAAAACATCAACTCCCGTGTCTCATGTTTCCTTTTTGTTTCCCTTGTGAAAAAAATAATCCCAATTGTTTGCTTACTTCTTCTTCTTAAAGGATACAAGAGTAGTAATGATCTATTTTGGTGGTACTCCTTTAGGAATTTCAAAGTGGTGTGCCAGATCCTCTAATGAATGTGTTGTACATATTTGTTTATTAATAATCTCTCTTTTGACTCTTTTGGTTCATTTACAGGAATAGGTCCTAAAAATCAGTCAAAATGTATATTTTCTAGTTTTGGATGCAACTATGTGTGCCTTAAATGTCAAATATTTGATGATTTGTGTAAATATAGATGCACAAAACTTCAACACGGCTGGTCTTCATTTTTCTAACATCAGAGCCAATTTTGTTCATTTGATTAGTTCTTGATATACACACAAACATTTGATTTCTCTTGTCCATTCAATTTTGTTCTTAGCCTAAAGCATTTTTTTTCTAAAAGTTGATTAAAATAATATAAGTAAGCATATAAGAAAAATACTTCATTGAGAAACACATTTTTTGCTCGTTTAGATTTTTAGATTTTAATCGTTTAGATTAAAATGTAGTGCAGTCATTTTTTAAAGGTAAAAAAAAAATCCTTAATACTGGCAGATGATTACTTCATATAGTTGTTCAACAAAGAAAAATGTTGGGTAAGCTGTGATTTGATAAACTGCATGTGTATCATCTGCCAACCTAAGTGATGATATTTATGTAGAAATGCAATCTTCTGAGCTTCACCTCTCTTTTGGGAGACAGCTGTAGCAAATCTAACCTTTGTACATTGTTGGGCAGCATCCAGTTTATTATTGATTGAAACGTTTGAAGCTGTTGTCAGAGTACGAGACCATGTGCTTGTCTGACAAGGCATTTCCTGTGGATTAGATAAAAGGTTAGAATTCACCGGTCTCTTTAAAACCAAAGTTGGATATTTGGAATCAATGTGTACATGGAAAACGTGCAGATCTTTTCTTTGTTTTACCTTATAAAACATGATTTAATGCTTTCCTGGACCAGAAAGTTTATTTTATGCCAGGAATTCAAAATCTTATCTTGAAATTAGATTGAACAACTGTTTTAATTTCCAATTTATAAATTACAAACACCAAACATTTTTCAACAGACAGAAAAAAAGGCCAAAAAACTTTTTTTTTTCATAAAGACTCCAGATTCTTTAGAGCTCTTGGTATAAAAAAAGTATAAATTGTTGCCTCAAATTAATAAAGACCAATTAGTACGCTGTGAACACAGATGTGTGTTTTAGTATAATCCGTTTTCAGTAATGTATGTATGCTATAAAATGCTAATTTTTGTACACAAAATACTAATTTGTGGCCACATAATACTAATTTTGTCAAAAAATTCTTATTTGTGGCCACAAAATGCTACAATTTGTCCTAAAATACTACTTTTTGAAGAAAATGTTTTGCCAACACAAAATTAATTTGTGACTACAAATGATTCATTTTTATGCAATGCACTAGATGATAATTGATCCACACATAATGCAAACTTGTGCCTGCAAAATGCTACTAAAATGCTGATTTGTGCACACAAAATACTAATTTGTGGTTGCAAAGTGCTAATTTTAGCCCACAAAATACTAACCTAACTAATACTAACCGAAAAAATACTCATTTGTGGCCACACATGCTAATTTTAACCACAAAATACTAATTTGTGGCTACAAAATGCTAGCTTTTGTCCAGAAATACTATTTTTTGTACAAAAAATACAAAGTTTCGCCAACGCTATAACTAATTAACTTGAAATGAAAAAATTTTGTGCACTAAATATATAATTGTAGCACACAAAATGCTACTAAAATGCTAATTGCTTATTATTTTAATGTCATGTCCAGCGCTCCGTACAAATCCTGGTGCCTGCTGGAAATCATTGGTGCGGTTCACTCTTTCTACATGCAGGTGACAGCTGGCCTCTCCGGCAAGCACAGCATCAAGCCAGAATGCACGCGCTGCTAATTCTGCAGAAGCCTACATGCTATTTTTAATCTAGGGGAGGGAGGAGGAGAAAGACAAAAAACAAAGCTTGGACCCATTATGGCAGCTAATTTAACAAACTGTAGCAAGTTTTTTTTTGTCTCTAAATTGAACTTTGAAGAAGCTGACTCACGGCGAAAAAAAAGAAATACAAAAGAAATCTGTATTGATCTCACTGTAAATGTCTTGGAGAACTCAAAATTGCCACAAAAAAGTCTTTGATGTTCAGTTCAGTGAATCAAGCTTTTTTCCTTGATGAATGGCTGCAGCTGACTCTATACTGAAATAAAGCAGCCTACAGAACAAACTCTTTGGTGAGTTGTTTGGTTACAATGTCAAAAAACAAACTCAAAACTCTGTGGTACTGAACTTTTAGTGACTGTAACACATTACAGGAGTACTGATCAGCCCAAAAGAGTCTGAGCAAAATGGCAGGTGTTTCACTCGCGACTAAACTTGCCTTTTTCTTGAGTTCAATGGGATGGGACAGAAGATTTAAAAAAAAAAAAAACTTGCTTCTTTAAGGAATGAATTACTCTTTTTAAGGTGATGATCAATGATCGTTCAATTTATGCATGATATTGTTATCTTGCTATTAAACTTTAGTCACAATTTTACTTTTGATTAAAACAACAAACTGTATACTTTTAGCTCTCTATGAAATGTATATACTTATACTACATTTTATTTCGAAAAACTCTGGCTTAATCCGAAAGGCCTTCAAAAAGTCCAAGCATAAATCACATCAGTTTTAAAAGGGCTTACCTTTGTTTCACTACATTTTATAGAGCACAGCCTCTTCACAATAGTTTAACACAGGCCTCTCAGCATTACAAGTTAGCAACAACACATTTGCTATTTTATGATTCTCTTGTGGCAAACCAGCTTTCAGATTAGCCCTAATACCTGGCTAGACTTGACAAGAAAGTCATTCTCGAAATCAAAGAATCAACAAACATTAAAGTTAGTGCCTGACATTTTTGTTTGTACTCAAACGTAAAACCCTACAGTGTTAAATAGGTTTTATTATAGTCTAGAAAATCAAATATAAATGTGCAGCGCACTTTTTAGCCTATGATTCTGTATTGAATGCAAACCATCACAATGGGTTTCCATTGCTGTTTGTGACCAAACTGAATCTGACTACAACAATGACACCGTCTCAAGTTCCAAATAGAGCGGAGCAGGCTAACCTGTGCAGGAGGCTGGTGGAGCATGATCTTGTGAACAGCCGATAAACAGAGAGGCCACTCTGGGGGTCAGCACAGCCATGCCAAATAGACAGATCTCTATTTAGATAGGAAGGGTGGGCCAGCGTGATAAGAGCTGACAGGACTCTGTGATGTGATAATCAGTGATGGGGCACAAGCTGCAGATGCCACAGTCCTTAACCAGCAGGCGAATCAGAGATGAACTGGACAAGTCTGCCATCAGGATGCTAACCTTGTGAGTAACTCCTTTTAAGTAACTGCCTTTGTAGTTGTTTTCAAATATTAGTTTTTGCTTAGCTCTTAGAAAATGACTGTCATAGATTTTATTTCAAAAGTGTTGTTCTTTTACACTAAATAACCTTCACTGATGAGATGTCAGTTATGTTTTTCCCATAGTCTTAATAATATAAATGATTGTATCATGCATGTACCACATTTTCTGCACTAATAGTTACTCCGGAGTATTAGTCACAGAGGCAAAAAACAAACAAACAAACAAACAAAAAAACAACATAATTAACCCTTTAACGCCTAAATTTATTTCCAATCATGTGAAGAAAAATGCAATCATGTTTTTGCATTCAATTAGATACTGAATTAACTTGTGATAGTTAATTTGAATATATCACATAAAATAGATATAATTTTAGGCTTGTCAATAATCAGCGACAGCAGGGATAAATGGAAAGAGAAGAGACCTGTTCCCATCTCCAGTAGTAACAAAATTGTGTTCTTTCACACAGTTATTTATAGTATATTCACTCAATACACGAAGAAAACTAATTAAACACTTCAAGAAACAAAAACTAGCACATTTAAACGCAAAACTATTGCACAATTTTCCCATTTGTTTTCCCAGTGTCTTTGCTGTGTAATTACCTGTGCACACAGCAATGATTTCTCCCTCTAATAGATCATTCATTATTAAGAATTTTTTCATTCTAGAGGCTAAATGCATTTTAAGCTTTTCTTTAGGTAAGTAGTTTATCAGTAAATTGTCCTGTTGCACCATTTCATCAAACACTTGCTAGTCTGCAGGAAAAAATATTTTAAATTAGTCAAGCATTAGAAAAAAAGACATTAAAGTAAAACAAGGAAACATATTCTGTAATAAAGCTTGTAGTAATTACCATATTTTGTACCAGTTGCATTATGTATTATTCCTGGAACAGTTACAACAGCCTGCTGAAACTAGATTAAAACAAGAGTTTGAGGTGGAGATTAGGTGCCCATTCATCTGGAAACAAACAAATAAAAACAAAGAAAATTTGTTAGATGAAAATACCAGCACCATGCATGACAAAATAAGCTATATCTACCCAATAAATATTGAAATACTTCGTTAGGTATGAACAAAATGCAGTGCTGATCCCTGTTGTGCATTTTATGAAAAATGTGTGATAAAACCATGGAATTTGATTGAATTCAAGAGTCAGGAGGGTCAAGTGTTAATAAAGTGTCAATATATAGTCAATATTTGGAAATAGGAGTAGAATAGTATGTTCAATTGTTGAATAGAAGTTTGATTAGGCTATATCCTAAAGCTTGTGTTGTGTGATTTTTTTTAGCTAAACTCCAAACACATTACACTTCTAGTTTATGCAAAGTGTTTAAAATACACTGCTAATTAAAAAAAAAAAATTAATAGCACCAAAATAAATAAAGAAAGTTAAGAAAAAAAAACAAAGTTACAATCTTTATGGAGGTGTGCGCCTGCGCCGGAATGTTTTTGGCGGGCACCTCTCGTTTCCTCTAGGACAGAGGCTGCTTTCCCATCATCCTCAGCCTTCTGTTGCTGCATTGATCTCTTGACCACTGCGGGCTCACATATTTGGGAGCTAAAACTTTTTTCAGTAATCAGTTACTTCGGTGCACACATTTGGCAGCAATTAAACCGGGTTTTCATTGTAAACGTAAGCTTGTTTTGGCATTTTTGTCAAGAAAAACGAAGATGAGGTAAGAGTTTCCGGTCGCCATTTTGCCTATACACAGCGGTATGGGTTTAAAAAATGCAATGTGCGGACTTATACCGGTGATATGTTGTCGAAAAAGCTGTACCGATTAGATTTGAAAATATTTTTACGTGAAAATTTGTTCAGTAAAGGTTACGTCTTACTGGCTCTATTATGTTGGTGAATAAATGTTTGCACGTCGAATGCTAGTAGTAGCATGTTTGGGTCGGTGGGTATATTTGTAACACTCAATAAAGCTCGTAGGAACGTACTTGTTTTTCATGACAATAAAGAGGCCAACAATTATGCGACAGACTACATCACTTATTCGGCCACTGGCCCAGCTCGTTCTGAACGCTGCTTACGAGACTTTCTAACCAGCGTTAACAAAAGTGATGTATAAATAAAGGATCATTTGAACCAGTTAGCATAACATGGATTAAGCAAAACATGGTATATCTATTAACTCACTACAACTAGTGAGCGTCTATTTAAAGTATGTCTGCGTATACTGATATTAGAATTGCTAAAGCGTCAAACCCAAAATAATAAACAAATATATCTTCACATTTTTTTTTAAATTATTTTATTTTTTAGTAATTTAAAGTTAATTGTGTCCAAACTGACATTTGGATATAAAGGGTAAAATCCACAACATTCATATTGTGAAATTCTGGTTGAAAATAAGCGTCTTAGGTATAAAATAGTTTAAATAATTTTAAATTAAATGGCAAAAAACAAGAAAGCATATTTGGCTTATGCTTTAATGTTTGGTCACATATATTGTGTAAAATTTTGATCTCTGCCCCGATAAGACTTGTCAGGTTGTTGTATATTAGTGGCTGATCCAGGATCATGGTCAGTTTTGCTTGAATATCACCAACCGTATTGACTGTACTTATGGTTTAAGGTTTAATTTTCCTTTTTTTTTTTTTTTTTTTACTCTGTGAAATGAATGTGCAAAGCTCAACATTTTTGCAGTGTTTGTTGCAGTTTGCTCCCTTTTCATGCTAGTATAAGGCCTTTATTTGAGGTTTTATATTTGCCTAAATTGCAGATAGAGGTGATTTGTATATTTATCAATGTATAATTAAGTGTTGCTATCCTTTATGTATGTTATTTTCCCAGGCGTGACAAGGACCGGTATCAAGACAGGGGGCGGGACAGGGACAGGGACAGGGATGTGAACTCATCCAGAGTGGCCAGCAGCCCAGCTGTCCCCAATTTTGGATATTTTAAGCAGTCTCCCATTCAGCAGCAGATAAACCCTTTTACCAACCTGCCCCACACGCCACGCTACTATGAGATACTGAAGAAGCGACTTCAGCTGCCTGTCTGGGAGTACAGGGAGAGCTTCACCGACATCCTGATGCGGAACCAGTCTTTTGTGCTCGTGGGTGAGACGGGATCAGGGAAGACAACACAGGTGATTTTTTTGCTTAAGGTTTTTTTTTCTTTTTCTAGCAGAATAGGTTTTTAAAATCTTTTTTCCCATGTGTGTTCTGACAAATAAAATGACTGAGCTGTTTCTTTTTGCAGTCTTCCACACAACTACTTTTTATTAAACCATACCTCATAATTAATTTGTTTAGCTTGTCATAACATAATAAAAAAAAAACTTTTTTCTATTTCAGTCTATTAATGTAGTCTACAAGAATGTTTTTAGTTTAAATGTAAGGCTGAAACCTCTTTGGAATGAGATTAAAGATGTCTTTAAAATTTTAACATGTCTAAATCAATTGTTAGGTCTGGTTTACTTTCTTTAACATTATTAAGGTTATATTTGAAAAACTTAGAAGGAAATAAGAAAAAATATGAAAGATTGGAACCTAAATAAAAAAAAACTACATATAACTTTGGTCTTTTTTTTAATAAAAGCATTTCTACCTAATTGTAAGCTTTAAAAAAACAGACAAAAAAAAGGAATAGTGAACATTTCCATAAAATGTGTTCTAATCTGTCATTTTCTTCCCAGTCGTTTAGCTGCCTTTAAGCAGTGCAGCAACTTTCCCCATATCTTGCATCAGGTCATAATTGATTAAGATAATGCTTTAAAGTTCTTTTGCATCAGTTACTTAAGCTAATCTATCTAATGACTGCTCCGCTTCTGTGATTTATTACTTTATCTGCTTTGGTGAATTAAAAAAAGAAACATTTTAGTTTAAGTAAATTATTATTATTATTTTTTTTTTTGCAGATCCCTCAGTGGTGTGTAGACATGGTGCGTTCACTCCAAGGACCAAAAAGAGCCGTGGCGTGCACTCAACCCAGGAGGGTGGCAGCCATGAGCGTGGCTCAGAGGGTTGCAGATGAGATGGATGTCATGCTGGGTCAAGAAGTGGGCTATTCCATCAGATTTGAGGACTGCAGCTCTGCCAAGACTGTGCTCAAGTAAGAGAAATGTTTTGAAACCACAATTTATTTTTGTATTTAAAAAGCTGAACCCACTTACTTCTTAATTTTGGGAAGTCTAAAAGGAACAGGTGCAAACATCTGCTTCATTTAAGCCCGCTTTGGGTACATTTTTAGAATAATTAGAAGCAGAATTCTCTCCAATAATTCAGATGAACGTAATGTCAAAGCCTCCGTGTTCTGCATAATCAGTGCTGGCTGCATCTGTTTTGTTCATCCAGGTACATGACAGATGGAATGCTGCTGCGGGAGGCTATGAATGATCCCCTGCTGGAGCGCTATGGTGTCATAATTTTGGATGAGGCCCACGAACGCACATTAGCAACAGACATCCTCATGGGCGTCCTCAAAGAAGTAGTTCGCCAGAGGCCTGACCTAAAGGTAAAAAACATCTCTTCCAAAGCAACTGAAGTTATTCCCAATCTGCGTTTTTTTTTTTTTTTTTTACAGATTTAAAGATTTATTTTACAAAAGCATTTCTTTTGACAAAAATTGCCATTGTTAAAGTTGTGCAATTTCAACTAAGATTTACACCCCTCTAGTGGGGTGAGTTTATGGAAAGCTTGTGTTTGTGTCCCTCCCATTGACTGTATAAGAGAAAACTGGACATTGTGAGTGTAACATCACCCATAGAAATTGCTTTACTTCCGGTTCCAACGAAATGAAATCAATTCAGTCGCAATTTTTTTTATATGGACTTTTCCATGTAAGAACCAGACAACGTTAATAAGTGGTGATTGGTCCAAGTCAGTCGAAGTCGTCATTTCCATGGCAACCACTCTCTCTAATCAGGAGTGAGTTTGTTGGAAAGCCACACCCCTGTCACTGAAAGCGGGCTCAGGAGCATTTGTAAATGAAACGTTTCGAATATTTAAGGTGGGGGACAGCGGGCACCACATGCATTTATAGAGGCATCAATTTGGTCAGTTAATAACTTGAGGTAAAAATTGGAATGATCAAGAACATGTTAAAAAGATACCATATCAAGAACGGCTATTCTGACAAATAGAATGACTGAGTAATAGCTGTTTATTTCTCTATAGAAGTTTATGGGATTTCGGCTTTCTGGAACCAGCGTGTACTTCCCAATGGGAACATGAGGAGGAAGGGGTCACTTAGTCCAGTTTATATATACAGCCCATGGTCCTTCCCATCTTTTTTTGGTTTCACTTTTGACAGTTAGGGGTTTGTGTAAATCTACTTTCACACTGCAATTCCAATGAAAAGTCTATGTATCTTTGTGTTTTGGACTTCCAAGTTCAAAACTGTTGCGTTTGTGCAAGTTTTTACGGCCATTTTAGGGGTCTACGTACAAAACGCATATCCCTAGAACTTGTGTTGCAACTTAAACCAGGTGGAACTTTGATCAGTCAGGAACTCTGATTTGGTAGTGACATACGGATTTGGTTTATCTAGTGATGAGGCTGACAATGTCTGCAAGGTTTGTTTTCAAAAAAAGATAAATCAAGGCCACTTTCCTGACTTACCTCCACAGTATGATGAGAGAGTCCTTGTAATGATATCCGCCATTACAAGGACTCTAACAATAAGCCGAACTGTTTCGTGCCCAAATCACGAGATTTGCACCACCTCGATGTCCTTGCTTATCCAGTGTGAGCACCATGGGCTAAACACGCATTTAAGAACGCGCTTCAAATGCTCTGTATATACGTAGCTTAACAGTGAATTAAAAAAAAAACTGTGAAGTGTCAAAGTTGGTTTTAGACACTGTTGCCATGTAAAGCAACCAGGAGAAGGCGGCAAATGCTGGTGTGGATGGGAGGATATCATGGTAGAAGGCAGAAGTTTTATGGACTGTAATGTGCCAGAAATGGTTTTCATTCAGCAGATGGATAATGACTAGTTGTTTGTCAGTGTGAATTCAGAAGTTAGATTGTTGTTTGCGGTCTGTTGGATGAGGTCTAGGTTATTAGAAATGATCATCCACCCACGCTCTCTCTGCTGTCTCCTTCATCCCTATCACTTTACTGAATTTGAAAGTTTAATTTGCCTTGATTAAGAGCAATTATGATGTTTCACAGAGCGTAAAGTGAAATGCAGAGATGCTGGCCCTTGAAAATGTTAGAGATTGAAAACGTGTTTCCCATCAAAATTCTAATGCTCACTCTCTATTGGCTCTAGAAAGAACATTGTGTACTTATCAGGAACTGCTGTGCACATGTGTAGATCAATGCCTCAGATTTTGTTACAAGAAATTAACAATTTATATTAAAGAGCCAACAAACTGTTAACTTTATAGCCAAATAGAGAACCTTTTTTAGACCCACTTCAATGAAATTTGTGTTTTTGTTGGTTTTCACATGCTCTTGAGGCCTTTTTCTGATGATGGAGGACATGTATAAAGAAAATGAAGCCTAAAATTCAATTTCTGCGTATTTCTTCATTCAAATTGTTATGAATTGGGAGCAGACGAAAAAATGCAGTTTGGAAAAGATTTTATTTGTGACATAGAAAATATACTGGGCGGGCCACAAGCTCCCAAAACTGTACGGCTGGATAGCTTCAATATTGCTCACCATTTTTTTTGCACCAGAAATGGTAGGCTGGGGGCGTGAGGGGCTGTAAGCTAGTGGGATGGCATGTAAACGGAGAGCTCTCAGTTATAGGTGATCTTAAGGGGGGATAGGGTTGCTCAGTGCAAGCAGTAGCACTCACATCTCATAGGGGAATTTCTACCACTGTGAACGTTTACAATAGATCAAAAAATGATTGGAGTGGGACTTTAACTAAATTCCACTTTTTTTTTGCTTTTTATTTTGTCTTTATTTTCATTATTTCTTACAGAACATGTCATCAAATGTAATATATTATAAACTACATTTAGAGTTAACGCTCTAATTTATAGTCTATGCTACATTTTCTGGTTTGTTGAAGCCTGTGTGCCATACTAACTAATTCCTGTTTCCATTTTCAGGTCATTGTAATGAGTGCAACACTTGATGCTGGCAAGTTTCAAGTATACTTTGATAACTGCCCGCTGTTAACCATCCCTGGACGCACGCATCCCGTGGAGATTTTCTACACGCCAGAACCAGAGCGAGACTACCTGGAGGCGGCCATCCGCACAGTGATCCAAATCCACATGTGTGAGGAGGAGGAGGGCGATGTTCTGCTCTTCCTCACGGGACAAGAGGTACAACTAAAACTCACAGTTGTTACTGAAATAATAAAAAATTGTTCAGTCTGTTTTAAAATAATTTTGTTTCTTTTTTTATGTATTATTGATAAATACATCATTAACCTTAAAGTTAAATAAAAACAATCAGTTTTGCTTTAAAAAAAGTCACAAAGAATTTTTTGATGATTTTCTTGTTTAAAGTCCCACTCTGATCATCTTTTGATTTAGTTTAAAAGCGTTCCCAGTCTTTATATCATACCATTTTTAGCCAAAATCCCAAAACCTGTTGTTTTCTAGGACATAGTTTCTGCAAAGCAGCAGTAGTTCATTAGAAATTCACCTCTGAGTTGTGGGCAAGACTGTTGGCTTGGCTTTCCCTGTCTGGTAACAAAGTGGAGCAGAGAGCACACCCAATATATTTTCTATGTCACAAAGAAGCTCTTTTTCAAGCTGCATTTATTCATCTGCTGCTGATTCACAATGATTTGAATAAAGAAATACTCAGAATCTTAGTTTAATCATCAGAAAGACGTTCATCGGAGTGAGTCTTTAAGCAGAAAAAGTCTTAAATATTCACTTTTACTTAAGCGCACACAAATGCATTTCTCAAAAAGAAAAAATATACTCAAACTGCTAGATGTTAATGTTGAACATAAACTGTGTTTGCCTGGAATGCATCAGGATGTGTGACCCAGATTCTGGCCTTACCACAAATCTCTGAAATTAAGTCATTTATTATTATTTTTTTTTCCATCCTCACTGCAAATGTTGTTCACTGATGTGTAATGGAGGGCAGGGTCCGTGCCCAAAGTGATGAATTTGCTCACAGCTGGGTGGACACAAACACACAGAAAAACGCCAACAAATGTCTCAATCTCCTGATCAGTCGACAGGATAAGCCTGTTGGATCCAGCGCCGCATTCGCTGGCATGATTATTCTCTCAGTGCCTTGAAAAAAGGGGCTTTTGGAGACAATTTGATCACGGGCTGCTGTAAAGGAAATTGAGGAAAGAAAGCTCTTGTTTTGACTTGGTTTCATGCAAACAAGGAGTTGTTGTGGCTTCAGTAATCACAATTATGGCTGGGTGTTTGTCAAGAGTAATTATGCTGTTATTTGACACTAACTTGACTGTTGCAGAACACCTATGTCAGTTTTCATTTGTCAAATCGGGATCGATATCGGGCTTGTTACAAGCGTGATAAAGTCATTGGGGAGCATGGTGTTTGAAGTGGTTTCCTTTGAGGACTGGCAATTGATTTTAGATTAAGTAGTATTCCAGCAGCTCGAAAGGCCAGAAAAATTAATAGTCTCTCATATGACTGACTAAAAAGCAGAGGATATTTGTGGGCAATGCAAAAGAGATTTTTATTTTTTTTTAAACTTTTTTTTTGTGCCGCTAGATGTAATTTGTTGATTTATATTCCAACCCGCATCCTGAGTCAGACCAAAGCATTACTGTGTGCATTCCCACGGTGAGTTCATTAACACCTTCTCCTAATTGGGTTAAAGGAGCTAATGTGTGGTAGGTCTGGCAGAGAAGTTTGTTCAAAGGGTGCAGAAGCATGCCCCCTCAAGCAATTCTTAACCGCTTCACTCTCGCAGCAACTTTGATGCAAACTAATGAGTTGGAAGCACAAAAAAGCTAGAGACAGTTTAATTTATATCAGAGGAGAACAAACACCTGTTTTTTTTTTCTTTATTTTTTCATATTTTTTTATGAGAGATCTTGTTTCCGCAAACGAATAGAACTGAAGCACCAGCTACAAACAAGAAAGTCAAATATGATCACAGCTGTAGAGCAAAGATAAGTTCTAATATTTAAGCTTCCCCCTCAGCAGTGAACATCAAAAAAACAGGGAATTGGAGGTGGTGGTGTGCGTGTGCGTGTGGGGAGCCAGTCAAGAGTGGTGCCTGAATGTGCCGGTTATTAGCTTGGCTGTAGATTCTTGCTTCTGGGGTCACAGGCAGAGCTGGTGGACAGGTTCCCAACACCGGGCGAATGCGCCGAAACACTCACGCATCCACACACATGCACATGCTTTGTCTTTATCTCCCTGAGGGACCGACAGCCAGCTTGCTTCCAGCACTTTGGCAAAGTGCCCCCCCCCCCTTTTTTTTGTTTGTTTGTGTGGCAGCTGCTGCATCCAGAAGCTTGATAGACTATTAATACTGTGGCTAATTTTACCAATCCATTCAGATTGACTGTTTTCCACTTGTCAGTGTGTTGATTAAGAGGCACATAGCCATCAGCGGAGCTTGACTTAATGTGATGAACAGGAGAACAAACCAGCCTAATTACGCATTTGCAGTACAGATGGAAAAATATCGGGGTGATACCTGCTCACGTTGAGACAAATCAGGCTTCAGTCCTAAACTAGCCCAGCATGCTTTAGATCAAGAATGACTATGGATAATCTTTAATGTTGATGATTTAAACAATCTATCGAGATGACGGCACCATCCAAAGCCCTCATTCTATGGAAAGTTTCTGCATTGCTCCCTAGGGCCTGCAGGTGGTGCAACAGCACAGGCAGAAGTGCAAGAAAATGGATTTTCATCTTCAGAAGGGACAAAGCTAGAGTTGCATAAAAAAGTTTCCATGTTAATACTTTAAGCAGTTGAGGACATGCAGTAATTTTCAAAGAGTAAGGTTGCTTATTTGCAGAAGTGAGAAGAATGAATCCGTTATTCATTTTAGGGCCCAAAGAATATGCAACATGTTCAGTTTGTTTATCATTATGATACTGCTTTGTAAATAGGCTCTAACCATGTTCACTACTGTTTTTTTTTTATTCCTGGCACAATCCCCTTTCTCTGTCTGCCAGCCCACCAGCTCTATATCATTCAGCTTCACTAAACTGATCTGCCATGATTTGCCACTGTTTATGCATGAATGCTGCAGTCTCATATCACATTCCTCTCTACAACACTACTGTGGAATAATAAACCCTGTCTGAGTCCTTCTGGCTCTGTGTTTTTGTGGCTTCCATCGGCGTGTGTCCATGTTTCCCATGATTGCTGCATTTGACAACGGAGCCATAGGGAGCTCGGCAAAGCATACGGCCGTTCCAAGTTTAATTTCCTCCATCAGATGGAACGATCGTTAGAACAAATGTACTTTAGCAGGGAATCACAGCTTTTTCTGCCCTGCGTTCCTCTATCACCCCCCAATCCACCTCCATTGTTTACCCAGGAGCTGTTCAGAACACGTTTGTTTCTCGCATTTGCATACACCAGCATCGCAACGATTAATTGTCGTCTTTATTTTTTTTGTATTTCAGGAAATTGATGAAGCCTGCAAACGAATTAAGAGGGAGGTGGAGGACCTGGGACCAGAAGTTGGCGATATGAAAATCATCCCCCTGTATTCGACATTGCCTCCACAGCAGCAGCAGAGAATTTTTGAGCCACCTCCACCCAATAAACCAAGCGGTGCCATTGGAAGAAAGGTACAGCCCTCTCATGACTACCGAAGAAATGTCTTTAAAAGAGAAGGTTGGAGTAAACGTGCTCATAAATGGTAGAAAAAGAAAAAAAAGCTCCTTCCTGCTGGTTCAGTGTGAACACCATGGACTAAATGCGCATTCTTGAATGTGTGTCACATGCCTTGGTGACTGTAGTTTGAACAATGCCAGGTGGGGTGTTAAATGGTTATGGTTAGACTGTTAGACGAAAGGAACTGAAACTTTTCTTTCTGCTTTTCTCAGCTTTAGTGTATTATTGACTCACACAGCTTATGCTGCTTTTGTCAGCATGGAATTATCTGCTTTAAATTAAAACTGGGGCATTACACCATATGAGCTCAAGGAAGGTTCTACATACTCTTTTATTGTGATCTCTACATTTCCCCTCAAACCATTTAATAGACGTGCTTTTATTGTCTGCCTAAAGACAGCTTTAATCTATTTAGGTTTTGTATTTTTTGCAGTTTTGTCAAATATTGTTTGCCACCAATAAGCAATCTTGAGAACCTATATATCCTGTTTATGTGTACTCACAAAATATGTATTGTTTTTCTATTTGTTTACTTTTGTTTGTTTTTGATTTTGCTCCAGAGTAAAAGTAATCATATTTTTTCCAAAATAATTTTCATGTGAATTGATTGGAGGGTTGCACGGTGGTGTAGTGCTCTCTCAGCTCACAGCAAGAAGGTTCTGGTTCAAATCCCAGTGCATTTATGGGTTTTTTTCTCCAGGAACTCCAGCTTCCTCCCACAGTCCAAAAACATCCTTCAAAGATTAATTGATGACTCTAAATTGCCACTAGGTGCGAGTGTGTGTGTGTTTGTGTAGCTCTACAACCGACTGGCAACCTGTCCAGGATGTACCCTGCAGTAACCAGGACAGGCTGAACCCTGAAAGAGATACAGCGGGTTAAGAAAATGGATGGATTGATGATTGGTGATTGACAAAGTCAGACAAAATCTATTGTTAGGTTGACTTTACGTATACACTATAACCGCATAAAAACTATTAAGATATTAAAAAAAAACAAAATGTTGGTAAAGGCAGACTTTCACTTAAATCACATGAAAAATTAAGAGAACATTTTAACAAAAATTTAAGGATTCAATTTTTTAAAGAAAATTAATGGAGTAATATAAGAATAAGGGAAAATGATAAAGATTTAAGAAGTCCTTCCTCTAACCCAACAGCAGTTCAAATGAGACCTAGAACATTACCTGTTTGAGTTTTCACCCTTGATAGCTTTGATGAGAACTCCAGTTTAAATTGACAGAATTTTTCAAAAATCTTTACTGGGCTAAACAGTCCCACCCACAAAAGCACGTTTGTAATGAGCTCCTGCTGCTCTGGAGAAACTACGTCTCGAAAAAGGCACAGGCTTTTTGATTTTGCTAAATGCTGCACAATCACAATTAAAAGACCATAGGAACCACTTTACAACAGAAGAATATATAGTTAGATTTAGACTTTAGGACAGCCGTGACTCAGTTGATCCATTAGATAATTATGCAAGTTTAAAAAAAAATGGCTTTGAGTGTTTTGCCTTTTTTCACAAATGTACCCCAGAATCTGTATGAAAATACTTTGTTGCGCTGATTTTCATTCATATGTTTTCTCAAGTAGAGCGACAGCTCCACCTGCACTCTCACACTGTTGGCATGGGATCTGAGAGAATATCCTAAGAAACAGTGAATGAACAAACATTTCTGCTTTACAGCCTCTATAGGATAGAAACTGTTTCAACTCATCTTCCTATATTCCGTTGAACTTGTTGAAAGTAGAATTTCAAGACTGTATGTACTGTGCCTCTTGAAATTAAGCGGGGAGGATGCTTGGTAAGCATCTTTCAGTGACATTTCCATAATTTCCATCTGTTCGTGTAAGAAAATAAAAGTGAAGTAGCAAAGTGCACACCCAGCAACTGCTTTTGGCTTCAGAATGACATGTTTTGTCTGATTTTTGTTGGTTTGGTAGTGGTGGCGTCTAAAGTTACTGTCCTTGAAGTAAATGTGCTTCTCCTTAGTGACTGACTGAGCAACTTATCAAGTGAAAAATGTAGAGATGTCATCCAAGCCAGCCCAAGAGGAAGTAGTGAAAAAGAATTAAGGTTCAGCACATCTGCTCCTGTGCATGCTAACGACTGCATTAGGCACTCCTCAATTAACATAAAGCAGTATCTCGTCAGTGCTCTATTTCTCTTGGAAAGCCACTAATCTTCCATTTTTGAACAGTTTAATCATTTTAAACCAAGGCAAGAATCAACAAATTAAAAACAAAGACTTTAATCTTACTTAACGTTCCAGAGTCAGAAATGTGGTGTCTGCTTAAATGTGCTGCAGTTAGTGTTATGATTTGCAGCCCTGGCATACATAGAATATTCCCCTCCAAATGTCACTTAAGATTCTTTCATGTATCCATTTCAATGAGCTCTGAATGTCGGCGCGTCAGGCGCTGCTCTGGGCACGTTTCTCTCGCCGACGGAAGGCTTTATTTGTCAACAAGTCAGTGCTTTTTTTTTTGGTCCCAGCAAGGGGTGTGAACGATAGCTCCTTTAGCTTTAGTGCTTTTTCTCATGCAGGTAATAACCCAGAAATAACACGCAGAGATGATGCTCTAATGATATTAGTGATGAAGAAGCTCAGACTATTCAGTGCTGCAACAGACTGGAAGGAGCCAGCCTGCCTTCAGTGTAATGGTCCTACCCTGGATAATCCTTCAGAATCAATGCAGTCAATGAGGCCATCCATATGATCATGAAATGTGAGAGGGTGTCATGTGTGGCATCTGCTGGAGCACTGACTGTGACCCTGCACGCATGACAGAGACAGCCGTACCTAGTTCATTTGTATCCACACTAACTGAACTGTTGTGTGAGAAGAGAGTGCTACACCACATTCAAGTTGTTTTCGTTATTTCTATGGGATGCTAAATTAGAATCATTCATATTATTTCGCTGCAACTTTTCTGTTTTCATTTAATGGCTGAGTCACATGCACCCGTACAGGGGTTGAACCGTACAAGGGTTGCTGGTTTATGGGTTGTCCAGATTCAGATCCCATGGAGCGTTGTAGACAGGAGCGGTCAGATCTTAAATACCCACTCAGATGAATATCGTATTTTTGTGTGATTTTTTTTTTTTTTTTTACATGTTCTTGTAGCATTTTTTTTCATGATGGAGGCTGTATATAAAGAAAATTAAGCTTAAATTTGCATTTATGAGTATTTCTTTATTGAAATTGTTGTGAATTGGTAGCAGACAGAAAAAATGTAGTTGGAGAGCTCCTGTAGGAGTGACGCAGGACCTACAACGGCAGGCCACAAGCTCCCTGCTCTGCTCCATTCTGATGCATCTACTTGTAGATGACCAGTTCCATGTCCATCTTCGTTTTCCTGGTCTGGAGAAAAACAAAGATGTCCATGTACAGGGAGCGCAGGTGTATCTTGAGGCTCGTACAGCCACATCAAGGGACATCATGAAGATGGAGCGCATGATTGTTGTGCGTGTGGTAAATGTATCAAGAAGGATGAGTAAGGCTAATCTAAGTTGCATGCATTTATGACGTATGGGGTGGTTCTGTTTTACGGTGCCCTTATTACTACTCTCTAGTCGTCATTAAGGTGTGCGTACTGGCTCTTTACGCAAATACCGTACGCACATGGTGTGCAGGTGATGGGTAAGCGTCGGTAGGACACCCACAGAATGGCCAAACAAATTACGTTCTGATTGTCTGATATCCTAGTTTCTGACAGCCAGACTGTGGGCAAGGGTTGGGATAGGGGCTCTACTTGTCACTTGAACAACACTAATGAGCTCCTTGAGGAGGTTTTCGGTGGAGGGAGTTGAAAAAAATCAAAAATCTGTCTGGCTCACCTGCATCTCACCCACTTCAACCCTACTTACCCGTACATTTTGTTTGTGTTCACTACAATCTGTTTCCCGTAGCATGCCTGTTATACAGGCAGTACAACGTTTGCATGAACAATTTCGCTCTACAGGCTCACCAAGTGGTCTATGATCTTAAAATTTTGTGGCAACCACTTGCACGACTTGCCCATTTTTCACTCTCAAAAAGACCGTATCCACCTGTGACTAAGACTTTAACTTGTACAATAGCAGGAATGTGTTTTTCACTTGTGAGCCTCACAGGTCAAAAGTAGAGTGGCCATTTAGTGGTAAACACTCAGGCTGGGAGCAAAGCCTTACTTAAAAGGTGAGCCTTCAAGGCTCACAGCCTGAAGGCAGCCAAACATGCACAACTTTAAAGAATATGAGTCGAGGGTGTAAAATGGTTCAGTGTAACTCTCTCTCTACATAGACTAGAATGATGGTTTGGTTTGCACTTGGCATGCCATTGTGAAGACACCCAAGAAAGTGGATGGCTGCCACTAAAGAACAGTTCATGTCAGCCTGCTAATGGTTCAACAAGTAATGTACTCCTTTGATATGATCAAAACTAAAGTGCTGGTGTTGCAGTAAATTTGGCTAAAATGTGTTTTTTAAATGTTTAGATACTAGAGTGTTTTTTTTTTTAAGTTTGCTTGTTTTTATCCAGATAACAGCAGCAGAAGTTTGTGTGAAAACAGTTAAAATCCTCTTCTCCGCCCTCTCTTCCCCATCTCATCCTTGTTTGCTTGCTTGCTGACAGCGAGATACTAATAAACTGCTGTGGTGATGCGACTACTTGGATAATTTTTCTTTGATTCATCCGTCATTTCTCATAGATGTCTTTGCTACGAGGGATAATTATATATCTGAGACTGGGACAGAGTGCAGGTTCACAGTTTTCCCACTGGTCTTGTTCTTAGAAACAAGCAGCTTTTCATTGCACTTTTTCTATCTTTCCTGCTTCCTTTTCCTCCTTGCTCTATTTCTCAGCACAAAGGCAGCTGGGGAATATCGACCGAGCACATGATGAGCCTATCACAAAAGCAACGGGCACACAGCAGACAGATATTTTGATCACTCCACATAAAGACTTGGTACAAAAAGCATCCGTTCTGAAAATAATTGGTTTAATCTATTTGTTTTATAAAAGAAAACTGTAAGGAGTTTTACATCCTGACACAAATACTGATGCATTAACAAATTTAGGCATTTTTTTTAGGTTAAATGAGCAGTTTTTAAAATTTTTGTTTATTTGTGCTACATTACTTTGTGAGTCAGTCTTTCTCCACACACCTAAAAAGTGAGTTTCTAGTTTTTTCTCGTTAATCTCAACAGACAGAAAAAGATTTAGCCTTTTTTTTGATAAATATTCTGAGGAGCATTTGAAGGTATTGCAGTTTTTGCTTGTAGCATTTTGGGTAAAATTTGTTGGGTTGACAGCATTGACTCTATGTGAGAAGTGGACTGAGTAACTCCTTCCCCCCTATGTTTCATATAGAAAGTACCTGCAGGCTTCAAGAATCCAAAATCCCAGAGACTGAAAATAAACATTCTTCACTACCGTAACTGTATTTAGCTGCATAAAACTTAGCAGGAATTGAATAAGTGTTTAGTTTATTAGCGCAACATATGAACAATTATTCAGATAACCAGAGTATAAAGGTATGCTAACAAGTCAACCAAGCTCTTTGTATAACTTTAAATCTATAAATCTGTTGAATTCTTCATCGTTCACATCGCTTTGGAGCAACCCCACCGAGGCTGATGTTTCTTCTGCGTTGCTGTCAGTAGCAAATATAGACGCACACACCTGCAGTGCCCTCCAGTTGTTGTTAGTGGGAAAATCATGAACACATGAGCATATTAATTGTTTTAACAAAATCCCATACAAGTCACATTGGAGTATAAGATGCACCCCTGGTGAAACTATGAAAAACTATGAAACTACGAAAACTACTGAAAGATATTGTAAGCACCTTTTTGTTGAAATTGAACTTGATTTGATGAATGTTCATCCATGTTCTTGTTCTGTTTATGAGAAGCCTATTTGTTGACAACAAGCAACAGAGTCTGAAGTAATGTTTCCTGAGTGGACCATTTCAGTCACGTACCCTAATTTTCACAGGTCGTCGTGTCAACAAACATTGCTGAAACATCCCTGACCATAGATGGTGTGGTGTTTGTAATTGATCCTGGATTTGCCAAGCAAAAGGTTAGCTTTCCCTTTCTCCGACTACTCCTTATCTGCTGTGTTCGTCTGTGTCTGTTGCCTGATAATCTTCAGATAATCACAGCAGTATACGGCTGACAAAGATGGAAGTGTTTTTTTTTCTTCTTCATTTCTCTGACATTTTACAAGCTGAAGGCCAAGTTATGCACATGGCACCAAAGATTTTATAAAAGCTATGTTGGATTTATATAAATTTCCCTTTACTGCTTTTTGCTAGCAGCTCATACATATTGAAGATGTATTTTTTAAAATTATTTTTACATGCTTTACCACGTTAGAAGTTATTTCTTATCTTTTTTGCTGATATATATATATATAACATTCCTTCTGTGCTCTTCTTAGGTGTATAATCCACGTATCAGAGTGGAATCCCTTTTAGTCACAGCCATCAGCAAAGCCTCAGCCCAGCAGAGGGCAGGTCGTGCTGGGCGAACACGGCCAGGAAAATGTTTTCGCCTTTACACAGAGAAGGCTTACAAGACAGAAATGCAGGTGAGAAGAAGAGTGGATTGAAAACTTTTAAAAAAAATAAAGGGGGTAAACGCATGATTGATTTGTTTTCATTCTCCAATGCCTAAGGCTTTTAGTTTAAGAGCAGCTGTGAAGCTGGAAGGTTTTTCTGTTATGCTAGATTTCTTCAAAGAACAATGGTACTGCCAAAAAATGGTGCTAAGCAGAAGCTTTTCTAAACTTCTTCCAAAACTCAATCAACGATAGAGTCCCTTTAAAAAACAAAAAAAACAAAAAGCAACTTTTTGTTGGGAATTTGGTCTTTACCTTGACAGTAAAAACTACCTTATGTTTATGATAGTTTTAATTTCTAGTTGCACAAATTTCCATTACTTTTGGTTGCATTGGAGGCCCCCCTGTTTCTGTTGAAGCCAATATATTACCATTGTATAAGTGAATAACATGAATTTTGTATTAATATTTTCTTACTGTACCTTAAGCATTTTTAATTTTACTGGCACAGGACAACACCTATCCAGAGATCCTGAGATCTAATCTTGGTACTGTGGTGCTGCAGTTGAAAAAACTGGGTATTGATGATCTGGTGCATTTTGACTTCATGGACCCACCAGGTAAGTTAAAAAAAAAAAAAAAGTTTTTATATTTTCATGTATTTGATGTATAGGTGAATTTGTGACAGCAGTCGGATACAGACATTTTATGAATCCCAATAAGGAGAACGTCATATGTTCAAATCATACACAACACAAACACAAAAACACTCAAAGATGTAGAGAAAACTCTCAGAAAAAATAGTTAAAAGGTTAAACACTGTTCAACAGACTTATAACAGCAGAGACAATGGACTTCCATCATCTCTTTATTGCGGTAGGCAGATGTGCTTGTTTCTTTCTGATGATACCCCCTTAGATGTGTTTAGAATTAGTCATCTTTGTGTTTATCTTCACCCTTTCTGCAAAGTGGTGATAATAGGGACTCCAATGATGCTCACTGGTGTCCTTGACAGTCATCCGACTAGACTGTCAGTAAGTCAGTTATAGATCCAAAACACAAATACCAGATCTACCCACCTCTTCTTTTTTTCCCTTAGTCACAAACTATTGAAGTTGAAAAATCACCTGCATATCACAAACTATAGGTGGAAATTACAAAATAGGTGGAGAAGCCAATGGGCGGTGCAAAGCAGTACATGACAGTAGCAGAGGTGGAGAAGCCATTTGGTGGCTCATAGATGTAGTTGCTAATGGGTGGGGCAGAGCTAAACATATACTTGCAGTTAGAAGAGGCTTGGTGCGAAATGCCAGTGCAAATCTCTCAAATCTTGCTCCAGGCTTTTTCTTTCACAGTTCTGATATACAAAGAAACTTGGTGTCATATAATTCCTGCCGGGCACTAACCACATTTTGTAATTTAGTGTTTTAATTGAAAGTGGTCACTTTGGTGTGAACAAAGATTAAGGCTTAAGAAATGTTGAAATATATTTTCAACATCTGATCATAATTAAAAAAAACATCAAATACAAACCAAAAATAACATTAAAATGCACCAACTAATTCACCCTAAAAATATCAAGTACATTTATGGTTGAGAAATCATTTTAATGATCCTAATATAATAGCTTTTGTGCCAATTCAGCATTGATGCTGATCACAGCAAATACACTTTCTTTAACCATTTATGATCTAAACGAAGTTTAATGAGCTTAAGTTATGACAAATTGTGCTCACACAAGGCATCTGTAACAAGGTAGAGTTAACATAATGCAATTTACAAAACAGATATTTGAAAATCCTTGTCTGAACTGCTTATCCTTTTTACTTTTAGTATTTTTTAATATTTCTAGAAGTTTATTTGATAGATGAAGTATAAATAGATAAGAAATGTCTGATGTCCTCTGAACCGCATCTCTTTGCTGTGATGTGTCGCCCTTTCTCTTCCTCTCATAGAGTGATCATGTTACAACAGCAACCTCTTCCCGCCCCCTTCATCCCATTTCACTCACTGTTTAAAAAAAGTCGTTAGTAAGTAAATATCTATCTTTTTTTAAACATTTTTGGAGTAAAACCATATACTTTCCAAACAAAGAGAGCCAGTTTTGGTTGCATCGCAGTCGTAAACTAGCTGTGAGGGTGCCTCACTGTGTAATACCCCTAATTGTTTTAAAGCTTAAACAAATTTCTCTGTAAATCCTGCACTTAGATTCTTGAAACGAAAGCTGTTGCAAAGCTTAAAATTTTTCCTATTAGCACAAATTGACTAGATTTCACGATAAGAAAGTGATTTGTTAATATAGCTGCAAACTTATGGGGTGTGGTTTATTTACACTGACATGAGCTGGGGACCCCAGCACTCATCGACTCACACCCATTATATATATGTTCTGGGTGGTAAATGCTCCTTGATGTTGCTTGTGATCCACAGCCCATTTTTAGGAAAATCATGGATAGTTTCAATGGACAGTACCACATGTTGTGGAGAATTGTATACTCTATCAGTGTTATTAGCTTTTCCTTTTTTATCAAGAAACTCACTTCAATGAATAGACCAGAGGAAGACTCTCAATGTTTCACAGGGCTTTGGAGGCCACTTTCTGAATGACTTGCTAGTTTGTGGGCTGCTGAATTTCAAAGTTTGTAAAATGGCCATAGATAAAAAGGTTAAAGTTTTCTAATTACTGAAATTTATACCTAAACATTTCACTTATGTTTAAGGTAGTTTTAACAAATACTTATATGTATATGTAGTATACTACAAATACTTAAAAAGCAAAATGAAGACATTTTAGAAATAATGTCTCATGCAAAAAACAGAACCCAAGGAGTGTAGATATTTTGTCAGTATCCCATCTGTGCAAAAAGTAGCTAGCAATAGGTAATGGCCAATCAGATAGTTTTATGATAAATCCTATTTCATCTATCTAATATATCTGTTTAAACAAAAATTATATATATATATATATATATATATATATATATATATGTATATGCAGCTGTGGTGGGATATTAAAATTTTGCTGGTGTTCTTCAGTTGAGCTAAACTGACAAGGCATTGTTTGCAGACGGCAAATATATTTACTTTCTGTTGTGACTTTGAAATTGCATTTGCATTGTTAGAATGGAGTTGGTGAGTTGAACTGATCGGCCTGTTTATGCAGTGTCTGTCCGAGTTTCCAAGCTGCACCGGAACTGTTCCGTATCACAAACAGTTTACACATAATAGAGGTGTGAGGTTGTGGCATTTTCCAAAAAACTCTGAGCTCTAATATCGTCAGGAGAAGACCACCTCTCTTTTTTTCCTATCCCCAAATGCTCCCCTTCCCCCCACCCCCGTTTCCCTTTTTTTTCTCTCACCATAATATAGCTTTCATCTCACCTCTGAGATTAAACCCATCTCTCCCCGTCCACTGTGGCAAATGCCATTTTGAGAATGAAATTGGTTACATCAGTAGCAGCACTACCACCTTAGCAATTGCCTTTCTTTTATATTCCTCTAGCGATACGTGACTGACCTCCAATACTAGCCCCCCAGTTTCTCATAAAATGCAAAGGGTATACGTCACATTCGCTGCCGACCTTGTCTAGAGATTCTAATTGGGAATAGTAAAAAAATAAAAATAAAAAAAATAAGTGTGTGTGGGTGGGAGGGGGGGGGGGGGGGGGTTCTTTTTTAAAAGCACATAATTGAAGGAGCAACTATAAATGGAAAGCTTATAAATCAACAATGGAGCTACTTAGGTTAGGGAAGCTAATTCAACTTAAGGTTAGTTACGAGCAATGTATGGGTAACTGATTGCAAAGTAAGGAATTACTGTACTTTAATTACTTTGGTCAGTAATGGAGTAACGAAGGGAATTACAGTTCAGATTTTGGCAACAAATTACAATTACTTGACTAATAAAAACTCTTGTTGCTTTGGTTTCTTAGGCTCTGACATGTTCTCTCAGTTAAATGAAACGTAAAGGAGATTAATAACAGAGCAACTGGCACATCTCTGCTATTGGTGCATGCAGAGTTGGGGATCAATCAAAGTATAGACATGCCCTCTTTGCTGCAGTTACAGTGCTTTCTAAACTGGCTCAAAGGTGAGATAAAGAGGAATGCTGCAAGAAGTCCTGTCATCTCCCCGGAGCAGCAGGTTAGCAGCAGAGACCCGCCCTGTGTAATGATGTGACGGTTACCAATGAAACGACTCTAAAGCAGCTCTTTGGTGTGAAAGACAAGAGCCGGCTCCTTCCTGGGAGCCGGTATATCAATTCACTCTGTCTTACTTTATTTTTCTCTTTAGGCTCTTCCCACTCCTTTTCAAGCAATTAATCCAGCTCTACTAGACTTCAGTTATTAATCACCATACTTACAAATGTTCCAAATGTGACTTAAGTACATTGTTTTTTTGTTCGTTTTTCATTGGTTTCTTTTTTGTTTTTTGTTTTTTCCTTTTCTTTCTTTCCTCTCAATCAATACATTTCATTGTCTTAATAATGAGTTTGATAATTTTGTGTGATTATTTTCGTGTATTGTCCAACTTGTGCTTGAAATAAACAAATCAATCAAAGCTGCACGTGACAAGTGGTCAATATATGCTGGGTTGGGTTGCATAGTATGGTAGACTCACAGCAGCGCAGAACTGTGCACAAAAGGCAGACATAGAGAGAGACCAAAATTCAGTCAAAATGAACATGCTTCGTTTCAGATTTGATAGACATGAATATAGACGTAACATTATTTTCCACATCTGACTTTGAGCAGTGGCAGAGACCACATATGATTTAACTTATTTTTGTGTTGTTTCTCACACTGTTGTCTGAATTCAAATGAAGCCATAAGATGTCTTGAACCATGTTCATACCTTCAACAAGGTTATTGTTTTAAAAAATATAGTTATTTTATTTTATTTATTTACCTTTATTTAACCACATACGTCCTACTGAGATTAAAGTCTTTTTCAAAGGAGCCCTGTTAAATGAGAGACAAGAGGATTTTGTTTGTGCTAAGCTGTTCTTCCCTTGAGAATGTGTATATGAGTGGAAAAAAAGTCAAGCAACAAGTAGTCAATTACTTAAGTAAAATAATTTAATTACAATTTTGATCCAGTTACTAAATGAAGTTATCAGTTACTTTTTTGAAATAACTTATCCAACACTGGTTACTAGACAGGTTTTGTACAGTCAGTTGGATCACTTTCCAAATGTTGCAAATCCCACATTCTGAAGTTTTTATAGACCCACTCTGATCATCTTTTGACTTATTGTATAAGCTTTTTCAATGATCTTTTAATTAGGATTATGCTGTTTTTAGCCAATATAAAAAAAACTGTAATTTCCTGGAACATCGTGTCTGCAGAGCGGTAGTAGTTCATCAGAAATTTGCCTCTGAGTTGTGGGCAGGACTGTAGGTGCAGAGCAACCCCGCCCCCTTCCCCTTCCCATTGCTGGGATCTTAGAGCAGGGAGCTTATGGCCCACCCAGCTTATTTTTTACATAACAAGTAAGCTTTTTTTTCAAATGGCCGTTTCTCATCTGCTTCTGATAAGCAACAATTTGAATCAATAAATACTCAGAAATGCAAGTTGGAGTTTTTTCCTTATTAATGTCTACTATCATCAGAAAAATGTCACAAGAACATATTGAAAACACCAAAAACACTATTTTAATTGGAGTGTTTTTTTAAAAAGAGCAATGACCTCAACTGCAGCAGCAAAGGAATATAAATAGAAAAAAAGGAAAATGTATATGATGATTACCATGATAGATTCAGTAAAGTAAGTTTACCTTGTACCGCTTGTTCTTTTCCAGAAGATGAAACAAAAGTTTTTTGTTTGTTTTTTAGAGCAGTTAGGCTATGTGACTGGAACTTGTTTTAAGCGTGCATCCACACCTTGCAGCCAATTAGAATCAAGTATTCTTCCAGACCATGGGATAAATTCATTTAAAGTGCAGAAACACAATATTTGTTTCTTATGGCTGCAGACATTTAAGTCTTTGCAGTTATTTAGATTTCTGCTCATCTTACTGTTGATGTGTTTTGTGCACACAAATTATACTTGTGGGATATCTGAGTTAACACAGTAATAATATATAGTTTAAAAATTTCAGACAATAAAAATGAAGGAAAAATGTTCTCTCTGGTCTATTTTTGTTCAAAAGCCACAGTGTCATATAAAATTTACCGAGTAAAATATTGTGATTAATCACACTCCAAAAGTGTGATTAATCAAATTATTTTTTTAATTGATTGACAGCACTAGTTTAAATCTACATGTTTGCATTGTTTCATCATACTATCCATTCTTGATCCGTTTAGTTGGGCTCCATGCAGCCTGTTGTTGCAGCAAAGCAGCACAACCAGCCCTCACTTAGCGTGGAGAGGAAAAAAATGTAGAAATTAGCTTTGATGCTCCAAATCAATATTGCTAATCACGAAAAAAGAGAAATAAAAAATCAAAGTGTATCACGGGCAGCACTTGAAACTAATTTAGCAGTTAACATGCTACTGCTCGTTAAGCTCTCAAGCCTGTAATTGAGTGTGGTTGTACACGCTTTGAACCAAACAATGGAAACCTTGTGTCCTTAAACTTGTAATGAAATGTTCTTTATTTTAGTTAGACATTTACAACTAATTATGTGTGGGATTGTAATTTGTACTTGATCAAATTGCATTCTGTTGCTTTTTATTTAGATTCACCATATACCTCATTTATTTTATTTCTTTAATTCCCTTAGAATAATTGCAAAAGCATAACAACCTAAACTTTGCTTTTATGACAATAAAAGGGGAACAAAAAGAAGAGAACTTATTATTTCTAGCCCTTATACTCAATTAATAAAGCCATTGGTACTTTTTTTCGTCTTTCAAAGCAATGAACAAAAGAAAATTATAAACCAAATAATTAAAACTGACAAATGTGGATTCCTTATTTTAAATACAACAAATTATACCCTTTAAAGATTGATTCAGCCATTTTGATTTGTAGTTGAAGATCATCCCGTAACCTGATCGCCTGTATTGAAACAAAAAGATTTTTTTGACCTTAGTTTTAAGCAGATTTATATGAGTCTTCTTTAAGTTGTATTTACTTTGTCTTTTTTCAAATTAATTTTATAATAGTAAACATTTATGATGCACTTAATACATTAAGTTTAAAAATACTTTATTTTGTCAAATCTGTGAATTTTAGTATGTTGTTTTACCCTAACCCACGGCAGGACCTAGCTTTCTTTTAAGAGCTGTCTTGAAGAGAATGTTTATAATTATGTTGATAATATATAAACAAATAAATATATAGTTATTATTTTTGATTATGGTTTCAGTTTTTTTCTAAAGCCCTCTCCCTTCCTCAGCCCCAGAGACCCTGATGCGAGCCCTGGAGTTACTGAACTTTCTGGCGGCCCTCAACGATGATGGTGACCTTACTGAGCTCGGCACCATGATGGCAGAGTTCCCCTTGGACCCCCAGCTCGCCAAGATGGTCATCGCAAGCTGTGAATACAACTGCTCCAATGAGATTCTCTCCATCACTGCCATGTTGTCAGGTAATGCTCAAGGCTGGCCCAGTATCAGCTCATTGAAAATAAGAGTATGCTCTTTTTGCTTGTTTTTCACATTTTCAGGATGATTTCAGGCTGTATCTTAGTATTGGACAGGCATTTTATCATGTTTTGCTTTCAACATTTTTACAAACAATCCACACTATAGACTAAAGGGTTCTCGAGAGACCCAACATAAACTTTCTTGCTCTGTTTTTTTGTTGTTTCTCTGATTTTTTGCTGAATGACAAATGAGTGCGTCATTTATTACAGTAAGTTAGAATTAAAGTTTAAAAATATTTTCTAGAAACAGAATGAGAGGCTGGCCAAAAGTTAATGTCTGTATTTTGTAGGGGGGTATCCAAAAAAGATGGTTTTGTTCTTCAGGTAATAAAAAGAAAAAAATATCTGCATCCAATCCAGTTTGTGCAACAGAGTATTAGAGCTACAATAAAAATTTCTCTTAATAAAAATCTCAGGTATGCTCTATAAGATACCTGTAAGGAAATTTGTGATGCTGCAGCCTTTTTGTTGAACATGTAACAAGTGAAAGAAAAACTTTTTATTTAACTTTTGCATTTTTAAAATGACAATTCTTAAAGTCAAATAGAGCGTTTCCACCTGATGTTGGGTTTTGGCTTCGCACCACTTAGTGTTGTTTGGCTAAATTTACCGGAAACGTCAAAAACTTTTCCCTATCATTTTAAAATAATTAAAAACAATCAAACAAACAAAAAGAACCTGTGTTTAGTATGAAGTCAGTGGTGTCAGCTGTTTGCAAGGGAAAAAAAAATACACGTCTGTACAAAATGTATTGGTGTAGCTGGAGCAGCAACGGTGTGCTACAGCAGTAATTGAACTTTGGGCTTGCCAAAGCAGAATGCTGCTCATTGAGATGAATCCTGACGCCTTTGAAGGGAGCGCGAGGGTCTTTGAGAACGGGGAAATGGATTTAACTAGCTGCTTGGACGTGGCGCGCACTTAAAGCAGGTGTTTCAGGATGGAAGGTTTTTGCTGAGTTTATTAAAGTAAGCAGTGGAAGTCCACCCGAGAATGCTGCTGTCACAGCAGCCAAACATGAGGCTCAATAAACACAGCTTTTATCCATTAAAGGCACAATCAAGCATGCTTGATGTTAACCATCTCGGAGCAAGTGTCAGAGGGGAGAGGCTAAAGCCTTCATCACAAGTGCCCTTACGAGTGGATATGGGCTGAAAAACGGGCTAACCTGTTCGGGGCACGCACACAATTTTAAGATCGTAGAACGCTTGATGAGCTCGTAGATCAAAAATATTTGTGCTTAGTTTTTCTATGGGCATGCTGCGGGCGAAAGGTTCTAGTGAACACTTAGCGCTAGAAAATAGTAAATTAGACAATTAAAGCATAGTTTGTGTGGGCGGTCAGTACGGAGCCAGTATGAGCACATTGACAGCATCACCCACATAAGTGGGTGTAACTTACATTATCCTTGCATTTACTTCACATTACTCTGATCACAGGCACGATACTTTGGATTTTCATGACGTCCTATAAGGTGGCCACACGAGCCTCATAGGAACTGCAAGACACACCTGCACTCCCCTGAAAAGCTGCGTTCACACTGCTCTTAGCAATGCGCATTCAATCGATCACTTTCAATGAAAAGTCTATCTAAATGTGTGTTTTGGGCTTTGTGTTCACGCACCGCTACGCACATTCCTACGACCGTTTTTTTTTTCTGTTTACAATCATTGAACTTGTGCTCAAAGTTAAACCAGGTTGACCTTTGACCAGTCAGGGACTCTGATTTGGTGGTGACGTCCCTTTTCATTAACAGAAGTGCCAACCATTTGAAAATTGATCTCGGAGGAGAGATTTAAAATTGTGTTATCCGAATGGAGCTGTGAAGGCCTGGAGGAAGATTCATGAGATTTGCACCACGTTGACATTTCGCACCAAGACTCTTCCAACTGTAGGTGGTGGACATGTGTCAGGTAGTGACAGTCCAGTGTGAACACCATGTGCTAAACGTGCCCAATATGAACCTAGCATAAAATGGAGCACTTCCTCTGCGATCCACTATGAGCCTGGACAACCCAAAAACCCGTATGGGAGGTTGACCCAGTGCATGTAAATAAAGCCTAAAATGAAAGCAGGGGAACTTTATTTTGGTGGATCAGGTAGAGCGCTTGTTGCACTGCGTTAGTGGATTGAGTCTGGCTGAGGAGAAGCGCATCCTCCATCCCTCACTCTTGACCCACTTGTCTTCCGTAAACACACATGGCATTGCAGTTGGCCCTGTGAACTTCACTGAGCCTCTCTTGAGCTGAGGCCTTGTTATTCCCTGTGGGATTTGTTTAACTTATCCCTGTGGGCGGCTGTGTTGGGGCCCATACCAACCTTGTTTAGTCCCACAGTGCTTCGTTCGACCCACGGAGGCCAAGAAGGTGGCAGACGAGGCCAAGCTGCGCTTTTCCCACATCGATGGAGACCACCTGACGCTGCTTAACGTCTATCACGCCTTCAAACAAAGTGAGTGGCTTCAATAATGCCTCCGCATGTCTTCATTTTACTCCTCTAAAAACGGCTCGTCTCCCAAACAGATCATGAATCCACTCAGTGGTGCTATGATAACTTTGTGAACTACCGCTCACTGATGTCTGCTGACAACGTGCGCCAGCAGCTGTCGAGGATCATGGAGCGCTTCAACCTGCCGCGAAGAAGCACCGATTTCAACAGCAGAGACTATTACATCAACATTCGGCAAGCGCTGGTCACTGGCTTTTTCATGCAGGTCTGTTTGCTCAGGACCAGTTTTCTCTTTATTGATTTTTTTACTTATTATTTTTTGCAGTTTCAACCCACTTAAGCAAAATACTTATGCTGACTTTTAAGGTATAAGATGGCAAAAATCTGCTCACACTTATCTTTGCAAGAAGCCATTTTCGGGGCCACCTGAAACATGCAACCTGACAAGTTGAATAATGGTGTTGATATTTAAATATTTGTCAACATTAACCTTTATCTAGGAGACAAATTTGCAGCTCATGTTCAAGCGTCGAGAGCATTTGCAATCATGTCTTTATTTGGGAAAGGCTTCATTGAGACTGATTGCCTTGTCTAATGGCGACCGCCACTGCAGCTCGACCAAGTGTTCAGAGGGGGAGGAACAAAAAAAAAAGTCACTCTTCACCCACTGATTGGAAATTTGTCTCTAGCAATATATTTTTATTTGAATTTAAATAAACATCAAAGCTTTTGGATCTCGTGTTCTTTGTGCATTTTCAAGCTGATGTTGAGTTGGTTTTTCAACTTTTTTTTTAAAACAGGTTGCTCACCTGGAGCGCACGGGCCATTACCTAACCGTGAAGGACAACCAAGTGGTGCAGCTGCACCCATCCACTGTGCTGGACCACAAACCCGAGTGGGTGCTGTACAACGAGTTTGTGCTCACCACCAAGAATTACATCCGCACGTGCACAGACATCAAACCAGAGTGGTACGTTTCAGATGAGCTTTTTCTGCACGATGACCACAAAATAGAAATATACACTGGAGGAAATAAGCATTTGATCCCTTGCCGATTCTGTAGGTTTGCCCACTTGAAAAGCAATGGACAGTCTGTCATCCTAATTGTAGGTTCATTTGACCATGAATCCACCTATAAGTCTGGGGCTCCGAACCAAATCTCACCTGGTGGGGTTTCCATGATCATGAGTACAGTGAGAAATCGGCCTAAAGCAACACAGCAGAAGTTAGTTTATGATCCCAAAGCAGCTGGAACCACAGTCACCATAAATCCATTGGTAATTCTTTATATGCTGCAAATGTTGCAGTGCTTTCCAAAGCACCCCTGCTTAAGAAGGCGCATGTGCAGACCCACCTGAAGTTTGTTAATGAACACCTTTGTGATTTGGAGAAAATGTATATTAATTCTTCAAAGTCAATTTCTTGATTTTCTTTGTGATATATTTTTTTAATCTCTCACTGTTCAAATGAACCTACCATTAGGATGACTTTCCACGGTATTTCATACAGTTTTAGATATAGAATTTTTGGATTTAGTCAAAGGTTTTCTACAAAATGTGCTCCAAAATGACCTATTTCTAATAAGTCATACACATACCCATCCGTCACCCATTTTAAGCCTCCTGGAGGGATAAGGAGGTTCTTCTGATTTGATGGCTTAAAATGTTTTATATTGTCCAGTAAAGGCTGTACTTGACCAAGTATTTCAGAAAGTAACCAAGGAAGACCATTCCCAACAATATTAATCAAAGATAAGACTCGAGCCTGAGTGCAGGGTTAGGTTGGTCTCAAACAGTCAGCATAACTGCTGCGATTCCTCTTTATTTTCCCCTCTGTGATCTTACGCTATAATGTGTTAAATTTGCTTTGTGTGCTCCGGTCATCGCCCTGTGAATATGGAAAATTGGTGCTCTTCCCTTAAGTAAACGCTGAAGACAGTTTCTGTGGCTCATGTTTACTTGCTTCCTTTCATAGGCTGGTGAAAATTGCACCTCAGTACTACGACATGGGCAACTTCCCCCAGTGTGAGGCCAAGCGACAGCTGGAACGCATTTTTGCTAAGCTCTCATCTAAGGAATACACTCAGTATTAAAAAAGGTCTGCACCTTTTGCAGCATCGTCTTCAGTTCCTGATCGATTGTTCCAAGTTCTCCTCCACAGTAGTTTGCTTTTTTATTTTACGTTCCCCATCAAATGCATTTCTACGACAGAGTATTAAAAGAAAAAAAAATTAAGAAAATAAAGTTGCAAAATTATGAGAAAAAAGTAAAAAATATAAGAAAATAAAGTAAAAAAATTATGAGAATAAAGTCAACATTTTATGAGAGTAAAATGGTTTAATTGTGAAGAAAAAGTCGCAATTTTGTGATAATAGTGATGAAAGTACAAGAAAGAAAATCTAAATGAGAAAAAAGTTGTAAATTTATGAAAAAGTCAACATTTTACAAGAAGGAAATTATAAAAATAAAATAAAAACATGTAATTTTTGAGAATAGTCATAAAAGCATGAGATAAAAGTAAGAAAATGCATGAGAATGAATTCATAAAATTGTAAAGTCATAAAGTTGAGGGGTTTTTTTTCAAATAATTACAAAAACAAAGATCCTGTGACGAATTGGTCCCCTGTCTCCCCCCTGGCCATCAACAGGATCCTTCACCTGAGTACCAACACTTCCTGTGCTGCCACACTACACTTCCCATCAACCCCTGCTGAGACTCCCAGAAGTTCCACACCTTTTCTCTATCTGTAATCACTCCCAGCAGTATATAGTTAGAGCACTGAGCTCTGCTCGGTGCAAAGTCTTGTTTGTGCCACTCTGCCTGCATCACGAAGCGTTCTTATTCTGATCTGATCTTCTGTTCACCTGAACCTGCTTCGTCTTCGACTCTGTTTGCCGCCTCCTCCGACCCTCGCCTGGACACTGACTGCTCTTATTTTTCTCTGATGTCCTCGTGCCTGTGTTTAACCTATTCCTGCCTGACCTTGATTTAGCTTCATGGTGTTTTAGCTGTGCTTCAATCCTGTTCTCCTGTCTTTGGCAATAAAACCTGCTGCACTTAGATTCAGCCGTCTGCCCGTTTATGATGGTTTCAAAACTCTGTGTAAAGAAGTTATAATTTTATAAAAATAAAGTTGCAAAATTATGTAAGAAAGTCAGTTAGGAGTAAATACATCTGTTTTAAGATAACAGTTACAATTTAATAGTTTAAAAGTTTAAATTTACAAGAATAAAGTCAAAAATGCAAAAAGCTGTATATTAACGGAAATGCACAGATTCCTACGATAAATTAAAGTCTTATTGCATCGCCATAAATGGATCCATTGATGGACTTTGTTGGCATGTCATGTGGATGGACGCTTACACAACCAACTTTTTTTTTCCTTGTAAAATTAAGAAACTTTTTTCAAATATTGACTATTCTTTTTTGTATATTTCAATTTTTTTCATTTAAAATATATGAAATTATAACTTTATTTTTGTGAAATATTGACTTGTTTCTTGTTTAGTCACAATTCTACAAGTTCGTTCTTGTAAAATCTTAACTTTTTTCTCATAATTTTACATCTTTATTCTCATACAACCACGACTTTTTTCATAATTTTGCATCTTTATTCTTAAAAAAGGCCAGTCTTTTTCTTAAACTTTTACGTCATTCTCATAAAAACATAAATAACTATATTCTCATAAATACAAAATTTTTTTCTCATAATTTAATGCTTGTAAAATGCAGACTTTGCTTATAATTTTACAATTTCTCGTAAATGTTTGACTTTTTTCTTATACTTTTAAAACTTTTTTTTCTCGTATAATAATTTTAATTTGTTTTGTCCTGGAGGTCCTAATACTCCGTCGTACATTTTCAGTCTCAGTTGATAAACTGTGTCTTGTGTTTTTCTCAAACCTAAAATAGGTTGAAAACTACTGTACAAAATAAACAAAAGATGTCATTTTTAATTCAAGTTCATTTCTCTTTGTTTTGTAGAATTAGTATGTATCTGTGGAAAAACTTGCTCAAACAAATGTATATATTAAATATTTACATGCAAACAATGTAATGTTATTTTTGTTCTCTGATACTGAAAGTGTCACATTTTTGTTCATCTCAATAAAAACAACTTGGTAATAAAGCTCTTTCCATCTCTGCACATTTAAATAAAGGGATAATCTTTCCATAAACTTTTCATCCAACTGTAAGATGTGAGCACATCCAAGCGCTTCAAATCCACCTCTTTATTTTTTTTTTTATTTCTCATGACTCTTCAGGGAAGTTAAAGCTTCTTACTGGGATATTGATAGTTTCAGAAACAGTTGGAGTCGAGCGGAATGTTAATTGCAAAGGTTTTGCAACAAGATCAGTGTGAAATTCCTGCTGTGCCGAGGCCCGCTCCTGCCGTAATGCTTTGTGTCAGAGCTTCACTAATGTGAAAGGTAAAGTTCATTGATCAAAAAGAAAAGGTAGAATAAAAGGGAGTCACAAACTTTAGTTATAACAGCTGAATCACTGCTTACTCCGTCGATTCAGAAGTATTGGAGGTAAAACAGGATGATCTCTGACAAACTCTGGGAGCTTTTACCACACAGTGCAGGTCAGCAGTTTAAAGCAGGTAAGCTCCCCTCAGCTGATGATGTGTGGATGCTGGAAAATCTTGTAAACTTGATGCTGTCCAGAAAACTGTGTTCAGTCAGCTTTTCAGCTCTTTCAACATATATTTTACTTCTCCTTGAGATTCCTTGGACTGTGCACAGGGGCTAATAAATAACCACAGTCGATTTGTACTAAGTAATACAATTTCCGGCTTTGGAAAATACTGTATGTCTAAAATGAATTTTAAAGTTTTTCTTCGACTTAGATTTTGAAAGAGTATCCTAGCATAAAGGCAGGTAAGTACTTTGTACTTTTGTACGGCACATTATTATGACTACTCAAGACTTATTTTGCAAAGCTCTACCTAACTTTTTTTTTTAAACAATCCAGTCTTGTAAATAAAGACTCAACTCTGTAAAGCCCATTTCAGAGAATGGACAGAAAATTCAAATTTTGGGGGGAATTTAGATGTTTTTCAAGCCATTGATGAAATCTACAAAAAATGTGGCAATGTCAAATGACATACAAATGGTATCGATTATGATACGTTGGAGGATTTGGTACGTTTTCGCTCACAAAATAGTTTAGGATTCAAAAATATTGACACTCGTGTTCTGGAAAAAAGCTCCTTATTTACCCACTGTCTCTAATCTGGTCCACATTTTCTTAACATAGTGTAACTGTATTATAAATAATTAATTATCAATACATGTTCTGTTTTTTCAATACAGCAAGTAGTCATTTAAAAAAATTTAATTAGTTATTATTAGCATAAAGTTTTGAAAGTTAGCTAAAAGTTTTCCCGCCAAAAGTGTTTTAGAGATTTCACCGAAGCAACCATTTTGAAATGAACAGGAAAAGTTCTAATGCCTCTAGGACAGAAAACATGGACAAAGTTGTACACAAAGGGTTTAAGGTAAGTTTTGATCATGCAAATTAGATAGAGAGTCTTAGAAATTTGTACTACTATACGATTAGTTATATAGGGTTCCATTTGACCACTTCTTCATCTTTCACTAGAACCTTGTCAGGAATATGATTTTCCTTTAAAAAGAAAGAAACTGTTATCAATATTTTTGACATTTCAAATGCTTTCGTTGTTTTTAATCACCTGCAGGTTTTGCTCCGTGATCAATTTCAGGTCAGAATGAGTTTCAGAAAAAGGCTTTGAAATTCAACATGTCGAAAAGACATCACAGATCCAGTTGCGTCGCCCGGATTGGCGTTACCGGGGCCTCACCCTGGAGCCAGGCCTGGGGTTGGGGCTCGCAGGCGAGCGCCTGGTGGCCGGGGCTCCTCCCACGGGCCCCGGTCGGGTAAAACCCGAACGATCAACGTGGGATCACTCCCCAGTGGGCCCACCACCTGCAGGAGAGCTCAGAAGGGGCCGGTGCAATGTGGTTTGGGTGGCAGTCGAGGGCGAGTGCCTCGGTGGCCTAAACCCCGGTCATGGAACTTGGCTTTTGGGACATGGAACGTCACCTCTTTGGGAGGGAAGGAGCCTGAGCTTGTGCGAGAGGTTGAGAGGTACCGGCTAGATATAGTTGGGCTCACCTCTACGCACAGTCTGGGCTCTGAAACTCAGTCTCTCGAGAGGGGTTGGACTCTCTACCATTCTGGAGTTGCACATGGTGAGAGGCGGCGGGCTGGGGTGGGCTTACTTGTGAGCCCCCAGCTTAGCCGCCAAGTGTTGGAGTTCACCCCGGTGGATGAGAGAGTTGCGTCCCTCCGCCTTCGGGTGGGGGACAGGTCTCTGACTGTGGTTTCGGCTTATGGGCCGAACAGCAGTTCAGAGTACCCAGCTTTCTTGGTGTCTCTCGGAGGGGTACTGGAAAGTGCCCCAACGGGGGACTCCATTGTCCTCCTGGGTGACTTCAATGCCCACGTGGGCAATGACAGTAGCACCTGGAGGGGGGTGATTGGCAGGAACGGCTTCCCTGATCTGAACCCGAGCGGTGTTTTGTTGTTGGACTTCTGTGCTAGTCATAGTTTGTCCATAACAAACACCATGTTTGAGCACAAGGGTGTCCATCAATACACGTGGCATCAGGACACCCTCGGCAGGAGATCAATGATCGACTTTGTAGTCGTTTCAGGAGACCTTCGGCCGTGTGTCTTGGACACTCGGGTAAAGAGAGGGGCAGAGCTGTCCACTGATCACTACCTGGTGGTGAGTTGGATTCGATGGCGGGGAAGGAGGCCGGAAAGACTCGGCAGACCCAAACGTAGTGTGAGGGTCTGCTGGGAACTTCTGGCTGAGCCCTCCGTCAGGGAAGTCTTTAACTCCCACATCCGGGAGAACTTCAAACAGGTACCAAGGGAGGCTGGTAACATTGAGTCTGAATGGACCATGTTCTCCACCTCCATTGTCTCTGCTGCTGTTCGGAGCTGTGGTCGCAAGGTCTCTGGTGCCTGTCGTGGCGGCAACCCCCGAACCCGTTGGTGGACACCGGAAGTAAGGGATGCCGTCAAGCTGAAGAAGGAGTCCTATCAGGTCTGGCTGACTTGTGGGACTCCAGAGGCAGCTGACAGGTATCGGCAGTCTAAGCGAGCTGCGGCTCAGGCTGTAGTAGAGGCAAAAACTCGGTCCTGGGAGGAGTTCGGTGAGGCCATGGAGAAGGACTATCGGTTGGCCTCGAAGAGGTTCTGGCAAACCGTCCGGCGCCTCAGAAAGGGGAAGCAGCTTTCTGCAGGCACCATTTTCAGTGCAGGTGGGGAGCTGCTGACTTCGACTGGGGACATTGTCTGGCGGTGGAAGGAATACTTTGAGGATCTCCTCAATCCTGCTGACACGCCTTCTCTTGAGGAAGCAGAGGCTGAGAGCCTTGGGGTGGGGCTGTCCATTACCCAAGCTGAAGTCACAGAGGTAGTTAACAAGCTCCTCTGTGGCAGGGCACCGGGAGTGGATGAGGTCCGCCCTGAGTACCTCAAGTCTCTGGATGCTGTGGGAGTGTCTTGGTTAACGCGTCTCTGCAGCATCGCGTGGCAGTCAGGAACAGTACCACTGGACTGGCAGACAGGGGTGGTGGTTCCCCTTTTCAAGAAGGGGGACCGGAGGGTGTGTTCCAACTACCGGGGAATCACACTCCTCAGCCTCCCTGGGAAAGTCTATGCCAGGGTACTGGAGAGGAGAGTCCGGCCGATAGTCGAACCTCAGATCCAAGAACAACAATGCGGTTTCCGCCCTGGTCGTGGAACTGTGGATCAGCTCTACACCCTGTCCAGGGTGCTGGAGGGTTCGTGGGAGTTCGCTCATCCTGTCCACATGTGTTTTGTGGATTTGGAGAAGACGTTCGACCGTGTGCCCCGTGGTGTCCTGTGGAGGGTACTTTGGGAGTATGGGGTCCGGGGAGCCTTACTCAGGGCTGTCCGGTCTCTGTATGACCAGAGCAGGAGCATGGTCCGCATAGCTGGCAGTAAGTCAGACCTGTTCCCAGTGCATGTTGGACTCCGGCAGGGCTGCCCTTTGTCACCGGTTCTTTTCATAGTTTTTATGGACAGAATTTCTAGGTGCAGCCAAGGTCCGGAGGGGGTCTGGTTCGGGAACCACAGGATTTCCTCTCTGCTCTTTGCAGATGATGTTGTCCTGTTGGCTTCATCGAACCAGGACCTCCAGTATGCATTGGAACGGTTTGCAGCCAAGTGTGAAGCGGCTGGGATGAGGGTCAGCACCGCTAAGTCTGAGGCCATGGTTCTCGACCGGAGAAAGGTAGTTTGCCCTCTCTGGGTGGGTGGAGTGCTCCTTCCCCAAGTGGAGGAGTTTAAGTATCTTGGGGTCTTGTTCACGAGTGAGGGAAGATCGGAGCGTGAGATCGACAGGCGGATTGGTGCTGCGTCCACCGTTATGCGGTCACTGTACCGGTCCGTCGTGGTGAAGAGAGAGCTAAGCCAGAAAGCAAGGCTCTCAATTTACCGGTCGATCTACGCCCCAATACTCACCTATGGTCATGAGCTCTGGGTCATGACCGAAAGAACGAGGTCCCGGATCCAGGCGGCTGAAATGAGCTTCCTCCGTAGGGTGGCTGGGCGCTCACTTAGAGATAGGGTGAGAAGCTCGGTTACCCGGGAGGAGCTCGGAGTAGAGCCGCTTCTCCTCCAAATCGAGAGGAGCCAGTTGAGGTGGCTCGGGCATTTAGTTCGGATGCCCCCTGGACGCCTCCCTAGGGAGGTGTTCCGGGCATGTCCCACTGGGAGGAGGCCCCGGGGAAGACCCAGGACACGCTGGAGAGACTACGTCTCTCGGCTGGCCTGGGAACGACTCGGGGTCCCCCCAGAGGAGCTGGAGGAAGTGGCTGGGGAGCGGGAAGTCTGGGCATCTTTACTTAGACTGCTGCCCCCGCGACCCGGTCCCGGATAAGCGGAAGAAAATGGATGGATGGATGGATGGATGGAAAAGACGGGCAAGAGACCTCTGGTGGACCAAGAGCTGTTTTCTGAAGGAAAGAAGGAAGGAATTCCATTCCTGATCCATCTATTAAGATGTGAAAGATACAGATAGGTATTGAAAAATCAATCTAATACTGAGAGTATAACAGCAGTATGGTGCGAAACGACAGATCAAAACCAAGATTATGTTGGTAAAAAGGTCTAAAATAGATGAGGAAATAATCAGCTACTGTCAAACTGTGTTTTTCTTCCTGATATGTCTCTACTGTCTTTGCCTTTTGATGTACATGTGATGCAAACAAAAAGATGTCAAATTATAGACTTGTTTCTGCCAAGTCTAGTCAATTACTATTTGCTGAAGGTGACCACAGTGGGGAATGTGCACTAAACACTTTAACCATACTGAATAAACTGATGACAAATTTTTAATAAAGAACAAAACAGCCTAAAGTTAAGTTCACGGGGACTTCAGCAACGCACCTTCATGCGACCACTTTCAATAAAAAAGACCATGAATAAATGGGTGTTTTTTTTAGCTACACATGTTTCTACAACCATTTTAAGGCGCTATGTACAAAACTCACCGCGTTGAAAGTTAAACGAGGTTAAACTTTGACCAATCAGGGACTCGGATTTGGTGGTGACGAATGGAAGATGTCCCCTTAAATTTATAGATGGTGCCAACCATTCGTAAATTGATGATGGAAGAATTTTTATTTGCGGTTTGTGCTCGTCCGGAATTATATAACACCAGGTCTATCATATATCGGAATGTCGCAGTGAAAGAAAAAACCTGGAGCAAGATTCACAAATTTTGCACCACTTTGACATTTCACATCAAGACTCTTCCTACTGTAGATGGCTGACATGCCATACTATTGACTGGTTATAACCTACTAATTTGATGGAATCTACCTGGGTAAAATGGTAAATGATCATACACTTAAATAGCGCTTCACTGCCATCTGAAAAGCTCCAAAGCACTGTACAGTCACAGCCCCACTCACACACACACATTCACACACTGATGGCGGCTGCTGCTTAACACTGGTCCCGCCTATAACCACCAGGAGCAATATGAGATTCAGTGTCTTGCCCAAGGACACTTCGAGACATGGGCAGGCGACCGCTCTGCCTCTGTGAGACATCCTCCGACCATCGTGCTCTTGTGTTTGCATCTAAAAACCAAAACAAGCTAAAGTCTTCACATATTTTATGTTTTCTCCCCCTCTGGTGCTCAATTCACTTGGGTAATCCTCTGATCTGGAGCAATAAATCCCAACTCCATATTAGTTATGAGTGAACTAAGTTTAGAGGTCGAGTTAACATGTAAGCATTTTCACAGTCTCTGTGTGTCTGGATTTAGGCAGGCAAGAGATACCAGACCTGCAGTGGGACTTTAACAACGAGGCCTGCAGATTGTGTAATATGCTAAGTCGGGAAATTATCGTGGGCGGTTCAATATTTTTGGAGACTGCTGGGACACAAGTTTTTTAAGTGGTCGGCCTTTTTGCTAGGGGAACACGCGGAAGAACCGCAGAATGGTGCCGAAGAGATTAGTCTTCGCTTGGAAGTGAGGCCAATAGAAAAGCCATTAGTTTGAGCTGGTCTGGAAATTATATGGGATTGATCCGGAGGTAAGAACGGTTTCCCGTGCTCTATACTTCCCATTGATTCGCGCTGCCATAATTACAAATGAAAATCATTATGTCTCCAAGTTGTATTTTCATAGTCTCTGGTGTGAGCAGCTGCCTCCTTGCTGCATACATGTTCCTGCATAAGCCTCCATGTCACTGCTCATTAACGCTGCAAAAGCTTACTTCATGGAAAGGTAGATCTACTAAAGTCCCACTCCAGCCATTTTTTTATATATTATAAAACCATTCCCAGCTGTCTTTTAAGTATGACGATGCAGTTTGTAGCCAAAATAAAAAAACCTGTGTCGTTTTCTAAGACAAAGTTTCTGCAGAGCAGCAGTAGTTCATGAAAAAGTCTCCTTTGAGTTGTAGGCGCAGGGTAAGCCAGCATTCATTTCCCATCATCCCTTTGTTTACACTCTCCTGCTGGCTTGCAGTCCCTCACAACCCCAAACTAACATTACAGGTTCAACAGAAACAGCGAGCAATATTGGAGCTACCCAGTCGTACAGTTTTGAGTCAGATGCCAGCTCGAACGTGGAAAACAAAGACCTGCATTGATCTGGATGCATCAGAAGGAAGCGGAGCGTGGAGCCTGTGTCCTGCCAATTGTAGATTTTACTTAACAACTACAAGCTTCTTCAAACTGGATTTCCATAAGGAGAGATCTTGAAATTGCAATTGAAAGATTTAATAGTGAAGCAGGAATTTGTGCATGAAATAGTCTTTGGCGGTTGGGCTGTGGGCCGGAAACATCTTGCATGCTTGGGATGACCTCAGACCGAGACTCCAGAGCTGAGATGCTGATGGTGGTAAAGGCCAGAAATGTCTGGAATGTGGGTAAACAAACTTTTATGAATTTAAGAGAGGAATTCTATGTGATTGGCTCTGAAGAAAGTGAACACTTTAGCGATTGGTTCGGAGTGAGGAAATATTGATGAATGATGTGTGGAGCAACCCAGCATACCTGAAGATGAGGTAGATCTTATTTAATGAAACTGCACCAAAGCTTCACTTATTCATCTGCTCCTGATTCACCACAATTTGAATTAGGAAATACTCAGAAATGCGTCATAATGCGAAATCACTTATGAGAAAAATGCTACAAGCATAGATTAAAAACACCAAAAACATGATTTTAATCAGAGTGGGTCTTTGAAGCCTACAAAAAGCAGTGAAGTTCTTTGCAGCAAACGGCAGGAAGGTTTTCTTTTATCCCAAATGTTTACTCTTTCAGCACACGGAGGACATTTTACGTGTCTTTTTTTGACAGTAACTCACCAAAAGTAGAAGGTACCAAACAGCTATTGTTTACCATGTTTCCAAACAGTATGAATCACCAGCTCACTACAGCTCAATCGTCTGCCACCCACAGAGTCCTGGATGGTGCCTCATCGTCATTTGAGGCTGCGGGTAGAGACGTTTACTGCAGAACACCTCAGCATTTTCGGAAAACCTCCACCCACCTGGTCCTTCTCTTCACCCCCTCCTTCCAACAAGACAGGTGTCTTATCTCCATCGCACAGCGCAAGCACAGCCAATCTTCCACGTAGATGGCGACTGGAATGTGACAAATCCATCTGTCCTGGTTTGAATTTGTATGCTAATTTGAAGTAATGGCCCCTCTGGTGACAGTCTAAGGGAACAATTCAATCATGACATCTATGACAGTCGCATTCCAGCCCTCTCTTTGATATGGGAGTATATGCTCATACCGCCGGGTTAGGCTTGATAGATTAGTTATGTAGGGGAGATGTGGCATGTAGACTGCATGTTTAAAATAGGCTGCCAGGTCGAAATGAATCACGCTACTGCTCGTAGGCACCTTTGCGAGAAACAACCTGTGGGGACAGCTGGAGACAAACACTTATTTGACCCAGTTTATTTCCCAACAGCTCTCTCAGATTGGTACCTTTTAAGAACAGTTCCACTGCTGCAGAGTTGCGGAAGTGACATGAATATCCACATGAAAAGATAAATGTGGGAGCAAAAGAGGAAGCTCGGCTGCACACGCATGGGCCCCCATAATCTTTAAATTAATCTACAGCCCAGGACAAGTTATTGTCGACGGTGACAGATAAGGCTAAAAGAACAAACCGCTCTTCATTCTGCTTGCCTCATTCTTTTTTTGTTAACTTCCAAAGCTTCTTCCTTTTGTGATCTATTTTATTAAACTGCATAAAATCCAGGGCAACTGTCAAAAAAAGAGTCCAAAATGTGCTCCATTGTCGACTCAAACGCATGAGAACAAGATGTATTTTATCATAATTTACCGTGTTGACACTACCGGCAAGACGTACCGCAGTAAGCAGGGCTGCAATCCAAAGATTTAAAGGCAAACGTGCAGCAACGCCTATCGACTGCCCTTCACATAGGTGCAGATCATGAGTGGCAAAATGCATTTGATCAAACAAGAAGGCCAGCAAGGTAGATGGATACACAGAAAAGGCCCAGCTAACCGCACAGGCCCTTGTTTCCGGATAAATCGCGCTGTAAAAGACAGCTCGCCAAATGAGGCCTGTTGGCTGGAAATGCTTTGAAAGTTGCGTCGAAAATGAAAGATTCTCTGTGCTCAGCACAGTTGAACATCAATTTCACACAACTTGAATTGATATTGGTTTGTTTTAGAGGGAAGACTGTTCTCTCCTTCACAATAAGTTTATTTCAAACTTGCACTTTACCCAGCTTTTTTTTATACCCTTATTTACCATTTAGCCTCATGTTTGGTAACTTCAGAGCCTTAAAGCTGAGTACACCTGCCTCCTAAAGTGCCCATGAAGGAGTCCTCCTTAGCAAAAAGTAGTACACTTGCTGTTTATTTTATGAAGTATCATTCAGTATAAGTATAACCAGAACTTCTTCATAGCAAATACTTGCTAGTCTGAAAAATAATGAAAAATGCTTCAACTATAGAGCCAAAAAGTGTCACATGGTCTGGAGCCACAGTTTGCAGACCCTTGCCGTAGACCATGTACCTGTAGTGTAGGAAATCTACTATCTGAATACTTTTTCAGACTAAATTGGAACATACTGAGTTTACAATACATAGATGGTATATAACAAGTAATGTTCAAATATATAACCTCACTTTTAGTATAGACTAAGTAAACTTGTAATACATTTAAATAGATTACTTTTTGCTAAGGGATACATAGCTGGAGTATTTTTAAACACTTCAGGGTCATACAAAATTAAGCTTTTCACTTGGTTTTCTGTAAAAAGTTAAAATATTAGCTTAAAATATTGCCAGTATTTTTACATTTTTATCACTAAATTGACTGTATAAGAGAACTGGACCAAATGAGTGTGATGTCATCTATGGAAAAAGACTTCCAGAACTTCCGGCTCCAACAAAATGAAGTCCATGCAGTCACCCAAAAATAGTTTTTAATATACTATGTGGAAATATTAATTGCAATAATTACAGAGGGGGTAAAAAGTGCACACAGTTGGTAATACACAGATAGAACTCTTCTTACTTTGATCTAAAGAAGATGTTTGTTCAATGCCATCTGTTTAACTTCAGACTGTTATGAAATTAGACTATCGTCACAATCAAGGTGCATCATCTGAAATCCTCAGAGTGTGGGTGAAAGAAATGAGAGAAATGATTTCTCAGAGCAAATATCCACTCCAGGAAAAAGCTAACACCTAGAGAGTGATCACTTTACATAAAAGTATGGGGTTCAATCAGTTTAAGTCACTTTATTTATGAAGTGTCAGTGCATCAAAAACTAACATTTATAAAAGCTAAAAAAATTGATAAAAATGTTTCCAGATAATTCTGGTAAGCAGAAATAAATAAAAATGAAATTTGAAGCGTTTTCAGGTCAAGCATGTAATTAAAAAGAGGAACTAGCTAGGAAAGGATACATATGAAAATGACTAGCTTGGCTGAGAAGAAAAAAGACAGAAACATCTGTTTGAAAAGAGTTTATTTCAAGTAATCAAAACAAGAAATAGTGCATTAACAGTACAACCAACAAATATTTAAATCCATTCAAAGACATGTCAAACATAGGATAGTAGTAGATTGCTTGAGAGGGAGTGGAAGGAAGCACACTTCTATAATCCCACCCCGTATTTACTTAACCTTTTTCTTTACATACATTATCATTATCTGATTCATAACTTCTAATCAGAGCTCTATACCTTACCAACACAGATTCAGGTCATTAAAAATTCTAAAATGATTGCCTCTGTTCAAACGAGAGGCAACAATGACATAAAGAGAAAACAGAAAAAAACTAAAGACAAAACCCAGTGAAAGCATAACCACAGGCATGTAGAGACACTGCAGGCCAACTGTAGCAATTAGTTTGATTTCAAAAGTACACTTTACAGATTGAATAGTATGCATATGTACATTTTTGCACAGTGAACTGAAAAAGGGAGTCGGTACTTCAAAAGAGGAGCTGCCTTCTGTTAGTTTTTTAATCTCTTAGAAAAATCCTTATCCTGCAGAACAAACCATGTGCATGGTCTTTGCAATATGACCACAAATCTTACAGGAAAACTACATATAATAAAGCTACGAGTAGCATTTTATGGCTCGCAGGTGCTACCTCCCTACTGCCACCCTGGTCAGAGCAACATGAGAAAACTACTTTTTCCAAAATGGCTGCTTTTCTGTTAATTTTATCTCCATAGCAACCATTTGATGTTTTGGTCACCTGAAGGTGACAAACAGGTCAATGTAATTTTTAGGAGAATTGGGAAAAGTTAACTTTTGGATTTCCTTGGCAACTGAGGTTTTCTGTTAACCACGCCTATATCTCTATATAAGCATCATATATCTACATCCTATATCATATGTCATGCTGTTTCTTTCAGCTTGAGCCAATGATTCATGCATTTTCACAATCTTCCATTCGGATAAGCTAGCAATTGGAATGTGAGCTCAACATGCTAATGCAGCTAAATCTACAACTTCTAAAACCAACATTTTTTTCCCTAGATGCTTCCTCTCGTGCAAATCTCATAATAATCTTGCTCCAGGCTTTTTCTTTCACAGCTCAATTCCGATTTATGAAAGACTTGGTGTCATATAATTCCGTTTATAGATTTGTCCTCCAGGATCGATTTTCAAATGGTTAGCACTTCTGTGTGAACCCCTGATTGGTCAAAGTTCAACTGGGTTAACTTTTAATGCGTTTTGTGTGTTGAGCCCCGCAAAAAACATGCGTGAACGTGAGAGTTTTGAGCGTTGTAGCCTGTAAAGCGCATACTGAATGCTCACATTTACATATAAGGCGCGTTTCTGAGCCCGGTGTGAACGCAGCATAAAAAACAAGAATTGTGAGGACTGCTGCAGATCATAAATGAATCAAAAACGCCTGAGATCTAAATTAGGGTGATTGCGTGGTAAATGTTTTTCTTTTTTACAAAAATATACTTTTGTTATATGTTAATAAATAAAAATTTATATATAAAATAACATTCTTGCTCAGGCCCCCTCTCCATCACCAAAACATTTCTTCGATTCTAATTTGGACGTCACGTGACCGAGGAGGTAGCACACCGCCGCTGTTCGTTTGATTGCTGCCACGGCGCCGGACGGAGACGAAAGCGGGGCAGGAGGAGCGGGAAAAACACGGCTCGTCGAAGGGACGCTTTACCGGGAGAGGCTCGCCGAAGCGGCACCGCCACATTTTCATCCGCAACAGTCCAGGTCCGCCGGCCCGACTCCACCCCGACCAGACGCGGCTGCTGGACGGCTCCACCATGGACGGATACGGCCGGACCGAAGATGAGCTCTTCTCCTCCCGCCTCCTCAACCTCACCTGGGAGACTTGCTACGAGCAGGTAGGGCGCGACTTTTATCACACACACAAACAAAACAACAACGAAACTATCTGTAATAAACAGTTTATTTGAACAAAAGGTCCGAAAAAACAAAACAAAAAAAAGTTTGTAGAGTTTTTCCACGAACAGGTATATCGTCACTGATTTAATTTTTGTTTGTGGTGCGTTCAAATACACTCAGCAAAAATTCTACTTTGTAGTTTCCATCCCTTGTTTCTCGATTTCCAGGCTGTAAAGTTTAAGACAGATTTACAAACTAAACAAAGCAAACGGTTAATTTTAGAAGTTATTGATGAACAAATAAAATGTTCCTTGTCTGATGTTGATTCTGAAAGTCACTACTTCAAAGTGCTTTTTTCCCCAACATGATTAGAAGGCACCTTCACCTCCTGAGTTCAGAAGTTTTTCAGGTAAGTTTTAAAGACCCACTCCAATGAAAATGGAGTGTTTAGCATGGTGTGGCATTTTTCTGACACATTTTAAGAAATGTTGGCTCATAATTACATTCTTGAGAATTTTTAAAATTCAAATTTTTGTGAATCAAATTAGAAAAAAATCGTATTTGTGACAAAGAAAATAAGCTAGTTGGGCCACAAGCTCCATACTGGGAAAGGGGGGCGTGGTTGGCCAAAAAGCCTTATAATCATAATTAAAATATTACTGAGATTGTTTTAAAATAGATCAAAGATCATTGGAATGAGTCTTTAAAGGAGTTTCCTTTAGAGTTGAATACCTTGGAGAACATGTTTCGATGCTGATCGCTTTGGTGGTGGAGTGGATGGCCCGAAAAAACAATTACGCAATTCCTCCCCCATACCTAATCAGTTATTTTTTATTATTATTTTTTTTAAAAAGGAATCTTTTTTTAATTTCACATTTTCATTTGTTTGAGTGGTGCATGCAGCTGGATTCTACCATTGAAACAATTATCTAAATCAGGGGTGTTAAACTCAAGTCCTCTAGGGCCAGCCTCCTGCTGGTTTTCCAGAAATCCTGCCTTATTTGCTGTTGATTACCTGGATCCAGTGTATTTAGCCTATAAGGAGCTTCAACAGCAGGTTGGTTGGAAAACATGTAGGACACCAGCCCTCGAGGCCTGGAGTTTGATACCCCTGATCTAAATGTTAAGAGGACTCCCAGCTATTCAGTAGCATACACTCAATGAAAATTGCCAAAAACATTTAGAAATGTTCAATTATATTATATTTTGTAATGCCAACATAAGAGCTATGGATATGCATATGTGATATTTAGTTCTCTTTTATCAGCATCCAGGTTGCAGTACAGCAGAGGAGGAAACAATCAATCTCCTGTGGTTTAGTGGGCTACCATTTGAATTACAAGTAATCACAAATTAAAGAGGATTAGGCTCTTAAAGCCGGAGCTTCTGATTTGAAGTGCCAAGAGTCATAATGTAGCAGTTATTTGGGCACAGGAAACAAAAGGCACTCCAAGCATGACTCACAATTGCTTATTCTTTGGGAGCAGCGTTCTTTAAATGTACAACAATTAAGTCTCAGCAGTTTCAACTCAAATTCCAAACCTTTTATTGACTTAGAGCACTCAAATTACTTAAATTGTTCAAATCTTATCCATATTTTGGGTTCAACTTGACCACTGATGACTTCAAAGTTAAATTATTTTATTTAATTTCATTTGAATTTGACCAGATATGTAACATGGTTAATTAGGGAATAAAGGGGACTATAGTCAAGTTTAAGTGTGAGATTTATGGCTTTTGTTTATATGGTTTAGCACTTCTTTTTTCTTCTTTTTTTCCCCTGGTGCAGTACAATGCTCCAAATCAAGTATGAAATACCAAAAACCACTAGGAAGAAGCAACAGAATGACCAAATTAAAGAACAAAAGAGCTCATAATCGTGGTCTCTTTTCTATTTTTGCTAAATTTAGTTTTCCATGTTAGTTTTTAAAAACTTAAAAAAGAGGAAAAGAAAAATAAAACTTCATAATTTCCAAGCGTGTCATCTGTTCTGCTCGCTCTGTTGTTCCCCACACAAAATCCTCCGCCCAAGTCCTCCGGCGGATGGAGCAAAATAAATAAAAAAGTCAAGGGAAATGTTGACCCAGACAGGCCTCGTGGCTGGATTATCCAATCATGCCGGTGCGTGAGGTAGAGGCCCCTGCATTATTCAGTCTAAGACACAGTGACTGGAAAACAGCGGAGGGAGCCAGGGCCTCGCCTCAGGAGTGCGCATAAATATGTGGGTCTGTTTTGAGCTCTAGGTTGAGCGCCTCTACTTTTTAAAAGCAGCAGACACGGAGTTTGGTCGGATCACACCTCCTCTTGATTTTCAAATGAACTTATTTTCCCTCCTTCTGCTTCATGGCATTCTCCACTCACTTGTTCTTCCTGCTCGGCAGGGATGCTGTCCGTGGTGCTGACAGTTTTCAAAGCATTTACTGTATGTGGGTTTCCTTTTACCGTTTCCAGACTTTCAGTATGAGGCCAAATCAGGATCAGCTTCAAGAAAATGAAAATCAGATTGTAAATTTGAAAAGTAGACATTGTAAATTTAAAAAAAGGAAGCTTGAAGAGTTTTAAACTCAAAAGAATACTTTGTAAACTTTAAAAAAAAAACTGAAAATTTGAAAAATAAGGGAAATTGGAATAAATCAAGCTTAATAAAAATATTAAAAAATTGAAAACAAAAGTAAATTTGAAAAACTATATTTAAAACCTTAACAGAAATCATTCACATTTGAAAAACATTAAATTAGAAAAAATATGTTTAAAACTTAAAAGCCAATAATACAAATTTGAAAAGACAGAACATTTAAAAACATTTATTTTACACTTAAATGTAAATATGAATAAAATACATTTTAGCTTTAAAACGAAATATTAAAAGTTTGGATAAAAAACTGAATTGAACAGAAATTATTTAAAGCCTGAAAAGCAAAATGGAAATTTTGAAAAAGAAAAACTGAAAAAATATTTAAAATTTGAAACTTTTTCAAAAAAAGCTACATGACCCAAAAACACTAAATGATAAAAAAAAAATTTATACTTGAAAATACACAAGTCCACACTTTTTAAAAAAATCAAATTTTTGTTTGATTTTTCAAGAGTACACAAAATATGATTCAAATCACATGCTAAAATAACATTTTAGTCACAAGTACAACATTTGAAAGAAAATAATGAACATTTTAGTAAATTATTGTTTATAAAAGAAAATGAAAATTATATCATTTTATTTTTGAACCTTGAATGTTTTAAAAAACTTTCAACCCAGAACTGTTACACAACTGAAAAATATTTACTTTTAATAGCTGTTGTTTTGTATTTTCAACTTTGGTTCATTTGTTTCTCCCACTATTTGCTTCAGCCCTGTGTTTAGAGTTTCACTTCAGATTTTTCATATTTGGAGTTGATCCTAATTTGGTGTGTGGGTGGGTGAGCCCATTGGCTACTGGGACACGACTGACATAGGGTGATAGGAGTTACGGTAACAACCTTTCTGCTTCAAATGATGTCTGCTGACAAAGGATGACACAGGAACAGACGTGGACATGACTTTACAATGACCTCAACACCACCACCTAAATTGGGGTCAACTCTGAAAACGAAAAGTCTGAATTAAAATTGTAAATCCTTTTACAAATCAGCATTATTTTTCATTTGGTAACAGTTTTAAGGTTATTTATATATTTTTTAAATTCAAGCTTCAAATGTACAATTTTAAAATCTTCAATATTTCTTTCAAGTTTAAAGCATATCTTGTATATCTTTTTGCAATTTAAATTTTTTTTGTAATGGTAAATATTGTCTTTAAGCTGTAAACATGTTTTCTTATTTATAATTTCTGTCAATCTTGCTTCATTCACTTGATTCTGATTTGACCCAGTATTTCAGACTCTGATTCCTCTCTGCAGTTCCTCCAATGGCAATGATTCTATTCACTTTTGGGTAAAATATCTACCAGTTGGTAGTTTGATTCCTAAAAGAGAAACGTTTCATTCAGGGCTTTTTTTTTTCTCAAAGGCTGCAGGTTTCACACTGAGCTCTCAGACAGTAAGAACTAATGTGTGTTTCATGTCTCTGTTGCTGCCAACTACAAAGGCTCAAGTTATGTTACAACTCAGTGGTTTAGTGAAATGACATCCCTTTTGTGCGCATCTTTATGTGCAATATTTGATCCATGCGAGTCACTTATTTTTCCTGAGTTGGTAGCCTGAACTGTTTTAGTGGGGGATCACTTTTCAGCAGGAGCTGGAAGAAAAAAAAATACAAAGCAAAAAACACAGTCACATTTTAACATAGGTTTTGGCAAATTAATCCATGTGTAACTTTTTAGATTAAATTTTAACTTAGTTTTGCTGATTAGTTATTACATATTTTGGATTGAAAATAAAAGTTGAAAAAATTATTATTTAGAAGAGGATCCAATAGATTCACCAATCAAGATCAGTGATTGACAGGTCAAACTGTGATTCTTGCTGTTTGATATATTATGTTTGAATGGTTGCTACAGTATATGAATGTCTTTTTACAGGATGCATAAAAAATAAGCCACATATTTAGTCAAAACCACTTATACCTTTATTTTAAATATAGGAGGTCAGAATGAACAAAAACAAATTAAAAACACAAACATTTTGAAAGAAATTGCTTTTTTTTTTTCTTTAAACAATGTTGTCAACTTCCTGGTTAACTTTAGCAGTAAACAAAACTTCATTTTATTTATAAATCCTGAAAATATTCTGCACATGTTTTATTCTTTCATTCTTTTCATGTAACCCGACAGACATGTTTTCTAAATGACTTTCTTCCTCTAGAGTGAAAATCCCCAAAAACTACCACACTTTAGATGTGCATTTGGCAGACATGTTTCAGTACGGTTTCTCCGCCATTCTAGCAGAGTCATTATTGATTACAAGATTTTCACAATATTGTTAAATTCAACCTATTTTCTTGATTCAAATAAATCAGTTTAATATCATTTATTTCAGTAAACTCAACACCAGTCTATTTTTTTCATCAACGAAAAACACTTGATAGTTTTACTTTGAAAATGAGAGCCTTTATCTGCACTTTACTTTGAAATGTATTCCAGTGATGGTGTGTTTAGTTTATAAATCTAAAATCCATCATCATTCTGCATTTTACAGCAATAATAAAATTGTTTGAAGTGTAGTTTACTATACTTTACTAAATTTATTTAGATTGTGAATCTGCGATCTCAGACGTCACAAATCGCTCTCAGATATTTAGATTCTCGTTGGAGCCCTACGAACAATATTTTAAAAGTCTTTATCTGCTTTTGTTGCCACAGTTATTTACTAGCTGTTTCTTTGTGATGTTTTTTGTTTATCCCCAGATGGATTATAAGATAATTTGCAACAGTTCGTTAGTGTCTATTAGGATTTTGTGAACAAAGGTTTGGATGAAAGTTTAATCTGTGATGAAGCTGATTTCAGAAATCTTTAGTCTGAGACATCGAATCATTGATGAACGGTGGTCATCCGGCCCTTACTAGGTCAGATAGAAATTCATCAAATAAAATGACTTTTGTTTGGGATGGGGAGGGATCATTCTTACGGTTCTTCACTGTGCCTGAAATCCACCACTCTTCTCATTGTTCCTCTGCGATGACTTGACCCACCCGACTGGAGACAGTCTATAGCAAACGGAGACGAAATCTATAAAAACAATTTGTGTTCAGATGAGAGTCGTAGCCCAGGTGGAGGAATAATCTTTTCCTGACCTTGAAAACATATCCCACATGAGCATTCATGTGACGAACGGAGATGGAAATGGACACATCCCATCAAAACGCTTGTTTCCTGCACATGTTGGTAATTTTCTTTTCGTCGTGTAGGCTGCTAAAGGAGGACTCTCTTTTTTGCAGAAAGGAAAACAAGCTCAGCAATACCTGGCATGCAAATAATTTCACGATTAGTCATGGTTTGGGTCTTCCTAGTCGTGACTTTGGGTTGGCTGCAGCCGAGATTGTGGTCAAAGAGAGCTGCCAGCAACACTAAAGGTGGAATATTACAAAAGTGAGCTAGCAACTGTGACCAGTCTCATGGGAATACCAGCTACAACAACACTTTTAGAGAGAACGCTTTCATTTTATTACCTTCATGAGAGTAATATTAAATTGCCAGAGGGGGAGAAGGAAAGTCAGTCCACCAGATAAAAGTCTAATCTTCAAAGGAATTACTTATTTTCCAGTTACAGTACAATAACTGCAGAACTAAAGTCTTAATGTAGGTTTCCTTCTGAAAATAGGAACTGCAGTGTTTGATGTGAATACTCTGTAGAGGAGTTCAAAAACAAAGTTCATTTTGGTAAAAGGCAGCCATGGAAGATAATTATTAAAATGAAAAATAAAAAGGAAATGTGTGGCACTGCTTGCACAGGTCCTAAATCATAGGTAGGGCTGAGTTTAAAGAAAATGATTGTAATTCACAAATCCATGGATCAATTTGACTTTCAAACATCTTTTCTGTTTCTAATTTAGAAATCAATTTTTCAATTAAAACTTCCACTTTTAATTATTTTTAAATCAATATTTATGTGAAGACAGGTTTTTCTATTCTAATCCAAAAAGGAAAACTAGTTTGGGGAACTTAAAAAAAATGAATTAATATTTAATTGAACTGTATTAAATCATAGACCTAAATAAATAATGAAACTGAATCTAAATGAATCGACTTAGGAATAGGCAGTGATATTCAACCCTATTTGAAGCTAAATATGGGTTTTAAAGCAGCTCTAAAAATACAACTTAGTAAAATTACATCTCAGGAAATTTGTAGTATTTGTGACATTCACAAATTGCTGTTTCTTTGTGCATACTGTATCAACACAACCCCAAAATGTTAATATGAGCCAACTTTGTCAATATAAAGTCAGTTTTATATGTACATTCTGATGCGGTTCTAACCGTTCTAATGCCATGTTCACACCAAACACAATTCAGTGCTGGACACTTGTCCAAAGATGTGGTCATAAACCTGCTGCATGTGGGAGGAGCTACTGTCAGAAGTGTTTTGTCTCATTAAGCCTACACAGAAGCATCAACTGTATATCTGTATGGAATGTGGGGAAGACATGGATGATGTTGAGAGATCAAGTTTATTTATTTTGAAGGGATCAGTAACCCCCCCTAGGCATGGAGACGTAATTGCCAATGTCTTTGTAAGTACTATCTACTACAGGAGCGGCGTCTGATCGACAGATGCTTTCAGAGGTACTTCCATCTCTCTGTGACCCAGTCTGATGACTTGAGAGATGACAAGGAGAGAAAAAAAATGAACATAAGAACAAAATTAGTGGAGCTTTTCACTATTATTGTATTCATACAAATAAGAAAAATATCCTGAATATCCCAACGTTCAGGAGGAGATTGATCAGATTCTCCTCTGTGGTGGTTTTGGACTCCATCTGCTGATCCCTCAGGTCAAAGCTGAGTTCCTGATTGGACGACTTGACATGATTTCTTTACCAAAGTTCAGATATTTAAACCCTGGAAGCATTGCGCCGCATGGCAAATAATTTTGCGCGCGTGTTCGTGCATGCAAACAAACAACATCTGGACTTTTTGCAAAGATGGATGTGCATATTGAGCATACAAAAAGAAAGCGTCTTACAGATCACCGCTAGCGCCGCAGAGAAAGTGTGGGTGTGTTAGCCTGGGGGCGGTGCTTGCAGCGCAGACTCTTCCTGAAAAGGGCTGTCCTCAATCTATGACGCCACCTCGTGAGAACCCGCTCGTTTTCGTGGGTAGGGGAGGAGCTGCTGCAGAAAGCACAGGTTTTTAGAGGATTCACAGGAGGTTGTTTATAGTGAGGAATGAACAGTATAATACACTTAACTCAAAAAGTTGGTTTTTCATGGCATGGCCCCTATAAAAGTTAAAAACAAGAATTTTAATCAAAATTAGGTACTGCACTGGCAGCCAGTTCAAAGAGGCTAAGATTGGAGTTATGTGGTCAAACTTTTTTGTAAGTAAATCTGGCTGCTGTATTTTGGACCAGCTGCAGTCTGGGTAACCCAGCATACAAAGAACTGAAATAGTTTAGTCTGGACAGCACAAAGACATGGGTGACAATTTCCAGGTTCTTTTTTTAAATAAAAGACTTAATCCTAGCCAGACGTCACATCTGAAAAAAGCAGGAGTGGGACTTTAATAGTATACATAAATGCACTGTTGCAATAATCACTAGACTTTCCTATAATAAGAGACCAATACATTGTAGAAAATAGGAAAAAAACGTAATTCCTTGGCTTAAATTTAGTTTCCACGTTTTAGCTGTAGATTTAAGGTAAAAGTAAAGACATTAACAGATATCATAGATATATCAAATATATGAACATATATATTTGACTTTAGAATCAAAGTGAAAACTTTATGAGTTGAGACACTACAATATGTAATTGCACCAACACTTCAACTTCCTACTTTTCAGAGACGCTTAAAAGAATTTCTTTTGTCACTTAAAAATTGTAGCAAAACTTTAAAACTTTTCTGTCTGCTAGAAACTCAAGTTTTGCTTTAGGTCTGTGATCAGTTCAGTGTATTTAACCGCATTCCCACTTCTCACAGCTTCCTACCCGAAAGACTTTATCTAATTCCAAAGTTGTCACGCCTCTTTTTTTTTTTTTTAAACTGCCTTTTTTTAATCAACAAGTGAATTTCCTTCTGAGCACCTCATACTCCCCAGATGCTGAGCCTGTCAGCAGTGTAATGAGAAGTGTGTTCTTGCTTTGCAACATATTGCAGTGATATGGATGAAAAGTTATCTAATCAAGACTTTGTGACAGCGCTGTCATTGCTGACCTGCTAAACCGTCTGCCTGGATTTATGTCAGCGGACCGATTCTACGCCTTTGATCTAATGTTGCTTTAATAGAAGAGAATATTAAAAAAAGTGCTGAAAATGTCAACAGGATGGTTAATTTTGAGTCATCCATGTAGTTTGATGAGCCAAACTTTTTAACATTTATTGCTATGGCTATGACTTGCAGGCTGTGAACAGACCACATGTGGTTTAGTGTTTTAGGGCAGAAAGGTGGAACTAAATGTACTCCAAACAGAGACATGAACCACCAGAGGGAGCAACAAGCTTTAAATCCTCACAAGGCAGAAAAATCTATCATGCAGAATGTCTAACGATTTGCACCAGAAAGTCAAGTTTTACCAAACCGTCTTCTGAGTTTTGATTTTAATTTAAACTAATGATCAGAAAGATTTGAATTTGTTTCTTTCTAGCTTAATTTTTCAGCTTGTTGTGCAACTAGATTAATGTAATCACAGTATGGATTTTTGGAAATGATTTTATGCTGGCTTCATCGACATCCGTGCAGAGAGCAAACCTTTCTTCGATTATGTTTGAGGAAAACTCCTCTTCCTCACCAATGACAATTTGTTGATATCTCACAAACCCGAGATGAAAGGAAATGCATTAAAACTTTGAAGAAAAAAACCATCTTTGCCTTCGCACGAGGAGGCAAAACAGGCGTTCATGCGAATTTATATCTGACGTACCATCATAAACTGAAACCGAGGGCCCTGGTTGCAGAGCAGAACCCTAGGGCCCGTAAACAAGTGTTCCCCTCGTCTTCCTCTCTGCTCGTCTCTCCATTTTTTTCTGACTTTTTTCCCTCTGATTCTCGTGCCCCCCCACCCAGGTGTCTGGAGGGGGGGTGGTTCCTTTGATTATCTCTGCAGCCAATTAATTGCTTTTCTTAACCTCTGCTCAGGAGTGCTCCCGCTCAGCCTCCTGCACGAGTCTGCGTGGACTCCTGCCAGGAGGAAAAAAAACAAACCACGCCACGTTTCTGCTTCGCCCAGTTATTTCCAAAGTATTCCCCTTCATTTTTTCATCTGCCTTATCATTAGCATTATCTGTGCATTTTACATCGCTGCTAATTTCTTGTGGTCTAGCTTTCCCACCCAGATTACAAGTACCGTATTTTCCGTACTAGTACAAGGCTCACTTAAAAACATTAAATTTTTTCAAAAAATGACCTTATAATCCAGAGCAGCTTGTATATGGATTCATTCTGGTTGTGCTTCTACAGTTGTGAGGTACACAGCGATCTGTCAAAATGTCAGTTTGCTTTTTAAAAAAATGTTTTTATGAGGTGCAAAATAAGTTGGGTGTCATTACTGTGGACACGCGAACACGGCCAACGTATAGCTATGTCGGAGTGTGCTTTTTAAATTTTTTTAACGTGTTATGAGCTAGGTTGGGAAGTCACTGTAATATATTAGTCTTTTTTTTATACTTTGCAAACAAGGGTGGGTGTCACAGGTATTGTGACTACGCTAATGCTTCTAATGTGGCTAACGGTCAGTGGTGTCAGTTTGTTTTTTGTTTACATGTTACTAACAAGGTTGGTAGTTAGCATAGCCACAGTAACTTTTGTTTTAGTGATATTAGTTTGCTGTTTTATGAATTACAAACAAGGTTGGGTTACAGGTATTGTGAGTACGCTAACATGGCTAAAGTGTAGTGTGTTGCAAAAAAGTTCTAGTGTTGCTTTGAATGCAGTTAATGAAGTCTGACTGATTTATCGTTGACTCTTGACTCCCTTTATACTCATTATAGTTCAATGCGCCTTAATAAACTCTTAAAAAAGTTCAAAAATAGACCATTCATTGACATTGTGCCCTATAGTGCAGAAAATATAGCATGTGTTTTTGAAGGGCTTAGTGGGACTTCTATGAGGGTATGAGATAGACATGTGCTTGGGCAGAGGCTGTGTTATGAGGGAATATTTGTCTTTCTTCCTTTTTTTTTTTTGAACTGTCCTTTTTCTGTGATTAAATAGATTTTGGCCTTGAGTTGTGCTGGCCAAGCAATTTCATATACCAACATTGAGTGCTCTTTTCCATCTCACTTTGCCTTTGAGACATGCATGTGCATCACGTCTCTCAGAGGGTCCCAGCTCTTGCCTTCAAATGCTGTCATCCAGCGATGAACTGCCTCCTTCAGACCTTGGCCTTTTTTTCTCTTTCTCTTTTTCCCCCTTTTCTTCTCCTTTGGGACATCCTAAAAGCACGTCTAGGGGCCATCGCAGGGATTTAAGCACTATGTCTGCACACGAACTACAGTGTCTTTACAGTTTTAGAGAACACTGGACAACAATGTGCTAAAATCTTTTCAAGATGATGCAGTTGTTGTCTCTCATGGGGGTAAAGAAGAAGTGTTGGAGAGGACTTTCCTGACTTTTGAGACAAAACATTTACCCTGAAGATGGTGACAAACTACTGTTGTAGAAAAAGTCAAGTTTTTTTAGGGCAGGGCTTAGAAAAAATTGATTTAGTGAATTGATCGAGACTTAAAGAAATCCATTGCAAATTACAAGATCATTAATTTGTTTTCCACTTAAGTGGTTTCTTGTGTTTATTTTTGGGCAAAAAGCTGTTTTCAGTTAATTTTAATGTAAGTATTCATAGTTTTAATCAAGAAAGTTCCACCTTTTGTTTCTTTTTTCACTTTTATCAAATAAAAAATGCACTTCAAAGACCCACTTCTTCTTTTGAGCTACTTTTAAACAGTGATCTTTTATTATGAAAGAAAAAACTGTGTTGTTTTCTAGGGCATAGTTTCTGCAGAGTGGCAGTAGTTCATTAAGAATCATTTTCTGAGTTGTGGGCAGGACTGTTGCTGCGGTGGAACCCCGCCCCACTATCTGTCACCCATCTGTTTTCACGCTCTCCCACTAACTTACATTCCCTCACAAACGCAACCTTTTACTACTGGTGCAATAAAAATGGTGAGCAATATTAAAGCTACACTTTTGAGTCAGATACCAAAAATAAAGAAAAAGAAGCCACACTGGGCGGGCCACACACTATTTTTTTCATGTAACAAGTAAGCTCTTTTGTTTAACAGCATTTTTTTCTGCTCCTGATTCACAATTTGAATAAAGAAATACTTAAAAAATATATAATTTTAGGCTTCATCTTTTTAACATACAGTGGGGATCCGAAGAATGGGCACACCATTGTAATGTCATATTATTGTGCGTAAAGACCCCAAGAAAAGATTGAAAAATCTCATACAGGCAGCAGTTTACAGATGAGACATTCTTTTAATGTAAAAAAAAAGGCTTTATTTCCATCATTTACCCTTTCAAAATAACACAAAACAAAATAATGGTATCTGCAAAAGTTTGGGCACCCTGCAGAGTGAGTACCTTATACTGCCCCCCTTGGCAAGTATCACAGCTTGTAAATGCTTTTTGTAGTCAGCTATGAGTCTCTCAATTGTTGTTTGAGGTTACCAAAAATAAAATTTTCATTGGAGTGGGTCTTTAATGGAAATGTGAACAAGATGTTAATGTTGAAACAGAAATCAAACCAACAATGTGAATTTATAGATCAAAATGCACGCATAGTTAAAGTATAAAATGTATCCTCTCAATATGGCCTTTATGCATTTATTTATTTTTACAACTGATCCTTTGAAATCAACTTTTTCTTTATAAGTGGTGCATTTATTTATACCATTTATTTATTTATTTAGTTTTGGTGCAGTCTTGTTTCTGGAGATGTTTGATGCAAAGAGCACTGCAGCACACACACGTACATAGAAGAAACACACTCCCGGAGCTCAAAATCTGCATGTGAGGCATTTACAGACCCATAATGTGCAGCACTCATTCATTCACTAACAGGTTAGACTCCCAGGACTCCACGATAGAGTGTGCTGATTTTTCCCATCAGCAGAAAGCTGGGACGAGCTGAGCTAATTGAGCTGGGAGGCCCGGCAGGGGAACAGGGCCCTTCTCACATGGCCTCGTCACTTCCTTCTTTATTCAGCCTCTGCTGTCTTCAGTCCCTCATCTCCAGGCCACACTGTGCTACCCAGAGGGAGGAATTTAATGCATCTCTCCATGGTTTTTACAGGAATGTTTTTATTGTGTTCTTGTGCTTTTAAGGGAAGTCTTCATTGTTTTACTTACAGTATTGATGACTTGCACTCAATTGGAAAATTGGGAGTATTATGATGAAGAAACTGCACTAGCAGCTTGAAAGTTTGATATTTTACAATGTTTTCCAAACCCACTTTATAATGTTCTTGGGTGTTACTTAGTTTAAATGTTTCGCATTAAGAGAATGCAAATATTCTATGATTGGGGGCATGGATTCAGAGAGACTTTTAGTTCTGCAAGTAGGTTTGGGTTGGCTAATAATTTTAGTTAAGCAATATTAATTTGAAATTCACTTGAAGATTAATTGAAACTACTTAAATTGATATAATTTGTTTCTTTGATTTCAGTTAATTTAAGGTTTTTTCTTTGTAGGGCAAAAAAGTACTCCACTGGTTTTTACTGTAGAAATTTGTAATCGTAATAATACAAGGTCCTTCTCAATAAGCTTGTAATGTGAAGATTGTCTCCTATACCCATATATATATATATATAAATAAATAAATGGACTAAATTAAAAAAGATGTCTAATCAAATTGTGAATTTTTGAATTGAAGTGAAAACTTCATATTTTTCTTTCTCTTTCAATTGTAAACTACTAAGTCCCTTTTTTTCTTTTTTTTTTTAACTTTTGTTAACCACTGAATTAATACAATGTTAATTCATTGAGTGTAAATGAGAACTGGACTGAGTAACCACTCACTCCTTACACAAATTCTGCAATCCTACTTTGGTTTTTCATATTTTTTCAGTTATTTTAGTTATAAACTGTCCAGATACCACAATAAAAGTACATATGGTCTCTTGTTAAACGTTAGAAATGTTTGACAAATTTCATGTAGGCCAGGTGGTAGTGGTGTTCTCCTCCAACGAGTTAATTTCTGATGGGTGAGAGTGGTTGCCATAGAAATCACTCAGATCGATTTGGACCAATCACTTCTTCCTGGCGTTTCCTGGCTCCAACATAGTAGGGTCCATAGCGAATTTTAGGGAAGACCTGGCTGCGGACAAGATGGCACCCACACATTATTAGCCAGAAGTGAACATTTAACAAGATTTCAGAAGCATAGCACCTTTTATTTAAACTTTTTATTGTAAATAAATTGTTCAGTGTGCAAGATGAGCTTAAAAAAAGTGTTCCAAAAAGCTGTTAACCCTTTAGCTTTAGCTCCAGTCTAAATATATCACAAGTATAGCCGTCTTAATGTGCTTCACACCGGTATTTATAAAATATAAGCAAAAACTGGTTGCTAGACAAACTAAACAGACCCAACTAAACTGGCATCTCTGCTCTTAGACTCTCCTTCTCAGAGTCTAAGTAACTTTTCAACCCTTCAAACCTTCTTTGCGGCAGTATACAACACTTTATTAGTAATGTGTTGCTTACCGGTGCAAAGCTGCTTTTCTGCAGATCAGCTGATTCCCGTTGATTATGTAAGGAGTTACGCTATGTCAAAGGGAATATTAGATTTTGACATAGACATCCCCGATGTTAAATCTTTAAAGCTTAAAAAGGAAAAACATGTAACTGTTAGGATTGCAAGTTAAATTAGTCTTTTTCGACCTAAAAGAGAGTATATTTTGACCAAAATGAGAAGGGGGGATGGGACGTTTACTTCTTGTTCTGGATGTCTGCATTCGGCTAAATGATGTCTAGGTGCCATCTTGTTGTCTGCAGCCAGGTCCTTTTGGAAAAAATGCCGCATGCATAAACTTCATTTGGTTGGAGAGGACAGTAAGTCATTTTCTTTGTGTGACGTCACTCTCACTTGGTCCATGTTTCATTTACAATCAGTGGGCTGATGTGTGCATCTTTTAAACATCTGGATGATATAAAAAGCCTTCACTTCATCTTTATTTATTTATCCGTTTAGGAAGAAGTATCCAATGTAACATTTATTTATAATGTTTTGTAGATTTATTTAAGTTATAAAAAGTTATTTGTGAGAATATTGATTTTAATTGAATGGATATCTGAGCCTTTTTTACTTTAAGCTTGTTGGTGAGGTATACACTCAGATAGTTTTAAAACAAAGCTGCTACACCTCTCTTTAGTATGTAGCATAAAGTTATGCATGAGTTTGAGGAACTACGTTCTCTTGAGAAATGGTATAAAACATTGAAATCCTGCAGGTCAAAGTTATTTTTATGGCACCAAGTGTTTTCCTTTTGACTCTTTGTCATTAGCTCATCATGTGCCATTTATTGTTATAAGTTGGCCTGTATGGTGAATGTGCATGCCCTATAAAATGTGCATTTTTTTTGTTGCTTCACATTTCATGCTGATAAATAAATTGCACTGCAACAAAACAACACATAGCAAAAGTAGATCACCTGTAATGTTTGAGGAATATGAGGACTCTTTATGCTATTTGATGGGCCATCGGAGGCCTATGGTAAAAAGACACCTCAAGAGAAGAAGCTGTTTTCCTCTTTTAGTGACTCTTTGGGACTGGTTATGGTCAGGCAAATGGCCTTCACCCGGAAAGTCACTTTCATTTTCTTACCTGCCATTTGTTAGTTGAGATAATGTCTCATTAAGTTCACAAAGGGGAAGCGATGTGCGCTTTGGGTGAAGGTTAGTCTCCTTGCTCCTCATGAGACAAAAGAATGATTATCATAGCACAGGCGCGCCTCAGCCTTTGTCTTTCACGAGTTCTATTTGCAACACTGCTGGCGCTGCTTCATTAACCATAATCTATTAGCCCTCCCTCCACCTCCCCTAAGTAAAAGTTAAAACATTTGGGCTCAATGATGAATGCTTGATCACTTTTGCATAGTGTTTTATGAAAAAGAGTGGACGGAATGGGGGTGGGGGGTAAATTTTACATTATCAAGGAGATAATTACAAAGCAATCATAAACTGTTTCCTGTAAAGTGATAAACAAGCCAAGGGCTTTTGCATTTTCCCCAAGAATAATTAAAATCCGCTTTGCATTCTATGCACTGGTGTCCTTCCTGCCACTCTGTGGCCACCTCTTGGCATAATACCGGCAAAATATTTCTATAAGGGAGGGGCCCTTCCCCTTGAATGATGTGGCTATTTTTGGACATGGTTTAACTTGTCATTTATATGTGATGTAAAGTCAAACACTTTTGATTACATAGAGATTTGTGGTTTGCAAATCAATGGATTGTTTTAATTGGAATTGCCTTCTAATTCTGAGCAGCTCCACATCTTGGCCGCACTCACTGGGAAGGTTTTCAGTTATGCCGTCTTCAATGCTTTTTCTACAGTGGCTCAGCATTGTGTTCACTCGTTGATTGGTCTAGACTTTAGAGGATCCGGATGTGTGGGAATGCTATATGTGCCACCATGAAAGTTGGGAAGAAGAAAAGAAACTTGAATTCCAATTCTCCACCGTAGCCTTCCACATCGGTCCTTCTCCTTTATTGGTGCTTTCAGGTTTAGAAAAACAGTCTTTCAGACTCATGGTAAGGGAAACGGGTATGGTAGTGGTAACCAGTCGTACCTAACAGCAAGAAGGTTCTGGTTTAAATCCGGACTGGGATCTTTCTGTGTGTCGTTTGTATGTTCTCTTTGTGCGAGGGTGGGCTTTCTCCAGCTTCCTCCCACACATGTTTCATGGGTTGATGATTCTCAAGTGTCCCTTGGTGTGAATTTGAGTATGTGTGTAATTATGTGGTCCTTTAATGGACTGGTGACCTGTCCAGAGTGAACCCCACCTTCACCTAACTGTAGTCGGGATAGACTCCAGCAACATATGGCCCCAAATAGGATTTAGCGAATTCTTAAAATGGAAGGATGAACAAGAAAAGGTGATAGGCCACACATCCACCAAAGCAAAGGCTGTGAAGAACCTCACAAGAGCAGCTCCAAACTATTCAAAGAGACACTCAGAAGTAGATGAATACTTAAACTAAGGGGTGATTAAGCTCTTTTTTTCCTTTACATTTCTTAGCCCTTTGCTTTTATGTAGTTTTACGGGCTGTGCCAGGATTTAAATTCCTCCCCTATAAAATGGTTGAAAAATCCACCCATCTTAACTCAACCTGTTTGGTCCTTTTTGGGGCCAGCAACTGGTGTCAGGTGGTCTCAGGGTGCGTTAAAATATTGAAAATATTACTTTAATTTAGCTTTTATTGGTGCTTATGGTTTGCTTGTTTGATCTGCAGCAGAATTTGTGTTTTTATGTTTGATGTTCTTCTGCATGAACTTTTAGTGTATCCTTAAAGATTCACTCCGATCACTTTTTCAAAGTCGTTCCCAGTGGTCTTTTAATTAGGATTGTGCCAAGTGTTGTTTTCCAGGACATAGTTTGTACAAAGCGACAGAAGCTTTGAGTCGTGGATGGGACTGATAGCACAGAGGAACCCCTCCTCCTTCCCCATCACCCATAACTGAGAGCTCACTGTCTACACACGCTCCCGCTAGCTTACAGCCCCTCACATCCCCAACCTAACATTACTGGTAAAGCAAAAATGGCGAGCAATGTTGGAGTTATCCAGCTGTACAGTTTAGAACCAGATGCCAATGCAGATGAGCAAAATGAAGCATACATGGATCTCGTCGTCTACAACTGGAAAGAGCGGAGCAGGAAGTGTTTTCTATGTAACAAATACGATCTTTTTCAAATGACATTTATTTTTGGTCTGCTCTATTTGAAAATAGAAATACGAAAATTGAGCTTAATTTTTCTTGTATTTTTCCTCCATTATCAGAAATGTGCCCCAAAAAAAAGTCAAAAACACAATTTTTATCAGAGTGGGTCTTTAAAACAAATTTCCAATGGGAGGAAAAGGTAAGGGCGGCTAATGTCAGCTGACTCCCATTCCTATCTCTGCTTCCGGAACGTATCCATGTCTTAAGATGCTCACAGGCTGTGTCACATCACACTGTTGACATGCGGTTGTTTCTGCACCTCTAATGGCAGACTCAGTCAATTATCCATGGAATCGATCAACATAACTCCACTGCCACTCATTTAAAAGAGCCAATCAATCTGCATGGACCTTTTTCTTATTTAATTTTTTTCTTCTTGGCTGTGGTCGAAGCATTTATGTGTGTGGCGCCATGGTTTGGCTCCATGATAGATCTACTCAGGTGACAGCCTGTGCTCTGATTTATGGTTGTTTTTATCACTGCAGTATGACTAGAGTTGACCTCTCTTCTAGGTTGCTGCTGCTTCTTCCCATGATGCCTGTTAAACTGCACTCTGACTTGCATGATAATAGCACGCCGCCCTTCTGGACAACATTTTTAATGCACAGAGAGTGGAATTTATGGATTTATGAGCTTAAAAGAGCTTCCTCCGTTTGAGGCTGTATTTATTTGTATAGGCTGCACTCACCAACTCCTCAGTGATTTCATTACTAAATTAAGCGACCTATAATCTTGGACAGATAAATGTGGAAGCAACAGTGTGTGATGCAGCACGGGATACTGTGTCCTCTATACCTAATGACATGCAAAGTTTATCACAAGCAGAGACATGGTCACCTTACCCCAGGCCTCATTGTGACAGCCAGCAAGTCACTTGAGAGCACCATCGGAAATCAATAATCCCCCACTCTTTAATTGTTGAAAAAAAAATCTTTCCTGCATCACATCATCAGTCAGGACAACCTGACTTTCATTTATTTTTGCATTTTATACTCTTACTTAGCCTTTTCTGCCTCTCTGATAGTTTCTGCCCTGTGAAATGCACTAGCTGGCTGATTGTTCTGCAGATTACTTAATGGAAATTTTCTGGATTTTATTTTAAGGGACTCTGCATGCATACAAAAGCGCTTCATGTTTACTCGGGTGCATTTGTGTCTTATCTCAGGGAACGTTTACATCAATGTCAGCTCTTCCACTGTTGTCTTAAGCTAACAGGAGAGCGCGGCGGTTTCCGCCTGCTTGATGTTTGTTGATTTCCATCATATTTTTGTCTTTAGGTCACACATCAATTCCCTCTGATGCTGAATTCCCAACTGTTTTTGTGTCATAATGCGTTTTAGCTTCTCAGTCTTTGACGCCCTTGATCATAGGTAATGTCAGAAATTCATGAGGAGTTCAGCTACATTGAAAATGTCATTTTAGTTAATGATTTGCTCTATAGCTGATCAAACATAAGCTATTAGTAAAATATTCAAGGTCTAACAAAAAAAAAAAATTTGGGCTTGGGCTTTTAGTCAAAATCCAAAAACCGTAGAACAAAACCTCCCTTTCTTTCAGTGGCCTACCGTCAGAGCCTGCAAAGCCTTCAGTGATGGCCTAAAATTATCTAAAAAGAAGTATCTAAATCTTAAAAAAATGATTTTTTTTAAACATATATTTGTTCAAAATATATTTTAGATCATTCCAACTGTTCTGTCAGCTTTCTCTCACAGCCCTACGGCCCTGGCTGCACTGCTGTTAGACTGGTTTTCACATGAACGTTTCTAACCAATCTGATATTAGCCCTCACTTCTTGCTAGGTTCATGAAAGTCTGCCTTACAGTCATACAGTCAGGGCTTCCGCCCTCACTTCCGGTTATGCCAGCAACTTTCCATCAAAAACACTGCTGATTAAACCATAGCCATTGATGGATTAAACGCATTGACGTTGAGTCAACCAATCAGAATTTGAGTTGGTCTCATGAAGGCTTATGGCGGCATAATCGCGCCTGATTGGATAGTCAGAGTTCACGCGACCAAAAGCTAACTTCTGTACTTTGTTTCAGGCCGTAGGCAGTAGCTGCACTTGATTTTTGTTTGAATTACTCGCTGATTTGCAGTTAACAATAGAAGGAGAAGAACTTGATTTAATTGTGAATTTATTGCATCAAAAAACAAAAAAAAAAGCACACACGCATGCACACAAACACTCTGCAGCGGCAAAACAGTAAGGAAAAAGGGAGAGACGGGCTGTCTGTTTAGCCACACTACAAAGTGGTGTAAGCGTGTTTGCGCTGTTGTCATGTCACTACTCTGGCACCGATAAGCAGTACCTTTAAGCCTGAAGTTTATTGGTCCGCTAAATGATAAAAATGAGGACGTGGCACCTGTACCAAACCGGTACCGCATCCATAGACGTTACTTTCTGATAGCCACTTAGCCCGATGGAAATTTCAGAATAAAAGCATTGCTTCCATTGTAGGTCAAACTTCTGTTGCGGGTATATTTCCGTTTTGACATAATGTGTTGTGAGTTAATTTTTTTAATTCCTGAGAGCTTTCTGTTTACAGGCTCTCCCAATGGCGTAAAGCCCCTCACACCACCAACCTAAGATTCCCGTTTTGAGCCACCAATAACCTAATTTCAAAACTGCATTTTTTTGTATATTTGAGTGAGTCTTGAGCACAAACACATTAAACTGAAATTAGAAATGTAATAAGTCAAAATGTACTTAAAAGTTAAACTATTGTGTGAAATAAATCGCGTTATAAGGCGTTTAAAGGCGTGTTACAACTTAAACCAGCTTGAACTTTGACCCAGGAAGGAGTTGGACTGGCAGTGACGCATGGATTCACTGAAGTGACAACCATATGAACATTGAGCAAAAATTATTTTTTGTGGTTTGTGGCCGGCTGGAGTTGTATGACACCACATTTTTTTTATTTATCGGAATAAAGCTGTGAGAGAGAGAAAAATTCTGGAGCAAGATTTAAGAGATTTGCCCCTCTTGGACATTTTGCACCAAGCTTCTTACAACTGTAGGTGACTGACATATGCTAGTAAACAGTAGAAAAAGAAGAGCCTGCTTGTCCAATGTGGGCATTATGGGCTAAACCCGCGTTAAAGTGCGTAATTGAACGCGCGTCACATACCTGGTGTGAAGGAAATGCAAGGAGACGCAAGAGAATGGCTTTTGAGTTGAAAAGCCAACAAATTCCAGATCTGCATTATCTTAAGAACAATTTCATATACTCATTGGTAATTTAAAAGTAAAAACTGTTCCAGATTGCCTTGTGAACCAATTCTTTAGCCCATTCAAATTTTGACCAGGATTTGAAGAATTTTACCCTTCCATAGACCACCTTTAAAAATCTGATTGACTCTAAACCTGAACTATATCACAAATTAGCTTTTTTGCTTCTCCCACACAAGCTATGGCAGGACCAAGCTAATAGCCAGCTTGTTTCTCCTCCTTCCTGTTGAGTGCAGTACCTGGGGAGAACCCCCTCTCCAAAACTGTGATTAGGCCCACTCTGGCTAATTAACTGCTCGGGCCACAGTTGGCCATTTGTGTGGTTTAATGGAGGGATGATGCTGCAGCTGTCCTTCATCTGTCATTCATCCGACTTGTGCCCTTTATGCCACAAAGCGTTTATCACTCTCATTAAAGTGACAGAGAATATGAGGACACTGCATTTTCATTTAAGCAGCAGCAGAGGCGGCTTTTTATTTTTTTATTTCGTAGAGGGAAATAGGTGTCTTATGTTCTAGTAAAGGCAAAAAATTCTTGGAGACTCCTGGAGAGAAGACCTCATTACAACAGAGTTGTGGTTCTTGAAAATGCTGCTGTTAATTTGCCCATGACCGCTCTCATGTCTCTGGCTCTCCTGCTATTAACTGAAACTGGCTGCTTAATTATTTATACCTTTCCATTATGGAATGAAAGTTAGGACACTGACATGCGTACTGCAAGGAGAGTTCCTCTCTTTTATTCTAATTTAACTTAAGATTTAAACCGGTTCCCTATGTTTCGCTTTCATAAGCAGCTCTGGTTGCAGGAATTAAAGTCCCACTCTGTTCATCATTTGATCAATTGTAAAGTCGTTCCCAGTGGTCTTTTAATCATGATTATGCCACTTTTAGCCAAAAGGAAAAAACCTGTTTAGTTTTACAGAGTGGCAGAGGTTCATTAGAAATTCACCTCTGAGTTTGGCTTGCTCCCCTTTCCCATCGTCTATGTACACGTTTTAAATGCGTTCCCACTAGCTTACACCTCCAACATAGCATTACAGGTGCAACCAGAAATGACAAGCAACATCAGAGCTATCCAGCCTTACAGTTTTGAGCCAGCTCAGATAAAGAGACCAAAGACGTAATAGGATCTATTTTTCTGCAAGTGAATGCATCGGAATGGATCAGGAAGTTTGTGGCCTGTTGGTGGATGTGCCTACATCACTGATACAAGTTTTTTTTGTCTGCTCCTGATTTACACAAACCTAAATATGAAAAGCTTTAGAAATGTCATTTTAAGCTTGAATTTCTTTACAAATGTCCTCCCTCATCAGAAAAATGCTACACAACCATGTTAAAAACACCACTTTCAGTGGGGTGGGTCTTTAAAGCGCTGGATTCTGGCCAAACAACTTATTTTATGTACCACTTGTGTGTACTTACACAACCATAAAGGACCACAACTTGATCGTGTACTAACTCTCCTAGCCATCCACTTACTCACACAAGCCCCAGGCTCCTCAGTATCATCCAGCCATCATGCGTTAATTAGGCTGGGAGTGTGTTTGATCACCCTTCCCTCTTGTGTGCAAAGAAACATGTAAATTTTTCTTTTTTTTTTCCTCAGCAGAGATGCAAGATTATTTTTGAAGCTTTTTCTACCTCTGGCAGTCTTTCATATTTTAGTAATTAAGTTGTGCACAAATTGTTTTTTTTTTTTTTTTTAGTTGCATTTTCACTCTTTTTAAGATACTAAAGCACTCAGTTCTCAAAGTATCATCAACCCCTTTTACTTGTCTGGTTGTGTGACTAGCCTGCTCTTTTTAACAGCTTTTCCCGAGGGATGAGGGTAGCTCATGTGAACGGATCACTTCTGATTAGTGCGGGTGCTTTGGAGAGTTGCCTGTAGTGTTTTTCGCCAGAAACAAACAGTGGTGTGGCTTTCCTCTGGGAAGACTGCCATTTTCATAGCACAGCACATCCCCCCTGAGAGAAGCTGTGTTATCTCTCATGAGCTGTTAACTTTGGACTTTAAAGTGTGTGCTTTGCTTTTCACATCACAAGATGATGATATCGCGCATTACAGCGACAGAGCTGATGTTTATTTATTTTTATTTAAAAGAGCTGAGGGATTCTGCCTCATCTTCTCAGCAAACACAGGAGGTTTTTTAATTTTTGCGAGAGTGTCACAACATAGACTCCTTGTCATTCAATTCTCAGTGCAAATTTACATATAAAGTGTCCGATAAGCATATTTGTGCACTGCCAAAGAACACTTTACTCATTTTGTGTCGAAACATAAAGGCTGAAAGAAAATGATCTGTTTATTTTGAATGCATTTGAATCATGTGGCATTTTTGTGGCAGAAGAAGAAAGATATTGGATGTAGGTAAACAGTGCAGGAGGGTGGGGAGCTGAAGCTGACGGCTGATTTGTCTCTTTTCTGTCGGGAGGATTTATGGTGTGAGTGTGTCGAGCCATCAATCAATTGTGGCACACTCCAAGGACAAGTTTGTCTCTTTATGCAATTTGTAAGGCTGTCCAGTCAAATTGATTCCTTAACCAGGAGCCGTCCAGCTCCCGCAGAAAAGCAAACCCCCCTGAAAGCACATAAACCTCAGTGTTTGCTGTGAACCAGACAATAAATGAGACGGCTGTTGACTGTCTGTGGACAAAATCCTACTGCAAAATAAAGTGGGTGACAAAAAGACAAGATTAAAAGCGATCGCAGAAGTGATTGATTAAACGGAACAACTGAGGATTGATGCTGCTGAGCGTCTTTCTGACAAATGATTCGGCTGTTATGATGCACTCAGTCTTCTTGAGTTTAAATACCCCAAAACAAACATTGGCTACTGTAATTAAAAATGTTCTCAAACTTCAATCTGTTTCACATTGATGGTTTTATTAGACTAACTAGTCCTTTAACCCTTTAACACCGGCGATGTCGCTGGTGACATTTAAAAAGCACACACTCTGACGAACCGTAACTCTTCAACCCTTCATGCGGTTAACATAAAGCAGCTGTCACACTGTTTTCCCAACAATCTATGTGTCATAAGCACTTATCAGAATAACTCCTACTCAGTAGCCGCTTGGCAGCATGCCTCCAACGTACCAACGTACCAACTAAAAAGTGTTGTACCCACGTCCAAACTGGTCAGCAGTATGTAAAGCTTGAATAAGTGAACTATCCCACAAGGGTTGTAAAGCATAGGATTTCCAATATTACTTCTTTCCTTGCTTTGCCCCGTCTTTGTAATTCCCCGCCAATGACTGAAGAGATCTTTAGTCACATGGTTTTGTTTCCAAGCTTTGGTTTGAAGCAGAAATGTCCAGATGAAAGGCAGTATGAATACAGACCACGTGCAAGGTTCAGGACTCAATCCAGACCAAGTTAGGCTGACGTTGTTCGGACCAACAGACTTTTCCAGTCTGAAAACATCTAAATATTTTTGTGGTAGTTTAAAATGAAGTTCAAAGGTCACCAAATATCAATTTTGAAGATATTCTGCAAATGTTTACCTGAAAACTTCAGAGCAATTTTTTTTTTTTTTTTTTAGATATTTCATCTTATTCTGTGCATTTACTCTAATATGAGTGTTTTTGTGCTTGAATCTCATCACAAATCCACTCATTGGTAAAAGGCTGAGTCGTTTGACATTTCAGAGGAATCAAGTAATTTTGTTGAAGGAAAAATCTTTTATTCCCATCTGACTGAATCGCTCAGGATCCACATTTATTGGAACCCATCCATTGTCATGCGTTCTCATTTCTGAACCATGAAAATATAAATATCAGCTCTGTGAAAGACTCACTCCGATCATCTTTTGTTCTATTTTATGTGTTCCAGTGGTTGATTAATTATAAATGTCATTTTTGGGCAAAATCCGAAAACCTGCGTCATTTTCTCAGACATATTTTCTGCAGAGGGACGGTAGTTCATTAGAAATGAAACCTCTGAGTTGTGAAAATTTGCAACCCTGCCCCCTTTCCCTTCACCGTTTCTGAGAGCTCAGTGTTTAATCAGAAAAGGGAGCTTGCATCCAGCATATTTTCTACGTCTCATGAGCTCCTTTTCAAATGCCATTTTTTTTCGTCTGCTCCTTATTCACAGCAATTTGAATGAAGAAAAACTCAAATGCAAATTTGAGCTTAATTGTCCTAATATACATCTTAAATAACTTGTAAAACACCAAAAGAATGCTTAAAGCACAATTTCATCAGAGTGGATCTTTATTAGTGTTGGAGGCTGAGTCAAATTTGTGAAGTGAAAGTGAAAATCAGTCTCATGTTCTGGGTCTCTGCTCAGTTGTATAGTATCAAATAACAAAATTGCATTTTTTTTAACCCATATGTATTTAGTCTTCAGAATGACATTTGATTGTCTTCACCCAAATATCTCAACTGGTATCTCAAGTAAAAACATCTAAAGGTTTTGCATTTAAGGTGGAACCCTTTAAGACCTTTGTGGTCACAGAGGACAGAAAAACTTTTTAAACGTTTTATTTATATTCTCAAATGACTGATCTATTCAAACTACTTTTAGCAGTTGCATTACCTTCAAAGAGGCTGGAATAAAATCACTACATTCCACTCAAGGTAGGTTGAAAAAGCTTTGATAATCTTCATCCTTCAAATGCTGCTGTTACTAGATCAGAATTTGATGTTTGCTCAATGCTTTGATGTCTGACCAGATTTTCATAAATTGAACGACCCCCCCCCCCCCCCCCCCCCCCCCCCCCCCCGCATACAAAATAAAAAAAAAAAAAAAAAACACCAAAAAAAAGAATATTGATGTGTTATTTTCGTTCTAGTGAG
>BSAI01000212.1:6906781-6981593 GCA_036245035.1 Adrianichthys oophorus | reverse complement strand
CCCCCCCCCCCCCCCCCCCCCCATATTTATCAAAAGATCTGTAGTAATAACATGACTGTAGGGCCACATTTTGCACATTGAACTTTTTTTTTTTTTCTGAGCCAGAATGACGTTATAATTTCAAGTTTGACGGTTTTGGTCAACAATAAAAGCTTAAAAATGGCCCCAAGAATAAAAAGCTGAGGAAAATCCCTTCCGATGGCTTCTCGCTGAGCAAGCAATTGCTTGTCCTTCACGTCGAATGTGTGGTGATTTGGAACGTTTAACGGACAATAGGGAGCGATTACAAAAACAGGCTGTACACTTGAATAATTGATGCCGGAAATCATACTCAGCTTTTCAGAATTCACAATGATCCATCTTATCCATTAGTTCACAAACACACACACTCGAGCACACATACACATATATACTTGGTCAGGTTTCCATCACTTCACACTGTTTTGCAATGACATGCAGTCTTTCCTGGAAAAGCACACTAATAATAACTTTTATCTTAAACCTCAAAGCAGCTGTTCATGTCGAATGTGATTTTTTTATGTTCCATAACTGGAATCAGATCCCTGCAGTGTGTCTGCATCAGATTAATGTCCCCACAACATAAGGAAGACCTACTTATGCATTATGATTTTCACTGTGTGTACAAACACCTACGCTCCCCCTCCGTGTCTTGTTTGTGCGCAGTGATCACATTAATGTAGAGATAAATATAAGTATAAAAACATTATTGATGCATAATAAATGACACTCCTGAGCCAAATGTCTTGGCACTGACTTAAATATGCTCTTTAAATTTGCAGATTAGCATCCCTTCATTTTCTGCAGTCAAATTCAGTGGAAAATTTGCCACCCTTTCAGCTCACAGTAATGACGAGAAACATAAATATAGAAACAAAATGAGTCAAAGATTATCTAATGGAGTGTGCGCCGATGCAGTTTGTCACAAGTTTTACAGGAGTATCATTCAATGGTCACAGTTCAGTTGAAGCCATTTTTATTATATTTTTCCCCCCAAATGCCATGGGTTTGGAGCTGTTGCAATGTGCTTTATCTTCCCCATAAGACATGGACTTTTTCTGGCTCTAGTAAAAAAAAAAAAAAAAGACAGCTGGGACAAGGCGCATCTCACATCCACGTGAAGAACCGCAAACATGTGATGACAACAAATAGCTTGAAAATATGGTTCATTTCTGTTTGATCAGAGGGGGGAAAAAAAACCTTCCATCTGAGGGCTGTCTGATAAACCGCAACACGATATGTCAGCCTTGCTGCACATTTTGTGTGTGATAAGGAAAATCCTAAGGGAGGGAGATCCAATATTAGCAAGAGTGTTTGTCTTTCTCAAAAGGTATTTTTTTGGGGTGTGACAATGCTGCCAGTCAATATGATATAGAAAACATCTCAAAGAATAATAATTAGCCAAGTTTAAAAAACTTCTAATAATCTTTAATTTGGAGTTTGCTCGTCATTGCTTAAAAGCAGCTTAAAATCAATTATCAAGAAAAGCTATCTCCAGGTGAGGAAAGGCTGAAAATCAAGACTTTTATTTATTGTTTTGTTGGGCGTATTTACCCAGAAACATGATTTTCCAGTTGACACGTACGTTTTGATAAGATCGTACACCAAAATGTTCTTGACGTTGATCAAAGAAATGCCTGTTCAAGACCCTGCATCATTGAGCCTTCTGTGATTCAAGTTGAATGATGCAAAAAGTAAATTGTTGAAATCTTTGGCTGTCGGGCAAAAAACGACAGTCAACTTGATGTAAAAAAAATCAAGCTGGGTGCTACTTTGCCAGAAACACAAATTTTCGTCACAAATTTACCAAAGACAAAAGGTTCTAAAGTAATATTTTTTTACAAATTAGAGTTTATGCCTTTAAGCATCTCATTTTACCAGCAAAACTTTGTTGTACTTTGGTTCCTTCATTAATTTAAATTGTTTCCAAAGCGTTTATTTCATGGCAGCTTTGATGGCCTTAGTCACAACTGCTCTTAAGCTTCACACAGAAAGCATTTGCATGTCAGAGACATTCAGTTTATTGTTAAGGCAATGTTCAGGCGCGATCTGAATTTTGGTAACGAAGACAGGAACTTTGTTTTGGCCTGTGACGTGTTGATGACATGATCAGCGGGTGGAGTCCCAAACCAACATGGAGGAAAAACTGATCCTTCTACTCCAGAACTTTCTAATATTTTTCTTTTTACCAACAAGACGATAAAAATCAATCATCTAATATTATTCCTGTTATTCTTTTAGTTTTTCCTCTCTCAGACTAATGCCGGACAGCAAGTCGTCAAACTTGGTCACAGACAGATGGAAGTACAGCTGAAAGCAGCCATCATTCAGATGCAGCTCCTGCAGTAGATGGTGAACCTCACTGTACTGGTAGTCTCTGAACGATGAACCCAGACATGGAGACATGTTAGCTGATGTATAGCTAAGTAAACGTGATCTCTCAATGTAGCGATGAGACTAAAAACTTGACAGTAAGTCCTCCCACACACATCTGGAGCGTCTAGTTTATAACTTATTTTTGGACAAGCATCCAAAAGCAAATTTGAGGTTTCCAACGTGAATTTGACGCAAGAATTGTATTCGGTGTGAACGCAGCTTTGCAGGTTGATAAGGGCTGGATGTGGGTAAAAAATTTACAAGTCTGTATGAGGCACACAAGATGGCCCACAGGAAATATTGAGGTTGTAGATGTCTTGGTGAGCCTGTAGAGTTAAGATGTTCATGCATATTTGTTGTACAAGCATGAAGCGAGCGACAGGTCATAGCGAACACTTAAACAATGCATAAGGGTGAAGTAGGTGAGACAAAGGCCTATTGTATGTCTTTTTTATTTTTTCAACCCCCCCAAACACTTCAAGGGGACTGTTGGTGCTGTTCAAGTGAAAAGTTCACGCTCCTTGTGCACAGCCTGATTGTTGAATTTAGAGTTTTGAATTTTTAGTGTAGTTTGTGTGGCACCTAAGCACTGCACACCCTATTTGTGCAGCATTGCGTACATTCACTAAGAAAACAGTGCTTACGTTAGGGCACCATGCAACAGCATCACCCAAACGTCATAAGTGCGTATAACTTACATTAGCCTTACAAACACTTCACGATACATTTACCACATGCACGACAATTGTACATTCCATTTAAGGTGACTGTATGAGATTTCAGGGAGCTGCAAGACACACGTTCACTACTTTTAGGATACATTTGGTCTTTGCTACAACCCTCCACGGGTCGGTACAACCCAAAAACCTGCAGCGCTCGTAAGGAGCCATTGAACTAAGGATCATTCACTGTGGCACCGTCGTAAAATACATAATTTGTATGTGTGTGTGACAGAGAGAGACATTTCTTTCTATAAGGGGTGAAATGGAGATGATGCTGAGTACAACTTCAGATATATTTGAATGTTGAAAGAGTATAGATAGTCAAACAAGAGTAAAAAAAAAAGCCTCAAGCTTGTTTATCTGCTTTCAATTTGTGTACCTGTTGTTGGCAGGCAGGTCTGCTAAATATAAACATCAAGAGTTTATGTTTAATACCAAGATAGATCCATGCTTTTCCCCCAGATTAAAAAGCCAAAAAGATTGTGGCAATATCACTAGTTTAAGGGAGTTCATGAGCGAAAATTGGAATGAAGATTGCAGAGACTTAAGCATGGGGATTGAGCTTACATGACAAAGGCTAATCTGTGACTTTGCCATAGGGAAAGTTTGTCATTTGGCATTCAGTGAACAGCAAGATGCCACAATGCAGAAATATATAGATGTATTTTTGTGAAACTGAATTGTATTATTTGGCTATGCTATATTTTTGTTGGTGAAGGGTAAAAAGGTGTAAAAAAATTCCACATCAGTAATAATTCCACGAAGGACAATTGATACTAGGGCTGACAGGAAGTACCTGGGGAAGAACGGAGCACCTTATGTTGCGCATAATTTCTTTTTTGTTGTTGAACTGTGTGTACACATTCTTTTAGTAGTTTAGTAGTTTTTGCATAGTTTTGCCAGAGTGGCAGTAGTATATTAAAAATTCACCTTATGGGCGAAACTGTTGGCAGTGAGTAATTCTGCTCTAGTTTCCCATCATCCTTTTGTTTACACGCTCTCCTGCTAGTTTACAATCCCTCACAACCCCAACCTAACATTACCAGCGCAATAAAAATGGCGAGCAATATTGGAGCAAGCCCTCATAACGATTTGAATAAAGAAATACTCAGAAACACAGTTTTATTCTTTATTTTTTTCATCCTCCACAAAACAAAAATTCAACAAAACAAGTTAAAACCACCAAAAAACACTTTTTTTTTCTTGGAGTGGGTCTTTAACTAGCAACGCTATTTTCTTTTGTAGCCAACTATCTCGTCCAGCTCCGGTGAAATTCACTGTGAACAAAATGAACAATTCACGGCCTCTGTGCCAAGATTTCAGATACTAGCTCTCTACACCACTTGCAGGAAATGAGAAAAGAAGGCAATTTTGATCAAAAGAAAGCTTGATCCAGACTATTGGGAGCTTTTGGGGACTGCACACTTGGGTAAAGTGTGATCTCCAACTGCTATGCTCAGAAAAGCTTTCGGTGGTTCCTGTCTGAAGCACAGCACATCACGGTTTGTGCTGGCACTCTCAGCGCCATAGAGAATGTGTTATTTGTCCAACTCTTGCAGTTTAGTTGACATTCTGCTCACCTGTGCATTTGTCAAACTAGGCATTGTGCTGCTATCGATTGGCCAGGACCTGGTCAGTCAGGAAGAGTTTATGCCCACTAGGTTATCAGTGACATCACCCCTCAGAAAAGCAGGGAGTTGCTTCTCATTTCCTTTATTGATAGTTTGGGGAGTGTATTAAGAGGACCTGCGCAGCCTGATTTATTGAGATATGCCAGAGCCTTTCTGTGTACCCCAAAGGCAGTGGGTAACAATCCAGTCTTGCTTCCTCTTACTGCAAACACAGTTTATTTACTTACTCTCAGGGAGGCAATGAATACAGCCCTGACTGACAATCTTATGATGCAGCCTTCATGTCGGGACTGGATATTTTTCCCGCCTCCCTCTCCTCTCTATTCTTCCCTTCTCCAGAATATCTCAGTCAGTTGTCAGTCCTTTTTCCCCAGCCATGGGCCCTGTTGACACGGGAATCCGTCACTTCTCACATGGGGGAGTGTGGGACATGTTGGTGGCCATTACTATTCATGAGGTAGTGTGATCCACTCTGTCACCCGTTGTCAGCAAGAGGTGTCTGTCTGCACTGCTGCTCCCTTTGCTCTCTTTATCAGCCAGGGGTGGCTAATGAGAAGCACCAGGTTAATACCACCACTAGAACAGCTATGGCCTTAAACATCTTAATTCATTTAGACACCACTAATTGAAACCCATGTGAACTACACTCTGGACACCATCCATTTTCCTACAAGCCTCAGCTGAAAGGGAAGTGGGAATGCAAATTGATGGGATTCTGTGGAGTACTTTAAGAAGTAACTTACTTTCAACCAATTTGCAGCACCTGAAAGACTTGCTCCGATCACCTTTTGATCTATTGTAAAAGCGTTCCCAGTGGTATTTTAATTGGGATTATGCAGTTTTTAGCCAAAATCAAAAAGACCTTTGCTGTTGTGTTGGTCATAGTTTTTGCAGAGCGCCAGGAGTTCTTTATAGATTTTCCACTGAGTTGTGGGCGGAACTGTTGGTGTGGAGTAACCCCACGCCTTACCCGTCACCCATTAGTAATCTATCGGTTTACACGCTTTCCAACTACCTTATAATCCCCCTACCGAACATACAAGTGCAAAAAAAAAATGGAGAGCAACATTGGAGCTAGTATTGAGTCAGATTGCAGCCCAGATGAGAAAAGCACAGATGTACATGGATCTAGTCACCTACAAGTGGATGCATCAGAATGGAGCGGAGAAGGAAGATTGTGGCCTGTATTTTCTATGTAACAAATAAGCTATTTTTAAAATGTTATATTTGTTTGGTCCTCATTCACAACGATTTGAATAAAGAAATACTCAGAAATCCAATTTTAAGATTACTTTTCTTAATATATACGCTCCATTTGAAAAAATCCCACAAGAACATGTTACAAACACCAAAAACACAATTTTCATTGTCGTGGATCTATAACTGGCATGTCAGGCATGGAGTGTCCAAAGTCCGGCTCAAATTTCTATTGGTTCCTTTCATAAAACCAAACAATAAGGTGCCCCCATATTTTACAAAAACTGCATGTAGAATTTCTATATTGTGGTCGGATAAATTACGTTATAAGCTATTGTATGTAACGTATGGCAACAATGTTGTGGAATTATTCTGTGATGCTTTCTAACTTGTAGCTGTTTTCAAAGAGTTCAGTATCAAGAGGTACTGCCAGACATGACACGTATCTACGGTAAGCTAATTTGTAAATGACTGTCCAAAAAAATTGACATTAATTTTGGTAGGAACTGCATTTAAATAGTATTTTTTCTATGTAAAGTAATGAAAGTATGCCATTTGTATTTATTAGTTCATTTGATAATAATTTGTAGAATGCTTGATGGTTGGCCCTCAAACATCTGGCCCTCTTTGCAAAAAGTTTGGACACCCCTGTATTTTTGTCTTCCTCAAGATCAAGCAGTCCTTAAAACATTTCAGAGACAACTACAACCAAGTCAGATAAACAGGAATATTAAAAATAAACAGCTTTATGTAAGTCCATGACATCCCAGACCAATTAAAGTGACTAAAAACAGAAGCTATGAGTAAGTCTAGACAACCTCGTAGCATATAGATTACCAACAGACATTCACCCATACAGTTGTTAGACATGATTTAGTCATCCTGCTCCTGAGTGTTGAATCAACAAGCCGTAAACTCTACAGTCCTTTTCTGGCTCTCCCACTTCTCTTTATTTATCCGCACAGTTTCCATCAATGCTACTGGAAATGACTATTGACAAGAGTGAAAGGGCGTTCAGCATCCCGCCACACGGTCATCTCGGTTCATCTAGCACCTTTAGACTTTTCTGTACCTCGCTGTGTGCTTTAGATGAGCATAATAAATGGCAGCTTCCACTGCCAACTCTGATGCATCTTAATGCTACACTAAAGGGCCGGGGCCTAACGACAGGAGATCACTCTTTCTGCCTTAGTTGCAGCTGTAAATATTCAAATGAGCCATCACAAGTCGATTCCACAAGAGATAACGGGTCCATCTTTTACCTGGTCCTTCTGGTGGGCGACAGTTGGATGTATATAGTTGACTGCATTGTTGTCTCCAAAAGCGCCTGATTTGCCAGCATAAATTTCACCAGACACTTACTCCTTCGCTGTGCCTGCAGAGGCGAATGCTTATTTATTTACTCATTTTTCATTTCTATAGTTATTTTATGGTGCCGGGGTATTAATTGAACTGCTTCTACTGCACAACAATTCAAAGCCCAGTACATCCATTAAAAAGGGAGTGTGCCGGAAACACTGCTGAACAGGCTCACAAATCAACCTAAGCTGAGAGAGGAGCCTAACAATAATATAACACAATCGCGCTAATCTTTCATTTAGAACGTGCTCCTTTCTCAGCCATGCAAATAAAGCCTCAGAAGCCAGAAGTGGCTGAGGCAGAGTAATCTGATTGGTAGCATGGGAGTTCCACTAGACTGCTGCATGTCATGCTGGGGTTTATGGGAACAAACGTTAAACACTAAACAATTACATTAGTGCTAATGGATGCTACTCATCACTTAAATTATCAACCTGGAGAAATATACAAGATATATATGTATTTGCATTAGCTTTAAAGTGTCATCCACTACAGTACAAATTAGGTTTGTAAATTCGGAGCATTCTTGTGTTGACATCACGATATAAACACAGGTGGTAAAGATCCCAAGGAATTTGTTGCAATTCATCATGATGCCGGGGGACAGAAAATGCGTAAATACCCAACATGCAAGACAGTTGCTGAAACTTTTAGGAGCTGCTCATCTGTTAAATGCTGCCAGAATGATTTCATTATTCGTGGAACGAACAGCAGAACTGAGAGTGGGGATTAAACACAGAAAAGAAATAGGTCTGCATTAAAAGGTACATTTTTACAGCTTTATCAATATGTACTTAAAAGCATTAACCCACATAATATGAAAGATGAAAACAGCCGTTGACTGTTGGTCTTTGTTTCTTTGTTTAAGGAGGTACAAATGGAGGGCTATTAATTGCTGCCTCCACCTGAATCTGGTGACCTCCGTGTTCACCCTTTAATGGCAGTTTATTTTGCATGCAATGTGAAGTTATAGGGAAATACAGAGAAATTGTGCTTTCACCACATGTCTCAGTCCATGTGAGATCTTGGTAGGTTATTTTATTTGTACATTTTTTGTCTAAAATAATTACAAATCCAACTGTATTTCCACTATTACACTGTTTGCCAAAATTACAGACATGACTCCACTTTTTCAGCAGAATCCTGGCCAGAGCTTTAGCTCCAGTGTTGACATTCTTTCGACTGCTGTAACTCTTCAACTTTTCGCAATTAATTTAAGTGGATTTCACAACGGAGAAAAGCAGCCTTGCGCTGATATGCAACACTTTATGATAGTGAAGTGCTGACACAATGTAAATTAGCAGATTTGGACGCAGAAAAAAGCGGCTTTGTTTGCGCTGTCCGGCAACACTTTACATTAGTCATATAACACTACGTTTGTTGCATATTGGTGCAAAGCCAACATGAGAAGTTGCTTCTCTCTCCAACAGAATCAGCTGATTCACATTGATCGTGTGAGCGTTCGAGGAGTTGTATATTATAGAGCATGTGTTATTTAGTTGTGGGCGACGACATTTGCTGTGTTAAAGGGTCAAGAAGTGACTGTGGGAAATTGTTGTTTTATCCTAAAATCTTTTTCTCCATGAATTTATGATCAAAACTTTTTCAGCTGCAACAAGAAACAAGTCTGCAGTATTCTACGGTCAAAAACCACACTTCTCAAACTTCTCCTTAGCACTAACGCAGACATGTTTCACTTTATTCGTGTTAATATGAAAACCAGTTCCACTGCCCCCACTAGAAACCACAATTCCACCTCTCTATAGTCTGTATGGTCAATCACAGATTGAACATCCATCATTACTTAACATACAGTTTGAGTTCAACTGTTGTAAACTTACATTTTTATATTTACACATTTTTTTGTTGTTTACAAATAACTTTGAATCACTAGAGTTTAAGTTAAAAAAGAACAGAAATTTCAAAGTTTCTTTATAATGAGAACAGGCAGATAATTAGCTAGAATGATGCCAAAGTGTAGTAGATGAGCAGAAAATAGGAACAAACAAGCAATAGCATCATTGCAAAAGAAAAAAGTTTACCTGACACATATTTAACTTTTTGGTCTAATTGTAGATGCTTCATAAATGGTTAAATGTTAACTAATGAATTCAGTTTCTTTAGGCGAAAGCCAAATGGAGTGAGGATTCAAATTTTAAAAAGTTAATACTTTTTCGAGAAACAAAGATTGAGACTAAACGCTTATACTAAAACTACTTTTTTGGTTTATTTATGATTTTTTTTTTAATTGAGGTTTTATTAATACATTTCACCTACATTTTCTCTTAGTTGTTTTTTTCCGCTTCTCTGTTTGACTTTATTAATTCAAGTCATTGATCATTTTAAGATTTTCACTCAACTAAAAATTTCTTAGAAATACATCCAGATTTGGGCTGAAGTGTTTCTCATTCTCATTTTCTTAATAAAGCTGGTAGAGAAGAAGAAAGGCAGACAGCATCTGTCTCACATTGTTGCTTTAATTCATCTGTTATCTACTGAAGGACTTAATAACACTTCTGTGACTCAGCATCCCATTCTCTAAAGCAAATAAGGTACTCCAGAGCTGATGGGGACATCCAATTTAACTGCCATCTTAATGGAATCTATAATAAGAACAGTGCCACAATAATGGCAAAGCACTGCATCTTCCGATAACACGGCAAGCATCAAAACCCCTGTGATCACCAAACAAGTTGACTTTTTCCTTTCACAGAAGCAAAATGTGCAGATGTCATTGTGAAGTTGCAGGTACCGTATTCCCCGGGGTCTCCTCACAAGAGGCTACCTCGGCTCTCCAGCGGCGTTATAGTGGTAATCTGTGGTCTGCAGTGCAGGGACTTCTCCGCTTTTCCTTCCACACTTCTGACGTTGCCCTGACTTTGATTTCCTTGTTACCTGTTCCCTCTGGTGCTCATGAAAAAGGAGAGAAGTTGCACTTTGATGTCAGAGTTGAGCCAGGAAGGTGGGATTCAAAAGATGAGAGAGAAAAAATGTTTACAGATTGTGTTAGACAATAGAGATGAATCTATATGGTTTTTGACAGCTGATGAGGGCACTGAATACAAGTGGACATGCGTTGATAAAAATGAAGCTTTACAGAATGGAAACAGCACAAGAAGAATCGATACTGCTTCAAATTGACAGTCAGATGACTACAGTTGAGAGGCATTCACGCAACAGTGATGAAACGAGGACGACTTTGGCACCTAACTGAATATTCAAAAAAAAAAAAAAAAAGCCAAAGGATCGACAGACAAATGGACACAAATTGGGCTTCGTTTGTTTACTTCTCTGCAATTGTGTTAACCATCCCCTGCTGGCTCAGGAGGTAATGATTGTAGAGGGACCAGATTAAAGGCTGTAGTCAGCTGTTTAGTGGGGCTCTGCTAACAAAGATTAGCAGCAGCTGCTTGGCAACAGCCTTGCTAGAGGAAAAAAACAAACAAAAAAACACCTCGGCTGAGCTTTTATTGTTTGAGAACACAGCCACCTTGATGTGGACCAATTCTGACAAGAGGAGGCAGTATGAGCACAGAGGATTGGCAGGCTCTGGGTTCTTTAAGCCACATCTAAAGTGGCTCAACAGCTTGCAGTCTTTCTCCTCTACTTCTTTCTTGTCCTGGAGAAGTGTGAGCGGGGGGGCGTACGCATGGCAAGTTGTTGCAGATGTTGCCGGTAATGACGCAGACGGCACACGATTGTTCGGAATGGTAGCAGGGTTTGCTGAAATTACTAAAAATTACTTTCTCATTACGTCCCTCATTGCTCCTGTGAGTAGTCAGAGTTTCCACCCGATTAGGAGAACGAGCCATGGAGCCTAAGCACACTCTTCCACACATTGATACAAACACACACAGACTACGGAGGGAAGATGAGGCAACTTAGATCAGGATTGTTTCCACCACCTCAACGGTCTGCCCAATATTCATCTCCACATGTCACCTTTCTACTAACTGGTAAAGGCATCGCGCTAATGCAGGAGCTAATAGTCTACATGTAACTGTATCATGCTTCACATGTGACCCTCAAGTTCTTTTTTTCTCTCTCGCAGTATTAACTTTAAGATTTCACCTTCTCAGCTGTCAAACGTTTCGGCCTAAGGGGAGCTAATTATTGCTTTAGCGTTAAAGTTTTTACTACGCCTGTTTGTCCTTGTCTGACTGTATTCTCCATTGTTTTAGTTGCAAAAAAAGGCCCAGGGACAAACATTTTTGAATAAAGTTACAGGGTTGAATCAAAAGTTATGGCTGAGTATGATGTGCGCTGCTAAGGCCTTGAACACCTCCATTCATTTTCTTAATAAAAACTGAAAGTTGTCTTTTTTAAGAGGGATTTCGAGCAGGGATGAAATATGGGATGAGATTTTGGAATAAATTTCTGTTTGATGAGTTGCCTGACGAGACTTTGTCAGTGTACAGGAATAGTTCGATTTAGGTAGCCTTGAACAGTAAGTCCGGATTACTTTACATGCAACAATGCTACAAAAGGTTGCACTAACCATTAGTCCATTAGTAAACAAATAATAAGAGCTACATTGTTGAGTGTGTGCATTTCAGCTTCACAGGCTTTTGATTTCATCTAATAATTTGAAAGAGCAAAATGAAACTTAGAAACTGTCATAAAAACTAGCACTGTTGATTGTTACTTAGGTGCTCTGTTCACAAATATACAAATATATATATATATATATATATATATATATAGTAAAGTATAGTCTCCATATACTTAGGGTGTATTCAGCTTGGTTGGTCTGGATCTAGTCCACTTAATTTGGTCTGGATCGAGTCCTGAACCTTGCATTTGGTCTGCATTTGGACAGACTGCTGTCAAGCAGACTTTTCTGTTCTAGACCAAAGCTCGTAAACAAAACCATGTGACTAAAGATGTTTTAGTCATTGGCCAGGAATTACGAGGGTGGGGCAAAGCAACGAGAGAAGGAATAGTGGGAGTTCTTTTGCATCCTAGTCGGGATAGTTCCCTTATTCAAACTTTATATTTCCCTGACCAGTTTTGAACGTCTGTGTCAACGTCAGCTACAACAGTTTTTATTGCTACGTTGGTACGGCAGAGGCATGCTGCAAGGTGGTTACTGAGGAGACGACGGCTATGATGGAACGCTGATAACTGTTAGACATATATTGTCGAGAAAACGGTGCGAGCAGCAATGTTTATCACGTTAAAAGTTGTTTTAATGAAACTGCATTTTTCCAACCAAATTTCAATGAGTTTTTGTGTCTCATTGTTGCGCCACTTTACATCCGGTAAATGCTGGGCTATGGTGGCAGTTTTGGTTCAGTTGATCTGCTCCGAGCACAGACCGACTGAGAGAAGTCTAAGTGAACCTAAAGCGCAATCCGATTGGAAACGACCAGGGTCCTCTTGGGTGTATTTAGACTGAAATTTTTTTTCGGATTATTGGGGGAAACAAACTCTGGTTCACTTTAAGAGAACCAAATGTGCCCAGTCTGAATACACCCTTAAATAGATACACAAGATATATGTATTTTCTACCTTCCTTGAAGGTCCAAAGCACGTTATAGTCCCATTTACCCATTCACACACTGATGGGGCTCTGCAGCCAAACACTGGTGCCAAACTATAATCACCAGGAGGAATGTGGGGTTCAGTGTCTTCCCCAAGGACACTTCAACATATGGGTAGGAAAGGCTGGAACCAAACCTGCAATTTTCCGATCAGAGGTTGACCGGCCTATCTGTGCGCAACAGCCGCCCCATTCAATGATTCCCAGATCAAGTCACGATTCTTACTATTCAATATATGATGTTTGATTAATGTACTGCAGGCAGTCATGACATCAGAAGATTTTTGTAATATGTTCAAAGTCATAGTCATTGTACTTTTTAAAAAATTCGAAATGTCTTTTAATAAAATCAAATTTTCAGAACTTATTTAAATAAAATGAAATTCAGTCTCTTTTTTTGTCTCTGGAAAAACTCTTATAGTTTTATTTTTAAAATGTATTTGCTTTTGATGAAACTGCATACAATTAGTTTAGTGTATATGGTTAAAATCCAACATTATCCTTCATTTTAGAGCAATATTTACTTTTTTAAAAGTAATTTACTATATTGATAAGGATCAAGAACCAGCTATCTCAGATGTCAAAAATATTAATTCTCAATTTTTCTGGAACAGATCACTAATATCCAAGTGTTCAAATATTCATTACAGCCGAAAAAAAACCTCTGAAATGTGCAGTTTTCCTTTACAGATACTATATCTGTGTAAGCCTGTGTGTTTTGCTTAACTTTAGTATCTAAATCTACTGCCAATAAGCATTTAGTCACATCTGACAACTGTAATATAATCCTATGGTCAGATTGATTTTTGGCATCCACGCGTCAGAGTTACGACACTGATCTACTTTTAGAATTGAGTAACAACATAACACCAACAAAATGAGATTGTTCTCCAGCCAAAAGCATTGCTTCAACTATATTTATGATGGAGCCACTTTGGCCCCTTCCCTGTGATATTTCTCTCCACTGTGCCTGATGCCTGAAAATAACTTCTCTACTGGAATACTGGAACAGAAGAATCCGTGTTCATCCAGTTGCTCTTTGGGAATCCACACATTTCATCCAGAAATACTCATCCTTCCGTCACGGCTGGACCTTTACATAGGTTTAGAGGGGAAGTGATCCCGGCTCCGGCAGTGATGCTTAGTCAGTGTCAAGTTCTCAAGGTGTGAAAACTCTGCCAGATGACTCCTCTATGTTTTTTAAAATAGCCTTTTGTATTTTTTTTTTGGTTTAGGGCTGCAGTTTAGAGTCATATTTCCACCTTTTTATGTTTTGCTGACAATTTGTTTATGTAAAATGGTTGAAGGGCTAAATCTAAAATGCACTCGGAAATGTTCATGTTTTGGCTTTAATATTTCAAAAGTATTTTAAACGCGTAAACATCTTTTACCGTGGAACGACTAAGTTGATCATTTTTTAGCTTTGGCTGTTCATTAAGTAGTTTTGCCTCCTTTCTTTTTAATTTGACTTATCCATAGGTGGGTTTTATTTTTAAGCAAGTCAGATTTAGATTAAAAGTAAAAAAAAAAAACGTGAAGAAAGCTCACGTCACACAAGCTGAAAGAAAGTTGAAAGACGGAAATAACAGATTCACATCCTTTCATCTTTTCCATTTGCTTGGCAGAAGTTATAGCAATCCATCCTACACATCCGCTTTTAGTTTTCCATCAAATGAACAAGTGATGAAACTGTATGTGTGTATGTATATATATATATATATTTGTGTGTGTGTGTAAATAAAATGTCATTTTGAAGCAGAAGGGTAAACAGATTTTGACATAGGTCAGCGTAAGAAGACATGCTGTTGAAAGCATTGCTCTTAAATGATACAAGAGGCCTGCCATCAAGAGTGATAAAACACCTAACCTTTGTTTAGTAAGTGTTTCACCCCACTACTTTGAATGTTTTTTTTTTCCACTGTAGCGTTGAAATGGACCAGTTCAAGCACAAAGGTGACTCATATTAACCCGTTATTTCTCTTTTTTTTCCACCGATAATTGACATTGCCCCCAAGTGGGAATTGTAACAGGCTGTGATATATCTAGAAAGCATCCATGCAGACGTGGGGCACCAAGAGTTAGACGTGCACAGAAACTTTTTATAAAAGTAAAAGCTTCACTGAAGAATGCATTTTATGTGAATGGGTTACACTTTTTCCAGCATGTCATTTGTCAAATATTGGACACGTTTGAATGTTCTTTAGATAAAAAAAATCATATGCTGGTGTAAATGTCCTGCCTATGTGTGCCCGTTCATAGCATGCTATGCAACTGTGATACCAAAAGGAGGGGGATTATCTCGTGCAGGAGGAAGGAAAACAAAAACAACCAACATATGCTGCACGTATGTTTATGGACCATATTGCTCAATATGACGGACACACCCTTCTTTATCCGTTCCATGATACTTTTAATTAGTAATGAGTTTGGAATAATTTAAGAAAACGATAAAGATAAGCTAAAGTGAGCAGTCCTGAGTTCAAAAACCTTAATGTTAGCCCTCTTTGGGAAAAAAGGGATAGAATTCCTTTCTTTGGGCCGGAGCCTAACCAGGCCACTCTTGGGTTAGGGCAGGGTACATCTTGGACAGGTCGCCAGTCTGTCGCAGGGCCACAATCACACACCCATACACACTCACATTCACACTGTGACAATAGTGACAATGTAGAGTAACCAATTCACCAACGAAACATGTTTTTGGACGGTGGGAGGAAGCCAGAGTCCCCGGAGAATACCCACGCATGCACGGGGAGAACATGCAAACTCGACACAGAAAGGTCCCCCCAGTGGTGATGCTGTTTCAGGTCTGCCAACTGGGACTCGAGTTTTTAACTTGAATAACTTGTCCTATAAAAAGAATATTGTTAAAAAATAATATTTTGACAAATATAATGACTAATACCTGTTTTTCTCACTGGAAGTCTACAGGATTTTGGCTTCATGGTACTTCCTGTTTCAAACACCAGGTGGGAGGGGTCTCTCAGTCCAGTTCTCATACAGTCAATGGCTGCACCACAGAAAAATGTTCACTTCATTCTTTTTTGTATATATACATTTACACTGTATATATTTTTGCATTTACCTTTGAAGTGTCTGGTCACGCATCACAGCGCACGCATGCAGCGGATGGATTCACAACTCTATTGTTTACTGTCTAAAATATTGTTTTTGCAAAGGTTTTTATGAGCCTTAACTTTACAAAACAATTTAAATGCTAAATAAAGGATATTTGCTCTTCCAAACATGTTTTCTTTTATAAAAACCTCTCCTGCTGTTGTAAACACAGGTGGAAAAAAAACTCAACCAGAGAATTCAGGTCAAAAACTGTCGGTAATATTTAAAAAACACTTTTTCTCGACTAAACGTGGTCACAGCATTGTTTGTCTCTGCAGCATTCCTCAGACGGTACATGGCGCACCCGTCCCACCTCTGATTCGCCTCTGAGGCTACCTTTGGAGCGGCATCAAACGGAACGTCACGGAACCGAAAAAAAATTGCACCGTTGCGGAACAGGCTGTTTCGTAGTGCACAGAGGGCGTAACAAAGACACCCCAGAGGCGGAAAAGAATGGCGCTATGAAAGGAGGTTGTGTTAACCACTCCTGATCTAAATTGTTCTTTTTAATGTAAAATTGATTTTTATTCTACTCTGCTTGAGTTAAGAAATATACTAAACACTGAAGACGTCTCAGCGCCGAAGCAGCTGCACAATCTAAGCAGCCTAAAAGTGCCAATGATTTTCAACGTCTGTTGTCTTAACTTCCATTTCTGTTTGTTAAGAGGGGTTTGGCTCTGTGGTATACCTCGAGTACATCTGGTTTTATGAAGGAGGCCAAAGCTGTTAATGTTGGCATGGCTGTGGGGGGGGCTAGCCAGGATTCAGGCTTGAACAGCTCGAGCAGGAACAGCCAACGGGCTTCTTCTGCTCCGTCAGCGGGCTTCAAGCAGTGACCATTAAACGATGGTCATTTTTAATTTCCAGTTCTCTTTCCTTCCAGTCGCTCGGCTTGGTTTGGGTGATGTGGGGCGTGGTTCTAAAACAACTGATGGTTTAAGATGGTCTTTGATTACCCAGCATTCACTGCACTCACTTATCTTGGCCTAATTAATTTCGAAATAGATCAGATTTTCTCTCTTCTGATATTAATGCGGCTCTAAAAACAGAATTGTATCAAAAAGTGATGTCAAAAATGTGTGTACCCGATGTATCACAATGAGTTTTAAATGTGTGTATTTGTTAATTTGACTTTTTATGGCCTTTGAACAGTTACTCTCAACGCCTATAATTAAAGATTTAAAGATTAAAGACTGAAATCAAGATACCCCCCCCCCCCCCCCTCCCCAAAAGGATGTTTTTGGACTGAATAATTTTTAAAATATCCAATAATCATGGAAAATATGTAGTCTTTATTCCTGATTCTTTTTTATTATAGCTTATGTGTCAGCACACCATCATCCTGACTGATCAAATCCCACTGACTGCTAAACTGACAATTTAACGCTGCTTTCAGGCACCACAAAATGAATTATCTCCCCTGCAAAGGGACAGCCATCCTCATGAATGTGAGAATGGGCCTACAAGCCATTGATATTCAAATAATCTTAACCTGCAGGAATACTCATTCCTGCCTAAATGGCAGGTGATGTCGCTGTTAATCTGCGTTATGAGGTCACTCAAACAAGGCTGACATTTTGCCTGCCTGAGCCTCCCTGTGTTTGTGATACCAACCCTATGTAAATAAGGGAGCTTTGCTTTGCTGTTCCGCATTGGTTGAGAATTTGTTTAGGATTAGAAATCTCATTTTGCCCCGGGCCCTGCTTGCTTTAGATCAGTCGTCTCATCTGCAGATCTCGGGGCAGATAAACATGGCTGTTCTCTGGGCCTCAGCGCTTTTTTTAAGATTCTGCAATTTGCAGAGAGCCGGTGGTTTCTGTCACATTGCAAGGCCGAGTGTGGGTGTGTGAGGAGGTGCTGGCACGTCTGCAGGTCGTGACAAGTGTGCAGCGCGTGGCAGAAAGAGTATGCGCTATGCAGTATGCTGAGGTATTAGTATCTGAGCGTAGCTTACAGGAGGAAAAGCTTTTTACCATCCCACTGCACCCATATGGCATTTGCACATAAAATGCCACTGTTGACATTTCAGAGGCTCTGTGCTTCTGTATGTGAATCTTATCAGTATTAGAACCATGAGAGAGGGTGCTTGATCCCATATTGATGGTGAAATGGTCAAGTGGTACCTAGACACACTGCCAAGTGCTTTTGGCACCACTTCTGTCACACCAAAGTTCACTGTGATGCAGAAATTACAGTGTAAATTGAGCCATCCAAAATCCCTTTGAAAAGTTAGTTTTTATACTTATATGTAGGCTTTATTTGAAAGAACTGCTACTTTTATTTATTTTTTTATGTGTCTACTATTAGATCGTGTCACTCCAGCAAATAAAAAGCAAATTACATGCAAGATGGATCCCTGCGCCGCTAGTTTGAAGTAAAATATCAAAGATGTGCTTAAAAAATGATCCAAATTGTCAACAGTCATAAAGACTTGCTATTCTTAGCAAACTGATTTTACACTTCAGGTGTTTTTGTTTTTCTTTTGCATATCCATTCAGATTCTTAATCATTCTACTGAGATGACGTAACACAAGAGGTTTAAAATTGTTTTATGGTTTGGAGAATTAAGGTATCTCACACTCACATAAAAAACAAACATTGTATATCCCAAATTCTTTTAAATAAAACAACAAAAAAAGTCCTGCTTCTTTTGTTTTTTTAACCTATTTGATGACAAGTTTGGTCATGACCTTTTGCTAATTTATTTCTACTTGGGGGGTTACTGAAATCACGGTCAGTTAAGCCATAACTTACCTTTTGTAATTGGCAGCTTTAAGCTTAAACTAGCTAGCCTATTTTTTGGATTATAGGTTAGCTCCGGAATTTAAGCCGCAGCAGCCTAAAAAATGCATTACAAAGACAGAAAAGTGCAATGCTGTGTTTACACAGAACAAGAGTCTCACGACAAATTTGCTGCTTGACATTTGTCCAAAATTGTGTTCATTCGGTAAACTTGACTCTCCAGATGTGTGTGGGCGGAGCCACTGCTGAAGTCAATGTTTTTTTGCCTCATCGCTACATCTCTCTCATACAAATCTCATTTACAATTCATGGATGACACAGATGCTGTTGATAGATTAATTTTTTATTTTAAAGTGAGATTCACTCTTTGAGCAGTTCTTCCATCTCTCTGTGACTCAGTTTGACTTTAAAGTTGCTGTCCGAGAAGGAAAAAATAAAAACAAGAAAAAATAAGCTGAGCATTTTATTATTGTCTCGATACAAGTAAGAAAAGTATCTTAAAATTCTGAAGGAGAGCTTTCAGATTTTCTTACATGTTGGTTTTGGATTCCACCTGCTGATCAGACTGAGTGCGTTTCTGCTTTGCTGTTAGTTGCAAATACTGACACCTACAGTGTCCTCTAGCAGTTGTTAGTGTGAAAACAATGAACATTTAAGGCTTTGTAATTTTATTGAAAATAACACAAGTTGCACCTCTGGCCAAACTATGGAAAAAAACAAGACTTTTAGTCAGAAAATTCAGTTGTAAAAGAAATCTTTTGCTCATTTTAATTAGAGCAACATTTTTTTAATCATCTTAAGTCATTTCTGTGCTTAAAATGTCTTGAAAAATAAAACTGCCTTTACATTTCTTGCTGTAAAGTTTTTAATTAAAGGGCCTGCATCATGCAAAATCAACTTTTTGGAGCTTTTGAGTGTATTACAATGTTAACTCTAAACAAAAAACACTCCCAGAGCAGTAATTTGCTCTTGGGGTGATCAGCAAAACCCGTCTTCATTTTATTTGCACAATATGCATGTTTGTTTTTGTGGGCGAAACGCATACAGGCTGCCGAGGCAAGTTCAAGGTTGACGTCATTAAATGGTAAAACGAACTTGCAAAAATAACTCATATTTCATTCAAAATAATCATTTTTTAGTGTGCAAAGGTAATGTATTATCATGAATTACCTTATATCATATATCACATATATATGTGTATAGTTTACTCTGAAAGGCTTAAAAATAGCATGAAATAGACCCTCTAAATAAATACCTATAGCATGTCTTTATGCGCTGCACAGGAAGTGTACTCAATGGCAATCTCACTTTAGGTATCCTCCTGACTACCAGCAATGCAAATGTGTCCCCTGTAGAGGACATTTTTAAACAAGAACATCTCCCAACCACTGCATATTTGAATTAACTCCTACATCTCCAGAGTACATTTGAGGCTAGTCAATGTTCCCTAATGTGAAGAGGTGGGGCTCTGGATATTGTAGTTTTTAGTGGATTTAAAAAAAATTAAATGGACAATTTGTTTTTGTCAGGAGGACTGGTAAAATCTATCAACAAAATTCAAAATAAAGTCAACTTGCCTTGTTTTAGATGACAAACAAATTCAAATATGAAAATAATTTCTTCTACTTTTGCTTCTTTTGTCTGGGTACATTCTTTATATTTGGATCCACTTTTGATAATGTATTTTTTTTGTAAAAGAATAGATGGGACGGCCAAAGTTCTGTAAACTTCAGCTCTTACCTGGCACCTTCCCTTGTGCTGAACAATCACTTTTCACCTTTTTCATCTCACTTCTTCCTTTCCTAAATAATCTACTGATAAGAAATAACATGGCTGATGATTAATTACAGCCATTGTGCTTGTAGACTGATATACTCTCTTCTCACATCCATCTTTATCGTCCTCTTTGCCCACTTTCATTCTCTTCCATGTGACCGTTTGGCTGTGGGGATACTTTTCAGAGGGACATAAAAGCGAGTCAGCTGTAAAGCTAAATGAAAGTCGTTTGCTCTCCACATAGTCTTCTCATGTAACCTTCTGCTTGAAGGACAGTTGGTCTTTCTACTTGTGAAGTCCTTCATTTTTAAAGGTGATGTTCAATTATTGAGTATGGGGAACTCTATTAAAAGAGGCATGATCCTTATGTTTGGTTCATCTCCATCTCCCTATTTCCTGTCTCGTCATTTGTGTGACAATCTTTGCTAAGACGTATTGTTGGGGTTCACTTTTCTATTTTTTCATCATTCCTCATTTGTTGTGCTTTTGGTAGTAGCTGGCACCGTTCATCAGTGTGCATTGTTTGTTTCACTCAATTGATTAAAAAAAGATGTTGTCTCATGCATTGTGACAGAGTATTTCCTCCAGAGATCGCAGTTATTACAGAGCGGCAGTCTGGACACCCGTTGATGTATTGTGCTGGGCTTTGGGACAAGGTGAGGTGGAAGGAGGAGGAGGAGAAGGGGTGCTGAGAAAGGATAGAGGGCGTGTTCAGTTAGGAGTTAAAGACGGAGGGAAAAACAAGTGGCTCGCAGATGCGCCAACTTCATCACACTCCTCTCAAACTGACAGCGACTAGAGCTGCATGTCTTTTGCCATGTTCCATCCTCTCAATCATCTTTCTATCAAACATCACCTTACTGGGGTTCCTACACACACACACATACATTACCCTACTAACAGAAGTTGTCATAGCACTGTCATTTCGTTGTCAGTGTCAAAGAATCTCCACATGTCTAGAGCAGAGAATGTGGAGACGATAGTTTGTGTTGTCAGTGACACCTTGTCGGAGTTATCCCTGGGTGTGAGATCAAAAAATACAGGAAAAGCAGAAAGTCACAACCCAACCAATGCAGTTTGATAATCAGGAAGCCGCAGTCCTTCAACTGAGTGTAAAACCATTGTTGTCATGTTTTAAACCACTGAAGAGCACTCTAATTTTCTTCTGTGTTGTGCCTCCTCTATAATGCTACATTCACACAAGGCCCAGAAACGTGCATTGGAGCGACTACTTTCAATTAAAAGTCTTTGTAAACACGCCTTTTGAGCTTCTGCGTTCAAATCTCTCGTGGTCACGCATCACTAGGCATTTTTAAGTCAGTTTTCGGGCTCTATGTAAGAGATGTGTGGCCACTGAATGTATGGTAAAAGTTAAACCAGTCAAACTTTGACTAAAGTTTCGTACGAGTAGCGTCCTTTTTAAAACGTAGAAGTTTGAAAATTGATCATGAAAAAGAAGTTAATAATTGGGGTTTGTGTCTGGGTAGATTTACGTGACAGTCTTTCAAATATCGGAATAGAGCTGTGAAAGAAAACGCCCACAGAACAAGATTCTTGAGATTTGCATCGCTTCGACATTTCACACCAATCCTCTTTCAGCTGTGAGTATATGCACTAGGATCGGGTAGCAGCAGTCCAGTGTGAACACCATATGGTACAAGCGTATTCAAGAATGCGCTTTTTTTGGGCCTTCAGCAGCGGCCGCCTCCCCACGCAGGGAGAGGGATCCCTTAGTCCTCTGGCAAGTCCATGAGCGGGGGATCATATTCCATCTGAGCCTGGAGGGTGTCTGTGTCCTTGTGGTGCGGGTTCTGGTCCTTACCCTCGGGTGCCGGGCTCTTTCTGGGTCACAACATTAGGAGAGCCTGGTCAGGCAATGTACACCTTCGGGGACCCCCACTTCTCTTGGTCATCCCTCCTCTAGATGGGGGTAGCTGACCCCCGTCGTGCTCTCTTCTGGATCTCCGCATCTGCCTGGAGCTTTGGAGCAGGTCTCCCATGGGGGACCCCGGCTCGTACCCGGGGCTGGGGTGGGGGGATGCTCAGAACTCCTGGGTGGTGGTGGGCGGCTTGTCTGGGGTGGTGGGGCTCTCGGGGGTGGGGCCCTGCGCTGGGCCGCCTGGCGCGGTGGGAGAGCTGCTCTCCTGACTGGGCTGGGCCTTGCGCTCTGCGCTTCCGTACCTCACTGCGCTCGGGTGTTGGGGGCCCGTGTGGCTGTCCTGCGGGCCCTGGTCTGGGTGCTTGGCCAGGCTGCCTGGCGGGTGGATCTCCTCCGTTGACCCCACAGTATGGGTGCGGGGGTGGGCCCTGGTCTGCGCTGCCGCCTCGGCGGGGGTCTCGGTGTGGGGATGGCTGGGAGTTCTCCCTCCTTTTTTGTGCATTCCATCATCCACTTCATCTTAACATAACATTCACCTGAGCACAGGCGTGGGCTCACCTTTACACCTTCAAATAGTGTGCGTGACAGAATGTAATGCTTTACATGTGTTGGTTGGTATGCACAAGTGTGCGTGTGAACTGGATGTGGACAAGTTTGTGAACACACTTGGAGCCGGCAGGTATGTAACAGCTGAGTGTGTGGACAGGCCCCGCCCATTTTAGACCAACATTCACTATTGCAATGGGTATAGGCTCCAGCATTTTGTTGCCTGTAGATTAACAACTCTACCTTCCCTTCACAGTAGTCCTTCTCTAACTTCTATAATCCACCATCTCTCTTCCCCCCCCTCCACCCCCCAACTCTGTCCTTTTCCCCCTTTTCTTTTCCGTCCGGTCCAACAAAAAGAACACAAACAAAATTATTATTAATAAAGTTTCGTTTAAATTACAAAAGGGGCTTATACCAACATACATTTTGTGTTCGCTATGATTTAAAACCCCCGATTGTAAGAGTAAAATCTGTCTAATACAAGAGGCTCTCAGCTCATATCCGTTTGCTCAGCTGTTGGACAGGACAAGTTAAAAAAAGAATGCGCTTTTTTTAGTGCATCACATGCCACAGAGTACATAGCTTAAGGTCCAACTTGCAGCACATTTTCATGTGGAGCATGGCACTTTTGGCCTGTTGGTAGAGATGTGTCAAGGCATCATGTTTGTGTTATGAGCTATGCTGAGTACATGGTACATCATTGGCAGTACAGCACATTGCAATCTATGAAGTTCAACTTATCTCTTCGATCAAGGGGCAAAAAATTGGTTCATAGACCGTTCTGACACTGTAAAAAACATACAAATCTGGTCTGGAGTTAACGTTGAGTATCTGCTGGACTTGACAATAATAAATCGCCAACACAAACAGTTGCTAGTAAAATGGTAAATACTTTACAAATAATAAATAAATAAAGGCCAAATGGGTTTTACAGTTGTAGTCCTATTTCCTCACACACGAATTCACACACTGATGGTGGCTTACTTCCACAAAGCTGTTAACATCAGGAGCAATGTGGAATTCAGTGTCTTTCCCAAGAACACTTCGACACATGGGTGAGAAAGGTGGGAAGTAAACTTGCAATTCTCTTGATCAAAACTCCATTGTGTCTCCCAGCTGACAAAAGGAGTTAACATCCCCTCCTTAATGTATCAGCATACATAGTGAGCTGAAAATAGTGATATGGTTGAGCAGGTCGGCCGATAATCAAGAGGTGGCGGTTCGAACCTCACTCCTCCCAGTCAACTGTTGTTGTGTCCTTGGGCAAGACACTTCCCCCTCCCTGCCACCAGTGTGGCTCCACTGGTATGTGAATGTGTATGAATGTCCTGGTGATGGGCCGTAGTCACGTATTGGGAGCCACTCCTTTGTCAGGCTGTGGCTACATCAGTAGCTTGGCATCACCAAGTATAAATGTAGGAGTGAATGAATAATGGAAATACATTGTAAGCGCTTTGAGTGTCAGAAAAAATGCAGAAAAATCCAATTCAGTTTTATTTTTATTCTGGAGCGGTTTGCTACTAATGGTGTGCAATGGGTGTGCCCTTAGCTAAAACATAGGTGGAATATCATCCAGAAAATGGTTGCAAACTAACATAGTCGAGCTTAAATTTTCAGCATCTTATATATTTGCTGTATGCAAAAAGTTGTTTTTTCAGGCTCACTGCTATCCTGCAAGTAGAGGCTGCGTCTTTGTCGTTTGGGTTGAGCTTGGCTGGTTTGCAAAAGTATTTATGTCAGCACCACTTTTTGCATTAATATTTATGTAACCACCAAAATGTAGATTTTCTCCCAGCAAACCATTGCATTGAATTAGGATGAGCAGCATTGCTTAAGGTATCCAACAGTGGTTTAATGCTTGACGTGTGCATGTTTTATGTTTTTAGAAGAAATAGACAAGGAAGAATTTTTTGTCTGAGTGCACAAAATACCAATTTGTACTTTGAAAAATGGATTTTAAGGAGATAAGTCACATTTCACTGGAACTTTTATGATACAATTCTAAGCTCAAATCCAGTCCTTATAAAAAGCAGGTTTTGTAATGATCCAGGTGCACAGCGAGAAAAAAAGGGAGTGCATTTGTTTTACTGGCACTGTTCTGTGACTGTGCGGCAGAAGCAACTGTGTTTACTGCAGCCTACTTTATTTTTTCCTGCATACCCATATGCTGGCACAAGATGAAAGATTTCGCCAGCACCGTCTTGGAAATTGTGTCTTTTGAAAAGTTGCACACTGATTCCCTTGGACTTGATTACTACATGAGAGGCTGAAATCAATCTAAATTGAGATGATTGTGAAGCAGAATCTGGATCACTGTGGGAAATACAAATTATGTTTATTGAAATCCACAAGAGAGAAAAAAATAAAAATATTCTTAACAAATTAAATGTATTGAAATTTAAAGCTGATACTGAAGATGTAAAGTTATTTTCAGTAAAAAACAATCTTTTGTGACTGCCTGACTTGAGTGAGCAAACCCTTTTCTTCTTTAAAAACAGCTGCTTATTCACAAAGCGAGACATGATGTTTTTTCCAGATTGTCTCATGTTACTTGTGAAATTGGCTTATTGCCATCAAAACATCTCTGAGCCCAAAAATCGTCTCTATTTAGATTAGCTGTTGCCTGCTTCATCTTGTGCATCCTGAAATTGTGGTTTGAATAAATAACTCCTTCACAGTTTGATGAAATGCCGTCTTCCAACAACATCATGCCATAGCATGAAATGGTCGGGCAACAAGGCGATTTGAATTGCATCTCTAAATAGCCTGAAACGTTTGGGGAATATATTTACAAAATCACGTTTAAAAACCTGCTCCGATGAAAATTGTGTTTTTGTAACATTTTTTTGATGATAGAGGACATCTATAAAGAAAATGAGGATTAAAAATACATTTTGAGCATTTCTTTATCCAAGTCATCGGAAATCAAGATTGAAAAAGCCTGTAGCTGCTACGTAGAAGCGGCAGTCGGTGGGGCACTGGCTCCATTCTCATGCATTCACTGGCAGACAAAAAGATCCATGGACGTCTTTGTTTTTCTAATCTGAGCTGGGACCTGGCTCCTAACTGTACAGCTGGAGAGCTCTACTATTGCTCCAGGTCCAGATTTACCCAGCCCCACTATGGGATGCAGTTGGAATATCAGAGGGGGGGCGAGTCTAGGTATACTGAGCCCCTAAAATGCATACAAAACCATAATGTCACAAATCTATCCATATATCTACATTCTGCTTTGATTAATTTGATGCATCTTATAAATGTTAAGTTGAAGGCTCTTCCTGACATTCTCCTCCGCTATTTCCCAGGCTTGGGACAGGCACAAGCAGGACACTGGCCTGTGCCCTGTTGAGGCTGCATTTATCTTTTATTTTTTTGTCTGTCTGTCCATTTTTCCATCTGTCTGTTTGTCCATCCTTATGTTTTTTTCTAGTACTTGTTTTTTGTTTTATTTTTTGTCCTTTTTATTTTATTTTTTTCGTTAACTGTGGATTGTTGTGGACCATCACGTTTGGGGGAATTACAGGATTCCCTTGTTCAAGAAAACAGTAGTTTAAAAAAATGGCTAATCTTAATAAAAGACCACCATTCTTTTAAAATATTACTAAAAGATGCGGGTCTTCACCAGGGTGTAGGTGGTCAGGAAAAGTTCCCATGTACACGTCAGTAGGAAGTGTCCATGTGACCTCTAATTGAACACTCATTCATCTGGGCCATCATGTTGTCGGCCATAACTGATGTGGGTTTCATTCAGCTCTGCCCCGACGCCTCTCTCTGCTCCCTGTATCAGCAGCAGATGTTTGATTAGAGATAAGCGTGTGGGTCAATGCCGAACTCATCACAGCGGAGCTGGTTTTTGCCCATCATGCCAGTAACTGCCAGGTGATGGGTCCTCCTCCTTGCTTCGGCCTTACTGACAGCTCCCCCTTGACAAGCTTTATAGGGGTCAGGCCCTTTTTTTTTTCTCTGTCACCCCTGATTAGAACCACCGTACTATTAACTGGCAGACCTGGACCTTGGCTTGCAGAAACTAAGCAGTTATCTTTCATTGTGTGAAAGACAATGAATCCCCTCCACCCCTGCCCCCAGATGAATCATCTCATGAAGATCAGCCAACTGTTTTTGAGTAATCAGCATGTCCTCAGTCAGAGCAGGTGTGTGTTCAATCAATTGTTAAGAGAAAACTACCTTTCACGGGCTGTTAAGGGGGCAAATATCCAAATATGTCAAGGCTAGCCTTGATAAAGTAGCACCACTCAACCCTAAACAAACAAATGAGTCAGAATAATTGACCTTCAGGCTGTTTTATTCTGTTAACCTGTCCTGCTGGGAGTTAAAACTTCAGACTTCCGTGGCCCCTTGCTGTTCTTGTGATTCTGACTACACGTGTCGCCTCACATACAAACACAGCAGGTGAGCTCACCATATTTGCATAAGTCCATGTAGGTGTACAACCCCTACCAGGTAGAGGTGAAAATAAATTCCATAAGCCATTAAATATAGGGACAGTACAGAGCATACTGTTTGCAGGAGTAGACATATTTCCAAAATGGCAGATTGTGGCTTTGTGCAGGATTACAGCTAAATCTTGCAATTAGCATGAAAGGCTAGTGGTAGAGGGAGGGGAGAATATGAATGTACAAGGGGACTGACCTCTACTATCTCCTCCAGGCATGCTTTTTGCTTATCATGTTCTGTCGCAGCAACGTTTATACTAGGGTAATGCAAAGGCCTTTCTCTGATAGTTTCTAAATTGGTTTTTTTGTAGAAACATTAGGAGTTTCTTGACTGATCTGTAACAGTTTTTTATATTCATTTTTTAAATTGTCATTTTCTTAGACCAAAACTGAAAAAATAAACTCAAAATAACATACGTGTTTCTCTATCAACTTCTATCAGCTGGATTATTGTCATGAATCTTAACAAAATGGTTTTTAAAATGCTTATTAGTTTGTAAATGCATATATTAATTACACTGGTTACATTTTTAAATATTTTAACAGATTTGAGTGGTTTCCATATTGTCTAATATTTGGTGTCATGTTGAATCTCATAAAGCATACCCAGAACTTGCAAATTACAACTTTTAAGATAGTAACACAACATCGTCAAAACAATCTAACTTGTTTTCTTTGGGTAAAGTATGTCTAATGACCCATTCTGATGAAAATTGTGTTTTTGGTGTATTTAACAAGTTCTTGTGGTATTTTTATGAAGATAAAGAACATGTATAAAAAGAATTAAGCTCAAAATGGCATTCATGAGAATTTATTTCAATCGTTGTGAATTAGAAGCAGACAAAAAAATGCTGTTTGAAAAAGATGGTTTTTGTAATGTGGAAGCTACAATCGGTGGGCCAGATGCTCCGTTCCATTCTGATGCATCCACTTGCAGACAAATAGTCATTCATCGTCTGAGCTAATTTAAAGCTGTATGGCTGGAAAGCTCCAATATTGCTTGCCTTCTTTTTTTCCATCTGCAGTGTTAGGTTGGAGATGTGAGGGGCTGTAAAGTGCTAATTTAAACCAGTCCATCTACAGTGTGGCTCCTTTGCGTTGTGTTAGCACAAAAAACACTGATCAATAATCAAGAATGTTTGGATCTCCTCAGTCGTGTCTGACGTCCGTCCCTCCGCAACACAAGTTTTATGTCGAGTTCTATTTCCCGTTCGTCAATGGGTCAATTTTGTAGCAAACAGCTCAAGAACTGGGAAAAAGATCTAGGTTTCAAATAAAAAGACTTCCTTTGTGCTTTCAAAATAAAATAGTGTAAAACGTTATTGTATATTTAAGGTGGCGTGCCCACACAATAGTGCATGTTAACACCGCCGATAACACCTGCCTCCATTTTTGCCATGGACGTCCAAAGTTTAATTTTGAAAGAACAAAAGCCTAACATCATATATGATACAAAACATGCATTTACAAGGACTCAGTGAAAAAAAGACAGGCCATGGGATCTGATCGCTAAAGTTTTGGATGTTGATGACATGGAGGGAGCAAGACAAACCCCTTGGTGGCCGGGAGGGCCGGGGGGGCTTGCTCCTTGCCAACTATCCATCCTGCTCACAACTTAGAGGTGAATTTCTGATGAACTACTGCCTATAGAAATGATGTCCTAGAAAATGACACAAGTTTTTAAAATTTTGTCTGAAAACAGCAGAATCATAATTAAAAGACCACTGGGAAAACTTTGAAAATAGATGATCAAAAGATGATCAGAGTGGGTCTTTAACATTTAAATACGAGAAACAGAAATATGAAAACCATTTTTAGATGTTTTCACTTCAGAAAAAGGATTCTGCAAACAGTCATGTAAGGACTTTGAGTTATGAGTCTGGACAAAATTATTCATGCGGATTAATTTAGTGACACAGTTTGAGACTGCCTTGTTGCTGCTTAAGTTTAAACGTGTATCTGACTCATCTCCAGAGGGTGCTACGAGCCTTCCTCTGGAACTATTTGATGATGCTCAACTCCAAACAAAGAGACGTTGAGTCCCCTTTGAAATAAATAAATAAGTAAATAAAATCTCACAGTCACCCAATCTCTCTTAAAATCATCATCTTTACCACTGAGTCGGTCTTTAAAAAATCTGGGAGAAATTGGCATCACTGCAGAAAAGAGAAAATAAGTTCCATTATTGTATATTTTTGGAGGTTTACTTTTTTGTAATCAAACATTTAGTGCATCATTGCTATGCAGTCACTAATGAACCAACCTTTTAAAGAAAGTTGCATTTTTCAGCTGTGAAATGAACTCAATTATTGTTCAATTTTAATGCAAAAAATTCTTGGTGAGACCAAGCTAAGACTCATAGCATCTTGGTAAGAGTTGTGAATTGTGACTGTCTTAGTTTACTAGAGTGGTCTTTCCAGCTATCTGCTATGCTCCAAAAAACTACTTTTGAGTCTGTTTTGTCATAGAGACGCTGTTGCGTCTTTTTTATTTTGGTGTTCAGTGGCTGCTTTAATTAGATTTTTCATCAAATTAAACTGCAACTTTGTTGCAGCTCCGTGTAGGCATCCAAAACCATAGACACTGAACCGATAGTGTCTAGCATCACTCCTTTGTTTAAATAAAGCCTGAAGTGGATAGGGCACAATAACGAAGGGTTAGTCTGTTTTTTCAGGTCACCTACAGGACCACCCACCTGCCAATCCAAAATCAAGTCCATGCATACGATTTTATGCTCTGATAGTCAGAGAAGCTTAGATGAAAAATGATTCTGCTCCCTAATCATGAGTGCCATGAATAGAAAATCAAGCAATAAACAAAGAGAATACAGTTTTTATTTTTGTTTTTTAATTGAAAGTCTGTGCATAGTAATCTGCTTTACTAATGATTGCAGTGTGAATACACATGAACTATCCAACTCTGAAATAAAATAGGGACTATGACTTTTATAACAAATAAAAAAAAAAAACAATCAATTCATAAAAAAACAAAAATGCTAACATGAATTGGAGGAAGCACAAAAAGTTGGAAAATGTCTTGTCAGCAAACACCAAGTGGTGAGGAAGTACAGGAACAATACGCTAATGTAAGCTTTGGCTTGTGAGGTGCTTGTCGCTAGTGGGAGATAGTGTAAACAAAGGCATGCTGGGAAATTAGAGAGGCTAACTTCTTTGCCCACCCACAACCCCAAAGTAAATTTCTAATGAGCCCTTGCAGATCTACAGTAAATATGTCTTAAACAACAGAGGTTTTTTGATGTTGGCTAAAAATGGCATTTAAAAAACGGCTTTGCCTAATTGCAACTACGTCAGAATCAGTTGTTTCATGCTGATCGCATAAATAATTGAAGAATTACATTTTGTCCAAGAGCATGTTATTTGGGTGTTGCCTGCAACATCCCTGGTGTTAAAGGGATAATATAAGTACTTACCAGGTTTAGATCAGTTATTAAGTTAGTATAACTGATACATTGTAACACACAAAAAAAAAACACTCAAAAGTTTTGGTTCATATTGCCCCTCATGTCTTGCATCGTCCTCTGAGTTTACTTTCACATATCCGTACTTCTTTGCCTGTTTATGCAATCACGGTAAATCCGCTGATTCTAATGCAAAGAAAAGGGGATTCTCATACTACTTTTGCCTGCTTCAGAATTAGCTAATTAATGTTACTAATACTACTGTTAAGTGTTCCATATCCGTCCAAGGCAGCTTTTCTCCGCTTCAGAATCAACTGGAATTGCGATAATTTGGTCAACGGTTTGAAGAGTTGTGGCAGTTGAAAGAATGCAAACACTGGAGCAAAAACGGTGGTGTTAAAGGGTTAAGCTTGTCTCATTTTGCCAGGGTAAACCTGTGGGTACTAGTGTTTTAGACAGTTTTTTTATTTAAAGATAAGATGCATCCTATTTTTATTCTTGTTAGCAAGTACTTTAGAAATAATAGTTCACTGCAAAAACACACAATCTCACCAAGTATTTGTCTAGTTTCTAGTTTGAATGTGCTATGACACTTCTAGGATCTTTTCAGTAAAATAACCAATTGTTTTAAGACAATAAATCTTGAATATCTCAAAAACATCAAATGCCAAGCTAAATGTCGAAATAAACAGCTTGTTTTTTCGCTTTTCATTAAAGACTTGCTCTATATAGGGAAACTGGAAAGTCTAATATGACTCATAACACAGAACAAATGCATTTATCAACAGCAGGACAGAAGTTTGTAAATAAACATATCTACTTTTTAAAGACGGATTTATGTTAAAAAATGTGTAATTCTTATCTTTAAGATACTTTAGAAATGAGGATAGTTGGACAGTTTTACAATTTTTTCAACTTGTGTCGCAAAGGACAAAGTTATGATTTTCTTTCTTTTAAGATGAACTTTTTGATTTAAGACATTTGTAACTAGAGTTTGATGGTCACAAACAACTGCATCCTCATGTTTACTTAAATCAAAGTTTGTCAGGATTACCATAAACTTAAAGTAAGAATCAGTGTAGTGATCTCAAATGGATTATGGAAATTCTTCAAATTAAACATCAGCAACAAATCATTTGTTCTCCCCAAGACTTTGTTTTCCACATTCCGCCCAAAAAAAAAATGTTTTTTTTCTTCTTCCCTTTCAAGGTGAGTTTGCAACAAGCCAGCAGGGTTCCTCATATCCCTTCAGCGGGTAACGAGCTTATTTTCCTGACGTAGCCAGGTGCATGTTTTAAGATAGAGCCCTAACAGCGTGACGTGGTGAAGAATTCCAATTGAGCTGAGCTCAGGTACAATAATGCTGTTATGTATGCAGCCTGTGATGTTGATGGCATCCGTATCGCACTCCAAGGGGCGGTTGGAGAAAAGAGCCTGACATCTGTTTCAAGCACTCTCCAGCCTTTACATCTCCCCACAAAGTCATAGGTTGGGAGGCACGCGTCTGGCTTTCTTAGATTAAAATGTGTGAACAAGCTTAACTGCTGACTTTCAAACATGCGTCTCTCCTTTTGTTCCCCAACAGCTGGCGGACTTCCCTTTTCTTATATGGGTAATTAAGTTGAAAATATTAGTATCGTATACCATGTTCCAGTTGTATACTCCATTCTGATTGGCTGCAGGGTGTCCTTAGAAAAGTGATAATTCAGTCATATGGCTTAAACGTTCTATGTAATTGCCTAATCGGCATAAACCTGGAACATAGATGGACAGACGATCCACAGTTCCACAGAACAGCAAGACAGTAGAAAAGATCTGTGCAGCAAGATGGACATGCCAGGATCGCTCTCAAATTCTACCATCAATGTTGCCTTTAATTTTGAATAATTAGTTTTCTTGTCTTGCTTACCTTTTTGGCTAATTAACAAAGTCGAGCCCTAACTTCCCTATCAATGAATGGAACAAGTGATCCATGCTTTCATTTTTTCCAGACTGCAACTCTTTGTACAGTGGCATTGACCAGTATGTGCTCCGCCGTCTGCAGCTGGTCCAAAAATTCAGCTGCCCGCCTGTTAACGGGGTCCAGACGGTATGAGCGTACCCCTCCTATACGCTCACTTCACTGGCTGGCTGTGTCTTTTCAAATTGCTTTTAAGATTTTACTTCTGGTTTTTAAATGCTTGAATGGTCTGGCACCTCAGTATTTTTTGGAACTTTTACATCTTTATCATCCATGTCGAGTCTTAAGATCTGAAGATCAAATGCTTTTAAAGGTTCTCGGGACTCTTTGTGTGACTATGGGAGATGGAGCCTTTTCAGCTGCAACTAACACTGGAATGCTCTCCCCTTTTCTGTGAGGTCTGCTAGATCCTTCTGTGATTTTAAGGCACTTATAATAACTCATCTTTTTACTCTGGCTTTTAACTCCAGCTAGCAGGGTTAATTTATTGTTTTCATTGTTTTTATTGTTTAATTGATTTATCGTTTTATTGTTATTGCTTATTTATTGCATTATATTGTTTAGTGATTTCATTAATATTTGATTTTATGTTCAGCACTTTGGTTGCATCTGCTTTTGTAAATGCTCTGCAAATAATACATTGATTGAAATTGATATTGCTTGATACAAAGTATATCTGTGAAAATAAATAATGTTATTAAGTAATGAAAGAACTTGAGGAATTGTACACATTTAATGATCATAGCTTTAGGTAGATATCTTTTGAAATAAAAGCAATCTAGGAATGTACTTGGACTTTCTTGAAACAAACTTTTGCATTTGGACTAAAAAGAAGCAGTAAGAGGTGAGCTTTCCTTCTAATGTGATGGTTTGTCTTAACATATTTATTTAACGTATTTATCACTTTCCTCCGCTGCTCCAGAGCGAGATCATTATCATGACGTTACATCCTGTCGCGTATCAACTGGTCTGGTTCTTGTGAAAAATTAGTGAAACATTAAAAACAACAAGATTAAAATACCAGTATTTGATTTAATCTTTATTTCTTTTGTAAGTGACCATTGTATGAGCAGGATAATGACCCCTGAGGTTTGAATTGCCAGAAAACAATGGACTTCGCAGAACCGTCAGACGGTTGCTTCTGCGAAGTCAATTGTTTTCTAACATTTCCTACTTACAGTATGTTGTTATTACCAACCTTTATCCAGACTAAAAACCTCCAGGTTTTTTTATGTTGATGAAAATGATACCCAAATGAACAACTTCAAGTAGGTTTTTCTTTGTTTTTTACTGAAATTTTGTCACTTTTTTGCTTCACTTTCAGAAGTTATCTTTAAATATCAATCAATTTTTACACCAAGAAGAAGTTTTGGGCGATCAAGGGAGAACTTTGGCTTTGTCAACTTTTGTCTTTAGTTACGAGGATTACTCCTTTGGACGATCTTCAAGGATTTACTGGAAGGAGAGAAGAGGAAAAGGCAACGTGGCCTCGGGAAAGAATAAATTCAAAGGTGGGAGTTGAGAGGAGTTTTGCTGTGGATGAAAGTCGAAGAAGCAGAGAGACAGAAATGTCCTGTTGCTCAGGAAACATTCCCTTTATGCCTTGCCTTCTTTTCATGACTGAAGGTCAGGATAAATAATCAATTGCATTCAAAAGAGCCCCCTGTTCCCGGTCTATTGAGACAGATCCTCGGTCCCCACTGACAATTAAGGGCTCCTGAGTCATTAATGCTCTAGCAGCCTGGAAGCCCCTGAGCATTGTTTGTTTTGAATGAGGGGAAATCCAATGCTGACTTGAGGTTTTACATACTTGGGTCATGACTTTGTGGGGAGGGACGGGCAGGTACAATGGAACTGCTCACTCATAAAGAGCCTGGGAGAGCATCCCGTTCTTTGAACTTCTTCGCATTTATAAAACCCGGAGAGAACGAACATCGGCCATGCCAGGGGAGGCGAAAGGAACAGAAAACAAAACGCAATAGGTGGCTGCTCTTCATTGCGTTTTGTTTTCATCAATGGTGACACCTTGAACAAATCAGTCAGTGATATTGAAAGTGCTGTGTGTCAGCAACCCTGGCTGCGGCGCTCCCGAGAGGCGCCAGCTCCCCTGGCGGCAGGTCACCACATAAAAAGGACAATCCGAGAAGCTGATGGAACTCATTTCATCTGGCCTTTATTCTTGCAGTTCCTCTTTCTATCCCACACACGATTTTATTTGCTCCTCTGTGTTTTTACTCTTTTGATCCACCTCCCCCACCGCTTTTTTTTTGTGCGTTTACTCACGTCTCCATTCCTCTGCTTTCTGTTTCACGTCCTTGTACCCTGCCCTCATGCTCCATCTCATCTGCGCACTTCTCAGTTCCTGTCAGGCTTTCCTACCTTTTGCTTTACAGTCACGTTTCATCTCTGTGCATGACTCATTCTGCTCAATAAGCTCTAAAGTAAGCAGATTTGTCCATCTTCCCCTCTCTCCTCCTTCTCTCCTTCTTCCTAAGAAGGCTATTGTGATTCAAGGAGGAAACCCTTCAGAGCAAATACTCTCTGGGCATTTCATGTATAAACATGCCTGACTTTCTATCACTAAGAGGGAGAGAAATGGAAAAAGTTAAAAAAGGCTTTGTGTAACAGTAATTCAAAACATAATGTCAAAGAAATACTTTGATGAAAAATGGTCTGAGCTGTTTTGGTCAAGTTAATGCCAAGTGTGATAAACAGATTACTTTCTAGATCGAGCCTCAAACGAGATTCCTTAGCTTAAGGCTAAATTGTCATTTCAACTAATTTGGGGAGATTTTGCATGCAGCTGTACAAGTAGCACTGAAAGCCTCTTTAGCATTTATAGTGAAATAAACAAATTTACACTTAGTGTGAACATATACACATTATAACTGGATGGGAAATCCTTCTTAAATAAATAGTTAGGATTTAAGGTCTGAAAACTGCAGATAAATGAAAAAGAAAAAGACAAGAAAAGTCGAGTGTCATTTCTATCCACAAGGAAAAAAGCGGCTTTAGGAGTTTGACACTTTCATGAATGTGCTATACATATAAACTTACAAACAAAATAATCAGCCCCGCCCTTAAAAATGTCTTTTCTTCTAAACTACACTCACCGGCCACCTTTTAATATCGGTTTGGACCCTCTTTTGCCTTCAGAACTGCCTTAATCCTTGGTGGCAAAGATTCAACAACGTACTGGAAACATTCCTCAGGGAGTTTGGTCCATATTGACATGATAGCATCACACAGTTGCTGCAGATTTGGCGACTGCACATCCATGATGCCAATCTCCCGTTCCACCACGTCCCAAAGGTGCTCTATTGGATTGAAATCTGGTGACTGTGGAAGTCATTTGAGGAAGGTGAACTCATTGTCATGGTCAAGAAACCAGTCTGAGATGATTCCAGCTTTATGCCTTATTCTGCTGGAAGTATCCATCAGTAGGGGTGCAACGGATAACAAAACTCATGTTTCTGATCGGACAGTGTTCCAGTTTTAGAGTCAGGGTTCGGATCATTTATTAGATCAGTAAAAAAGGAAAGACAAAAAAACAAGTTTAAATTGTATTGAAACATTTACTCACTGAGGCCTATTGATGAAAACAAAACATTAATCATATCTTCAAACTCAAGATTCCCATGTGTAAAAAAAATATACACAAGATACCCATATGAACAAAGTGCACTGCATCTAGGCATACACCAAAAGTATCTTTAAGAGAAGCAGGGAATGTCAGAGTTTACAACTTCAGGTTCTTTCATTGTGTCCCCAGCTGCAATAAAAGCCCCTCTCATTAGGTACAGACCGAGCAGTGTGTTTCTCCTGCCACAGTCCCGGGACCGCAAGTCGTCATACTGGGTCAAAGAGAGATGGAAGTACCGTTGACAATGGTTGTCATTCCGACCCAGCTTCTGCTTCTCACAAGGAGAGTCTCTAAATCAGGGATAGGCAACTCTAGGCCTCGAGGGCGGCAGTGCCTGCATGATTTCCAAATATCCAAGCCCTACTCATGACTGATTACCTGGTTCTGGTGTGTCCAGCCACTTGGAACATGCCAGAGCATGGTATGCTGGAAAACATGCAGGAATGTGGCCCTCGAGTTGCCGATCCCTACTCTAAATGATCTCGTTATCCCAGACGTGGAGACGTTTACTGCTCATCAATGCTTTTGTTGTGAGTGTCAGGTTTATTAGCATACCTTTGTGATCACGTTTACAACAGTTGGTACTTCTGTGCTCTGAAAAGGATGCTACCCACACGCCACTTCCAAATCCGAAGCCTTGAATGTTCACAGTGCCAAGCGGCTGTGATTCAGCGGAAAAATGTTTAACCAGATTTGACTTTCGGCGCGCGATCAATGAACGTCCGATTTCTACGTAGAGCCTGGGATGTGGTGTGAACTCGGGATGTGGTATACCTTTACCTCCAGCCGCATTGTTTCCCAGAATCTCTGTTTGTGACCCACCTGTGTCCCTCCCTCCAAATGTGCACAGCAGGCTCATCTGTGCGCTTGCTGCTCCCGTGTCTGTGAGAAATGGTCAGACAGTCAATTGAGCAGACCGCTTTCCAAAGTCGCACTAGAACATTTTTTACAGATTTTAGAACTTTGTACACACAAAAGGCGCACCGGATTATTAGGCATACGGACGATTTTTGAAAAAAGTTTAGGCTTTTATGTGCGCCTCATGGTGCGGACAATACGGTAATTTTATTCTTTTTATTGTTTTATTGCTTTTATTGTTTAATTTTATTGAAGTTAGTTTTTCTTTAGAGTATTATATTGTTTAGTGATTTTATTTATGTTTGATTTTATAGCTCTACAAATAATGAAATTGATTGATTAATCATCTTTACAGTCAAAGTAAAATAATATAAGTAACCAAAATAAAACTAGGATGTCAGAAAATTCTTTGATTTGCAGCTCTTGGGATATAATTCTAAAAACAATGACTTAATTTCTAATAATTTTGTCTTCAAGTGTATGTAACATAAATTTATTGTGACAAACTTTTCTAAGGTTTAAGCACAAACTCATCAGGACAAATTCTTTTTTTGTGTGGCTTCAATCATCCGCGCGTCCTGCTAAAATCCCATCTCTCATCAGCTTCCTCGCTCAGAAATTATTGCAACAACTCATTAGGAGTGTTGACACTACAATATAGCATGACTGTGGCACCACTCAGCAAAAAGTGCCTCACTAAGCACTGCAAACAACAACTTCAATTATGTTCTTTTCCCCCTCCGCAGTCCTCTGTCACACAGCCGTTTATCGCCTCAGATGATGTACAGTATGCTGCACTGGAGCATACATATGGAATGGTTTGAGGACTTTAAATTGAAATTGATTTTCTTCCCCTTGGGAAGTGGAAAAAGTCAAAAATGTTTTACTTGCAGATTTATAAAGCAGATTTAGTCTGTTGACATTGAAGGCTATTTGATAAGTAATTAAATGGCCTATGCCAAAGACAAGGTGACGGCTATTTCTTTGTCATTCCCCCTCCTGTGCTGCAATATTGTTTTGTGTTGGATTGCAGAAATATGGCAGTTTGTGGATATACGACTGCGTTCCTATTTGTGATCAGTTATTTGAGTTCGGTGACAGAAAACAAAAAGAAGTGTAGCGTGTTAGCTCGGAGATTTTGAGCTTACAAAGTCATGGCGGCAGTGCTTGCACCCTCAGGCTGCCAGAGCCCTCTGATTAATGACTTATCTCATTCTCCTAGCATCGGAAGGGTAAGAGGTCACGCATCTGCGTGTCACTCAGACCTGACATCTTCTCCCAGCCCGGCTGCCAGCTGCACACCAAGGGGTTCTCCAGATGTTTCAAGATTTCCGCGCTCCGCATGCCAACCGATGTCCCCAAATCACTTTCCTGACATTGTGAATTTGACAACGCAGTCTGTTTAACAATTTCCTGCAAAGTTCAGAGGCTGAAGCACTTCTGTAAAATAATAATAATAATTTTTTTTTTTTTAGTTTTGCTGCAGATGTCAGCTTGGTTGGAGTTGTGATTAAGGCACCTGCCTGTGGTGACATGTTTGTTTTGAGATTGCTTTATGTATTTTTCGCCTGCCTCGGTTTGGTACACTGAAAAAAAATGTGTAACCTCAGCTTTTTTTCTTCCCACACTGTCTAAAATGAAGCACTTGGATCTTAGTTTGCAATAAGGAGTAGCAGGTTTAAGTATTCTGTGATAAAAGTACGGCAAGCAAAGCTGGAATATTGTTACTTTCCCTAAAGAAAAAGATGATTTATATGTCGTTGTCTTCAGCTACCTTTTTGTGCACAGGGGAGCTTTTACGCCTGAGCCCTTTCCGAGCAGCTACTGTATACTGATGCCATTTTTATAATCTGTTTCCCCTTATTCCTCACAAATAAAGAAGGGGAAAAACTCATAATGGAATTCAGCCAAAGCATTGGATTATAAATGAGGTCTGCGCCCGGCTTCATATCGTTATTTAGATTCCTGCGCACAGAGACCCGTGTTCCAACTCCCATCAGCACTGCAACAGAATCAAATGTGAATATACGCTGATATAAGGAAATTGGTTGGTTTGTAATGTGCTGATGCTTTGGAGACTGTGCGGAGGTGAAAAAGAGAAAGACAGCAGTTCTTCGGCATATGCATAGTGATGTTTTAATTACTGGAATTGGAGTGATACAACTCCCTGCTCGCGTATGCAGACGCACTCTGGGTGAGGAAAAAGAGACTTTCTTTCTGTATTTTTTTTCAAAGATTACTGCATCTTGTGATACAATGCAACATATCTGCTGCTGTAGATTTTGTGCATAAATCTGTTTGTTTGCAATATGCTCTGGTTTAACATGACGTGTGGTAACATGGAGCCAGGTGGCAGCTGCTTCTAAGTGCTAAGCCTACAAAATCTCTGCAAGAAAGAAGCAGTGAAAAGAAAAAAGACAGAGGTTTTTGTTTTGTGTACAATCTTTAAGCATGTTCTGTTTTATGTTTCAGGATATTTTTGTTCTTGTATTATTATATTTCTTGGGGAAAAATGCAAAAAGAGGTAACCTAAAAATAACACAACAAGAACACAAATATTTAGGAGAAAATCACTAGAAAGTATAAAGTTATCAGTCCATACAGCAAGTCATTTATACTCAACAAGAAATCTTATAATAAGATATTGAAATCTAGAAACTAAGAGTTTCACACAAGGATTCAAAAAGGGAAAATTAGATAAAAAATGAACTGTTGGTTAGAATTACTTCAAGTTGAATGTTATACAGTCCAATTATAGGGATTTTTGTGCTAGTTCTAAACAAATAGTATGTATTTTTTGAGTTTTTATGGACCTAATTGTAGTTCATTTTGATTACAGTGACAAAAAACTAGTGTAATAAATGGAAATGACTTTTTTTAGAGCAAAATGTGAATAAAATAAGAATACTGACTTTGTACAAGTTGGTCCATATTAATAAACCTCATAAAATCTAAAACAAGCACTTATTTTTAGACCACAAATCTAATTGTTGTTTCCAAAATAAGGAAAATGAATGCCAGTCTAACATTTATTAAACTTGAAATAACATCCTTAACATTGAACTTAAAAATACAGTGAAATTTGAGTTTTTCTGTGTCTCAAATTAAGTGTACGGAGCAAATTGATTTTAACTCATTTAAATATGAATTTTCTTATTTCTGTAACCTAGCTCTTCATGACACAAAACATTTTCCACTGATTTTGAGACGAGCTCGGAAAGGTAAGTTTCCAAAGCTTACAAAGATAAGTTAGAAAAACTTCAAACTTGGTCAAATACCATGTCACAAGTGAGACCAAACATGAACGTTTTCTCAAATATTTCGAAATCCTGCCGTTTCAAAGCTTTTGCTTTTTTCTTTCTTGGAAAAAATGTAATTTTTATTTTTGCAGTGTCACACCTAAGAACAGCCACTTAGAAACAAGTAAAAAAATTCTCAAAATTTGAATGCTTTTTTTTCTTGGAGTAAGAAAAATGATCTTACCAAGAACTATTGTTTTAAGAAAATAAAATGTATCTGCTAACACATCTTTTCCTTAAACCAAGATTATTTTGCTATTGAAAAACATGCAAATATTTGTATAAATAAGACTATTTTTAAAAAGCATGTTCTGCTCCTGATTCATTTCACTTTGAGTATAGAACTTTGACTCTTTTTGCTTTCTAAAAATTCAGTTGTTGCAGTGTTTGATTTACTTGTCATAGTAGAAATTCCTGCTTTTTGCTGATGGATTTTTTTTCTGTAGCTAAAGGTGTGTTGCAGTCAAACTGAAAAGTAGAAAAAGAAATCAGTTTTCAAAAAAGGAGCTTTACCAGAAGATCTGCTTCTTTCAAAAACTTACTTAACGCCCAAGATTTAAGAATTGCTTTAAAGATCACTTTTGCATTAACATTTTTTCTTAGTAATTTCTTTTTACATTATTGCTTTGAAAATACAAAACAGTTAGCACATGGTGTGTAGTATTCCACCTTTCAATCGCTTAAAAGTTCTTCAAATAATGGAGAATTTCATGTTTTGGAGCAAAAATGCTGCCAATCGAAGACGAAAGCTTTGTCAAAAGTTGTGATTTCAATTTCCAACAGGAAGGCTGACCTTCTAAGTTCAAATTATTGTGAGCAAAACCTTCAAAAAATATGTGTATGTATTGTTCAGTTGAAAATGCTACAAGAGCTCAAGCTGCGTTGCAAAGACACGCTTCTAGAAATGCGCAAAAAAAATCCTTGACATTGGAAAACTTTCTTTAAATAAAAAGATCATGCCAATGGGGAAAGAAAATTTTCTCTTTTTTTTTTCTCATTTTCTTAATTGTTTTGCTATTGAAAAACTTCCCAATTATATTATTTTACTAGCAAGACAGATAAAAAGACAATTTTTCTCGAAACAAGGTTCCTTTTAGTTTCGTTTTAGTTTCAGTTTTTGAAGTGTGGGGAAATTCAGTATTTAGGGAATTGAAGACATGTTTGTTTTCTACTTTATTTGTTGCCAGGATTGTGGAAATTTAGATGGAAGCAAACATTTTGCTTCCAGATGTAGGATACCTCAGTGGCTGGTTGTAAGAAAAGCTCCAGTTCCAACCCAAATCATATGCTCAACTGCGTAACATGCAAACTGAATAGGCTTGATGCCTAATCCATCCATTAAATGTATTTGAGACTGAAACGCTGCTTTAGAGCCACTGTATAGGACTGAGCTCTGACACAGAAATTGTAGGGATTAGAAAAAACAACTCCAAATGATGTACAGTATATTCTCTTATATTTTTGAACGAAGTGAAAATGCATCAGAAAGCGTCTAAAATTACATTGTCAATCGAGCAGCAGCTGCAGACCAGCTTTCTGCCAGCCTCTCTGGTACATGAGGAAAAAGGGATGTAAAAGGGTCAAAACAAGCTCTATTTGGATAGCTTTCAGTGCCACAAGTGTAATGGAGAGTTTCTAATGAGGAAAAGCTATGATGCCTGATTAGAGGCACAGTGACAGACAGTCAGAGAGGGGAAAAGCTGCTCCACCAACACCAGAAACTGCAGCGCTATCATTTGCTGCCATAAAGCAAAGTTTTGACTTAAATAGCAGCGGAGAGAACTCACAAAGTTACTTCCATTTCCCACTTTCTGGCCATCAGTTCCCTGTCAGCTCTGCACTTAAGACTTGTGCTTACAAGCTTGTCAAATGTAGAAGTTTTAAGTGTTATTACAAAGCTGGATAAATGATGAAAAAGTCCACAGCAAAAGCAGCCCCATAGACAGAAGTAAAAAATTCTTAAAATGTGTCTTTTAATAAGCAAAAAAAAAAATAAAAAAATAAATCTGCCAATGGGGTTAGAAAAATGGTCGTTCTTTTTTTTTTTACAAAAACAGTCTAGTCTATTTCTTAAACTAAGTTTATCTTGCTGTTGAAAAACTTTATTGATAAGGTTATTTTTCTTGCAAGGCAGTCATTTTTTCTTGAAACATGGGTCTTCAGTTTTTGCAACTAGTGGGAATGGATGTTAAAAAGCTTTAAAGAGAAAACCCTGATTTGAGCTCTCTGCTAGTAAATGATTGGAGCCAGTTTAAACCAATCATAGTATTTGCTGGAGGAGACTGCCAAAATCATCAGCCCAAAATATGATCTCATCAGACAGGGTCACATGCAAGGGAAGGTGGAGGGAGCTCCCCGATTTTTTTTTTTTTTAGAAGCAAACTGTCATTTTAATCTTGTATTGAAATCACAAGAGGCCATTTTGTTTGAAAATGAATTTTTAATCCCTTTACTGAAATGTTTGATGCAGCCCAGTTGAGCTTTCTGCCATCATCATGAGCTAGTGTCTTCAGACTGACTCCAATGAAGTGGGGTTATTTACATGTTTTTTGGATTTTTTTGTACAATGGAGGACATATATAAAGAAAATTAATCCTAAAAATGCAGTTTTGAGTATTTCTTCACTCAAAGTGAAATGAATCAGGAGCAGATGCAAAAATGCTATTTGAAAAAGCCTGTAATGCTACGGTCACAAATACAACCGCCACTGCGCAAGGCGGGAGGCATCGGCAGAATCTTCAAGATTTCATGCCGCTGCTCGATGTTTTTAAAAACCGTTGGTGTGGTCATGAATGTTGACGGTGTCAATCAGGTGGCCGTCAGGTGTGCAGAATGCCCCTCTTCTTATATACCCCCGGATGGTTGGTGGCACTTGACATGGACGACCGCCGTTCAGACACTTTTACACATATTCCAGTCAGAGCTGCTGGCGATCTGCCCCGTGCCCAGCTGAGACCTCAAATGTGTAAAATGCCGCCGCACAGCCACATGCTGAATTTGCTATAAAACGTGCATTTAGGTCGCCGCACAGTGGCATTTTGGGATATGTGACTGTAGCCTTGAGGAATGTCCGACATTTAAGGGACTTCAAGTTCTGTGTATCCCTCCGCCAGTAGGGGGAGCTGCGTCGAGCTGTGCGAGGAGAAACACATTTTTTCACATGGGTGTGCTCTGACGCACAGAAGTTTACATTTAAATGTAAGTAGTGACTTGTACCAGCAAGACTTTTAAAGTTATAAAACAATTAAATTTTCTGAGCACTGGCAGCTACGCACTACGGCAAATATCGATGACGTCATCGAGGGGCAGTGCCAGTTTGGTCGAAGACACTATTTTCCCATAACTCTTCGTTTAGAGGGCTTAATGTAGTGAGACGCCATAGGGGTATAGAAATAATTCAAGTTACTACGGCAAGCCACAAGCTTCCTGCTCCACTCCATTTTGATCCATCCACTTGAAGACAATTTTCCTCATCTGAGCTACATCTGGCTAAAAACTCAAAATAGCTGGATAGCTCCACTATACTCGCCAATTATGTTGCAACAGGTCGTTAGAGGCTGTAAATTAATGGGAGAGTGTGCAAAAAGATGGATGATGGGAAATGACTGCAGGCTTACTACACGCCAACAGACTCATCCACAACAAAATTTCTGGTTAATTTCTAATAAATTGCTGCCGTGCATAAACTATGTCCTAGAGAATGACAGTTTTAAAAAATTTATGGCTAAAAACGGCATGAGATGATGAATAGATGGTTAAAAGATTATCGGAGTGGGGCTTTATGCCTTAGTCACAAACACCTGTACGGGGTTGATCTATTCAGGTTAATGTCATAAAAATGGAACTTACTTATGACAATGGTAAGTGTATTGTGAACGTGTGTTGAGGAGGTAAAAAAAAAAAAAAAAAGTCAGTACGACATGCCTGTGTCTTACCTACTTTGCTCTTACTTATTCTTACATTTGTTGCAACCAGTTTTCTGCAGCATGCTTGTAGAAAAAAAACGCATGAACAGTTTCACTTTAGAGGCTCTTAACATTTAGTCGAGCTGCATGCGTGTCTCGTTCATGTTTGCCCATTATTTCACCCGTAGATGGCCATCGATAAGAGCAGCTGTGAGTGAAGCTTTACTAAACTTCAGTACGTTGTTTTGGTAAAAAAAAAAAAGAAGAAGAACAGATGTAGTACTTTAGCAGTGCTTTTAAGGCAACTTCATTCTGTCTTCACGGGAGTGAAGGGAACATAATGGGAATCTCCCTTCCTACTTAGCAAAAAATGCGACCTTGTTAGATGATCACGTTCCCCAATGATCATTATTACAAGCCTAACGTCCCTTAGCCTGGCACATTTGCACACACACACACACTCAGATACCCATCCTGGATAAATACGCCAGTGGTAATTATAGCGGGGAAGCGTGTCTTAGTGGAGCTGTCAGAACTGTAATTGCTAGAGGGATGGCGAGCTATCGAATCCGAGGCAAGTTCAACACTGCCGGTGGTGAGTGACTTTGATTATAAGAGGAGGGCTGAGAAATGGAGGTTATCTCTGTTATCTGCCATGTTATGAATGAGGCCTTCCATTAAACCCAAGAAAAGACTAATGTTAAAAAAAAGAGAAGGCAGGGTAAACAATCTGATGGATCAACATTGACCTTTTTTTGTCTGTTTTTCCGCTGCACGTCTATTTTTTTTGTACTTGTTGAGACTTAAAAAGTATAACCCATTCCTGGATCACATCAAACATGAGAGGAGAAACACCTCTCATCTCGTTAGAAGGAAGTGCCAATGTGTGTACTGGCGTGTTCAATCAGCTTTGCTGTCATAAATTGCCCGGTTCTTTGCCAAAAGCTTTGAAGGGAGGGGGTAAAAAAGAGGAATGGTTTGATACTGAGCCAAATATAGGGTTTTAATTTCTTAGAAATTCCCATCTGTTTGTGCATGTGGGTGAAGGAGGGGAGACTAGAGGATGAAGGATGATCGAACAGCAGAATTAAACGCTACTCCAACAGATGAACAGCAACTTTCGCAGAGGTTGCCCGTTAAAAAAGACAAGTAATAATGTCATTAGGGAATCAATGCATGCGATTAAAGGTAATCATAGCAATACAGCGAGATTGCACTGGGCCAGAACTGTTCTTTTTTTTGCAGATGATTGCAGTTGACAATGTGAGCTGTGTCTGTTGACTCTGAAGCTGTTTGCATGCATGGCTCCCGTGCCATTACGCTAATTTAGCTTCAAAAAGTTATTGTTCTTCCAAACACAAAATAAATCGACATGAGAGCTGCTGTAAGCCTGAAATAAATGGACAGTTTGATGTGAATCACCACAATAAAGACTGTTTGATGTGGATGAAACTGTCCTGTCAAAGCTACGAATACAAATATGAAAGTCATTGCATGGTTAATTCTGCAATCAGTTGTGAATATACTAGCTACTTTTGAATGGATCTTGTGATTTGAAAAACTTCTAACACCAAAAAAGTAAAAAAAACATTAGTAAAAGCATTATTACATGATTGCATTGTCATATGATTGTTTAGATTGGTTTTGATTGAATCAATTTTACAATGTGCTTTCATAGGGTGGCTGTTGTGCAGAGGTAGAGCGGTCAACCTCGGACTGGAGGATCGCAGGTTCCATTACCGCCCTGCCGGCCCTTGTGTTCAAGTGTCCTTGGGCAAGACCCTGAACCCCACATAACTCCGGGTGATTAAAGATTGGTGCCAGCGTAAAGCTAGGTACACACCACCCTCAGCAATGAGCGTTCAAGCTATCTTTTCTAATCAAAGGTCTATGTAAATATACATAGTGTTTCGGGCTTCTGCGTTCAAAACTCTTGCGGAAATGGTCGTAGAAACTTGCGTAGCGACGTCTAAACTCATGTCGCAAGTTTCTACGACCGCTTCCGGGCTCTTCTTACAAAATGCAGGGGCAAAAGTTAAAGCAATGGATCTTTGACCAATCAGGGATGCTTTCCTTTTCAAAATACGGTAAGGCCAGAAGATTGAAAAGCGATAATGGAGAAGAAATTAATAATTACAATTTGAGTCCAGTCGGAATTATATGACACTGAGTTTTTCATATATTGGAGTAGAGCTGTGAAAGAAAAAGCCTGGAGCAAGATTCATAAGCTTTGCACTGCTTCAAGATTTTGCACCAAGCCTCTTCCAACTGTGAGTGCATGCACTAGTGTCAGGTAGCGACCATTGACTGTATAAGATAACTGGACTGACCAATCTATCCCTCTCACGTTCCAAACAGGAAGTATCTGCTGGCTCCAAGGAGCCAAAATCCCATAGACTTTTTTAGATAGATAAAGGTTCACACTTGACACAGACCGGTTAAGAAGGTCGCAGAATGGAAGCAGCCTCTGTTCTGCTGCTCTTCTGCGTCCAGTGTGAACCAGGTGTTACTCAGTCATTCTCGTCAGAATTCTTGCTCTGATATCTTTTCTTCAATTTTTTTCATGATTATTTTTTTAAGCACAGGTTATCAAAGTTATAAACTGACCAAAGTTTTTGGTGCCCGTTTGACCACACCTCGAATGCTTGATTGACAGATTCTCCCGAGTTGTTTTCAGGGGTAGGGGTGTGGACCTCTAACAAAATCACTCCTGATTGGCGACTAGCTGCTATAGAAATGGTGACTCAGATCGACCAGAACCAACTACTATCGTCTGGCAACAACACGGTGTTGTCCGTATCTCGAAAAAATGGTGATTGAATAAGGCATGTTTTATTGGCGATGTCACACCCGCTCAGTCCAGTTCTCTATATATAGACCATTGCAGCGACAGTCCACTCTTAATACCATATACGAAAGCGCCTGTGTAGCGTATTCTTGAACTCGCATCAGATGCCTGGTGCGTACACATCATCAGTTTTTTTCTAATTTGTTCACCGCAGTCACGAGGCGTCTGGCGCCACTCTCGCAAAAATGGGCTACATAGAGATAATAGAGAAAGGAGTAATTTTGTTTCCTCCTGCTTATGTACACTTTATAATAGCAGTATCTAAACTTTATGAAAAAGTTGTTAACATTACAAAGACAATCTTGTTTGCTTTTTAGCCTCTTCCTTCTGCATATTTGGAGTTTCAACAGAGATAACTTTATCTATTTATTCAAGCAGCACAGGTCTCTTTCTGCCACATGGCAACTTATTATTAGAGAAACTTGTAGCAGCTCTCAACAAACATCATATTGTCACACATGGGTGCCAATAATTATGATTCCCACAATTGGTGGCTGTGCGGATGATACAGGGCCTCGCAGAATCCCAGCTGCCACCCGTCTCCTGCCATGCAGAAGAAGGATTCAGTTTGCACAGAGGGAGAGGAAGAGGTGCCTCACTGTCACGGACACCTAACCATCTCTGACTGCTTTCTTCAAATGCTCTGTTTTCATATGTTGTAGTTCTGAGCAGATGTGGTGTTTGGAGCAGATAAGAGCTAAAGCATGAGATGTAAATTCACCACCATTCATTTTTCAATAGTTCCCTTCTCCATCTCTTGCCCTCCTTTTCTCAGGCTTTCTTCCACAACAGAGACTCATCTCATTTGTCTAATTTGTTCCTCCTCATCTCCTGTACCTTCTGCCCTCCAGACACTGATATCGGCAAAATATTTGAAGGATGTCTCAAGACCTAAAGTATGGATGGAGGAGAAAGGAGCAAACACTGTTAATCTGACACTCCATATTAATTAGTCAAAAATGTTTTAAGCTACATTCACATTAGGAATACCACACTGTATGGTCACATGACTTTGCAAAATTCAGTGTTTCCTTACTTATTGGACTGTAATGAAGGTTGATCATGTTTTGCCACCATCAGATGTGTTCTCTGCTGTAATGCACTTGGTTGTTTTTATGTTACAGTAAAATAAACCTGCTGTGTCTCAGTCCAAATGGTATTTTCCAAGATCAGTTATCGATTTACCTCATTTTGAAACAATTTTTCACTGGTATAGTTCGACTTGATTAACAATTTGCCTTTGACAGATCGATCTTGTTGGATAAATTGATTCATAGATTAAGCGTCACAGGTACACAACTTTAAGGACTGAAAATTATTTTCTACACGTACAAAATCTTTTTACAGACGAACAAATTATTTTCTACAGATATAAAAAATGTTTACAGTTACATAAATCTCTTATTACAACTGCAAAACTTTTTTACAGACTGACAATACTTTTGCAACAAATCTAACTTCAATTGTCCATACAAGTCCATACATTACTCCCAAATCTGAGTCCCTGATTGATAGAAGTTGGACCTAGTTTGCACGTTCAAAAGCCCAGCGTATTGAAAGTTTTGAAATGCGCATTTATGTGCGTTATCGAAAGTGGTCACTTGTTCCTGATGGCGTGTGAGCGACGAAATTATGATTTAAAACTCAGTTCTTTTTCTAAGGATCTCTCCGTTTGATTTTTGCCTGTTACTTTGACCCCTTTGGTTGCATCTGTGATGAGGAGAGACTGTTGCTAGGAGAGTCGTCAACGATGAGCAATTTGGGAAATGAGATGAAGGCGAGGTATCGCGCACACTATTCTGTCGATGTTGTTACAACCACATCTGAGTTTGAGCCTTTGAAATGGAAACTTGATTTTCTCTTTTTTTTTCTTCCAGTCTTCATAGATTTCTGTTCAATGGTGAAGGGGGGGTCGTTCTTGTTTCAAGATTATCAAGTGATACAGAACGCAGTACCTCTGCCGTTCCCTCCATGGAAATACAGCACATAATCTAGTGCGCACACCCTAATGGGGCTATAAATATAACACATTCAACAAAGCTGGGCTGCGGTGTAATCTACCCATATGGGATTCGTCAGATGTTTGACTGATGGATCATGCTGGAAGGTAAACAGGACTAGAATTGATACCACTGCAGAGTTTCTCCTCCTCTGAAAGTGCCGACTTCCCTCCATGCGTGCCACTCTTCATTTCCTTTCTCATTCAGCCACCATGGGGGCAACAGCCAGCATTCAATCATCGTGGGACCCGATAGCTGTAAATTGTATTCACACCGAAAATGCATAATCAACAGCAGTTTTTTATTCATAATCTTCCCTGCTCAGCTCCTCTTTGCTTAATGCATACATATTTGGGTGTCTAGATAAGAGGCGGGGGGTTGGGAGGAGGAGGCAATAGGATTGTAGAGGGTGCTTTGAGCATTTGATGAAATGCTGTAAACTCTCTTTTTTCTGATTTGATCAATCTTTATTATTAATCTTGATTGTTTCTGGATACAGGCCCCGCTGCTTCCTATCTCCTCACGTCTCCCACCGTCTGCCTGCTGAAGTTTTTGTGCAGCTCACGAGGTGTTTGTGAGGCGCCCGTGTTCTGAATCATCATTTCATAGGGCTTCACCACAGTTCACCTGGTTGTACGAGTAACATGTTATATTCATAAGGCTTTGTTACAGTGCACCAGTCTTCGTCAACATATGGCCCTTGTGGCAACATTGAGATTCAGTTAGTGAACGCATTTTTTTGTACTGCAGGGGACATTAAGAGGCTGTTGTGTCTCCTCGTGGTCACAACAAACATTTTACGATATGTCAAAGAGCAAAATGTTAGTGAAATCGAGTGCACTAACTGGGTCACAACCAACTGACTTCATTTCATTTTTTTAAAAGGCCGTTTTTATGCATGCTACTGCATGTCCCGATTATGCAAGCGTATTCTAATGTAGAACCACTGGACAAAGTGATATTTTAGGCTTTGGCATGTTTGGTTCATCTTAGTGGGCTGTCGTTGTTCAGACAGGTCCAAGTTCTTATTTTTTTTGTCCTCTTTTAGTTATCGTTTCATCACAAGATTCAAGTAATTCATGAAAAGTTTTTTTTAAATGGTTTATTTGGCTTCTTAAATGCTTTTTAAAAGTTTCTGTCTTCTATTTTTTACAACTTGACATGACTAGATTTTCTGCACTCAGCTACGTATAGTTACAGTTGCATGAAATAATAAAAAGGCAACAATACCTGTTAACCCTTTAACATCTGACATGTTGCTGGCAACTGTTGTTGTTGGCAAATGTTGCGTAACTCTACAACATCGTGAAAACGTCATGATTCGGACGTTGTACAGTGTTGCATATCAGCGCAAGGCTGCTTTTCTCCACTTCAGACTTCTTTGGAATAACGTTAATCCAATCACCTTTTGATCTATTTTTAGAGTGTTCCCGGTGGTCTTTTATGCAGTTTTTAGCCAAAATAAAAAAACCTGTGTCGCTTTCTAGGATTTATTTTCTGCAGAGCGGCAGGGGTTCATTAGATCTCTGAGTTTTTGACGAGACTGTTTGCGAATAGTGAGCCTGTCTCTACTTCCCATCATCCATCTATTTACGCCCTCCCCCTTGACATTACTGATGCAACAAAAATGGCGAGCGATAATTAAGCTATTCAGCCGTACAGTTTTGAGCCCAAAAAAAAAAAAGACCCAAGAACATGTTAAAAACACACAAAAAAACACAGTTTTACTCAGAGGGGGTCTTTATTAGGCATCTTTGCATACTAAATATTTGAATGTTGATGCTAAAAACCTGTTCTGAAAAAAAGTAATTTGACATTTATTTCAGGATGAGGACTAACCTTTTGCACTTTATTTGAATTCATCTGGCATTTGTTAAAGATTTTTTTATCATTTTAAGTCAGACAACCACCTTTTCACAATTTTTTTCTTAACTTTTGAGTTTCTGATGCTCTGGGAGCCTGTTGACTTGTTGTTTAATAACAATAACAGTAAAGTGTAGCTAATTAAGCCAGAGGGTTAATTTTTCATGGATCTAACAAAAAGTAATGGATGATGCCACGTTTTTAAGGTTCAATAAGATCCCAATTATTTTTTGCATAAAGTATTCTATAACAATCACCAATACCGATTTCTGTTAATTTCTTATTGGTGTTTTTTTTTTTTTTTATTACCAAGCATTTTATTTGTCATCCTAAAAACAAATACCATCAAAAACTGATCTGGTAACAACTTTAACGTGCAAGCTTCAAATTACGAAACCGCTCTTTTAAAATCCCCTACTTGTGCCGTGCTGTGTTGTTGCAAAAGATAACATGCATAACTCACAGCTCTTTTGGTCACGTGACTGATGGAGCGGTTCACTATGTGGTGGGCTGGGGGCTATTTTGGCAAAAAACACTGGAGTAACTCACCCAATTACCAAAAATATCTAGAAATGACCCATGCACTTTTATTTTCTAATTTATTAATTAGTAAATGATACTTCAACAAAGTACTCAATACCTAAATTTGGGATGTACCGTTATCTTCTGTTCAGGTAAAAATCAAACAGAACTCTTTTTTTTTTTTAAAGCCTTTTTAGTCCGGATCTATTCTCCGTAACATGCTCAAAGTGCCTTCACAACCAGCGTCAATGTTCCCTCTGCCCTTTGCTTGGCTGTCCTCTTTGACCTCTCTTTTCTCTAATGGCTAACTCAATTCCTTCTTCATCTTTTTGCTTAAGCGTGTTCTTGTACTCAGTCATTTCCTTCCTCCCCCAATCTTTCCTCACTTTAGAGGTCATGTCTTCTCTTTGCCAAGCTTTTGCTCTTGAGTTTCCCTTTTACACACCTATGTTGGCATCCACTGACATATACCCATAGATTCACTGCCAGTGCTCCCTAGAGCTCCTGCAGGCATTATGTCCTTCGATTTCAGATTTCAGCTTTTGTCTACCATCTTCTGGACTCTATACATAATTATGTATCGCCAACTTCCTTACCACCCTAAACAGTGCATTGAATCAAATGTATATTTTTATGTCAAATACTGTTTGTAGTTTGGTTTAATTACTTTAGGGGGATAGCTCAGTGTCACTGGTTGGAGATACTGACGAAGGTCAATAAATCATGCCTCAAGAGGTGGGTCACAGCCTGGTTTTTTATCTCTGCAGTGTAGCTAAAAGCAGATTCCAGGTGGACTGTGCTGCTATCTAAGAAGTCCTCGGGCGCTGTCATTTGAGGAAATGACACAAAAATACACTCACAAGGGAAGGATTTAGGGTGGCAGTGTTGGTTTGATGGACAAATGCACACACCTTAGATAGGTGACCTCAGAACCAGCTGTTTTCACCTTCATTGTACAGCACAAGCACAAAGCAAATAGCAGTAATTACTATCTCAGCATCACCTCATTGAGCTATACTGCAGAGTGTAAAACACATTGCTAATGTAATCACACCATGCTACACACTCTTATGGGCTCGACTTAATGTTGAGTGTGTGTCATTTGAGAGCCAGTTGCCACAGTAAAAGGTTCCGGCTGGTTTATAAAGGCACATGTTTATTGTATCATGCATTACGGCCATTAGCTGCAGTACTGGTTGAACCCAGCTGGTTCCCAGGGTCATTCCTCAATGTGAAACTGAACTGCATGACATGACCAAAATTGACTCATCTCAAAATACTCTGGAGCTAATGGAAGCCTTGGTAATTGACATCAATACCTGGGGCTCCGGATGATCATAAAACACAGTCAGCATCTATCAGTGCAGCTATTTTTGTCTTCATCTCTCATTTTGTGTTTGTGTCTGTTTGAGAACATAAAAAAAGAAACAGGAGGGGCTGGGGTGCCAATGTTTTCCTATATTGTTGGTGTTAGTGGTGGTTATGGTGTAAAAAAAACTGTAATCCTCATGACAAATGGTTTTGGCCAGATGTTTGCGTCTGTGTTTGACCTTTTTTTCAAAGTAAGCTTAAGGAATAAATTTAAGGAATGGCAAGAGACTGTCTTACTCGTTTGAATGGCTCAGGAGAGGTGCCAACAATGCCATCCTCACTGGCAACGGCAAAACAATTCTGAACTTACAAGTTGAATCAAAATAGAACATTTCCTTTCTCCCAATGGAAGTTACCAACTTCAAAAATAAAAGCAGAAACTGTTCTTTAAGTTTAAATTATAACATGTCACATAAATGACGCTTACACACAGTCTTTGATCTACTGTAACTCTTTGACCGTTCACGCAATCAACGTGAATCAGCTGAAGCCGTTTTTCTCCACATAAGAATCAGCTGATTTCTGTTGATAAAATAAACACTACTACTGTATGGTGTTGTATATCAGCGCAAGGCTGCTGTTTTCCACTTCAGTCTCACTCATTTCCTTAGGTTTTGTGTCGATGTCTTTTGCCGTGGTTGCACCTCTGTCTCTCCCTCATGTGCGCATGGTACGGTAGAGATCCCCGCGCCCACGGTACCAGCGCTTTGACTGTATGATGGCTCTGCGCAGACACGTATTGATCAGTCACATGCTGCTTGAAGAGAAAAAAGCAAAACCACACTAAACAAAAATGAGCAGCTGCGCTGTGTCCTCAACTAATGGGGGAAAAAGTAAAATTCTTTAGTCTTTTGCTGCAGATGGACATACAAATCCATTACTTTTTAACCCGTGCAGTGTTCCCTCGTTTATTATGGGAGTTAAATTCTAAAAATAACTTGTGAAGGTAAAATCCGTGAATTTGGATTACAGATGTTAAATTTCTAACTACGCACTTTACACTTTTCTCAGACAAGCATGAACATTTTCACACTTTTCTCTTTTGTTTAAACTCTCAAAGTTCAAATCTTTGTAGAAAAATAAGTCCAGGATTATAGAATGAAGACAAAGTTCTGATCACAATCAAAGTTTTTTGGCGATCTGGAGAGCGGCGCGTTTCTGCACAGGAGACGCACCACGGAGGAGATTGACACCTTCTCCAGCCAATCAGGACACAGAACAGGGTGCGCTGTTTAAAAAAGAAAAGCAGCAGCATAATCGCTCAGACCGAGAAAGGTGAACTGCTGTGTAGAAAGAGAGCACTGTATTCTGTTCTATTTGACAGGGATTTGGGGGATGTTCAGATAGGGGCACAGACTGTAGAAGGGTGGAATAAAAAGGCACTTTCTGTGTGATCTTTGGTCATGGGGCCAGATTGAAGAAAAAAAAGTTTTTTTCTTTTACAGCTTTATTTCAATATCCGAAAGATTTGGTGTCTTGTATTTCCTGTCAGGAAAAATCAACTTGAACATAGAATCGAAAACCAAACTTAAACTTTAGTTGCAGCGCATGAATATGAGCTTTTTGAATGCCTAACCTCAAAATGTACATACTTTTTACATAGACTTTTAATTGGAAGTGTATGATAGAACGTTTGTTTCTAAACCATGTGTGAACGTAGCATTAAAGGGTTAAAGCAAGGATGCTCAGAAAGCTACATTGCTACCTACTGCTTCATACTTTTGGGATATAGAGCCCATAAGCTTTAGTTACATCTACCATGCTTGATGCATCAAGGACAACCACTTCCTGTAAATGCAAAGCAACTTTTAACAGCCTTGTAACTAAAATACAATATCAATGGTGTGTTTCTGAATAGTGATTGATCCTGGGGTTTGAGAAGCTACAAGGTTAGCGAAATGAACTCGACTGGGGATACCACTTTAGTTTTTTATTAGATGAGGCTGGTGGGAGATTCGTCATTTGAAGGTGTGTAAACACCAATACCTTTTTTTTTCTCACTGTGCTCAAAATTTAATCAGTACTTGTATGTTTTCCTGAATTTATCCACACGCAGAGGAGACAGCTTGCCATTATCATGCAGGGAAACATTTGTTGTTGCTTGATTACACTAATGGGAAAGCACACACGAATATGAAATGTTGAACGTTATTGAAATTAGGCTTAATTGCGGATGGCATCTTAGGTTAATTTGTATGCCCTTGATGTGAGGTGAGTCTGTTTGTTTTGGGGAAATGAGCTGCGTCTGAGTGTATGTACATATTCAACGCCCTGCATTCTCGGAGGTCTGTAGGGTTGCAACCAACAGCAACAACAAGGTCGGTGTTGTTTTCGTGCTGCAGCTCAGCGCGTCTCCTAATCAGACCTTTCACCTGTGTCCCCATTAAAGATGGACCTCTGTTAACGTTGGGACTAAAAATAGTGTTCCAGTGGGTGGAGGAGTTTTTACAATTGCTTAGGGGAGTGCTTTGAAAAACGAATAACTAACGGATAGTACATTGTATAACATCATGCAAGAGTCTGACAAAGGATAATTCTCTTTGGTAATTAGACCGTAGTAATAGCAGAGCACTGAGTGTGTTCAAGAGCCCAAACACTAGTTGTAGACATGTACCAGGTGAAAAGTTTAAGACCAGGTGGAAATGGGGGTGGTGTTTAAGTTTTACAACCTTTTTTCATCTTTTTTCAGCATTTTTTCATCTGTTCCTGATTCACAACGATTTGAAAAAAGTAAGAATAAAAAAAAAGCATATTTTAAGTTTAAAATTCTTAATACATGTCCTTCCTTATCGAAACAGGCAACAAGAACATATTAATAACACCAAAATCACTGTTTTCATTGAAATGGGTCCTTAAAAACAGTGATCCTATATCTCTAACTGCAATGCATTTGCATATATTATCATTTGTACAGCATACCATCATAAGATGAGTTAAAGAACTCAAAGAAACCTCTTTTCATAAAGTGACGAGGGTGAATCCTTTATTGCTTGTTTGTGGTTTTCAGTTCTTATGAGACACAGCATCATTTATCAAGATAATGGTAGCAGTGTTATTACTAAATGGGCACAGCAATACCTTTAGAAGTCACTGTTGGTAAACTTAATTTAATGGGCCATCTGAAGGAACAGGAAGCCATATTTGAAGATGATTCAGAAGCGCTGCAATGTCCTGCCGGGCAGTACTTATTTAAAACACTCTTTTTGTTAAAGATGGAATAGTGTTTTATGGTCAAAGTAGTGAAATTATTGTTGGTGATCATGGGTGCAAGACATTCTGAGCTAAAGATGAGAATAACCTTATAGCGTGAGGGTGTAAATATTTCAATATTAAAAGTCAATCTTTGAGAAAGCCTTCTGTATTTCAGCAGGACAGTCCAAAACTAGACACTGCATACTATTACGGTAGCACAGATCCGTCGTAGAAGAGTAGAGTGGCTTCACAAACAACCAAACACAAAAAAAACAACTGAATTATCATTTTATAAAACAAAGGTCAGAAATGTACACAAATCCACCTGCTAGAAACCCAAATGGGTTAATATCAATATCAATATATCAAGTTCTTTAAAAAAGAGAGGACATTTTTTTAAGCTTGCATTTTTATTTTGGTTTTATGACAAAGATAATAAACCAAATCAATAACAAGTAAAATGATAAATAGCAAAATAAGCAGACCACAACTCTTAACTATTCAGAGCATCCATAAATTTACACTGGCTTATTATTTGTGTTCACATACACATCTGTATTGTGTCGTGTTGTTGGAAGGACCAATGGATAAACAAATACTACTTTGTATTTATGTAATGAGTCCAGCTTTCTTTAGTAAACGTGTGTTTTGCAAGTCTTATAGTAGAAGTTAATCTCTCCATGATGTAAAAATTTATTAATAATTGAGGTCCAGTCCATTGGAGTTGGGGGATCCTTACTCAGCCACTTCCGGGTTATGGCTTTTCTTGCCCCGGCCAACATTATTAGACAGAGGTAGTTTTTAGAATATTGCAAATCCTGAGGCAGGTTACCCAGATAAATCACAGTAAACTCTCCTTAAAAGGAGAGGACATGGTTAACATGTTGTCCCAACTATATTGACATTTTATTTGAGCTTATTTTGTAAATAAGGCTACAAAAAATCTGTGATCTGTTGTGCAGTGGCTCGTGTTATTTGAAATAATTCGAGTTTCCACAATACTCAAATACAAAAAATATCCCAACTTCTCTGGAATCCAAATGGTAAACATTGACTTTTCCTCCTGCTTTATTATTCGTCACTCCCTCAATACATCATGATGCTTGGTCATGGGAGAGAAACACTGAGGAGCAGCACGAGTTTGTCAGCATGAGGTTTGTCACCTACAAACTTAACCTACGATTTGTTTAAAATAAGAGAAAAACTCATGTCAAATACGATCTTTATTCACTTTATCAGTTCTGTGCCTCTTCATTGTTGGGGAAGTTCATTTCCTTGCTTAGTTCTCCATCTTGGCCTTTAATGTAGTGGTTAAAAAAGGAAGAAAATATGTTTACTGATGATATAAAATAAAAATAAATTTAGCTAAAAGTACTGGAAATAACTTTTTATCTAAATATTTTTGTTAAAGTAATTTAAGAGACATGATTATTCCTTTTAAATGCTCTGTTGAACAAATTCCTTCTAAAATGAGCAATCTTGAAATAAAAATCAATCACTGTTTAATTGACATTTGAGCATCCCCAAGAGAGCATTGCACTAACACGCAAACAAGTGCTGCAGTGAGCAGCTAAATAAATAGTCGCCTAGAATCCATAATCAGAGATGCTTTATATTTTTCTTAGAATAATACAGAGAACAATTGAGTTGTTTGTCTGTGTGGCTCATTGTATCGACATCCAGAGTTTGTGCTACTAAAATATGTTGCTCCAAGCATTTGTCTAGTGTTGAAATGCTGGAAAATTCTGATGCTCTCAATTGATGGGTGTTGCTGTCCGTGATGCTGAAATTAAAGTCAACCTAGGTTCACACCGCCCTCAGCAAAGCCCGTTCAAGCAGCCACTTTGAATGAAAAGTCTATGTAAACACGTGTAAATGCACGTTTCGGGCTTCTGCGTTCAAAACTCACGTTTGCGTGTGTTTCTATGGTTGCTTACAGGCTTTCACATACAAAGCACGCTGCCATTGAATGTGAGTTGAAAGTCAAACCAGATCAAACTTTGACCAATCGGTGACTCAGATTTGGTAGGGACATATGGATGGCATCCATTTTAATTCACAGAAGTGCCAATCGTTTGAAAATTGATCATGGAGGAGACATTAATAATTGCGGTTTGTGCCCTGAAGGGATTATATATATATATATATATATATATATATATGTGTATATCGGGATAGAGCAGAGAAAGAAAAAGCTTGGAGCCGAATTTGCACCGCTTCAACATTTCGCACCAAGCCTCTTCAAACTGTCGGTGGCGGATATACGCTAGTAGACAGTAAAGAAGAATCCCCTCCCTGCTTATCCAGTGTGAACACCATGGGCTAAATGGGCCTTCAAGAATGTGCGTTTCGCCTAGCACATAGGTGTGTCAGTAGCTTGATTTGTGTTCACTCTCTCTGCAGGGTTCTCTATGGAAAAAGTATATCCCTCAAAGACTTGTCTCCTCTTTACAATCAAAGTGATGTCAAGTAGTTATAAAAGAATTGCTGTAAAGGGCCTATATCATGCAAAATCAACCTTTTTGAGCTTTTAAGTGTATTATATTGTTAATTCCTTGCTAAAACACCCCCAAAATGGTATTTTGATGCATTCACGCATCTCTGAGCATTCCTCCAAAACCGGGACCTCTGAGCACCAGCATCTACCAATCCAAAAAAGCGAGTGGGTCCCCACATTCCGAACGAACATGGTAGAACAGCCCCTTCAAGCTGCCAGAACTGCCTCCAGGCCAACACTTACACCCACAAAATGCTTTCATTTTTAGCATTGACTCTGAGAAGAAACAGTTCCTCCATCACTTAATCAGAATAGAGAACAAAAGCTCGCTGCTGAGGCCGGCTCTAGATTGAGGCCATTAAATGAATGGCACCAACAAGGAGCGGAAAGATCGAGGTGGCTTACTTTCGGATAGGAAAAGGAGCTCGCGAACATAACTTATATTCTATAAAAAATGTGTTCTTTAATGTGTCAACGCTAATATATTATCATATATATATATATATATATATGTATTGACATAGTTTACTCTGAAAGGCATAGAATAACATGATGTACGCCCTTCAATATTACAACAATTTACAAATTAGTGTAATGTCTATGATGTGAAAAATACATTTAAAGAAAACAAAGAAAAAATAAAAATGTATTAAGACTTTTGACTGTTTTTATCCTTTTGTGATGTGTTATTGAGGAATGCAATACCTAAACACTTAAGTGACAGCTGATCAAAAAGAAAAAGCTTGTGATTAGTAAACGGTTCTCTCCAAACATTAACCACTGCACAAAATAAACAAAGAAGTCTAAAATTAGGATAATGACAAGTTCTGCAGAAGTAATGAGAAACACTTAATTGCAGAATATTCTCTGTGGTCTTCTCTAAAAAAGATAATTAGCTTTTTTCATGGCGCGTAAACATTGTTCCATTAGCTCATCACAGATTAGCCATGCGGTCTATGCGGTGTTCTTTGAAAAGAGCAAGATTAGAAAAGCGCTGATATCGTTAAAAGTACTGTTCTCCACACACTGTTGTTTGTTTTTATGTGACAGAGTTCATCTTCATCTTTTATAGCATAGTAATGTAAACACAGTGAGGTCTCAGCAGCCAAGTAAAAATCCAGGATAGGTTACAAAATGCAAAACTGGAAACTTTGGTATATTTGTGACAATTATCCAATGTTGGGCAGGTCAGGGAAGTGATAATGGCTTAAGGTTTTCATGGGTCATAAATGCAGGAATCAATATTGTGAAAGAGAAAATGTAGTATGAATATAATCTGTATTTTTTTTTTGTCCTTACATGTGCTGGGACTTTTATTAATCACCAAATACTTTTTAAGCTCTGTGGTCGCATTCCATCATTTGCTGATTGAACTTTTCAAAGTGCTCCCCAATTGTCTCATTTTGATGCTGAGAGGAAATACTTCTGTTGCCATTTTTTTTTTAGAATTCCAAGGAAGGGCACGTTAGTACAGAATGCATTTACTTCATACTGTCCTGTTCCTTGGATGTGAAAATGGACGTTGTAAGCTTTCCTGTTGAGCCTCCTGTCTCCTCATTTCAGATCCCAGCTGAGTTCCTACATCAGCTCAGGAAAGGCCTCTGAAAGACAGGATGCTTACACATCACCACTGTGTACATACACTACCCCTGCTCCCCTTTTCAAGGAAATCTTCTTCCCAGCTTGCATCATGGTTTGTCCAGAAAGGGCAGGTACTTATATGTGAGGGCAGTGACCTTCTTGTAGCTTTGAAAAGTCCAGGCTTCACTTATCTGAAGCCCCAGTTAGGGGGGGACTCAAAGAGAGGATTGAGATGCTATGTTTGAGCTTTAATTCATACATCAGTTGGGATGTATCTCAACAGGTAACTTTGAACTCAAAAAGGAAATCAAGGAAAACTGAATGTGTGTGGAGAAATGTAGTTTTTGTGGAGTGGACACCTACTGAATTTATCTGTTTCACTTTAGCCTGCTGAACTAGATTTCATTTCATATGTCCCGGATAGTTTTACGCCCCTTTGTTCTGATATTGTCCCATTTTATTTGAATTCTGTTACAGCCATAGAAGGAAACACAGGCAGTTAGATTATCTCTGAGGACTGTAAACCATATTCATAAAAAAAATATTTCCTAAAACTGTAAATATGAAATTATCAATTAGTTGGAGCCAAATGTTTTCATACATTTTATAAAATAATAGTGCAAAAGATTAAAGAAGGAAAATTATAAGGTAGATTTTCACATAGGCTACCATATTTTCCGCATTATAAGATAAACCGGGTTTTTTAAGCGCGCCAATAATTGGTTTATTTTCGAACTAATATCATATAGAAAGCTCACCAAACTATAAGGCATCAGACAAAAGCTTCGGAGAGAAATCAGTCAGACTTTATCAGCTGCATTCACCATAACTCTAGAACTTGTTTTGGACACGCTACACATTAGCCACATTAGAAGTGTTAGCCATGTTAGCGTATTCACAATATCTGTTACTCCCATTTACAATAACATCTAAGTTTGTTGGCAACTTATACAAAGAAAAAAGGAGATTCACATTTTGACTGAGCGTTGTGTACCTTTTAAAAATTGCTTCAACATCAGTAAGCATAACCAGAATCAATCCATTTATAGTGTGCACTGTTGTGTTTTTGGAAAAACTTGGAGCTTTTTAGTGTGCCTTATAAAGCGGAATATATGATAGTTTTAATAAAATGAAGATAATGTTTTAAACTGTCCTTTTTTACATTAGCTGCATTGACTAAATCCTGCTCTACTGCATAAAAACATGTTTTTTTCTGGATGGAATTACTTCTTTCCCTTAAAATTTTAACAGCTGAAATAATTAAAAAAAGGAAAATCTTGTAAGCATTACAAGAAAATCTTTATTTAGATTTAAATTTTAATTAGTAATAAAAAATAATTCATGGTTTAGAACTAGGCTGAAATATAACCTCTACGTTATTTTCATTCCAGTAAATATGCACTTAGTACCTACAGAACAGGTAAAAGTAGAATTAAGTAATGGCTAAAACCATGTGTGGTGTAGTGATAAAGGCTAGACTTTAAGACCGGACAAATATAGCAACCTTTAGTTGGAAAAAAAAAGCAGGGGAAGAAAGTATTGAAGTCTCTATAATAACACAACATAATCTGCAACACTACCACTTTTTTTTATATCTTCCTGACTGGTAGACATCTGCTATACCTAGCTATTCCCTGGTGGTTTTGATGGATTCTCCCCCTCAGAAGAAGCAATGATTCTCTTGCTTTAATGCAGCGTGCGGCAAGCTGTGGCCCAGCAGCATTTACACAGGGTGGTGTCCCGGTAAAAAACAGAAAAAAAACATTAGTAGACTAAAATAAATAAAGTTTATTCTCTCTAAATTGTATTTTTTTCATGGGAAATTGTTAAAAACTGATGCCCTATGAAATGAATCGAACTCTAAATTTATAGTTGGATTCATATATATTTTAAAGAGAAAGTTGAAAAATTATTTCAATTTTTTAAAAATGTTTTCACTTTTTTTTTTTGTATGGAAACTTCAATGAAAGTTGTTTATTCGTTCTTACATTCATTCAGTCCGAGCTTCTCGTCAAAGCGAGTGCAAATTGTGAATTATTTAGACCACCTTTGCTACACAGTAGAGGAGTTTGTGTAATTCAAAGGAAGACAGTGAGGCAAGCCACACTCTTCCTAGAATAACTCCCAAGTATTTGCTGAATAATGCATGACGCTGCATAAGACGGGCAGCCATTGATACACAGGGACTGAGGCTTGAGATTACACTGGATGATATGACCTTTCCTTTCATGAAAAATTAAGTGCTGTGATATTAAGTATATGTGGCTTTATATAGTGTAAAGTTTCCATCCATCAGCAGCGTGAAAGAAGAATGATTAAAAGCTGAAGATGTGGTTGATAATATTAAGTCCCACTCCAATCATCTTTTAACTATTATTATGCTGTTTTTAGGCAAAAAAAAAAAGTTTGTCGTTTTCTCAGACATAGTTTCTGCAGAGAGGCAAGAGTATGAGAATTTTGTGTGGGTGAGACTGTTGGTGTGGAGACAGCCTTATCTCGTTTCCCATCATCCCCTTTTCTCCCACGAGCTTACAGCTCCCAACTTTCGTGGTGCAACAAAAATGGCGAGCAATATCAGAGCTATCCTGCCGTACAGTTTTGAACCAGGTACCAGCAACCAGGACAACCAGGATGCATCAATAGTAGGGCAGGGAACAATTGGGTCTCACTTAGCTAATATTCTATGTAATAAAGACAATATTTTTTAAACTTTTGTCAGTTTTTGATTCATCGCAATTTGAATGAAAAAAAAATGACTCAGTTTTAATCTTAATTTTCCTTATATGTGTCCTCCACCATCAGAAAAATGTTACAAGAACATGCTGGAAAAAGAAATCCACTTTTTTTTTTTTTACTGGAATTGGTCTTTAAACATTTTTGGGGGGTTTTCTGTGGCAGAACTTACATGAAAGTTTTTGCATGCTTTTGACATACGTTCCTAAGATGGAGAAGAAAAGATTTTATGTGCCAGCATGCTTACCGCCCCCCCTAAGAGCGATGTATAATGGAATGAAGAAACAGACAAATAAACAGTCTGCCAGTGGTAGCCTGTAGGTGCCAGTCTGCCTAGTAGTTTGATGTTGGAAGACTCTCCAATGCATCAGAGTGCTGCATCGCTTCTCCAAATCCGCAATTCGCTCTGCATACTGTGTACATGCATTTCAAAGCATGCTGAAAATTTCCAACTTTCCCAAGTACTTCTGCTGCTCAGGCAGGTATAAAATCAGCTGCGCTTTGATGTGGCGAAAAAGTTCGTCCTCGTTTTCCTTTTCTCCAAATGAGTCGCAGATGAAAAATACTATATTATACAGCAGGACCGTCAAGCTGTCACTTAGGTAATGAAGTTGGTGCAAACCATTTGTCTTATTTTGTCACGCTTTTTCCCCATTAGTCATAGCGCGCAAACCATTAGCTCCTCGGGTACCCCCTTCACCCAAGGACACTTAGGCTCTCAATCCAAGTGAGGCCGACTGATGCACCATGCAAGACGGCATCAGTGGTTGGAGGGGGTTTCGGGGATAGCTGAGACTGATAACAGAGGAAGAATTGTGTGGTAGAGCACAGCACAGAGATTTCACCACAATCCAGAAGCTGTCTTCGGTGAAACAGACAGTTTGATTAATCTGTTAAAGCCAAAAAAGTTTAGATTTCCAAAACTCACTCCGATGGTGATTGGTAAATGGTGATAAATTAGATTTATGTGTCGGCATCAAGCGAAGAATTTGAAGGAGAGGATGAGATAAGGGCATCTGTAGGCAGTCCGTGCCACTCTTATCTAGATACTATGAGCATCGAAAGTGCAACATAGAGTACAGAGAATAAAAAAAGAGTGTGAAATCAAGAGTAGGGAAGGGGTTAAAAAAGATGGAAAAAAATTGAGACTTGACCAATACAACCTTTTTGTTGTTATATCTTCAGGGTACAGTTGTGTTTGTTGTACAGCAGGATTATTACTCAGCCAAGTGTGGTAAACAATTACCGCTCTATGAAAGCCAGAGGCAGGGCAACACAAAGTGCAGTAAAGGTAAAGCGCCTTTGTTGGGCTGTATTGTTTCATTGTAAAGCATTACCATGAAGGCCCTGATGGTGCATAGCATTGTTTCATTTGGGGAACTATTTTTAGGGCCTTCTGGGAGATTTTATTTTCCTTCTTTCCTTTGTGTAATTTAGAGTTATAGCAGGAATATTCTTTGCCATCTGATGCACTGGGCTGTGTGAAAAACTTTTCACAAATGGAAGACATTCATATTGAGGATGTAGAGTACCTTCCTCAGTTAAATTTAGAAATATGTTTCAAAGCAAATTGACGTAAATCGTCACATCTATCATAGGACCGGAGCAGGTGTGTGTTTAACTATAGGTGTGAGTGATTAAATAAACCCTAATGGTTCTAACCGAACTGTATCCTCGGGGTTGGAAGGGGGCCACGTGCTCTGTTAGCCGCTGCTTTGACAGATGCCCAGCGGCTAACACAAGGGACACCACTAATTACCGGACAGCTGCACAGCAGACCCTCACCCTGCCCGGGGGACGGCCAGTCTGTCTCACTTCTCCTGTCCTTCTAGACTGGACCTAAGACCTGGTGCCATCTTTGCCAATTTTAGCCCATCTCCATCACAGCAGGGGCGTAGTGTAACCCCAAGGGGAGGGAAGGTTATTGTCGGATGGCCTCAGTCCGCTGATGGGGGTGATTTTTGGAGATCTTTGCAGACTTGCAGGTGTTGTCACTCAAAATCTGAAGATTTTACAGCAGGGTTGTCCAAACTTTTTGTAAAGAGGGACATATTTGGTGAAAGTCTTTGAGGGCCAACTGTTCAGCCTACATTTTTTTTAACAATTTTCATAAAATTAAATACAAATGAACAATTTAGCTCAGACTGCTGCATGCAGGACTGTTGCATGGGAAATCAGAGTTTGTTTCCTAAGGGGCGCAGTGTGGGTCCTGAGGCAAGACCCTACATATGCAGTCACAAGGGGTCCAGAGTCTGGGTCTCCCTGTGCCGGTCCCCAGCCCAGTTAAATACAGTGTTTTGTCAGGAAGGGTATCCAGTATGAAAAGCTCTGCCAAAACCACCAGTGGGAATCAGTGATTGCTGATTTGATGTGGCAAACCCCTAAAGTGACATGTCGTAAGGTGAACAGCAACAAATCAATTTTTCAAGATTTTCAAGAGCATTTTATTGCAATGGCATACTTTTCATTTCCTCACATAAAAAACAAACGCTGGTTGAAAATTTTGTGGGTTCCGGACTTGCCCATTTTAAAGAATAAGTAATCTTAACACGACATAATAATACTGCTGGCCCCTTCATACATTTTTCTGCCTGTGGACTTCATAGTACTTCATAGTATGGTTCCACCGTTGCTTTGAGTGATCTTTCACCACTAGTTGGTAAGGTATTTGTTCAAACATTGGGTCACCCCTGTCAGGAGGTCTGGCTGTAGGTTAGAACCATTTGCTTTAGTGAAAGAGGACAGTTAGTGAGCAGACTGCTCTTCTTGCTGTTGGGTGAAACTGGAAGCTAAAGGTTGAAATTATGCGCCCAGAAAGCATTTGGCTCTGGTGTGGAAAAAGTGCAAAGCAATAATTAAGAGGCACAATAAAAGTGATTAGAGCTGCTTTTGACATTCTCATCACAATAACTTTTGTTTAATTGCAATCACAAATTTTAAATGCCAGTTTTATTTTCCATGCCCATAAGCCGTTTAAAGTTCAATAGTGATATTCTTGAAATCTCTACATAATTTTTGCTGTGAGGCAGCAATAGACAGGAGATGTCCAAAGAACAGGAGACACAATGTCTTCTGATTTTCCAGAGAAGACGAGAGGGAAGAGAAGAATCATTAAATGCTGGACAGGGTGGCTTTTTGGCTTCCAGGAGGACCCATGTGGCTCGGTTTGAGGATGGTTAGCTATTCAGTCATGGCATCTGTTGCAGGCTAATGGATGTTACAACCTCCTAAACGTCATGAAATTGGACATTATCCCTTAATTAAAAGAACAGAGATGCATTACAATGATGAGAGTGGCACTCCACTGGACCTGCCACATGTTCCTTTAATGTTTCTAGAGGACGCGTTGCTCCTGCACAAGGTGCTGGTGTGGGAGGGCGCCATGTAATATTTTTAATGAGCCAATTGATGGCATGAGCCACAAACTTTTCACAGATGAAGGATGATGTCTGACTGCTCGTAAAAACCTCCTCAGAGGCATCTTGACCTTATCCTCACCCCCATCTCTTCCCAGTGCTCTGAGAACATGAGAATAGCTCCATGGGTTTTTCCAGAATGTTCTTTTTCTCCCGCTTTGAATGTCTTTGCCCTCATGATGAGAACAGAGTTGGCTCAGCAGAAACAGCTGTGCCATAAACCAAAAATAAAGACAAAGCCGGATGCTTGTGTTCCTCAACACCTGGACCATTAGTGCCCAATAAAAAAACCCAGTAGCCAATCAGTCTTGCAGCCTTCCCTGCCAAGAAGCTCCATGAAACCTTTAGTAGGGAGCCTTGAGAAAACAAGAACAAACTTTCTCTGTGGCCTTTCCCCCTAAGAAAATTCAAGATGCTATGGTTAAAATTCTCAAAGCGAATCTTTGAGTGTGATATAAAGGTCACAAGAGGTATGTACTCACATATCTGTCATTGCCTGTCAAGTGGCCTGTGCATGAAAATGTCACATTGTCTGAAAAAAGTTGTATATGGCTCAGGGGTGTGGTGACCTCTTGGGTAAACCTTGGTACCACATGATATCCATTCAAAGTTGTCCCCAGTGGACTGTAAATGTCTTTTCTTATTATCTGCCTTTATGAGCATTGTGTCAGATACTCTGTATTATGCAAAACAAAGGGAAAACACCCTCATAATATATCAGGGACATGCATTTGGTTGAACCAATTACATGCTAACATTCACAAGACTTGTCACTCATTCTGTGCATGGCATGCCAGAGCAATCTCAATGCCGTTTTTTAGCTTTGCAGGAATCCATGTGAAAAGTAATTGTGTATTTCTCATTTATGTATTAGGCAGTCTGTCTTCTCTATGATCTATTTTCTTTTGAGACAGACACAATAATATAACACACAGCACAGCTTGATAGAGCGCCTATTTCTGCTCAAAGCTCCTTCCTTTGAATGAAAATGAATGAAGGCGTGATGCAGTGGTAATGTATCAACATAAAATATTGAAATAGCCCAACCAAGGGCAAACTCCATGTAATTGAAACTGTCTGTTCAGAGAACAAGGAACCGGTGTCCCTGCATCTGAGGTTTTTTGCAGAAGGGCTTTTAGGCATTTGTTTCAGGTTTCTCTTCTTTTCTTCCTTCCGAGACTTAATTGCCTTTTTTGAGAAAATTGCATAGAAAGTGTTGGATTTCTGTGTTATTTATAACCCTTGTTACAGAACATCTGGTTACCTTTTCCCCTATTTGTTCACATGAGCTTAGATTGTTTTTGTTCCATTTAACCTTGATAAAGTAGAAAGCAGAAAAACAAATTGCAGCATAGATGGTCATGAACTGATGCTGACAGTTGTTCCTCTCAGGTGGCCCAGAGGTTAGACAGCAGTCACTCTATAGAGAAAGAGAAGATGTCATTTGTTGTCGGACACCATACCTGGTCTTGTTTTTCTGCTATTGTTGGTCCCTTACAGTAAGACTGAAAGAAACAGCCAGAAATGTAGAATGAAGTTGATCTCTTGCTATCAATGCAAGGGGATTTACTACTTTAGGGTTTTGACTAGGGCAGTAACAAGTGTCAGAATACTCGGATATTTGCGACCGGATCTTGAAAGTATGGTTATGAATATTTCGGACAATTTTCATAAATATAATAGAACATAGCAATGTAATTATCTCTCTAAAATGCAAAACTAAAACTCAACTAAATACTGCATGCACTACTGTCATCGTAAGTAAATACATAAAGTAAAATGTTGGTGAAGCTCCTGATTTTCAAAATAAAACTATCAAATGTTTTTTGTTGATTTAAAAACAAAAAAAAGATGCTAAAAATATTTTTTATGTAAAGTCGACAATTTGAACACTAAAATATCAAATGAGTATTATTTTTAATTGAAAAAAATTATACGATCTACGTCATAGATCGAGGACAGCCCCTTTCAGGAAGAGTCTGCACTGCCAGCATCGCCCTCAGGGTAACGCACACAAACTTTCTCTGCAGAGCTAGCGGTGATAAAACGCTTTCATTTTGTATGCACATCCATCTTTGCAAAAAAGTTCGGATGTTGTTTGTTTGCATGCGCGGACATGAGCAGACACGCTAGGCACTGCATGATGTCAGGAAATGGGCGGGACCGACAAGGAGCGAAAGGCGGTGCCTCAGAGATCGAGCCGTTTTACTTCTGGGTATGAAAAGAGTCCAGAAAAATAACTCATAATTCATAAATAATTTGTTTTTTAGTGTTCCAAAGGTAATATATGATTATATGTATGTATATATTTTACTCTAAAAGGCTTGAGAAAATCATGGTATGGGCCCTTTAAGAATATTAGTAACCTTGTGGCAGAGTGAATAAAGCAGTCATACAAGAATACATTTGATTAAAGTTAATCTAAAGAGTTGATTTTTTTTTTTAATATTTCAACTAAAGTTAAAAGTAAAGCCAGTCAGTTTAGAAAACATGTCAGTTGGAAACACTGTTGTTGTTTTAGATCAGGGGTCTGCAACCTGAGGCTCCAGAGCCACATGTGGCTCTTTTACCCCCCTCCGTTTGACTTTTTTGTTAAAGAAAAATAAAACGTCTTTCTTTTAAAAAGCAATTGTAAAGTAAAAAGTAAGTAAGTTGTAAAAAAAAAAAAAAAAAAAGTAAAGTAACTCACTTTATTCAACTCATTCTCAAACAATTTTACATATCACTCCATGAGGTTCCTGACTACGGTAGCTGTAATGCTCTAACAATCATAAAGCAGTGTAGCTTCCTAATTAACCGAAGTCGTACTGAGACACTTTGACAGATTTTTCAGTGCCATGTACCACAGAAACTCAATTGGAAGTCTGTAAACACAACCAGAATTCATATGTATGGGGCACATGATTATAAGGTGGATTTTCTATGTTTGAACAAACTCAATGATTTTACGTGTGCCTCTTGGTAAGAAAAAGTCACATAATTAGTGCTGATTTAATTTTAGTTTCTTAGATTGATAAAGTACTAGCTGAGGTGCACAACAAACAGTAAAATGAACTTTTTTTTTTTTTTTTTATCACTGCTGACATTTCACTACTTACTGCTAATTTGCTGTGTGAAGATGATCCTATATTTTGTACAGTGTCTTTTGTTTTGAAAGCGAGCCATTTGAACCTCTATCAAAAATCTATTTTATCAGTATGTTTATCTTTTATTTATTCTAGAAAACCAACAGTTCATTTATATTTATCATAATAGTAACAACTATACAAATCAGCGTCTTATTTTTCTAAAAGGGTGAAAAAAGACGTGGCTCCTACTGGGTTGTGGTCAACTTGAATGGCTCTTTGAGGTTTAAAGGTTCCAGACCTCTGGTTTAGATGAAAGGACTTTTTCTAGTTGTTACGAAGCTATTTTTAATTTAAATGTTGCTAAATGTAGTCAGCGAAACTTTGGGGATGGAAAAAACGTGGATTTGTTGTAAAATGATGCAAATCAACAGTGACATTTGTGTTTTGTTAACTTCTGAAGTTAACCATGAAGTAGAAAGAAAACTTTTGACTTTGTTTCAGAGGATAAATATAATCTTTTTCTAAATTTTGTGCTTTTATCTTTTATGTTTTGTCATTTGTTTCTTGGTTTTGATCTCCTTAAGGTATAAATGATGAATAAATGCACATTATTTTAATTTTCATACATCCAGTAAGAAGACATAGATATACAGCAACCATTTACATATTTATTTTAAACAGTAAGAATTTTTGAATCGTTAATGTTGATTCATGAATCAAATCGCCACCTCCCTCACGATCCACAGCCTCAGTTTAGACGGACATTTATTTTGAAGATCCGTGCCTTTTAAAATGTCGTTATTACAACCAATACATTCCTCAATCTGGTCGATTTCTGGCAATATTTCCCATCAAGCAATCATACTGAAGTAATCAGGGATGAATAAACACCTCTGCCTGTCTGCTTCATGCTCGTCTGATGGATGCTTTGTCCTCTTCCAGCATGGTGAAGAGCACTATAGGCTGGTCACCCTCTCAGGAGTCCCTACATCTGGCAGCCCCATTAATCTTCCACAGCAGCTGTGCCCCTGTCTCTCTTTGTGTAAGGGAGACAGAAAGTCATTTTTAGTCATTATCTTCCCCCTGGCATATGCTCATTACACTTATCACACTTAACCTGCACTTTGATGTTGAAACTCAACTGCTCCTTTAGATTCACTCAGACACCAGCTGTCCGGCAAATTGTACTGCATTATACCAAAACTTGCTGCAAGTTCATTTTTACTGAACTTGAAATGGTCTTTCATCCCATTGGACAGCGGACGATGCTTGTAAATTAATGCTTAAGAGGGAAAGAAACTTGGTCAGTCCTCGGGGGTGAGGGCAGGCCGTTTAAAACTCCAAAAAAAGTGGACTGCTGTTGAACCGTAAAACAAGGTCAGATGCCTGAGAGGTGGCAGGCAGCCCTTCACATCGCATCACATTTGATGGGGTTTTGCAGTTGGAAGATGGATGCGTGGAAAGCGCAGTAGCCGTTTTGTGGGTCTTTGATGTACACTCATCTGACTGTGGGCAGGCTCAGCTAATTAACTGCTTGACTCAGAGATCGTGTTTGTGAAGTTTAACAAAGACTTCAAGACATTTGATGGAACTTGGATTGAAAAGAAATGATTAAAACTGGGATGAATGGTGGCTGGTATTATGCTCTCTGCTGTTGGCCGCTTATTCTGAAATTAAACCGCACATGAAACTTAATTGCATAGCTTTTGCTTAAAAAAAAGGTGCACAGTTTAGTTGAGTAATATCTCTTTTTAAAAACTAATAAATGAAAAAAGTGAGCAAAAGTTTAGCAGCAACAACTTGCTTTTGTAACATTTACGTGGCACAGGTGTCTGCCTATATGTGCCATATGCATGGGAGTGTCGTGGGAAAGTAGACATAAATCACAATCCGTCACAGAGTCCACACGGATATAGTTGTAATCAATGTAAAAAGTTTAGGTGGCAGCTCACCTTCTGGCCTCTGCCTGGCTGGCTGCTCCTAGTGGTTTGAGGTGCCCGGGGGGGCCAACTGGGTTCAGTTGGCTTAGTCTGCAGTTAATTGGATCAGGGAATGGAAAGATTCCCGTGGCTCCCCCCCCTTCTCAGGCTGAGAGGTTATTGACATGGTCTCAACAGCAATATATACTAATGTCAGTCCAATCTTACTAGATTAGATCTGTTGTCATCTTGGCAAACATTATAAATTGATGTGACAAAATCTCCTAAAACACCATATTTAAGGGAAAACGAGTCAAGATTTGAAAGTCCAGGATCTGTTGAATCTAGATCATTAAAAAAAAAAGTACAATTGCAAGCCTTATTTGTTTCTCAATGGATAACTGTGCGCCTTATAATTCAGAGCACCTTATATATGGATTAATTCTGGTTGTGTGTACTGATATTGAAGGGAGAGGTAAACTGCGCTCTGTAAAAATGATTGGGCGCTTCTGAAAAGATAAATCAAAAGATGATCAGTGGGTCTTTTAAAAGCATCAAATATTGAATTACCACAAAGTACTTATAATATTTCAATAGAAGAAGTCTTAAAGTAGGTTTACATTGGTCTATTCCTCTCTTAAAAACAAGATTCATACACATATTTTTACATTTTCTTCCAAGTCAAAACAACCCGTCCTTTGTGAGCAGAACTCTGATATTTTTAAAAGATTAGAATTTATTTGTTTTTATTTCTTTCCTGATAACTTTAAAAATGTTACATGCAGGTTATCTTGACTCATGGAGGAGCCTTTGATTCACAAGACTGGAAACTACAAGTGTGTTATATGTTGCCTGTTACTTAGCATTGAAAGTTATGTCAAAGCTCTTATCTGAGATTGAAGAATTTTTCCTCCGAACTGTTCCCCTGAAAGCCCACATGCTGTTGGAACTAATCAGCACTTTTTCTTGTTGTCTAGTGCACCAACACAAGATTACTTGTCCTGATAAAGAACAAATGATGCACCCGTCCTCATGATATCTCCAAGGACAGGGAAGCCATCTGATAAACAAAGCACTGGTAACCATAGGGATGAGGTCAGCGGGTTCACCCTCGACACCTATAGGGAACCCTGATGTGAGCAGAGTGGAGGTTATGGAGCCATCGCCCGTTCCGTCAGCTGATACGAGATGATAGCGTCTAATGAGAAAAACAAGATCGTCCTGTCTCCACTGACTTTGCTTCCCTCCAACGAGCATGCAATCTGATCATGTTGTCCAACCAGTTTGATACCGATGGTCTCTTTATTTGAGTCAATGATATTATCAGACATCTGCTTTAAAATAGAGTGGGCTCGCCTATTCACACATTTTCTTAAGTTTCGAGTGATTTGAAGTTTTTATCAGTAGAATATATTGGACATTTATCTAGGTATTTTGTCTTCATTAGTAACACTGTAATCATTTTGATTAAAACATTTTTTTCTACATCCATTTTACCGTTTTTTGGGACTATTAATTGCAGAAGCAAAAAAAAAAAACACAATAAAGGGAGACAATTATATAAGAAAAAATAGGAATAAGAACAAACATCTAGAAAGGATTAAAAAAAAAAAAATAGGATAAAAGATATAGGCAGAAAACATGCAGGGTTCACAACCAAAAATGTATTTAGCTTCATAAAATATAGTAGGAATCTAGCATATTAGTGTTAGATATGAACAATTATTCAGATATTGATAGCATAAAAATATTCTATCATGCCAGTTATATGACTTCAAACCACTAAATCTGTTCAATTCTTCGTCGTCTGTGTCGCTTTGGAACAATTTAGTCAAGCCTGGCATAAAACTGAACGAGGCTTCTTTTTCGCCGTTGCTGTCAGTAGCAAATACTGATACACATAACTACAGTGCCCTCTAGTGGTTGTGGCTTTTTTTTTTTCGCACCTGAGTCAAAGGCCGAATCTGAATTCTTCCCTTCTCCCTTCCATTTAGCCCTCCAAATGGAGATTGATAGAAATATAGTGTCTCCAAATTTGGACGTCACTTCCACTCGATGACGTCACCAATAGTTGCCGGTCAGCAACGCAGAACCCCCTTGCTCTGAATCCCTCCGCTTGGAGGGTTAGTCCTTTAAAAAATGTATTTCGGACACCACTTCAACTACAAACGCCCTTACAAATAATGAAGAATTCTGATTCGGTCTAAGTCGCACCCACATCACAACTATGTAAAACAACGTGACTTTTACTCCAAAATATATTGTAATACCTTTCAGTGAGTTGAATTAGTTGCCAGTCTTTTGCAGAAAATGTTTTCTTCTGCGATTACTTCACCCTTAAACACCAGGGGTTTAGCTGTAGTGTTCTCATTCTTTCCAATACTGCAAAACTCTTCAATCGTTTACAAAATTCCAGCTGATTTTGAAACAGAGAAAAGCAGCCTTGTGCTGATACGCAACACTTTACAATAGGAAAGTGCTGACAGAATTTTATTATAGTAATTATGTTTTTAGCAATTTGACGGGCTCTCACATTTTGCCAAACAAAGCTGGCAATCTGATGACGCAAAATCCAGGCCCCAAGTTTTCCTTTTAGGTCCATGACTCAGACTTGCTTTTCTCAGCCAGCAATCATTTAAAAGCGTTTGGTAGAAATTGAGAAAAAGAATAGCATTGTGTGGCCTTCTCCACAAATCAGAAAGTGAAAGGGCCTGAAGCCATGAAGTGTAACAGGTGACATAGCTGAGTGCTTTGCTCTAGGGACCGGCATAAAAATATACCAAAACTGCTTCATTTTCATCTGATGGTTTGGAGAATTGTTCTAGAAAGCCAACTATTGAGTGAGAGGGAAAAACAAAGAGGAATTCATCAAAAATGTCAGAACTTTCCCACAAAAAGATGCTAATAAAGTCAATTTCTTTGTGTAAATAAAGGTTTAACAGGTGATGTGAGGCCGTGTTCAGGAGTCTTTTAGAGTAATTCATACTGTTGTAAACATTCCAGCTATAAAAAAGGACATTTGTTTTTCTCCTTTACAGGCCTGAATGCTTTCAAAACTGCCACGAGTTGAAGCTGTTACCCAGCATGCAAGTGCTTTGTCTGTGTTCAATCGCCCCATAAACACAAATACAGACCATGTTATTTTATGAGCACACCAGGTGAGACTCACCCATTGTCTCTGTATGAGGCTGATTCAAAATGGCTGCCCTTGGCACTCAAATTGATCATAATTGTATTTCCAAACTCCTGCTCAGTGGGGCATTACTTTTCGTGTTATTGACTTTAAAAACACATTCAGTGATACTACTTGCAATTTCATTACACCGCTGTCAATTACCACTCTGTGAACAAAGCATGCCC
>BSAI01000212.1:6746948-6906771 GCA_036245035.1 Adrianichthys oophorus | reverse complement strand
CCAAATGCCACTTAGGAGGTACTGCTGTCTGAGCGATGGGCATGCTTAATTTGTGCACTTGCTTACTGCAAATCTGGTTATGTATAGGCAGCCGTGCACATTTCATTACAAAACACAGGAGACTGGGAGTGATTGCTTGTGGTCCTTTCACATCAACACTTTATATACCACCAGCCAAGCCTTGGTAAAGGATGCAAATTATACGCCGAAGAACAAAGGGGATTCTGTATCTCTCTATTCAACTTTTTTTTTTTGGTTTTGTTTTATATTTGACTAGCCGATAAGGCAAGATTTTTTTGGTCATACATCGTGCCAACAATAACAGCTATCAAACACATCTGTGCTTTCACTTTTCCCCAAGTGTTCCCTGACTTGCTTCTATGTTGTGACTAGGCTGCTCCCATTCGCGTCTGAGGCGTCTAGTTGAGGGATAGGCAACTCCAGGCCTTGAGGGCAGTATTCCTGCATTTTTTTTTTTCAACATACCATGCTCTGGCATGTTCTAAAAGGTAGTCACTCATGAGTAGGGCTTGGATATCTGGAAACCATGCAGAAACTGCAGCCCTCGAGACCTGGAGTTGCCTATCCTTGATCTAGTTTTTGAAAATTTTCAGACAACTATCCAGCAGCAAATTTGACGCGCGTCAAAAAAGAGGGGTCTGATGCAGATTTGACACATACATAATCTTTAGTGTGAATGCAGCTTGAGAGGGCTTAGTGTTGCTGGAGGTTACCAATAAGCACCTCAGGGGCACAAGTCCCCCTTCTCAGTGTCCAGTGTACCACCACTTTCCTTCACACTCCTGACAATCGCTGCTAAAAGAATAAGAAAGAATTTTCTTTAGCTAACAGCATGTGCCATATGCATGGCCTGCTGCACATTTGATGACTTTGAAAAATGCCTTGTTTGACTGTCCTTCTTCTAAGAAAGAGTGAGGCAGCAAGGGCTTTCTGTGTCTGCACCTGGCAAAAACTGCTGAAACGGGCTTTATTGATCGTCAGCAAGGGGAGTCAGAACAATCACCATGAATTAAAATCCTCAAGGTCTTAGGAAAAGGGGATTAACAAAATTATCAGGCCTCTATTCCGGCGCATTTATTCCTGTCGCTGGTGTTGACAAAAGCTTGAAAAGGTGGTGAAAGCAGATGTGGAGGAGACGGAGAGGGAGGAGGGCAACAGAGAGATGAACTTGTGCTTTCTAGAACTTTTGATTGTAAATAAGCTTCATTGTAAACTGCAAGGTTTTTGTAGCCAGCTGTTAAAACACTGCAATTACAAGCTGGGAAGATGCCTTTTTCCCCTTTATCCTGTTTGTTTCGGTGGGACAAAGACGCCGCGCTTAAATGTGCTGGCTCATTACTAAGTATGTGTAAGTGAAATGTGAAGTACAATTAAGGAGTCAAGCTAAGCTTTTGTCTCAAATCAGCCACATTGAAACCTAAAATTATCATTAACGCGGTGGCACAAACACAAATCAGATGGCTTTCCTTTGCTTTCGGTGATTCGCACTTTTTGTCCTTTTTTCTCTTACCTGTAGACTTGCAGCCAATTAATTTGCTAATTTTACTCTCAATAAAAGGCTCACAAAAAAATAATTGTCCCTTCATTAACAGTTTCCTGGGCAGCAGATGGTGCTCTACCAACCTGCCATGTTGAATTAGTGATGACTCTGTCATTTTATGCATCCCCCACTGTGGCAACCCATAAAGTCCCTAATTATGTCTACAAATTAAAACTACTTTTTTTTTTCAAGCATAAGTTTTATCAATTTTTCTGTAAATTAGTCAAAAAAAACACACACACAAGTTTGCTTCCCATACTCATACATTCCCACTCTGTGGGCAGTTGTTGCACTTGTGTCAGACATCCTTGTTATTACAATAATTTGTTCTTTATTAAGAGCAATTAAATGCCTATTAAATATGCCCAAACATTTGTTAGTTTGCATTGTGTTCAACATTTACAAGACATCCAGCTCCTTGGAGCCAAATCTCAGTAAACTTCATCAACTTAATTCCTGCAATGTTTTATTAAAAACAAATTATGTCCGTTTTCACCGCTGGTAATCCAGTGCATCAAGTATTGGTAACTGCCTTATGGGGAAGTGCCTGCATTTTAATTAAGAGCCCAAGTAACGAGGCAGCAAAGTGTGGGGATTAGTATGTTTACTTGGGAGGAGCAGAACTAGGGGGTCGCGGGGGTGAATCTTCATTTTGTTTTTTAATCTGGTCTTGGATCGGCTCCAAGTGTGCAGTGACATGACATATTTGAGGAATTTACACACTGATCTTATTTGGCTTAGAGGGGCAGGACCTGCTGGGTGGGAAGATCTCGCGTATTTGCTTGCTTTTTCTTTTAAGTTGGAGGTTTCCACTTATGAGCACACAATCGCCATTGCTTTTTTCTCTCAAATCTCCTTTTGGTATAACAGTACTGAGCATTTCCTCTTTCATACACCAGTAAGAGTGTCACAGCTAATGTGTGGTCCAGTGTCTTTAACAAGAAGACAGTTGAGAGCAGCGATCTGATGAAGTGAATACTGAAGTGAGTACTGTTTTAAAGATCCTTTCTAATAGAGATTTGAAATAGAGAATGTTTTGATGAACAGAGAAACATCTGGAGTTTTGAAAATTAAAAAAAATCTGGAGCCAAAATAGATCCTGCTGAAATAATTCTAACTTATCGGGTTATCTGCGCCAAAAAACAAATTAGTCAAAGACAGAAGTAACGATTTGTAGCCTTTAGTTTGACTCGTATTTTCATGTTTGGTGTTTGGGTTTTCATCCAACAAAAACTTTAAAGCTATGAAAACTGGCCATTTCCACCCCTGAGTATCTCTATGTACATACTGTAATTGACATACTTGGACATAATCCCTTGTGGTACTTCCACAGCGTTCCAAGACTTCAGTGTGAGACTGCTACTTCTTGAAGAAGTCATGACCACTGTGTGATCAAAGGGGCTCTGCTCCCAATGCCCACTGCTTTCTGCCAGTTCTTGATCTGGATCGATGCAGGGGTTAGTGTACAAAAATCCCCAGCTTCCTACAGCTTTGCAAACCCACTTCTGCTGTTCTGAACCCAAAGTCATGTTAAGTTCATGTTCCTGCTCATTTTCAGAGTATTGTCTGCGTGAAGTTCACTGAGCAGTGACAGATTTGTTCCAGAAACCCAGCAGGAGCCTCTCTGAATCCTGACAGATCCGCTGAAGACTCGATTTAGGAATATTTACATGTTCTGAACCGTATAGAAAACTGCAACAATCCACGAAATTAAATCATATCCGCAGTGACTTTTCTTTTTTTATTTTGCAATCTGTTTGTTGCTGCAACTGAATCTCTGTCTGCAATTACAAGCTCAATGTTCCAAATGAGGTTTTTATTGTTTGTCTTAACTATTCTAATAACGGATGCAAAGCCTGACTTTGAGTTCATATAAATGTTTCCTATTACCGTAAGAAAAAACTTGAAACCGGCTCAGCTTGTTTATCAGCTTCAAACCAGGATTCTCTGGGCGCAAATAAATCCTGCCAATAATGTTCATTGTGTCTTACCAAGCAAGAATAACAAGAAAAGGCCTGAAATTACACATTTACTAGAATAAAACTTTTCTACTTTTACAAAAGCAAGTTCATTTTTCATATATCTACTTTCATCAGAGGTTTCAAGTAACTTACTTACTTAGTGGCAGCAAAAGACTGTCTGTTTTCATTTTTGTCGGATTAAAACAGGACTTTGCTGACTCAAGCGGCTCCTGAGCTTTTGCCTCCTTCTCCTCTCCACCGGATATGAATCAGCAGCATCATTAAGCAGGGCACTGTTTCATCAAAGTGGGAGTCGAGCTGAAAAGATTCAGAGGGGGAGCATAATCAGTCTGATGAACAAAGGTTTATTTATTCCAAACAAAATGAAATTATGTTGCCTCGACATTGAAATTCATGGGGTTGCAATCTGCAGTGCTGACAAGTTTATGAAGTGGCTGGGGTTAATAGTAGTTTTTTTTTTTTTTTTGCTGTGATCTCAAACATAGCAAAACACTGTACTTGAGGATTACAATGTTTCTGGATTCATCAAAAACATGCAAAAAATAACTTTAATTCTATACTATAATTTCGCCCCCCCAAAAAAGGTTAAATCTTGCTTTTGGCGTTTTAAACCTTTAACACCTGAGGTGTCGCCGGTGACGACACACTAGTAAATTCTCAACTATTTTCACAGTCATTGCATATTAGCTGACTTGCTTGGCTGTAATTAAGATAACTTGTTATTAAATCTTGAGTTAACAAGTCTTTTTAAAATATGACTTAACACGATTTAAAAACCAAAAAAACAATAGGATGTCCTTTATAGGATGTCCTCAACTACATAATGCAGAAGCAAAACTTACTCAAGGATAAAGACATTTACTGTTTGGATTTATGTACAGGTTTCATTAGTTGGCGCAGTTGCTTCTTTAATCACAGTGTCTTAGCTGCAAGTAAATTGTCTAATGCTGTTAAAAGAAAATTGCTCATTATCCACCGCTCCTTGGGTTCTATTTGTGGGGATTATGCCACAATTAAAGGCTATTTTATCTTTTTCTCAAGGTTTTGTGGCCTTAGTTTGAACCTGCTTGAATGCAGGAGGGAAAATAAACAACCCAGAAGGGAAAAGAGGGACAAATAATAAAAAAGTCATTGTGTAACACCTAAAAACAACCCAAAGAGGCGTTCTGTTTTAGAAAGTGTGTTCTTTAGCTCTAAAGAAGCACAGTTAGTAATATTCCTGCCACTGTGGTGGAATTATGGGGTCTTGGTTACTAATGAAGTAGTGTGTAGGAGTCGGGCACTGTAGCTCAGCTAACAATGTGCCATTGTTGCTGCTAAGGCTGGACTGTCACACTGCTCTGATCATTACTTACCCACAGACGTCTAATGTCACGCACAATATCCTCAGGTTCGCCCTTCATAGGTTGTTGTGCATCCTCCTCTCCCTTAATGATAACAGGCAGCAATTACACTCTTTTTGTGTGTGCGTGTGTGTGTGTGTGTGTGTGTGTGTGCATGCACGCAAGCTAGTTTCTAAGCAGTACTGTACCCCGGAAGAGCAAATGAATCTTCCAGCCTGTGCACCTTCTGCCTTGCCCTTTTTGATTACAGAAGGAAGATAAATATCACAGTAACAGAAAGACCCATAGTTCTGATGCATTTTCAACAGTCCACTGCCCCAACTACATGTATTTACTTGCAAGTGTGGATTTATTCTCTGCCTGCTGCAGTCTGATTTGTTTGGAATGGATAATGAAAAGTTCTTTGCCGCAACTGTAAAAACATTTCCAAGCCTTGCCTCGCCAGCAAACGTACCAAGGAACTTTGTGTGCGGATTGTTTTATAAATCACTTGAGGAGTGAGGTTATAAGTCAGGCGGTTTGTATGGGTAGCTTGTATACGACGATGAAAAGAACAATTTAGGAATCGCCGGCTTGTTGGTATGAAAGAGAGTCTACAATGCAATCATACACTGAGGGGAGAGGATTAGAGGATTGGCCGGAATATGATTCACAGGGGCTTTAAGAGTTGACACGCTACTGCAGGAGAGTGCAAAACAGTCACAGCGCCACAATGCCAGTTGGATGTGTTGGCAGAATGCAAAGCCGTTTTTACAGCCGCGCTTAGATTTCATGGGGCCATACACATATGATGTAGCAGGATGGATGTCAGGGGACGTGTCTGAGCGGGCGTGCTGGTAGGGTGGCACGCTTATTGAGATCATGATAATAGCTGTGTCTAAACTCCAGTCCCTTTGTGACAGAGCCATTAGCAGGCTGTCACACTGTTCAGTGCGCTCTACCTATGATCACTAATACTAATACTCTGACTGCGAGTCAAATTCACAAGCTTGATCAGAGCCAACACTGCGGGGTTGACACTGAAAAAGAAAAGCAGAGATGAGGGAAAAAAAGTGGGAAATGTCTTTTAATAATTATTATGTTTATGCATTTCATTTATGCCACAGACATATTCAGTCTCTAGCACTGATTATGTAATTGCAATGGAACTTTTGGAAGTGTTGGATAAATAACAGTGTGTTGATTGTCAGGGCATGACTTTGGAGTCAGTAAACTCACAGAAATTGAAGAGAAAATGGTAAATGTAATGATCCTATTATTATTCCAATCTACAAAACTCCATTGCACCACTGCATTTTATGAAGTAAAAGCAGTTGTTGTTGACATTTTTCATGTTTTATCCATTTTTGCCAAAAGTATTAAAGTATTTTGTTGCATACAGTGTTACTACCAAGGATGGTCTGTAGGTAATGGAAGGTCCAGCATGCATACCAGTCGCAGGGCCATGACTACACCTTAAAAGGGGGAGATATTTGGAATGTGAGTTAAGATTTATCTGTGTTACAGAAAAATGTGAATGAAATAAGTCTATAATCTTTGGTTGACGATGTCTTGCATGCTTGGGATGAACTCAGACCATAGATGTGTGAACTCCATAGCGTAGACCAGGGATGGGCAACCCCAGGTGTCAAGATATCCAAGCCCTACTCACAACTGATTACTTGGTTCAGGTGTGTCCAGCCAATTAGAACATGCCAGAGCATGGTATGTTAGAAAACTCGAAGCCTGGAGTTGCCCATCCCTGGCCTAGACGCTGATGGTGGTTAGAGGTCAGACCATTTCACAGTGTCGTTGTGGACGGGGTGGAGGAGAGACAGGGAACTGTCTAGAATGCAGAGACAGATGATCATTCTTGATTTTTAAAGGCAAACATTTCATTATGATTGGCTGAAGAAAGATGGGCTATTTAGCTATTGGTTCAAAGTGAAAACCTATGTGATAATGTGTAGAATGTCGTAACAACCCAGCGTACCTGTAAGTGTAGTATTTCTTCTAGATGTGTAACGATTACTCAACATAAATAACATAACTATTAATATTCCTACAATCCAACCAGATCGATCTGTCAGAGGCCATCTGTACCATTATAAAAACATTTAAAAACTGGTTGATTTTTTTGGAATCATTAGGAGTGAGACTCAATGTGGTTAAATGTGTTCAAGATGATTTGATTCTTTCATGGGTTGTCTTGTACCACCTGGCTAAACCACACACCTAATCCACCAAAATATCCAGAGATGGAGCTCTCTGTGGCAATGGGACATTGTTCTCTACCACAAAGCTGAAGCTTTAAAGGCATTGACTTGAAGAATGTAACAACTAGTTGAAGGTTCACTTTGGTTTTCATTTCCTTAGATCATAATTTGGAAGGTGTGCAAAAGAAGAAATCTGCCCTGCTTTGATAACTAAAAGGACTTGTGAATATTTTGTTTCTGACTCGAACCTAAAATCCCACTTCGATCATATTTTGATTGGACTTTTTCAAGTGCTACCAGTGCTCTTTTAACTGTGATTGTGCCATTTTTACCTGTGTCCTTTTCTAGGACAGTTTTTTTTAGGACCATTCTCGCAGAGCGCGCCCCACCCCCTGACCCCCACAGCCCCTCCCTGGTGTATTTCTACATCACAAATACGCTCTGTGGAATGAATCAGTCATCATATATATCAGTTTCTTTTTCCGGTGTTGCGGTGTTCCTCCACATGCTCCTTGTTTTCTCCAAGCATGGCTGAGGAATAAACAGCCGCAAAGTCACATTGCCAAATTGATTGGCCATTTAAAAGGATTGTTGCTTTTACAAGGTTTGTCCTCCTTTAGTTGAGTGCAAATCGAGTGCTACTATATTAAGTGGTAGGACTGGAGTGCTGATAGATTACCTTTGGCCACTCTGTTTAATTGTTGGACTTGGATACCAAACCCGTTTAAAAACAGAAGTGTAAAAAAAAAGAGCTAAACTGAGAATGTTAAATATTGAAGAAGTTGCCTGAGGGCTAATGAATTTACCAATGCAAGTAAACACCTGGCTGCAAGTGCCACATCCTCCTCCTTTGTCCTTTGTCCCTCTCTCATTGGCTTATCTTGAAGAGAGCTTCAGGGCTGAGTGTGTATTTGTGTGTGGAGGTGGACACAAGGTGCCCATGCATGGAGGTTTTAGAGAGGATCCAAGGTCAGAATGTCCAGTTTTAATGCCGGCTCCACCCACCAGAGCCTTCTATCTTCGCTCTGCTGTCTCAGCTCTACACTCTAGTTAACTGTAATCCACAGTCCCTTATTTCTGGCCACACAAAAAAGTTTTTATTTCAGAACCATAAAAAACAAACAAAAAAAAAAAAAACGGGGCAATTTATCAGAATTGTAAAATGCTAGTGTGGCTTTGTGATTCATTTTAAACAGCAAAAAAATATTAAAAAGCTTCACATTGACTGCTGCTTTGTTTTTTTAATTCATTTTCATAACCAAAATGACTAAATTCTGTTAGTGCAGGTTTGTTCTTCTCAGATCCAGATGTTTGAATCTTTTCTTTTCTTTTATTTTGTGTGGCTTTAGGTTACACTGGCCACACAGATGCTTGTCAGACTGAGTCACACAAACACCTGGAAGAGATCTGCAGCAAAGCTGCTAGAAGCCAAAAAAAAGAAGCTTACCCCCATTACAAATTCTTTGTGTAGACAGCACTGGACATCTGGTGTTTTTCCATTACAACCCACAAAATGCTCACACACATTTAAATGAATATCTTTAAAGGTCCATTTGATGAAAATGTGTTTTTATGTTTCTAACATGTCATTTTTTTATGAAAATTTGATCTTAAAATGGCATTACTGAGCATTTGTTTTTTCAAAAACTTGTGAATTAGGAGTAGACGGAACAATGCAGTTGAAAAAAAAATTTATTTGGGAAGTAGGAAATACAAGCTCATCTAGTTCATTCTGATTCATCCCCTTGCAGACAAATAGATCCATGTTCGTTTTTGTTTTCCTCGTCAAACCTGGCATCCGGCTCCAAACTGTGCGGCTGGATAGCTCCAGTATTGCTCAAGATTTTTGTTGCACTGCAGAAACAGCATGGGTTTTTGAATTTTGGCTAAAAACAGCATTATCATATTTAAAAGACCACTAGGAACGCCTTTAAGTTTAAGAATTGGAAAAGGGGCTTTTTTTTAACAGAACATCTAGCTATATGCATAAATATACATGCACAAGCACAGATGCAAACATATATATATAATTAAAGTCTCCTTAGTATGAGCCCATCGTTTTGGTGGCTTTAAACCCATCAGGTATGGAGAGTTGTCTCCAGAGGCAAAGCGATCAGATTTGAAACAGATGTGCATCTAAGCAGCACATCCTTAAATCCTATTTGACAGCGGCAGCCATGACAACCAAGAGGCTTATTAAATCAATTTTTTCCTGATTGATCCGCTTTCACATTCTTCCCTCATTTAGGACTCTTGTCTTAAGTAGCTTTATCCGTTAAGAAGTAAACAAAGTTTTAGGAGACCAAACTGCTAATTAGCACCTAATAAAGAACGTCTTTTTCTAGATTTATAAACAAATATATACAGGGTTTTGTTTGTTTGTTTGTTTTGTTTCTGATTCAAACTTAAAATCCCACTCCAATCATCTTTTGATTGATTTTTTATGTGTTCTGGTCTTTTAACTATGATTACGCAGTTTTTTCTGCCCATTCTGTCGTTTTCTAGGACACAATTTCTTCAGAGCGGCACTAATTTGTGAAAAATCATACAAAAAAGTTTGAAATTGACGTTGTAGCTAAGTGCAATATAGTGAGTAGGCCTACATGTAGATACTTCAAGGGTAAAAACAAATAAAAATTGCCAAAGATCAAGACTATATTACACGCTCAGGCCCAATGGGTGTGACCAAACTTGGAATTAAATCATTACTTCAGTCGTGTTTCTCATAAAGGGGGCGCCTGAGATCACTAGTCACCAATGAAAAGGAGTTTAACCTTCTTAAAACACAGAATGTGACAATTTGGGCTAGATAAGTTACCCATATCATTGCTGAGAACTATAAAAGTGAGGAATATAAGAAAAAGTCCCTAAAATCATTCGTCTGCACGTATTTGTTAAGGCTAACCGAAGCAGTCACACAGAAAACAATGTCCGTTTTTCCATATTTAATGTCAGAGCCTTGGACAAGATAAAAAAGAGGCTAACCACTTTCACTACACCCAATGGTAGATATTTTCTCAAATCACTTACCTTTTGGATTATGAACACATCTGAAATCGTCAATAGAAATTGACAAGGTCTAGTAAGAATATAAAAGCGGGACCATTATCACTTTACTAAGTGATCATTTAATTGGAATGTTGCGACAGTTTTTCTGTCAGTCTACCATCTTTAGTTTTTTTACTTAGAAAAATGGAGAGCTGCCTGTCATTAACCCTTTAACGGCAGAGCTTTAGCTCCAGTGTGGGCCAACCGTTTACGCAATTAACGTAATTCCAGCAGATTGTAAAGTGGAGAAAGCAGCCATGCACTGATGTGTAATCCTGCTCAGTAGTAGTGTGTTTATGCAATCAATTTAAATCCGCTGATTCTGTTGTGACTTTCAATATCAATATATCAAAAATATATCAATATTTTGTTCGGGTTACACTCTTTATTCCTTAAAATATATATTTTTAGCTAAAATGTTTTCTTACTAACAGCTGAATGTACTGTAACTTAGCCTTCGTCACCAATTTCTTAACAGTTTAGGACATTAAATTCACACCAGGAGATGACACATTTACCCCTTTAGTGCCTCAATTAGGAGCTGCCAAACACAGTTGTTTATTTCTGACCCACCATTGATGCTTCAGCATGGAGACTTGTCTGCCAAAGAGGTAAACAACATTTCAGCCATATTGCTGCTTCGACGCCAGCTCTTTTCAGCAGCTTTCACCACAACTAATGGCAACCGTCTTAGCAGGCTGGGATTCAGCCCACCCTCCAGAGAGCGCGCTCTTTTCTCACACACAAGCCTGGGATTTGGTTTCACTAACAAAGCCATTTTCACAGTTTGTTGTGGTGCCCATGAATATTCATGAAATATTGCTCGGCTTTATATGTTCTCATAAAAACACAATGGTTGGTGTTTTTAGATTTTTATTTCACCTACTGCATAGAGTTATACTATTTTCGAAGCAGTCAATAGTGATTGCATTAGAAATATATTTCTTCTTTTTTTTCTCTAGATTTGGAGTTAAACATGTACTTTGTAGCTTGTTTTTTCTTAAACAAAAACAGATTTTATAAAAAATATGTTGATACAGAAGACATCTGAGAATTTTTATGAGGTAGTGTTAGTATGTGGTACGAATACATGGTATTTTGGATGATAAGAAAGTCTACGTTGGACGGTGTAAAAACTTGACAGTGGTGCATTTTAACTCATCTCTCACAACCTGTTCCTCAGTCTGATACATACCCAAAAGTATCAAATGTTGCTCTAAAAGAGCACTGGTTTAAAAGAAAGCATTTACCTATTGACTACAGCAGCTTTTGAACAAAAAAAATATTTTAATGTATTAAGTATCACTCCAAAAAAACAAAGGTGCTGATTTACAGCCATAAGAAACAAACATTGTGTTTCTGTAGTTTAAACAGTCCGGGTGAATACTCAAATCTGATTGGTTGCTGGATGTGGATGCACACCTAAAAAAGTAGTTCCGGTCACATAACACAAATGTTCTATATCACTGCGCAGGCTTCTTCAAAACAAACTTTTTGCTTCATCTTCTGGACAAAAACAAGCGTTAAGATGTGAACTTTCTTTCTGAACTGATGCTTTATTGAATCATGTGATGCGTTCTCGTGTTACCATGACAACGCTGCACGACCATCAAATAGTCCGTTTTTTCTGAAAAAGTGATCTAAATCGAAAAAATAACCAAAATGAAGTACAAAAAATCTAATATTTATTTCTTTTGTAAATGACCATGGCATAAGCGGGATAATTCCGATGAAGTGTCCATTTTCAGAAATTAACGCACGCCGTGGAAGCCTGAACGTGACACGAAGCAGAAGATGGTCGCTTCTGAAATGTAATTAATCTGTGTTAATAAATATGAACGCGTTAATGTATTTAAAATTAATTAACTTTGACAGCCCTAATTCAGAATAAATTTTCGTACAATCTGGTGTCATTTTCAAATATTAAACATATATTATTGTGATTAAGCTAACTCCTAATCTTGAGTAAGACTTAAAAAAGGAAAAAGAAAAACTCAACCCGGCACCTCTACATGTTAGCAGCATTAGTGTATTCACAATAACAATAATAAGGAATGCTCTTCCTGACACAGCCATGTATTTTATCCAGGCTGAAGACCGGCACAGGAGACCCAGACTTGGGCCGCATTTTGGCTACATAGTTATAGTTAAACAGTAGCTTGAATGGTCTTTCCAAGCTCATTGTGCCTGCTTGGGGAATCGGTGTGTTCATATTAACAAAAAATTAATTTTACAGAAGATTCCTAAACATTTTGGGAGAAATGTTAGTGTTTTCCAATCTAATACGTATTTGCTTCATTCTAGTTGGTTTGGCAGAGCAACATGTGGCTGAAAATAAACAGGTTGAAAGACTCCAGAGGTTTTTTATCTTGTGTTTCTTCCTCTCATTTCCCTTTTCTAACTCACCTCTTCTGTCAGCTATCTAGGTCTGCATTTCCTTCAGCTGTTTTAGTAAGGGATTAACATGGCATTAACAGCTTACACCCTTTTCCTCTATTGGTCTCTGACTCTTTGTTGTCCCCCATCTCCCCAAACCTTTTACATTTTAGAGGTAAAATAGGGGATTTGATGCCTTTTTTATGTAACATCAGAATAAAGCCAAAATGAAGATGCCAGTTACATTAAGAGGTAGTCCATAGGGGGCTGAAGGCGAAGCGCACAGCTTTGACTGAGGAACACTGAAGCACTGCACGGCGCCCCCAGAGGGCCAGCCTAGTGTCTGATGTTGATTTAACTGCAGAACGCTGGTTATTCCTGCCACGCTGCCAAATCTAGTTATAACTGTGCTGAATTAATTTGGCAGACCTCAAAAGACAACCAGAGTGACAGAGGAATTAAAAGTGGATAGGAAAAAAAAGTCTTTTGATTTAGGTGGACCAGTGGAGGGAATTTTGGGTTAAAGGAAACATTTCAGACATTTCAAAAGTCAGGATTTGAACCAAATGTCACTTTCCTTTAACAAATTACACTCTAAGTAATTCAGATTGCATCCATGTCTTGCCCGGAGCTACGAACACCAAACTGGATTTTTAAATTGTATGCTGCATATTAATGAGAAGCAATTAGCACTTCCTGATTGAACGTGGACAGCAGAGTATTTTAAAGAGCAGCTAAAGATTACAGGTTGTAAGTTTCAGAATGAGAAACCATATTGCCAAATACTGATAACTGTTGTCACTGGAGATGTTTTACTTTCTCCCCATGAAATTGTAGGATATGTTTGTTTCTATGTCTGTTAGTAAATCATTGCTGTGGGGTTGGGATTTTTTCCATCCATCCTGAGCCATTAGGATGTGAGCGTGTGTTCCTTTTTACCGTCTTTTTCCGTCTGTGAGCTCAAGCATTAACAATGTTTAATTGCACTTGATGCGTAGCGGGTAGCCATCCCTCAGGCCAAGCCTTTATGTATGGCCGCTCACAGAAGACATCTCCCCTATCAACCACCTCAGTGCCACCTCCAGCTACAGCGCTGCCTATAGAGTTGTTATTCACCATCTAGGATGGTGAATCTAAAAGTCATCATTCTTGTAAAGTTATAAAATCAAAGAAAAAACATTTAAATTGACAATTCACACAATCTATCTTCCAAACCCAATTTACTTCTTTTGGGGTCTTTTGGGGAGAATGTGCAAACTCCATACAGAAAGGACCCATCCTGGATTTGAACCAGCACCTTCTCAGTGTGAGGCGAGAGTGCAAACCCCACTACACCATTGTGAAACCCATACAATTCGCACATTCATTACATTATTTTATTTATTTTTTTTGTCTGTAATGTCCCACTGGACGGAGACCCTTGGGAAGACCCAGGACTACATCTCTCAGCTGGCCTGGGAATGCCTCAGTGTCTCCCAGAGGAGCTGGAGGAAAGTCTAGGCATCTATGCTTAGGCTGCTGCTCCCATGACCCTGCCCCAAATGAGTGGAAGAAAATGCATGGATGGATGTAAAAGAAAAAAAAAGGAATGTTATTTGAAAATAAAACAACAACTAGAGTCAGGGACGGTTTATCAAGCCACTGCAAGGTTCTCGTTACACTACTGGGTCAGTCCTCATCCTCTACAATTTAAACCTTACAAATAAACGTTTTTTCTAAATATTATTTTACCATTTGTATTTCCTAATAATGATCGATTTTTATTTTTTAAAATAAAGATGTTTTTCATATGTTTTACCTCAAAATGATAAAAAAATCCTGGCAATGTTTTGTTTGAAGGAGGATTGATTTTTGTCTTTAGTGGCCTTACTGGACCAGTTCCTATAATTGTCAGGTTCATTTTCCACCTATTTTTAAAAAAAATCTCTTATCTTACTAATATCATATCTGAATAGAACCTAAAACTCAATTTTTTCTGAAAAATCAATGATTCATGCCACCATGTCATCTATGTCTTAAACAGTGTTTCACCCGCTGTATCGCGGTTTATCCTCACTGTTTTGCTGATTTTTTTCATTGCAATTTTGCACTACTTTGCTTGTTTTTGTCGTTTTCTTGTGATAACTACATCTTCTATCATGTTTTCGAGATAGTATACGTCGTTATCACGACGTATATCAAATTTTGTTATGTTGTGAAAAAGACATGACAAAGAGTTTAATTTTTCTACATTCCGCAGCACAACAAAGCATTTTGTCAGAGAAAATATCAAAAACAAGAAGAACTGATCAATTTGAATTGGTTGCCTTAATCGTGGTCTAACACAGGCGGAGATTGTGCGGATGTTGTTGGTCATAAAAAACATCCAAATCAGTCATTGTCATTTGAGAAGAAGGTGGCTGCAGTTCACCAATCCTGTGGTTGTCATCAGTTTCATCACTGACCAGATGAGGGGATCAGACCGTTTACATGGTAACAGAAGGATGAAGGACTGTGTGTCACGCAGGACTGGGTCTGTTTCAAGAGAAAAAATGTTTTCTCGTGATAACGAGACAGTAGGTGTTTCTATTAAACAAGGTGGGCCTTTATTGGCTTCCATAAACCTCAACTACAATTCATTTATTAAATAATAAAACACAATTTCACAGTGCCAATCATCGAAAAAGTACACAAGGCTGCATGTATGCAAAATGGCATCCAAACAAGGCAAAAATGATGCTATTTGAGAACTGTCAATATTTTTCTTGGTTCAGATCCATCCGTTCATCCTTTAGAATCCGCCAAATCCCTTTGGGGGCAACAGGGTTGCTTGAGCCTATCCTATCTACTTTTGGGAAAATGCTGATTACACCCTAAACAGCATGAAGTCTTGCAGGACTCGTTCAAAATCGCTTGATTAATTATTATAAATGTATTTCACAAGCAAGCAACTAACAGATTGTTATAGCATTATATATAGCCGTGTGCTAGCATGCAAGTGGACAGAAGTGAGCTCTAACAATGCTTTAATTTAGGGTTCTCTCCCTGAAGCTCTAAATCCTGCCTCATCTGAGTTGCTGCAATAAAGTTGTGTTCAAATTCATATTTAATAGTAAGCTGCTTCTCTGAAGCAGCTCCCAACTGAAGACGTTTTCTGTTGTCATACCTGTATTTATATCTTCATTCTGCCGGCGCAGTCTTTACTGAATACATATAAACACTGTATTAAATGTCTTATAAGTCTTTATTAAATTATGTGTCAACTCAAGGATGGGTGTAGACTGGAACATTGTTTCCCTCTTTATGCAGTAAAATATGTAATGTATTGTAATAAATAAGATGCTGCTTACTGGATATGAATAAGTACAAATTATGGGTGTTTTGAAAAGCGGTTTACCAGCAGGGAATACAAGACTTGTCTGTATTCTACAGCAATAGTAGCTCTGCTCTGCTGGAAACCAGCAGTGATTTCAATAACAAGGTCAGAGGTCAGTAGCTCTGAAAGTCCTTGACTTAGCTACAGCTGATTGCCCTTGTTTCCCTGAGGAAAGCAGCGTGCCACAAACACAGATCCCCATGAGAAAACAAATTGCCCGCCTAGTGACTCCTGTCATTTTGAATGCTCTTTTAAAGCCCAAATCACTTCCTGAACCTTGATGGACACCTCGCTCCCGCTCTGTGAGCTGGAGGGCCGTTCTCGAAACGGACAGAGATTCATTTATCATTCGGGATTGCGCAGAGGTTTGTAAAGATAGGCTGTGTGCGTGTAATAGTTTGAAAAAAACATCTGTCTTTGTCTCCGCTTTGCTCCGGGGCCTAAAGAGGCATTTATAGCAACCAGCAAAGGAACAGTTGTATTTGTCATGTAAGTTACCAGCACCAACAGTAAAGTCATTACTTCAGGGCACTTCCCCCCTCTCTATCCTCCATCTTGTCAAAATCTACAGTGTCCCTGTAAGCACAGCTGTATTTCATGGCATGTACAAGAAACAAACTACAATCATCCCACAGGCAGGAATAGATTCCAGATTCATAATGACTAGACAAGACCTCCTGTCCTTTTTTTTCCCGTCTAAGCTACACACTAAGTCAGCGTGTTGGCTCTGACAATCCCGGTGGACCTTTTTGAATGATTCACATGAGTGATAATTGACAGAGACATAAAATAGTCAGCTTGCTGCTCCAGTTCTCGCCAGCCCCTTTCCCTAGCAGCAGTGGCGAAGTGCACTCCTGTGTCGCTCCCCGCACGGCTCCTCTCAGGATGCTTTTAAAACGGGCTTTGACAGGGCGACTCCTTCATTTCCTTCTCAAGTCATTTTGTCAGGAGTGTGATGAAAAAAAAAAAACTCCCTGCATTATCTGATTAAGAGGGAGCTTTGGATGTTGGAGCGGACTGAAGGATGGAGTTTCATGCGTGACAGCACAAGGGTCAAGAACAACGCAAAACGACCTCAAGTGAATGGACACGTGCAGAAACAAACCTGAGGCTGGAGCCATAAGACAGGGATTATTTTTATTTGGCAGCGAGAGATTCATGTACCCAAGCCATCATCGCAGGACAGAACACTTTCTTCACCTTTTAATTTAACATAGAGGAAGAAGGACGTTGCCAGAGGCCCACTGTCCTTAATCAGTCTCTGTAAGGTCATCCCGGACTGAAGGACTGCAGCAAAAAGTGAGTTTCTATACATAAAAGAGCAAGTGGAAGGAAAATAAGCAAGGGTGGAATTCATTGGGCTTTTAAAAGCTTGTGCTGCTTGTTAAAACCGATGCACCCAACCAATATTCTTGCTGATTTGAAGAAAATAATAGATATAAAATAGGCTGTAAGCCAGATGTGAAAAAACAAACTGCCAAAGTCACAAAAACACAAAAAGACTAATAAATGTTTAATTGCTACCTGATATTTGCTCATAGATAACCTAAAGTTGCCTCACTGAGTGCACTTATAAGGTTCGTATCTTTGATAAAAATGCAAAGGCAAAAACCAAACAGTGATACTCCTGACAAAGCTGACAATGACCTTCCAGTTAACTATACAGAACTTTAACTGATCCTACAACAGGGAAACATACCATATTTTTTGTGGTCCAAGATGCTTTTTTCCCCCCATCTTTTGGTTGGGGTGCGGCTTATACTCAGGTGTGACATATGTGATTTTAAAAAAATAAATACATTGCAACAACGTCTGTTGTTGTCAGTATTTGCTAATGACATCAATGCAGAGGAAGAAGTGCCACTCAGTCTTATCCCAACTTTGGTGGGACGAATTTTATGGATTTAGTGATTTAAAGAGTTTAGTTGACTTGTTGGCATGTTCTTTTATGCTTTGGTTATCTGAATAAATCTTCATATGTTGTGCCTTTAGACAAGATTCCTTCTGTGTTTCATGAAGCTAAATGCGGTTACGGTAGTGAAGGGTTCACAGAGTCAGCCTATGATTGTTATCTCTTCCTCTTTACTCTTTTACGCCTTTTACGATGAAATGTCTAAGTCATGGTCTCATACCTTGTTAAATAAACTTCCCCCAAAAGTGCGACTTATGTGTTTTTCTTCATTATTACACTTTTTTTTTTGCTGCTGCGACTTGTACTATGGAGCGACTTAAAGTCCAAAAGATATGTTACATAAAGGGAAGGATGTAGTGTCAAATAAAGTAAGGGTTGCCGACAATTTTTGCATGGGATGTAACAAACAGGGTGCAGAAGGAAAACGCTGCCCAAAATGTTCAACAACAAAAAAATAACTTTGACGTATTTTTGGTTTTATTATTAGACGTTAAAACAGAAAATTGTGTTTGTTTTTTCAGTTTGGATAACATTTCTTCTGTGAATGTGCTGTGTGGGCGGAGCAAAAGGCTAGTTTTATTGTTTTTTTTGTTTTGTTTTGTTTTGTTTTTTACAAGTTTATATTTCCATCAATTTTTTTATCCCACTAAAGCCCCTTTCAGGGTCACGGAGCTCCTATTTGGCAAAAACAGGTTCCCCCTTAAATTTGACCTCAGTCTGTTGCAGGACCACACCATTACACACACATGCTCGCACACCTAGTAGTAATGTTTTAGAATGCATGTTTTATGCATCTATTTCATGTATAATCAGGGATTTTCTGGATTATTTTGGGGTGGGCTGGATCAGATGAGGCCTTCAAAACAAATGTTAACCAAGTATGGTGTAAAGGCGCTGGGTTATTATGATGGTGCAACTAAATGTGGGCACTTGTGTGCGTTTCAGGGTGGGGTCAATGTGATTTATTACCAGCGGAGAGCTCAGCAACAAGTCATCTGTTGGTGTTTTGACCAGGTGGCCGGGGACAAAGAGGGCATTCCCCCCTTCACAACAGGCTAGGATTCAAATTGTGCGGACGTCTGTGTGTGTGCGCGTTTTTGTGTGTATGCAAATCTGTCCAATTTAGCTGCCTCCACAAGGACACATAGCATCAAGCAGCTCTTTTGCAGCCCTCAGCGACAGTTGCACGGCAGTGCTGTGCATACTTTGGGTATGGCATGCGGTGGTCGTTTCCTCTTAATGTGTCAACAGGATGTTGCTCTCATGCTGTGCTTCCCAGAAGATTGATAATGAACGATTGGCTCATTAACAGAGACTATTAGCCATGTCCACATGTGCAGTCCCATGGGTGGGTAGAACACTCGCTGAATGGACACACTACAATATGAAGACTAATTGCCTTTGAAGAAAGAGTCTGTATTTTCTCCTCTAATTCTCCTAGGGCCCAACAGGCAGACCTTAAGTTGGCAATAATTGCTGCAATTTTCAGTGTCATTTACTCATTTCCGTAGTAACGGAGCATTCCAGGAATTGTTGTGCTACACTACGACAGGCCGTGACTTCCCTTTGTAAGAGAATCTTAGGACCACTGATCCTGATCGCTGCTTATCTTTCAAATTGACAGGAAACAGTTGATAAACATTCTTCTCCTTATGTGCTCCTTGACAGCTTTCTAATAGAGGTACACAATATTAAGTGGTAGATGCTGGTACCTTTCAGATCTGCTTTCTTGCTGAATAGTAAAGAGAGCTCTGTAGTTCCTTTCAGACATCCTTCCAACAACATCAGCCACACCTGTGATTTTACATGGAAAACTTTACACACTTTTTCCACGAAAACCAAGCCTTTGTTGTGTTTTTGCCAAGCCTCGTGCATCTGACCTCTGACTCAGCTGACCCTAGAGGAATCAGATAATGAAATGCTGACAAAATTAAAAGCCCAACACAGTGAAGGTATCTTTGCGTTTTGTCCCTGGGTTGTCACTATTGCCGTATAAACGCCAAGGTGTGAAGTCACAAGCTTGGATGTCTGTTTTGTTTTGCAGTATTTTCCTTGAACTGGCAAGCTTAGTGTAAAAAGAATCATCAAGTTTGTTGAATCAGCTGCTGGACAGTTTGTTGCAATAGATCACTTGCAGTAGCTGCTTACATTTATCATTTTGTATTAAGGAGAATCAAAAATAAATTCCTTTCCACTAATGCACAAACTTTTACTTTTTTTTTTTTTTATATCTAGTTCTGCAACAGATTGGTCCTTTTAAGAAAACCTGTAAAAGTGTTGCATATAGTTCTGTCTGAGCGCTAAAGCTAGCTAGTTTTTGGAGAATTCGTCTAACGCTTTAATACCGGAGCTGTCACTGGCAACACAAGATAGCACGCGCTCTTAAACGACAACATAATTCCAGTGGACTTTGAAGCAGAAACAAAAGCTGAAAAGTAACTCTTATTCATAGTCAAAACTGGAGCTAAATCTCCAGTGATAAAGTGTACATTGAAAGCTCATACCACCTTTCACTTCAGAATTTGCAGCAAACTTAAAAGTTCCAAATGTTGCAGTTTGTTAAATGACCACTAGAGGCTGGTTTTTAAATCGGACAATTTTCCTTCCTATGGTAACAAATTCCTCTTTAGAGAGCCACTCAAGTAACAAATGTGTTTTGGGTGTTTTTAACATCTTTTTGTTTCTAATGGAGGACATATATAAAGGAAATTAAGCTTAAAATTGCCTTTCTGAGTATTTTTCTTTTTTCAAATGGTTGTGAATCAGTAGTAGGCAAAAAAAAGTCATTTAAAAAAAAGGCCTTATTTGTGGCGTATGAAATACACCGGGTGGGCCACAAACTCCCTGCTCTGAGTTCTCTGGGGAGGGGAAGGGGGCGGGGTTGCTCTACGCCAATTGTTTTCTTCACAACTCAAAAACACATTTCTAATGAACTTCTGCCACTCCGCAGAAATTATGTCCTAGAAAACGACAGTTTCTTAAAATTTAGAAGACAGTGATTAGAGTGAGTGTTTAAACCAGAATTAAACATATGCAGCCTGGTCTTCGAAGCTTTGTTGATATTAGTAATTTATGCTCTATTCGTGTCAATAGGGAATTAGCTGATTTTGGTTTCATAGAGCTCAAATTCATTCATTATTAGGCATGTGATTTTTGATTGATGGGTGTGAGACTGTAAATGTATGACCTTACCAAGTCCCGCCTAATTGCCTGTTTTCAGAAAGTTGTTTGATTGGAAGGTGTGATCTCCAGTCAATACAGCCGACCTAATTCAAAGTTAATTTTTGCTACTCAAGGTGATTGGTATAAGAAATTATTGGTCCAGTGTCTATTTCTTTTGAATAACCAATTATACAAAAACATAAACTTGAAGCATTTTATGTTAAAAGCAACATATTTAATAAAGAGGCTAAAGTGTGATCAGTATTCAGTAAAAATGAGTAACCAGACAACAGGTCAAAAAGCCACATTTGACATGGTCAACAAGTTATTATTTACTACTACTAGATAAGAAGAGCGTTTCCCTATTAACTGGTCTGGAAGTGATTTGGAATTAATACTTGCATCCCCAAAGATGGTTTGGAAGCATAAAAAGACGTCTCGGTGTTCCACTGGAATGGCGAGTTGAGACCTCGTCTTCTTGATGCCCCCTATGGTAATTGATGATGTCCGTTCTGGGCCTGTCATTACCTCTTCACCGACGCTTTCTTCTAGCATCCAGGAAAAGAGACTGTGAGATAATTAATGCATTTGTGAGTCTTTGCACTTCCTTGACACACTTGACTCTGTTTAATAAATGATGCCCCATATTTTCCCATTCATTATAATGTCATTAAGACATATTAATTTCCCCCTGCTGCTTTAACCTTTTAGCCCATGTTACCACAGTAGGCCCCTCTCCGTGGATAGCCCCAGTTCCTTGTTCTACACCTCTCACACGGTGTACCACTTAAATTATATTGTCCTCCATGGGATGTTATGTAATAGGCCCATTTAGAAATAAACGAGGACAGCCCTTTGTGGCAAATGTGAGTACTCATGCAGATTTCAAGCATTTTCAGACATTCTGCAGTGTGGATGAAAGTCAAACTCTAGAGTTCATGTTAAAGTCCCACTCCAGTCATCTTTTGATCTATTTTCTAAGCGTTTCTAGTTGTCTTTTAATGACGATTATGCCGTTTTTAGCCAAAAATAATAAAAAAAAAACCTATCATTTTTCAGGACATCGTTTCTGCAAAGCACCAGGAGTTCATCAGAAATTTGCCTTTGAGATGTGAGAGGGTTCAGGGTTCGACCATCCATGTTCTCCTCCGGCCACCAGAGGGAGTCCTCTCCCGGGTATTGACTACCTCAGCAACCCTCCTCACTCCAACTCCCATCATGCACTGCATCCGGTTCCTGTTCCTCACAGCTGTTCTTTATCACGCCATTACTCATGCTACTTAAGTCCTGTTTAGCACCTTCATCTTTGCGTAGTCTTGTACTTACTTCCTTGTTGTTCAGTCTAAGCGTTATACCTTTTGCCTGTCTGTGTATTGACCCTCGCCTGTTTCTTCATCTCCCGCCTCACTCCTGTGTTCGACGCTGGCTTGTTTCCCTGTGTATGACTTTTCCTTGCCCTGTTCTTTGCTGCTCCATTAAATCTGTTGCAAATTGATCCACACGCCTCAGTGTCTATGTCACAGTGGGGACTGTTGGCGCAGAGTAAGCCTGCCCTCATTTCCCCATCACCCCTTCGTTAACACTCTCCTGCTAAGTTACTGCTCCTCTCAACCCCAAAATAACATTACAGGCGCAACAAAAATGGCGAGCAATATTGGAGCTTTGAACCAAATGCCAGGTCGGACAAGGAACACAAGTAGCTTCTGACACAGCTATAATCTTTTTCAAACAGAATGGTTTGGTCTGCTTCTGATTCACAACAATTTGAATAAAGGAATACTCGGGAATGGAGTTTTAAAGTGGTAAATGCTACAAGAACATGTTTAAAATACCATTCTCATCGGAGTGGGTCTTGTAGTCTTATAAGCTCGCAGGTACAAAGAGTGAGTCCTTGAGATAAAAAGCAGTTTGTTGACCCAATTTGAAGTCTGCACTAAGATCAGCAGATTAAGAGATGCTCTCTTTAAACATGAGAAGTACAGTGCAAAGAGGCCCTCGATAACACGGGTTAATTACCCTGAACATTGATGATTCAATACAAAAAAAAGAAGAGGCGTTTTCACATTGCAATCCATTATCACCTAGATTTTCACTGTCCTGTATATGCAGCGGAGCAAATCTCATACATCCTAGCAGTGATGAATGTTGCTTTAGGGTTCTCTTTTAGTTTGTCTTCATACAGGAATGCAGCCACAGACCATCCGTCAGGCAGGTGACCTGCCAAGCACAGAGCTGCTCTTTACACTTGGCAGCAACGGCAAAAAGAAAAAGGTAGGAGCCGATGTGTGTGCGCAGATAGCTAATGCCCTTGAATTGGCCTGGGACAAGCAGTGCTTGACTCGTTTAACTGCTCATTTATAACAGGTGGGCGGCATTAAATGGTGCACGTCCAAAGTCTGATCTCACTTTGCCTATTCATGCCTTAATCATGGCTGACTGAAAACCTAATTTATCTCCAAATCAGTGACCAGGGACTCATTTTATCTTGCCTTGCTAAACTTGTGGGACAAAAGACCATTTGCAGAAAATTGTAGCTATTAGTTATCAATTCAAACAAGAGCTTGTATTTGAAAAAAAACATTTTCATCAGACACCCTTGAAAAGCATCAATTTTCATGCAGGCAAAATGGATATGAAGATGAATACCAACAATTATTGATTCAAAGACAGGTTTAATACAAATTGGTGATACAGTTTTCTTTGCTTATTGTGGGGTTTATGATCTAAACAAAAACCCACGATTGGTGAAATACAGGAAGTTAGATTATAGATGTTTTAAGGCTGTAAATCTCTTCACTTTATGCCATTTTATCAAACAGACATGAACATTTTCTCACTTTTCTCTCTTGTTTAAGAATTTGTGGTCTGCATACTATTTGTGCAGGTGACACGTCACAGTAGAGATTGAATGACAAGGTGAGCAGCCAATCAGGACCATCACTTTGCACTGTGGAAAAAAAGAATTATTCAAAATTGCACTGAAAATAAGCCCAAAAGTTGAACCGCGATATAACAAGGAACAACTGTACTATTTTCTTTTTCTAAAGTTGTTATTTTTCCACCAATTTTTTTTTTTGTGAAAGGCAGAGCAAGAATCAAATATTATCCAGATTTTCCATCTATATACATATGTGTCTTCCATCATGAAAAAAAATTGCATAAAAAGAATGTTAAAAACAGAAAAAAACCCCCAACAATTTTCAACTAAACGGGTTTTTGTTAATTAACAAATCAGAATTGCACGTCCCAAACGATAAATGAAACAACATGGCAGCCTGTAATGATCCTTGTGCCTTTCTTACCTTTAATATCACTACAAGTGATGAATTTATGGGAAAATGTTTGACTATCAATGTTTTTGTCAGTTTCTTTGACGTTAGGAACTCATTTCTAGGTAAAACAAGAATAAACTCCTGATTATCTTGGCACCTAAAAGATCACTGGCTGTAGAAACCATTACAAAAATAGGTAACTTAACATTAAAGAGATGCTGAAGAGTGTTTTTTAAGCACAGATCAAGACATAGAACATACTCTCCAAGTTCCAAGTGAGTTAATCTAATACTGCAAATTTAATTTTGAAGGGATACTATTTTTTGTCTTTTTTTTTTGAGTTTCTTTCTGAGTTGTTCAGAAAAGTTTCTCAAATCAGTTTTAGGCAAAGCCCTCCAGCTAAGTTTTTTATAGACTTAATAGTAGAAATCACTGAAAACTCTACTTTACAAGTACTGAGGATGCACTCTAAGGGTTCAAAAACACATTTAATATTACTCGTCATCTGTATATGCAGCTGCATCATCTCAGGAAGCTTTCTTGATGGAACTAGGCCAAGTGCTCTAGAAAAAAAAAAAAAGTTAATCTAAAACCAATTTGAGCGAGACGTTTTCTGGTAATTAACATTTGAAAATGTTTTTTGTATTGCTGAAATATGTAATCTTTAATTTAGTCTTAGAAATGGAAGTAAGAGAGGTTTTCCATTCTACTCTGGAGAGTTTCCTCTTCTTCTACTTGCACGACTTTGAAAAAAAAATAGTACTTCTCATGGCCTAGTTTCAAGAGGCCTTATATTCACTGTGACTTTATCCAAATTACATGAAAAACATTGTAACAGTCTCTTGTAGTAGGAGAAAAAAACTGTTTTCCATATGATGTCCCTTATTTTTTTAATTTGAAATAAGATTACAAATCCACATGCAAAAAAAAAAACAAAAAAAAAAAAACGCATGTATTTCTTAACGTCCTTTTGATTGGGTACATTTATTTTTACCATCAAAGATTTTGGCTGTTCAGGCAGGTTAGTTTGCATAGTTTGTATTGAAAAAACCCTTACTTATCTTTTCAATTGTTCATTACGACCTATCGCCTGTAGAAAAAACATATGAACATTTTTGCTCCATGGGCTCACCGAGTGGTCTACGACACTGACATTTTGTGTGGTTCACCTGTATGTCCATGTGCTCCTGTAAGGGCAGTTGTGACTGATGCTACATACACACCAGACATGTAATGCGCATTGAAAAACAGGGCTCAGTGACTGCGCTTTGGTGTTCACACTGGACTGTCACTACCCGATAAAAGTACATGTAAGCACAGAAGGAAACGGTGGAAATCTTGTAAATCTTGCTGCAGGCTTTTTCTTTCACAGCTCTATTCCAGTATTTATCAAGACTTAGTGTCATATAATTCCAGCCGAGCACAAATCGCAGTTATTAATTTCTCCTCCAAAATCAGATTATTTTTAAACGGTTGGCACTTCTGTGATATAAAAAGGGGCACCGTCCAAATGACGCTACCAAATCGAGTCACTGATTGGTCAACGTTTGAATCTGTTTAACTTTCAACATGTGTTCAATGGTTAAACGTTTTGTATGTAGAGCCCCAAACTGACTTCATAACGTGTTTATCAATGCATGAATAAGAGAGTTTTTAACGCGTTTACGTAGATTTTTCATTTAAAGTGGCCACATGAATGTGCGTTAAGGCATTGATCATAAATGGTATCACCGGAGGATGAGTAAAATAGTTATCTATCAATCTGGCTCACCCTGGCCACCATCTCTCCCGTCTATCCCTTGTTAGGTTTTGTCTTTTTTTTGTGTTTCTTGGATTTTCTGTCCCTCAACAAATCTTTTTGGCCCCCGAAGCACAACAATCCATCCACCCCTTTTTATTTTTTTCCCTCCTTCCATTCTTTCATTTTAGTGACTGCAGCATCAAACTACAAGGGCTTCATTCTCACATTACAGTTGACTCAGACGTGAGCAAGCTGAGATTTCCTTTTAGCATCCAGCACAAAAGCTTTTTGCCACCTTCGCCCTGATCATTTCCTGTGCGTGTGTAGCTGCGCATGCAAATGTGCATGTGCAGCATCCTGTTTCAGAGGATCCCTGACAGTATCACAGAGCCAATAAAAGACCACCTGTTCCAGTGTGCTAATCTAATCCGGCCTTGCTCAGACTTCGATGCTATTTCTTCTAGAGTCACGTTCTTTCGGGGGCTTCGCCCCTTTCACTCTGTGGTAAAAACAGGGCCGAGTTGTTAAAAGAGCACCCCCTGACACACGGTGTGACAAATTTACGCCCAGCCCCTAATCCAACTGACACAGATATCGATGCTCTTTTAATTGCCCTGTAAATTTTTTGCCAATCCAAACATGTTGAGGAATAGAAAGCACAGTTAAATCTGTTCCTGCGCCTCTGCTTGTCTGTCAGGCTGGCTGTCACCTTGTTATGATTAATGAATTCCCCGGCATGCACGTTTTTATTCTGGGAAAGCACACTTTTCTCCAGACGAAAAGGCTGCTGTGAAGTCCCATCACGTTTGCTCTCGCTGATATTGCACATGGCAAATACACATTTCAGAAACAACTACTTAAATTCATTTTTCAGGGTGTTGAATCAGCTTGTCTCAGTTTAATTCAGTTTTCTCTCAGGGCACTTTTTGAGTGGAGTTGAAGTGTACCAAATTGAGATATAGATTTTTCTGTCTCTTTGAGCCAGAAATAAGATCACTTGAGGAGTTTGTGGGAACGGAGGGGGGTGGGGTTAGAGCTCATGTGTGTTAAGTCGGAGATTGAATTTTGTCCATCTTTTTCCCACAAACATTCACATGAATACACAACATAAATAATGTGCAGGATAAAATCCTGCATGATATCTATGCTTAGCATAGGAGATGCACCATGCTGCAACTCACTGAAACTACATGTTAAATGTTGGTGTTGCATCACAGAGTAATCCACACTTCTGCTATATATAAACCTATACTTGGGAGAAACCAAGTATACCAAAACATGCCTATCAAATACACTTGTAGTAGAGATTGAATCAACAAAAAAAATCCCTTTGTTTCATGTGCACGTATACATTTTTCCAAACCAGTGCCACAAGTTCAGAAAATGGACGGGAAAAAATGTCACATGGGTCGAAAGTGTTTTAAAGAACATTTATTTCACATCTGTTCAAATATTTCAAATGAAGATCATATAGTGTGAAACATGAAACAAAACCTTGGGTGGCTTCACCAATTTCATTCTCACTGGGGTCTTGCAACTTTTCTTGCAGCCCACTAGCAGATCAATACAAGGAATCAGTCCATTATGCTCCTTTGAAAGCGCAACGTGCACAATCAATATGTTATTATTTTTCATCTGCTGGCTGTATTTAATACCCTCATTATTATTTCCCCTGGCTGAACAGGGAGGAAGCAATCGCGCGCTGTTGAATCTTGGATTGGGCTTTGAGAGTTTGTGTAGCGGTATCCCTCCAGTTTGTTTAGAATTATTTTACTTTTTTTTTAACCACCATTCGTGGTTTGTAAACTCCTCGGATATAAATGTCTTCTTTTCACAATAGATCCAAAATCACATCTTCAAACGCTCTATATTTAAGGAATACTTGTGTGATTTGCATTATTGGTTTTCTGGTATGCTTCAAGTAAAACAACTTTATTGTCCTTGACTTGTAGAAATGACTGACAGCTGTGAGTAGAAGTAAAAATGATGTTCAACGCAAATGGCTTTTTATTGTTGTTGAATTATTCAATAACATCTTCTCAGGGTTACAGTGCTTTTTTTTACCTTTTAGTACTGCGTTCACACCAAACGTAATATGCATGTTAAATTGGTCTTTGCTTTTAACACGCGTCAAATTTGCTCCTTGACACTTGTCAGAAAAAGCATTGGTAAGCATTTCTCCATGTCTGGGTCCATGACATCATATGGGGACTCTCCCAGTATGGTGAGGTTCACCATCAATGACTGGAGATGCTTTTTGAGTGCCTATCTGTGGCCCAGTTGGATGACTTGCTGTCCCACAAAAGTTCGAGGAGGGAAAAAATTTAAATACGAATAAAATTGGAGGATCCTTTTGGTGTTGTCTTCAAACAAATAAAAAAATAGATCAAGTTTAGGAGGAGAACAATCTGATTCTCCTCTATGTTGGTTTTGGTCTCCACCGACTGATCAACACGTCACGGGCCAAAGCTGAGTCCCTGATTGGTTGACGTAATGTGTCTTCTTTGCCAAAATAAAGATACTTGAACTTTGGAAACAACGCCCCACGATGGTCAAAACACACCCAATACTCAAAACGACCTCTGTCTGCATCTGTACATTGACCTAAGATTCAAACTGAGCGCCCCAGACGTGCCAATTCCGTTCGGTGTGAATGCAGCTTTACGTTGGAGATGTCCAACGTAAACCACACCTGAATAACACGCTCTTTGACTTACTGTAACTTGGACCGTTTATGCAATCAACATGATGAGGGTGGTTCTGATGGGAAGAAAAGCAGCTACATGACCTCTAAGACGCTCCTTCTCGTCAGAATCAGCTGATTTAAGTTCATTTACTTTAATTGCACTTTACTCCTTTAAAGTGTTGCATATCAGTGCAGGCCTGCTTTTTTCCGCTGAAGCTCTGGTGTTAAAGGGTTAAGGGCAGAAACAAAACACAACTTCTCCTTTGACTTATTCTAGAAATTTCAGCAAAATCAACTGTTCCATAAATATTCTGCTTGAAAAGCATCCGATGTATCTAAGTAACAATGACGCACACGTGATCCAAAGCGCACGTGTGACGCACGCTGTGTCCAATATGTAAGAAGCGTATTAACTGGTAATAGTCATTTTAATATAAATGAGCTCTCTGGTAATGATTTGAAGGTTCCCTCAACACAGTAGGGGTGCAGCATGTGGAGCAAGAATGAAAAAGGCCCAGGTAGCAAGTGACAGTTTGGTGATAAATCATCTGTAATTAAACACTTTAGAATTATATGGACCACAGCAGAGGGTGGGGTAGGGGTGCTGTTAGATGGTACTCAGGTGGCAGAGTTGTCCATGCTGGTGGCCTGTTAATGGACGACAGGAAGGAGTGATCGCTGCAGTTTTTCTCGTTGAATATTGAGGTCAGATAGCCTGGAGCTAAACCTCTGTCTTCATCAATCTGCTCCTTTCTGACGGGGCTCTAATTTTTTCCCTACTAAACGCTTTTTTTCTCCATTCTTTGTATTGAAAGTTTGACTGCATCCACACTTTGGCTTTTAAGTGTGTTTCCAAGTCTTAGCAAAAGATTAATTGCTCTTGATCAGAGTCGTCAAGCAGAAACTGCATTAGGTGTACCAGACTCTAAGGAGAATGGTTTTCTCTGTGTAGGGGCGTAGGGGGGTTGATGGAGGGAGCTCCAGGCTCCCATTATCTTGTCTTTCTTGTTCCTGGTGCGCGAAATTTAATTCTTTACCGTGCTTTTTCCTTACTCCCGATTTGGAGAACAAGCTTTCAATGTCAAGCGGATGTGCGGACGAAGACCAAACACAGAGCACTATCACAAAGTACCAACTAAAGTAGATGCCGCGGACTGGGCCGGCTTATTGGAGGAGTATAAATCAGAGAGGACAAGTGACAGAGATTAATGCTAGCCAACCTCACAAAATAACCCTTCCATCTCACTCCAGCCTCGCCCCGACAACAACTTCCTGATAAAGCCACCAATGTGGCAGTACACAAGGTACAATAATAGAAATGCATTACTCAAATGCCCTTTGAGACTTATAGAGAGGAGAATGCTGCTAGAGGAGAAAAGGCTACCTGGGTAAAAATAATTTTTATATACTTTATAGAATAATTGTTTTCTCCATTCTGAATGAATAGCAGCTTTATGTCCCTCTTATCAGAGTCCCAAGTGGTTGTGTTTATGAAATCCCTCCCTAGAGGCAAATTTATCAACCTAAGTGTGTGAAATGCTTAAGCTTTAGATCAAGTGATAAAATTGAATCTTGTGTTTTAGGGTGCTAACTTTGCCTTTTTAGAGCTTTTTCACTGAAAAACGGTAGCTTAAAAATAGGAAAAGAGCAATAATATTAAGCAGTAGGAAAAGTAGGAATATTATCTGTCCATGCAGCAAGTCATTTTTACTTGAGATTTCTGATACCAATGTTCAGAAACGAGGAGTTCCACACAAGCATTCAAAACAGAAAAAAAATAGTTAAAAAAACGAACTTTTAGATAGAATTACTTCAAATTGAATGTTGTACAGCCCAAATAAGTATTTTATTGCTAGTTCTAAGCAAATGGTTTGTATTTTTTGAATTTCTGTGTACCTAGTTGTAGTTTATTTTGATTATAGTGATGAAAAACAAGTGTAATAAGTGAACATTTTAGAACAAAATGTGATCCACATGAGAATTTGATCTTACTAATTGGGCCATCTTAGTAAATCCTCATAAAATCTAAAACTATAGCACTTTTTACTGGTGAAGGCGGCCATGGTGCAGAGGTAGAGCGCTTCACCTCTGATTGGACAATCACACATTTGGTTGCTGCACTGCAACAGACCCCTTAAGGTGTGTTCAGGCTGGACACATCTGGTTCGCTTAAAGTGAACCCGAGTTCATTTCCCCCGATAGTATGGAAGAAACTTTCAGTCTGACTACACCCAAGCGGACCCTGGTATGAATACAGACCAAACTCAAGGTTCAAGATCCGATTCGGACCAATTTAAGCACACTCGGTCCAGACTAACTGACGTTTCTGGTCTGAAAACACATCCTTAGAAAAAAGTCAAAAATCCCAACCACAGACAGATTTTCTTTAAAAAAAAGTAAAATCCGCCAATGGGTTAGAAAAATGGTCTTACCAAGAATTCTTATTTCAAGAAAAAAAATTCTCGTCTTTAAGACATGTTTTCCAAGCTAAGACTATTTTGTTGTTGAAGATGTTCTTGGTAAGATTATTTTTCTTCCAAAACAGAAATTATGACATTTTTTTCTTGAAACAAATTTATATATTTTTTTTAACTTTAATTATCAGTTTTTGCAGTGTTGCCCGCCTATGAGTCGAAATGTCCTTGGAAAAGACATTGAACCCCCACATTGCTCCTTATGGTTGTAAGGTTAGACGTTATTGGGAGTGTGACCGTGAACTGCCTTGGGCCTTCTAAAAACATTATAGAGCGCTGTATAAGTATACACCATTTATCATTTATTCGTAGAACATAAATCTACATTTTTGTTTTTTTTAAATGATGACAAAGAATGCCAGTCTAACTTGTCAACATTTATTGAATCAAAAATTACAGTGTAATCAGAGCTTTTTAAGTCTCAAATCAAGTTTATTTTATTGTCTAAAGTTTGGAAGAAAAGGATTTTTACTCATTTTGTAATAATTTCTATATTTCTACAGCCTAGCTTTTAAAGAGATAAAAAGATTCTCGACAGTGCTAATTTTGAGAAAATCTTGCAAAGGTATAAAGCAAAGATAAATTAAACAACATAAGACCTGGTAAAATATCTTAAATCTTTGTATTTATATTAAATGCCATGTATTTTAGCCTAGATCATCATGTTTTCTTTTTTTTCCTTCTCTTTCTAATTGTAGTAGTACTCCCATGTCTTGTTCATGTGTGACAGAAGGGGGAGAACATGAGTGCAGGCATTTCAGAAAGCCTAGCAGGAGGCAGTACCACTGGGCAACACCTAATCAGCTTGAAAATGAAGTACCATGTTCTTTCTCTGGGCTCAGTATACACAAGAACACCCACAAAGTCTTCCCCAATGAAATAGGACAATACTGCAATTTGATCCAGCAAAGCAAACCTCGCAGCCTACCTTGCTTTCATTTACAGCTCCCCGCCCCGACCATCTGGAATTATCCATTATGCTCCTTCCATTCTTTAATTTAGTGGGCAAATTTAATTTTCAAATGAAAAGCGTGCTGTTTTAATATAAGCCACAGAAGATAAATGTGCTTTTGTACCACGCGTGTTTAATTGCAGACTTTGAAGAAGCAGCCGCTTTGTGTTTTTTGAGCTCAGAGATTGGCCGGAGCTTCAGTTATATGTGACCTAACGTGGATTCTACTGATCAGGCTCATACTTGGTTGAATCAGAAATGACATCTTTTGCAGTTTTGGCAACATCACAGTGTCACTGAACCATGCCAGCGACAATACCAGTCTGTATGTCAGAACAGACATTTGTTTCAATTGCTTTTGTGTCCTAAAATAGCAAATGCTGGTCAGGCGAGTACTGATCAAATATGGATTCAGTCAAACTGTTTGTTGCTGAGTTTGACATTTGAGGAGAATGAAGGAACTACATTTTGTGAGGGTTTGTACTATAACCCCTTCTTTCAAAGAGAAATGGCTACCAGATAGTTCGGAGTTAGGAAATGTCAAGCTGAAATCAATGTAATAAGTGGCACAGATGACCGACAATCAATGGCCTCAATGCTAAAAAGGTCAACGTTTATCCAGAACTCAGATTTATTCTGTGTATACACTGTGATGCACGTTCATGATCACGGTGGGACACAGGTTTGCGCTTTTAGCATGTGGTATTCACACTTGACTGTTGCTGCCTGATACTCTGATACTCGCGCATGTACTCACAGTTGGAACAGGTTTGGTGCGAGATGTTTGAGTGGTGCAAGTGTCACAAATCCTGTTCCAGGCTTTTTCTTCCACAGCTCTGTTCTAATATATGAAAGACTTGGTGTGATAGAATTCCATACGTGCACAAACTGCAGTTAATACTTTCTCCTCCATGAGCAATTTTCAAACGGTTGGCAGGTTCACAAATTAAAAGGGACGCCATACATACGTCACTTCCGAACCCCGATTGGAAGGTCAAAGTTTGACCGAGATTAACTTTCAACGCGCGTTCAATGAAAAAAACGGACTTAAAAACTTGAGTAGTGAAACCTGAAAGCGAGAGTTTTGTACGCAGAAGACCGAAACACCCGTTTATCCATGTCTACATAGTCTTTTCATTGGAAGTGGCTGCATGAACGGGCGTTGCCGAGACTTTTCACTGATAGGCAGCCATCCCATTATAACCATTAACATTCTTTTCTTAGGATCTTTCACCAACTGTCAAGTTGTCTTCATTTGGGCATTTAATGTCTTAGTAAAGAATCAAAAAATGGTAAAAGAAAATGTTTTGAATCAAAATGAAAACAACTACAAGATGCTGATCACTTAAGGAACTCTAGATGATTCTAATTTACATAATTTAAGAATCAATTTAAACATATGTATTTACATTTTCGAAACATGCCTTATTCCTTTTCAGAGTCAAAGAATTGCTGGAGCCTACCCACCTACAATAAGGCAGGGAACATCCTGGGCAGTTTACCAGTTTATTGCAGTGCCACACAGAGACAGACAACCAAATACTCACATTCACACCTAAGGCGGAATTCAGAGACATCAATTAACCTCTGATGCATGTTTTTGGACGGTAGGAGGAAGCAGGAGTGCTGGGGAAAACCCACGCATGAACGATGAGAACATGCAACTCCACACATAAAGGTCCCAGCTGGGATTTAAACCAGGGCCATCTTGCTATGAGGGGAGAGTGCTAACCACTACACCACCGTGCAGCCTAAAAGTATAAACAAAAATTAGAAAAAAAAATAAATGTAAGCATGACATTACAAAACAACACGATACCAGAAACACATCAAAAAATGTGTGACAAATGGAGACAAAGACACAACCAGCGATTTATACGTACTGACGGATCTTTTAACCAGAATGATTGTCAAAAATACCTGTACTTGGAGTAAATGTATCTCTTATTTTTCTCTAATTTACAATGGAATTACCCTCAAGTAGGGGCATTGTCTTTTTGACTGTCATGTGATCTGTGAGTTCTCAGTTCCTTAAAAACCCATTCTGATCATCTTTTAATCGATTTGAAGTGTTCCCAGTGGACTTTTAATTCTGATTATGTTGTTTTAGCCAAATATAAAAAACTGTCATTTTCTAGGACATAGTTTCTGCAGAGCGGCTGTATTTCGTTAGCAATTTGCATCTGAGTTGTGGGTGGGACTGTTGGTACGGAGTAACCCCCCCCCCCCCCCCCCCCCCCCCCATTGCAGAGCGGAGCAGGCCGCTTGAGGACGGCCTAGTGTATCTCTTACATCACAGATAGTTCTTTTACAAACTTCATTTTTTTGTCTGCTTCTGGTTCACAACAATTTGAAGAAAGAAATACTCAACACGACTTATTTTTTTAATATTTGTACTCCATTATGAGAAAAGCGCTTCAAGAACACGTTAAAAACCCAATGTTCATTGGAGTGGGTCTTTTACACCTCCACAACCCAGCGCTCATGCTTATTTGTCTCAACTTTTTCTTGCAATGCACAGTTCAGTGGCTAAAAAACTGGCTTCAAATCAGGATTAAACAATCAAGGTGATGTCACCCACCTTTTTTAGGCACTCATCAGTGTTTTTTTACATTTCTTTTTGATTCTTAGAGCTGTGTGGCTTCACTTACAGCTCAGAAAAATCCATTCTTGACAATCCATAGATCTTTTGTGAAACTTACATTGTTAGTTGCCATTGTACATATATAAATTGAGTGCTTAAAGCCAGTTTTGTGTCACATATTTCCTATCACATCTAAGTGATGTATAATCATTTTCTACACACAATCTTGTCAGTCGGGATTTGTGTTTGTACAGTGAATCACAAGATTTATTCAGCTTACCCTCTTATTTCTAAAGAGTTGATTACAGTCACATAGGCAATATAAATGTGGATGCTGGTTTAGAAAGGATTTTTATTTCCTGACTTACCTGGGCTCCCTGTCAGAGTGTTAAAGAGATTAATTTGTCTTGTTTGATGAACTGCAGTTGTGTAGAGTGAAATGGTTTGAGGAGATTTCAAGGTGTACCCTTCCAAAGACGCCCCTAACAACCCAGAAATTCTCGCAGGAGACCCTTTGTGATGTGATCACGCCAGCATCTGCAAGACTGCAGAAGCTCAATAATTGTGTGGCATAAAGTTATTAGGCGAAAGCCCAAATCGTTCCAAGAGTAATCAAACCTTGATGAATTAAGGTAACGTGCTAAACGCGTGTCTCTCGTTGAGATAAAGTTGACCCTCCGACTTGACTGATAGCTTTATCCTGATTGGGGGAAACAGGAAGAAGTAAGACACGCACATCCATCATTTATTAGCATCAATACGTTAGGCACTGTGAAAAGAGGATAGACATGCAGATGGTGCCAAAAATGGAACAGGACACTTGAGTGAAATGAAAATGTAATCACTCAAACACTCAAAAGATTCTGGAGAGGATGCTTATGTAGCCCACATGCTGATCCTCTCGGGTAAATTATGTGTGTCAGACTTAAAACATCTTTGTGGTTGATTTGATGGCTTGATTGACTTGATGAAAACAGTTCCATCTTGGATAACGGGCCTCAGTAACATTTCTGTCAGATACATACAACTGTGATGTTTTTTTTTTTTTTTTTTTGAAGAGGCTCACTTAAGTTTTTCTTTGCTTTCATGTTGATTGATGACCACTTAAAATGTAGTATGTTTTTGACTGTTTGCATAATAGACACAAAAGTCAAGAATGCATATGTGCGATGGAAAAAAGTCGACAGACCATGAGTCATTTGCTTATGCAACCACCAAGTAACTTTTTTTAATCATCTCCGTACATTATTAGTCTTGGTTAAGCTTTTTTGGCATCCATAGGGAACTCTGTAATTGTCTGGTTCATAGTGGAGTAAATGATTAAATATTGTATGCCAATATACCTGGAGCAGCTTTTTATTTATTTATTTTTGCCAAATGCCCACTAGCAACGTAAGAGGGCTTTAATCGTGTCCAGCAAGAGATTACTCTGTTTAGAGCAAAATATGAAGTCAGCTAGACAACAAATATATTTTAAACTAATATTTTTTAATAACTTCATCAACAAGTTAAAGCCTTTAGCTGTGGTCACCCAGTGGCGGTTCAACACTGAATCACTCCCCGGGCAAGACCCTCCCCAGGTCCCCCCCATGAGAGTCACAATTCAATTTTGTCAATCAACTGCCATGTTTTATTACGATTACAATTGAGAACTGGATACAAAAGACGTCAAACACAGTATAATAAATATATTATATCAATCTCGATTTCAGCTCATGGTTTATGTCTTCAATCCTATGATTGGCACATTTTTAGTTATGGCTGGTGATGTTTTGTCAAAGAGTTGTTAGTACTGGTTTTTATTAATCTTTAACACTACCTACAGATTAATAAAAATTAAATTTTGCACTTATAGAACCCAACATGCTGAAAATAAATAAAAATAAACTTCATACATGCAGGCTCACAATTAACCCATCCCATTTAACTAGTTAAACAAACTGTTAAAAAGGTTAAGGCTGCCACAAATGATTATTAAGTAAAGACTTTAGAAGGTATTTGTCCCATTATTATCTAATGGCAGCAGCAGCATGCTGCATAACCATCACAGCTCATTCAACATTTATGAACTGATTATACAATAAAACCTTCGTGTTACATCAGACACACGAGTCATGACATGTCCTAAGGGTTACCACTAATGTTGCACACAGCTGTCGATGCAAGTAAAGGTACAGTGAACGTTTTAGAAGAAAATAAAAGAGTTAAAAAAAACAATGTCAGTTGCAACATTTAGGCCTACTTCAGTATTGGTCATTGAGCCAAAAAATAAATAAAAATAAAGTTTTGGTCACCTACATCATTATGGCAGGTAGCAGTAGAAAACGTGCTCTCTGAGCAATGAGGACAAACCGTTTTCTTTACAGATGGCTTTGACATTTTTTTGTTCATCTCTGGTGTTTTAGCACTTAACGTCTACTAATAAACTTCTACTACAACAACCAGTTTTCACCTTGGTGACCGCATAATTTTGTGTTCCCTATTTTTATTTGGCCATTTCACACAAACATGCATGAATATGTTATGCCTGTATTAAAATGTGGGTTATGTCATGGTGTAACTGACTTTTTAAAGATTTTATGAAGTAGATTTTGGCCACCGGCCTCCTCTCCCATCTGTCTGCTTGAATTGGTTCCCCACACTCCTCCCCTTTTCTTCACTCAACTTTCTGGCACCATCTCAGCTAACAGGAGCGTGTGGTGCTGCAGGGGTCACCAATTAGCTGATTTCAGGCCATTCCAAACACCGTGATATAATTAGGTAATAGAAAACCATAGTGGAACAGTTATTTTTTCTTTTCTTCTAAGAAGTGAGACGGTGCCCCCTTTGAATTTCCGCCCCAGGCAGCTGCCCATACTGCCCATGTCTAAAACCGATACTGCTCACACCAGAAACGCGAAACACGCGTTTCTAGTGGCCACTTCCAATGAAAGTCTACGTAAATGTGCATAAATGTGCATTTCGGGCTTGCATGTTCAAAACTCTTGCATTCAAGCATGACTAAACAAGTTTGTATGACAATTTTTGTGCTGTATGTACAAATGGGCATTAAAGGCACGTTGAAAGTTAAACAGTTGAATTGTGACTAACCAGGGAATCGGATTTAGTAGCGAGGTAGATGTAGATGTAGTGTCCTTTTTAATACATGGAATTGCCAAGCGTTTGAAAATTGGTTATGGACCACTTCAACATTTGGCACCAAACCTCTTCCAACTGTAGGTATATGCTCTACTATCAGGTGGTGACAGTCCAGCGTGACCAGCAAACTCGAGTTCAAGAAGGCATTCTTGAAGGAATCACATGGCTGGTGTGTACATACCATTTGTCATAACTGCCCTTTCAGGTGGATACTGGCCGTCTGCAACCGAAAACAGGCAAACCTGTACCAGGCACACAGGTGACCAGCACAAAAAATCAAGGTCATTCTCCGCTTGGGTAGGCATTTAGCAAAAATGTTCATGCAGGTTTTTTCTATGGACATGCGGTATACTACTGGTTGAGGGAAACACTTTAACAACATGTAGGGGTAAGAAAGGTCAATTTTACATCCCCAAATCCTGTGCGGTGCGCTAGGAGCTCATTAGTGCTGTTTAATTGATAAGTGCGAGCCCCTTGTGCGCTCCTTGCGTGCAGCCTGACTTTTGCGAATTAGGAAATTAGACAATCAGATCGTAGTTTATATGGGCTTCCTGCGGGCACTTACATATCCCCAGCACACCTTGGGGGGAGTTAGGAGCCAAACGACTAGAGTGTGCCTAAAGGGCACCGTACTACAGCATGACCTGGGGGTGCTGTCCCCCAATTTTTGAGTCAGTATTTGCATCATTATTGTCAAAGATTAAGAAATCAATACATGCTTCTATGGGCATTGGGAAAATAACAAAAGCAACATTTTTAAATGAAATCGTAAGCCCATCTAATTATTTGGTTCACCCTTGTATTGTGTAAGCCGGCCAATATGGGCCATCTGCACCCTTGCCTTAGCTAAAGTTCACACTTTTTCCATTATATGGCAACAAGAAATTCTTAGTTTTGGGAAACTCATTTTGTTAAAAGACAATCTTGACAGATCAAGCAACATACCTCCAATCAAAGGTATTGACAATAAATGTATTTGTTGGATTTGAAGAATTCAGAGTTTCACCCAGTCTGTGTATTTGTGCTGTGCGCTGCACAACACTGAGCCGAACGGAGAATTAGTTCTCATTTGCCACCCTTCCAAAGTCATACCCTTTCCACATATAAAATGTTCCCTGCTTGCAAGTGATAAATGCCAGCAACTTACATCCTCCTTGCAAATACTTCACAATACACTTACAACTCACACAGCAATCCCAATTCCTGATATATGACGTTCTTTTAGGTGGCCGCACAACCCTCAAGGACACTACAAGATACATCTCCTTCCCTCTTCTGCAGTAGCTTGTGTCTGTGACCCTCAATGGACCCTGACAACCCAAAAGAACAACAGTACCTGTAGAGGTCAACTCCTGAACTGGGATAAGCAAGAAAAAACGATTAAGGTTATAAGGCCAAATTTTACAAGGAAGAAACCACTGCATGCTCTACAATCATTTTTTTAGCTCCACATCTCATCATCTCTGCTTCTTTAATCAATTCAACCCGTTTCCTCTAAGATTTTGTGAGTGCCCACGCATTTGCATGTTACAAATGATTACCAACTTCATATCTTTGACTTTTTGACAGTTCTGTCCATAATTTGAGTTTTCTCTAGTCTGGTACTTTGGCAACACTACCACCAGCTATTACCTGGATCATCTCGCAACCCGTGTCTGATCTCGAATATTGGAAGTGACAAATCTTTGACAGTTGAAATAATGTTTCTTGAGATCCAATCTCTTCATCCTTCCTGTTAGGAATGCCACTATCATTAGGGGCAATATTTCAAGTCGTGTTCCTGTCCGCATGCTCATCATTCAAACTGTTTCCAATCATTTTTACACGTTTTATCTTTATAAAGTCTGACTGGATGGGTTTCCAGTGTTAGTCAGAAGGGCTTTTTAAGGGCCTATATCATGTAAGATGAACTGTTTGAGCTTTAAGTGTATTTTAATGTTAACTTCTCTATGAACAACCCCAAAGTGGTATTTTTATCCATTCACGCATTTCTGAGTATTCCTCAAAAAACTTGCAATCTCAGCACCAGCGAAAACGAACGGGTTCTCACATTCATACGAATGAAAGTGAGGAACAGCCCCTTCCAGAAAAAGTAAGCGCTGCCAGCACCGCCCCCAGGCTAACACGCACACCCACCCTCTCCACAGACCTAACAGTGATCAGCAAAACATTTGGAACTTTAGCTGTGCCTGAACTTGTTTTTTAGAGGTAGCCGTAGCAGTATCCCTCCGCCAGTAGGGTGATCAACGCTGTGCTTGTGATGCAGAAGAGAAACACATTTTATCACATGGGTGTGCTTTGAAGCACCGAAGTTTACATTTAAATGGAAGCAATGACTTTTTAAAGTTATAAAACCGATGTTGTGTATTTTCCAAGCGTTGGCAGCTATGCGCAAATGTAGATGACTTGTGATTGTTGATGACATCATCAAGCCTTAGTAACGTCCGGATTTGAGAACACTACTTTTCCATGTCTCTCCATTTGGAGGGCAAAATGTAGGGCTAGGGAGAATCTGTAGGGGTAGGGGGGGAATTCGAATTTGGCCATTATTTGTTTTCGTGGGTGTTCGTGGGTGCTGCTGAGGACGACTCTGTGTTAACATCGTGAAACGGGCAGCACCCACAAGGAGCGAAAGGCGGTGGCTTAGAGATTGAGGCGTCTTACTTCCAGGTAAGAAAAGAGCTCACGGAAATAACTTATATTTTATTTAAAAAGTGTTCTTTAGTGTGCCAAAGGTAATATATTCATTTATTCATTCATTTTCCAATCCGTTTTATCCCTTTCGGGGTCACGGGGTTGCCGGAGCCTAACCTGGCTACTCATGGGCGAAGGCAGGGTACACCCCTGGACTGGTCGCCAGTCTGTCGCAGGGGCAAAGGTAATATATTATCGTATATATGGATGTAGTGTACTTTGAAAGGCTTAAGAATAGCATGATTTAGGCCCTTTAAAAGTGAGGAAGGAGAGAAGATTTTGAGAGTTTGACAGCATCTGAAAGCTGATGGCATCAGACGCTGTACATGCACTCTTCCTTTTCCTTCCGGTCAAAGGGCACGCTAGCCAAGATTCACGAGAAGAGCTCTTCAAATGACTGAACTCCTGAAGAGGGAGGGTTAAGGAACTGGCTGTGATTCCCCTTTAGCAGCAGGTGGGGGAGGGGGGATTGGGAAACACAAACATCACAGCTTGCTTTCCCACACATGTATATGGTCCCCCCCCGCCCCCGTACCCTTTTCTCTGCTTTATGCTCTGTCTCACACTTTCTCCAGCAGTTTAACACTCGGTTTATTTCTGTCACTCGCTCGGTTTCTCTTTTGCTCCCTCCTCCTGTTTTCCCCGTGAGTCCCCTTTCACTGTTTACCTCTTCTTAACCACCTCTCCTTTGCCTTCTCTTCCATTTCTTCGCTGTGCCGTCTCCCTTCCTCCTGTACCGTGCCCCCCCTTCCCCCTAATTAGATTTGGCCTCGGCACTATCTCATTTGGCCCCGTCTGTGGTGGTGTGTTTCCATGCTGAGCGGAGTATCCTGGGAAGGCTCTTCGTCTGTGTAGTTGCAGCTGTAACCACGTTAGCTGTGCTTAGGATGTCACCAGTGCTTTGTATTAAAGACGTACGTCCGCCTGGGACCTCTGCATCCCCATAACGTTGTGGGCCTAATGGCAACGACAACAAAAAACTGCATTCAGAAAAGCTATGAAAGCCTTTTCAAGCTTCCGCTGAGAATGAAACTTCATTTGCTGTTGTGTTTTGTGTCTGTTTCTAGAGCATTTTTACATTTATAGATAAAAGTGAGGCAAGTCATATTTATGTATCTGTGATTGTAAGCAAGAGAGAAATAACCAGAGAAATAGAGGATACATTTTAAATGAATTTTTTAACCTCACTCGTGTATAAGTCACAGTAAACCTTTGTTATAAAGTTTTTTATCTTTAAAACATGACCATCAAAAAAGTAAAAGAAAAGAAAAAGAAACTACTTTTTGAAGAATATTTCAAATAAAAAGTATGGGTCCAAGTATAGAGCCCTGTGAAACCCAATGATCACCGACTGATCAAACTCCAAGGAACACACATTCGTTTTCTCTTCTGAAGCTGCTAAAGAAAGCTTTTACTTATTTCCTTGAGCTAAGTTTTTGAAGTACTCATTGTACACTTTACTGTGTCCAATTAGGTGGAGGAAAAACCTTTTACGTATTCTCCATGACTGTTCATGAGAACTGGACTGAGTGTCTCCTCCCCCATGGTGTTCCAAACAGGAAGCACCCGCTAGTTTCAAGAATCAAAAATCCTATTAGCCCTTAAGTTCTTGTGATCTCAAATAATTTATGTCCCTTTTATGACAGTTGATTGACAAGAGATGAGAATGCTCAGCAGTAAATCATTTGGCAGCCCTTAGCTAAAAAGACATCTTCTAATTTAAGGACAAATAAAAAGCGCATTTAAGCTTTAAAAAGACTATTCAATCTTTTTTACAGAAATATTTTGCTTTGTTTTCAATTGAGAAGAAGCAGAAGATATAATAAACTGTTGTACATTAAGGTGCTGTTACAAGGTAATGCTACGGTCACATAAACCAAAATGCCACCGCGCTGCGACCTAAATGCAAGTTTTTTTCAAATCTGGCACGTGTCCGCGGTGCGGCTGTGGAGGTTTAAAAAAATACGTAAAATTTTATGGCAACTAGACAGTTTTTCTCTACAAGTTGACATCGGTCAGTGGCCGCCCGGGCACATTTCGAGGTTGCAATCCAGTGACAGGCGAGGATGACACCAGCACAAAATCGGGCGACAGCTGGGCGGCCACAGGGCAATGGCAGCCGGACAGTGGCCATTGATATGTAGTGCCACCGGCTTCCAGCCGCCCGGTAGCCTGTGGGTATTTAAAAAGCGGGACATTCTGCACAACTGATGGCCGCCAAACCGCCATTGTCTGCATTTATGACCACGCTGACGATTAAAAAAAAAACGTGTGGCAGAATGAAATCTCGAAGATTCTGCCGATGCTTTCCCATTGCAGTTGTATTTGTGGTCGTAGCATACATAGCTTCTTTCTAAGACACAATTAAACCCCTACATTTTTGTACATCATTGGTACATGAAACTGCCATTCACTGAAAACTGAACCAATTGTGGGTGCATAACCTGGCCAGATAAAGACGGACTGGAAAGGTAGTGCTGCTTTATAGATTTACTTTGCAGGCATCTGTATTTCTTGGTGTAAAAGTTTGAGTCAAATTTAGAAATGATGATCGAAAGTTTGATTTCCACGAAACTTCAAGAAACTGGGCAGCATTTCCCTGCCATCAGCAATGGATGAAGTGCCCTTGAGCAAGGCATCTGACCTCCAACTACACCTCAGGCACTGATCACTGCTCCTATTGTGTACCTCTGGGATTAATGAAGAATAGGAAAAAAAGACCAGAGAAGACAGTTTCAAACAGCAACATTGTTTTTTTTTTTTTTTTTTTAAGTATTTAGCAAATATAGTGTTTTAGATTTTCCCCATTGTGTTCTTTGAGTCCATTCCTTACAACAGCTGTCTGAAAAAATGGGTTTCACTTCCTCCTTTATCTCCATTTTGCTCCAACCATGCATCTAAGTCTCCTCTTTGGGGGATTTTGGGTTTTATTCCAGGCATTACTTGAGCTATAGAAAGTTCAGGAAGCTGCTCCTGCATGCACACGGCCCTCCTGAAATGCCAGAAGAAATCAATAAGGCAGCAGAGCATCCAAACTAGTATAGAACAATCTTCAAAGAGCACAGATTTAATGAAAGAAAGAAAATGGATACAACAGTGAAATTAGACTAGAAGAGCTGCAAAAAGCATGAATGTGTGCAGTGCAGATGTCGGATGAGGAAATCTAGAATACAACTGAAATGACTAAATTATAGAGGGTGAGGTCTGGGCTACTACCGAAGGCTTTTCTGGCATTTATGGCAGTTTTAGGAGGGAGCTTGAGCTTTAAAGACTTTTCTTGTGCAGCTGGGAGTAAAACATTCTGATGCCTGGTTTACACTTCATAGCGATCGGCTGTCGCATCCTTATCGCATTGTGCGGTCTAGTTCATACAAAGCTTAGCTGGTTTTGCTCGCGACTGTCCGCGATAAGTGCAACGAACTTCTGTCTTAATTTCTGATTCATGTCTTAAACAAATAAAGCTGAGGTTGTAGTTGCATTAAAAAGTAATATGCAGAGAAAATGTACATTTTTTAAATTTTTTGGAGTCGTAATGAAATAATGTCTAACCCGTCCCGTATTTAGAATGCAGTAATAGCAGCCTTGTCTTCAAGATCCTGGGACGTGGAAACTGTAATTTTCCGAATCAAGTTTGCTTTGCTATTGCTTCTTCTTCTTGGTCAAAATACGTAACGGTTAAATGGCGTGATACGAAGGCAGTCGTACTATTGGTGTACAATGGCAGATGAAGTCATCCGCCTATGTCACATTTCGCAGTGATTGGGGAGATTCCCTTTTGATGGTCTTGCGACAAATACGACTCGAACTATTACAAGTAGACATGAAGCATGAACCAAAGTCCCACTCCGATCATCTTTTGATCTTCCCAGTGGTCTTTTTAATTATTATTCTACCTGTGTCATCTTATAGAACATAGTTTCTGCAGAACAGCAGGAGTTTGTTAGAAATTTGCCTCTGAGTTGTGGGCGGAACAACTGGTGTGGAGTAAGCCCTACCCCTATTTCCCATCATCCCTTTGTTTACACGCTCTCCCGCTAGCTTACAGCCCCTTATAACCCCACTATACCTTTACCAGTGCAACAAAAATGACGAGCAATAGTGGAGCTATCCAGCTGTACAGGTTTGAGTCAGATGTTAGCTCGGACGAGGAAAATGAAGATGTACATGGATGTATTTTTCTGCAAAGGGATGCATCAGAATAGAGCAGGGAGCTTTTAGCTTGCCATAGTCGGTCCTACATCACATCTACAAGCTTTTCCCAACGGTATTTTTTCATCTGCCCCTTATTCACAGCAATTTAAGCAAGTAAATACTCAGAAATACAATTTTGAGCTTAATTTTCAGTACATATATCTTCCATCAAGGGAAAAATGCTACAAGAACATGTTAAGAGCACCAAAAACACAATTTTCATTGGCGTGGGTCTTTAAGTTAAGCACCAAAAACCAGTCCTTTTTAAATGAAAAAAGAACTGCAGTTTTTTGATAATTCGTTGAAATTTTTTGATAACAGTGCACCGGCCCGCTTTGATTCCTGTTTTGAATTACTTTACCAAACATGATCATCCCACCTGCTGTTAATGTACTTTTCTGTGTGAATATGCAGAAAAGGTGTGCTGCTGCATAATTAAAACAAAACCAGAATGCTGAGGATAGTTTTAACGCAGCAAAAAGGACTTTATATCACCAGCTTATTGCACCATTGTGCCTTCATCCTATGGGAGCTTGTTTTTTTCCCCTCCACCTTTATCACACACTCTCCTACCTCTCCTTTCCCTTCTCCTGCATGCTGTTCACTCTTTCCCTCTCGAGCTATACTCCGCCAACAGAACCTGTCAGCGCTTTTCACACTTTCCCCAGTTGTCCTTTTGTTTTTTGTATTTTTTTTTCAGTTAATGCGTCTTGTAGTTCTTTTAGTTCTTTTTCCACAACACAATGAAATGTCTAGTAAAGTTAACATTTAGTTGGAGCTAATTTATGTCTTTTTAGTCTTGACAGACTTACTATGGCAGAAAAAGAATGCGAGGGGAGCTGGTTTGTGATACAGTTGCTTTTAACAGCCATGTGTGAGCAAAGTAAAGCAATGCAAAGTGTAGCACTTTATGCTACCTTAGTGGTATAATTAAAAGAGTGTTGAGAACAATAGAGAACAGATTCTTGGGTGCATAGTGACCATTTTGTTTTGCTCAAAAGTACTTTTCTTATTGTCAGTCTCAGTTCTTTGCCACTTTTTCTGTATGTAGTAATGTTTTACTTGTTGCAATCACATTTTCATCTACTTCATCTATGTCCTTTTTGAAATATTGCATATTCATATATTTTGAAATAAAGCTTGCATTGGTTTCCTTTGTAAGTTTCTGTGTTGTCTCACAGAATTCTTGGTTCGCTCTGTTTGTAGCAGTGTTTGGCCAAACCTGAATTCTTCCCCTACCCCTACGCCTTCACTCTACCCCTAAAATTAGCACTCCAAACTAAGAGTTATTGAAAAATAGTGTCTTCGAATTAGGGTGTCCCCTCAAAGACATCCTCAATATTTGCTGGTCAGCTACGTTAGCGTGTAGCTGCCAAAATACATAACAGCGGAAGTTTTATAACCTTATAAAGTCATGCTAAAACAACAAGTCACTACTTACATTTAAATGAAAACTTCTGTGCTTCAGAGTGCACCCACGTGAAGAAATGCGTTTCAGAACTTGAAGACCCTTTGTTCTAATCTTATAAAAACAATTTCGGACACCTCTATCACTTCAAATATCACTACAATTGGAGGGGTAGGGAAATGCCAGAGGGGTAGAATTTGGATTTGGCCTTTATGTTCTGAACCTGGTTTCTTCTAATAGCTGTAAGATCCAAACCACTAACACTGATCTGGTCACTGTTGTATGACCTGTTTTCTGTGGAACCAAATCTTCATTAACCAGCAAACCTGCCTACCTTTCTTTTTCTGGGTTTTCCCAGACCATTGACTGTATAATGGTCTGGGAATGGCCAATGGACTGTGAAGTGACGTCATCCATATAAAATGACTTACTTCCGGCTCCAACGAAATGAAGTCCAATTAGTTACCATTTTTTCATGTCACAGACACCACCATGTTGGAGCCAGAGATCCAATCAAACGTTTCAGATGTTCAACATTAGACCACATGCTTTTATTGAGGCATCTCATTGGCCAGTTTATAACTTGAATAACTTGCGCTAAAGATGTGGCGGGATGGACATTGTAGGACAGCATCAACCGTACGGCATACGTGTGTGGAACTTTGTTTATCCATACAAATATTTCGCAATACACTTACCACACATGACAATTGTACGGTCCAATTTCTTGACGTGCCTTGAGGAAGGCGCGCAAGCCTCAAGAAACTGCAAGACACAATTGCGCTCCCTTTAAGATGGGGCCACAAAACAGCTTATATGAAGGTAGAGTCGACTGTTGTAAAATACAGACAATGATTGTCCCAAAAGAAATAATTAGTGAAGATAAGAAATATTTATTACAACCTCATGCTATTAGGCGGAACATGTTTTAAACAAAAACTTGTATGGAACACATTCACCAAGAAAACAGTATGGGTCATTGTAAAGAACCAATGCATTTTGCCTTTAGCCAATTTAAAGACATAACATGTTTTTGTGAAAGCTACACACTCTTGCTCATTCAAGGCAAGAGGAGCTGTGAAAGATACTATTTCTTGCTTTTACCTTTTGCCAGTAGGGGGCATATTGTGTAGATAACCTAAAGCTACTCCAAATGAGGCTCAGCTGTTTTTCATGAGACCCGGGGGGATCTCATGTCAAGCTCATTCCTTTGTTTTTCTGTCAGGTTCGGGGAACTTGCTCCTGCTTTCACCCCTGTTTTTGTTCCACTTTTATTTTGTTGAGAAGTGCTTCATCCTGACCCATAGTGAGCAACTCAGTCAGACCATAGTACTTTCTGAAGAAGCTTGACGAGGTGACACGACTGTCTTCGTTGTTGAGACTAGGGTCTGGGAGTCATGGGTGTTTCATGATACCATATAACTTCTAAAAAAATACCACATTAGGACAATTAGATATTATAGATATTAGCTTGGATAGGCTCCAGCAACCCAATTAAAGCGACCCCAGATTTAGGAATTGAGCTACATTTTAATTTAGCTTAAAACTGCATTTTTAAGTATTTCTGTATTCATATCATTGTAAATCAGGAGCAGAGAAAAAGTGCAGTTGGAAAAAGACTGTATTTGTGACAGAGAAAAATATTCATTGAGTTTAGAAGTTGTGAATGGATTTTGATTATGCATGTTTTTAATTTTAGAACAAATGAAAGTGCTTAATTAAAAACACAGTACATTTGTATACTAAACACCTATTTTTCTTATAGATTATTATGCGAATTAGTTACTGCACAAGAATGTAAAGGTGTTTAGTGTCAGTGTTTTTTGTTTGCTGCTGTCTACCATGAGTAAAGTACATACTAAACTACAAAATTTTTCCTATATGTTGGCAAATGTAGAATTGCTTTGCAAAGGTGAAGTGATATAAAGAAAAAGATGAGGGAGAGCTGGGTTTGGTAGCACATGGTCTTTGCGGTCTCCCAGCCAAACAGGAGCCAATCCCTTTGTTTCTCATGCAGCTTTTTTGTTCTGATCGCCATGGACACATTATGCTAATGTGATGTGAAAACCAGAAATGTTAGCATCAATCTTTAGGCTTTCTAGAATGCTTTATAGAATTGAATTACCCGAGTTTTTTCTTTGTCTTTGGCCGAAACGTCATTAACATTCTGTTTTTTTGCACCACGTCTCTCCAGAATTCAAATGTCTTTGTTCTTTTGAGACAGCCTAAACACAGATCTGCCTACTACATTTATATTTTCCAAAGTATAAATGAAAGGACCCCACCCCCAACCCCCCAAAAAAGATAAATAAATAAATATATATATATATATATATATATATATATATATATATATATATATACACGCGATGCATTAAATTCATGTCCGCTACCTCTGTTGATGCGCATCAAATTTGATGGTCAGTATTTGTCCAAAAATGTGTTCATAAACTAGACGCTTCTGTTGCATGTGGGAGAAGATTGCATCAAGTTTTTAGCTTACATGGAAGCATTGACTGTATATCTCATTTACGATGCATGGCAGACATCATGGTTGTGTAGAGATCAGATTTATTTGTTTTGTAGAGTTCTATAACATCGGTAATCACGTCTCTAAGTCTTGGTTCATGAGATCATTCAGATATTCTCCAAGTTCTGCGATCTTCACCATCTACTGCAAGAGCTGCATCTGAATGACGGCGCTTTCAGCGGTACTTGTCTCTCTCTGTAACCCAGTTTGCTGACTTGCTGTCCCGCATTAGTCTGAGAAAGGAAAACATAAAAACCAAGAATAAGAATGTCTTGATACAAATAAGAAAAAAATAATGAAGTTCATGATCAGAACGATCAGATTCTCCTCCATGTTTGTTTTGATCAGTGTTTTCTTCTTCTGTGTTGCTGTCAGCAGCAAATACTGATACACACCCCTACAGTGGCGTTTGTTTGGGGGAAGCAAACACTAAGGGGAAACTGGTTGTTAGTAGGAAACTACAGTTAAAGGGCCAATGGTTGTTAGTGGCAAAATAACAAATACATGAGCCTATTTAAATTTCTAACAATTACAAAAAAGTCGCACTCCTGGCCAAACTATGCAAAAAAAAACACGACTTATACTCTGAAAAACATTGTAGTTTTTCCTAGGTTACTCAGCTCTAGGGCATTTCCCTACTAAGTGGCTGTCATGATGTGTTTCTCCAAGCATAACTCCAGAGGATTTCCATTGTTTCCTGGTAGGTCTAAACAGCTGCTCCTCAGAACTTTGTGGAAAAGAAGAAGGATCGAGATGTATTCTGACAAACCATGAGAAGTGACGAAACAGAAACAGCATATCGGCTTTTTATTTATGACTTACAGAAGCATCATTACGCTCTCCTCAATCTAAGCTTGACAGATGTCTCTAAGTGCCTCCTCCCTTGATCTTTAATGGTATCTTGTAATCAATGGAATACCTGATCCCGCTACCCCTGCAACTTAATCCTACTCCCATTTTTTTTTAAACAAGTCCACGTGGATTGAGTTTTAAAAGGAGGTAATTAAACCAGCGGCAGCTCAGAACTTATTATGCTGGTGAAAGAAGATGTTGGCTTGCTGACCGTTGAGAGGTTATCTTTAATCCCCCCCTAGCATTTAAAGGATGGCCATTCATCAAGTCACAGGGCAGCTTTGTACACTGAGAGACTCCTGTCGCTGTTTTTTTTTTTTTCTTTCCAGGAACGCAATTGGAAAAAAAATTCCACCCCACCCCCCCTTTTAGTAAAACTCAGCAAATCTTGCCTAAAATCCCAAACAAAATGGTATCAATAAACTAATACAAAACGTTAGAGTTCACTAAATGCATTACAATTGAAAAAAAAAAAGTAAATCCAAACAATTTCCTTTTTTTTTGGTTCCGGTACATTGCAAGCCCAGTAGACACATTTATCCAACTAACTGTAATTATAAATTTGTAATTAAAACAGCGGTCAAGTTGGGAGATCATGCGGAGGTTGCTGCTGTTGTTAAGCTGCATTTCTGCTGGCATGCAATCATAGCTGAACTGCCAGCAGCCACAGAGAGGATGTTTTCATGCTTAAAATTAGAATATTCATAAGCCGTACAAATGGGTGGGATTGAGCATTGTGCTTTCTAAAATGAGGATAAAGGGGCATTGTTTATTCCAATGTTTTCCTGTGAAGCTCGGAAAAAATAGCTGTATTGGAATAGGTTTTTTTTAGACCTTGATGACTCAAAAGTGTCAGTATTTGACTGCAGTCTTCTTCATTTTTGTCTAAATAAATCTGTTGATTCAACAAAGTGTTAGAAGTTGAGTATTTTGTCCACCATCGCCCCATAAATCATGCCCTGGTGTTAAATCATTTTCAAATATTATTTCAGTTAATGTGGGATTTGGTGTGGGAAAGAGGCTGATAGAGCATGACTTCCCCGGAGCGACGTCTCCATCCAGATGTGGATTGGGACTAGAGAGTGCAGCCCTTGTTCTCTTTGTAGTGAGCAGTGATGCTCCTGCCGCGGACGTGGTGAATGCTTTTATCCTTTGTCACCTTTGCTCTTGGTTGAGCGTGGGCATCCCAGCACTCGATCACAATACTGTTCGGCCAGAGGAGCGGTGACCCATGTTATTGGCTGACAAGCTTTCGTGCCAGGCATGGGAATGACCTCTTTTCAAGTCGTCTCTTCTAATCTGGCAAACTCCTTTGTGTTTATCAGTCACTCATGGAGATGGGAAAAAATTTGAACATGCGACACATAAAAGCAAAACTTTTTTTTCGTTTTATCGTGTTTTAACAGAAACCTTAAGGCAAAACTAAACTGAATGGTCACTTTATTAGGTACACCTGCCCAACAGCTCGTTAACACAAATTTCTAATCAGCCAATCACATGGCAGTCGCTCAAAGCACTTGGGCATGAAGACGTGGTCAAGACGATCTGCTGCAGTTCAAAGCGAGCATCAGAAAGGGGATTGAAGTGACTTTGGTCTGAGTATTTTAGAAACTGCTCATCTACTTGGATTTTCACGCACAACCATCTCCAGGGTTTACTGAGAATGGTCAGAATAAGTGAAAATATCCAGAAAGTTCAGTTCTGTGGGCGAAAATCCCTTTTAACTGCTAGAGATCAGAGCCGAATGGTCAGACTGTTTCCAGCTGATAGAAAGACAACAGTAACTCAAGTAACCACTGGTTACAACCGAGGTCTGCAGAAAAGCATCCCTGAACACACAACACGTCCAACCTTGAGGCAGATGGGCCACAGCAGCAGAAGAAAACACCGGGTACCACTCCTGTCAGCGAAGAACAGGAAACTGAGGCTACAATTCACACAGAATCATCAAAATTGGACAAAATAAGAATGAAAAAACGTGGTCTGGTGTTATGAGTCTTGATTTCTGCTGTGACATTGAGATGGTAGGGTCAGAATTTGGCATAGTGGGATGTGGTGGAACTGGAGACTGCAGATGCGCAGCCGAAACATTTGCAGAAACTGTGTGATGCTATCATGTCAATATGGACCAAACTCTCTGAGGAATATTTCCAGTACTTTGTTGAATCTATTCCATCAAGGATTAATACAGTTCTAAAGGAAAAATGGGGGTCCAACCCGGTACTAGAAAGGTGGAGCTCAGGTGTCAAGGCCTGGATTTGGACACCTCTGGTGTAGCTAATAAGGTGGCCGGTGAGTGTATGTTTTGTCCTGAGAGCAGAGTGGTCAAGACAGAAGATAGAGAATAACTAAACAAGGCAAAGGCACTGAGTGCAAGTGAGAGAAGTTTGGCAACCGGACTGCCATGAAATACAGCCCTCCAATAGTTACTGCTGCCGTAAAGCAGGTACATAAAACAGAAGACAGAGATGGCTGGGCTCTTTATGAACCAGATTATCAGAGCATTAATCAGGTCTGCTGTTTGGCACGCCGTGCAACAGTTTTCACAGGTCTGGGAAACCCAAGTCTGATGCCGTTTTATTGGCTGCTTTAGATCGATAGGCGACCCATTCACACTCCAAGAAGATTCAGATTACTTAGAGATAAACTTCACAATACTTCATCAATATTGCTGATTTGGTTTAGCCGAGCATGAACCACTTTTTTACACTAGAATAATTCTGTCTCATTACTATTTGGGTGCCTTATGTTTGCAGTCTAAGCAATTATTTCTGCCTTTTGTGATAAAAATGTACTCACAAGATCACTACTGCATGTGGATCAAAGAATAAATAGAGACTGCCCCATAAGGACCATCATGGGGCAGTTCGGCTTTCGGTTAGTGGTTATTTATTTATTTGACTTTGTATGTAAAATATTTTGGAATACAAAAAAGAAAATGTATTTAATGTGGCTCAACTTTATTGTATATATATATTTTTTACAATATTTTAATTCAGATACTGATCTTTTGCAATGTACTACCAAATATACCACAAGTACGCATTTTGGACTTTTAAAAACAATAAAAAATGTATAACTGACTTTGGCAAACATGTGGGATAGTCTCGAACCAAACCAAGGTCAATAAAAACATAAATGTTTTGTTTTGATTCAAAATGTGCAAAATTAAGATGGAATTAGTAGAATAAACCTGAGCATTTGTGCACTCTTATTTGGGTCAAGCAGATGAAAATTAATAAACATTTTTCAGTGCAAATTCCATTTTTTTGTTTTTTTTTGTTTTTTACAAACAAATGCCCTGTAATTTGCAATCAAAACAACCAATTTTTTGTGATTCAGTGCTTTTGTTATTTGTTGCAAGAAAAAAGTTTGTATACTGTGTAATATTAATTGCAGAAGCGCATATTAAGAAAGCACAGTCATTTTAGAATGTTTGAGTTACAGATGTTTACAGTCGTCTTTAGATAGGAAATTGGTGCCCTCAAAGTATTGTGTTTTATTGGAACTTCTGTCTCTTTTAAATATTTTGAGACGTGTGTTTGCAACATACTAATTTGCGCTGCTTTTCTTGGATTGCTTTGATCATAAGTGCTCCAAAAATGCTCAAAAATTGTGTTTTTAACATGTTCAAGTGATATTTTTCTGATGGATGACACATTTATAGAGAATTAAGTTTGAAATAGCATTTCTGAGTATTTCCATATTCAAATAATGGGAAATCAGGAATAGACGAAAACAAAATTGCAGATTGAGAAAGAATGCTAATTGATTTTGTTTTCTAGTAAATGGCTCCAAAATGAACAGCTGGATAGCTGCAATATTGCTCACCTTTTTTGTTGCACCGTTAAAGTAAGGTTGGGAGTGTTAGAGGCTGTAAGCTAGCGGGAAACGCAGAAAAAAATGGATGATGGGAAGTGCGGGCGGGCTTAAAGGCAGGTTTTCCTCTCTTGTTATTTTGGCCTAACTTGTGTTTGTTTGTGTACTCACTTTTTTGGTAATATTGTTTTTTTGGAGTGTTTTTTAGGACAATTTTGCTTCAAAAGTCCTTTACATTTATACTGATTTGCTTTTTATGTCGTGTAAGGACAAATCCTATTAGTTACACAAACATAGACAGAAATAAAGTGTAGCTTTTGTCTTCAAAAGTAAAATGCTGAGAATTTATATCAATGACTGTGTTCTTTTTAACAGTTATGGTTGATCCTAAAGGGAAAAAAGCAGCAAAAGACTGATGTTACAGCAAACCAAGACGTACTCAGAGGTAACTTTCAGACGGGAGCAAGTATTAGTTAATGAGGCATGAGAATGTGGTTTGTGTTCCCAAAATAGCTCCCATTATGTTGCATTGTTGAGGCTCCGTCAGTCTTGCTGCAGTCTCCCTTCCCTCTTTCAGCTCTCTTTAAGCCACTACAATATTATCTCTGTCTGTGAGGCTTGAGGCTCTATCTGAACTAATTAGAATTTAATGGACCAAAAGTGATTGGTGTACTTCCAGAAATAAAGTGGGCTATTCATATGTAAAACAAACAAACACTATTTGGTATAGAAGTATTGTTTGGTGGAGTCTCCTGGCAGAATCACAGTGACACTCTCAGACAGTGAGGAAACACGCCGCCTAAGAAGCATATTTAAATGCATGAGGTTTTTTTTTTCTTCTTGCCTTGTTCTTTTATTGCACTTATTATTGAAAAAACATAATCTCTGCAGTTTACTTTTTTGGAATCTTTCTTTTGTTTATGTCTTACTTCCCATGCTGGGTTTTTTTCCTCGGCCCCTCAGCGGTCGCTCATTCCACAGAGCAGGAGGAATCATCCTCACTGAAAGAAAGAAGCCGAACCCACTCGTTTCTCTATGGAATTACCTACGAGAGACATTTTTGAAGTTCAGTTGTCCCTGCGTCTTTCATTAAGACTTTCTCGCTGTAATTTCTTGTTTTTATGCCCCGCTTCCCTCCCTGCAGTTAGTCTAATTTTCTGCCTGCGACTCTTGCGCTGCTGAGGCTCTGCAACATTCCCTCACCGCTTCCCTTCTTCTTGTTTCTCATAGTAGCATAACTGATGGCTCTAATTTGTGTACTTCAAAGGGCCAATTCATAAAAGGTACTTAGGCTCGATAAGGAAATTGAAATGAATGACGACAGTCTTATCGCAGCCTCCTTTTGCTTTCATTCCCGGGCTTGTGAGGTTTCATGGCTTCAGAAGAACGCTGTCGCTGTGAGAATAGAAATGCAAATCTGAATTCCTTGACACAATTGAAGGGCGCTGCTTTAGAAAATCAATAATCGTAGTCAGACGTAGGGTAGAGAGTAAGAGAGTTACGATGATAGAGGAAAGGTTGTTTACATGTTTCTGTAAGTAGAAAATGTGTCGTGGCTGGAGATCGAAAATGACTGTATAGTGGGGCAGATGTAAATGGACTTAATTTTATGAAACTGCTCACAAAATCAAGATCGTCAATGCCTTTAATTCAGCTCTAACAGCTGTTATTCTCCGGGTGTACATGGCCAGTTTTTCAACAGTCTGATTGACTTAAGCATATGCATGCACTGTAATTCGTCAAATATATGATATAGATGCTGAATAAATCTTGGCAACACATTTTGTAAGAATATGCTGTTACAGAAGAAATTATGCATGAACAGACGGTTTGACTGCATAAAACAGAAACTCCATTCAAAGTGTCTGTAAATCTAACTTCAAACACCAATTCATGTCATGTGAGGGAACAAACGAAGAACATTTGACTTCAAAAAGCTGTATTTAAAAGGCAAATATCAGGAGTCTTGACTCCAAAATGGATGTATTGCAACAGTTGTTCCCACGCACCAAAATATTAAAGCATAATATTCAGCTATCTAATGTTACGAGGATGTTGCTAATAAAGTTTCTCAAACGGTGGATTTACTTTTGTATTTTCTAGAGTAAAAGTTGCAGGAGAAAAAAAAAGACAGTAACATGTAAGACACATCTAGAAAATACCAGTTTTTGGGATCTTTTTGTTTTTTTTCTTTGTATTTTTTCATCGCCCCATAAAAGTTAGATGAGGCTGAAGTTGGCGTTCGATTTTTAAGCTACAACTTTGACAGTTATGGGAAAATCTATAGTAAATTTTATTGGTTCCTACACAAAATCCTACACAAAAAGAGTCCCATTAAAGTTGAAAGCAGCTGCAGATATTTTACAGAGAATGAAGATAAATTTTACCCTCAAAACTTAATGGGAAGCCGGATGCTAAGAAAAGAGAAAAAAAAAAAAAAGAAAGCAGACAGTCAGATGCTAATTTCAGCCGTATAGGCCGGTCTGTGAAAACATTGTCTGACATTAAACCGTGCTGTTCCCTGAAAAAAGTTGGGGACCACTAGTCTGTTGGTTTAGTTGAAATTATTGTTGACCTTTAAAATACTGTCATTTTTCACGTTTTTCATAAATATAAACAACCTTCATCTAAAAAAACGTCCATTTTCCTTTTGCTTGGGAAAAGAAGATGAGGATTTATCGTCTTTGTTTTGTGCACTTTGAATTTTGCATCTTCTGAGCCTGTAGCGTTCAAAATAACTTTATAGAGCTGTAACTGGAGAGGTGCAGTGCCATGTTTTGACACCCCACCCCGACTCTGTACGGCCCAGTGCCCAGTAATCACTCTGCTATTGGAGGGCTGGCATCAGTGGCTTTGCCCTCCTCACCCCCAACCATGGCCTAAACAACAGTTGTGAGAGCTCTTGACAAATTGGAGCGAGTTAGCCAGTCCTCAGTTCATTGCACAGCTCTCAACGCCTGTGAAACAACAACAAAATACAAGTGCACATAAAAGAAAGAGCGAGCACACTCAGTTTATGTCTGTTTTTTCTCTTTTATTCCTGATTCCCTCTCAACTCAAGTCTTTTTCTCCAAACCACACGCAGTCTTCTGAAGGCCTGTTTGGGCTGCAACTGGGCTCCCTCACTGTGTTACGCTCAGAAATCAATCAAGGGTTAAGCTCACACCTTCTAACGAGCTCTTTTCAGAGGTACGTCTGAGCTGGGGGGTCAGGGCAGCCTCAGTTAAAGGTCCAAATGCCCAAGAAACACAAGGCTGAGCCAGACAGACGTGATGGAGAAACAGAAGCCAGAGACCAAGCTGTCTGATAGGAGTTTGATCAGGAGAAGATAGAAACGAATGATGCTCGGCTGAAGCACTGCCCATAGACTGGGTTTCACCGGCATTTAGATGTCAAGAGGAGCTAATATTCAAGTGTTTAAATGAGCATGAATGCCATGTGACAAATGATACATTTGTGTCCAAACAACTGTAAAGTGCATGTATAAACCTGTGTTCAAGAAGACACACAAATCATAAAACTCCCTGTAACACAAAGTGCACCAGACTCCTTGTCCTACTAAAGGTTTGTTTCCTTATAATTTGCTTTACTGTTGCTGTTCAGAACCTCATCCCAGCAGTTCTACTGAGACGGGCATTGTGAATATTTTATTGTTCTGCGGCTTTAGTTGCCTTCGGGGAGTTAGCAACAGCAGAAAAGTGTCTTTTGTTTGGAATCTTTCTTTAATGTTGAGAAAGTTAGTAACAAATGCTGAGCCCCAGCAGCCATAGAAAGCTGTAACAACCACCCACGCTGCCCATGTCCACGGCCATGCTTTGTTCTGGTGCTTTTTGGTATTTCCAAACACATTTGGAACCGTTAAAGCACCCATTTTTAATGCCAACCCTCACACGTGGATTCACAAGATACTAAATCAGGCTAAATCCATAACGCAGACAAATAAAAAAAAAAGTGGAAAAACCCAATCTATACTCTCTTGTCTTTTGCCAGAACTCCAAAAGTTATTTATTTCATTCTGTCACTCTGTCAGCAGAAAAATACTGGTATTGACAGGCTGGTGTTGCCTAAAACGAAGGGTTGGAACCAAACCGTTTTAAATACTGGGAGCGTATGGCTACTCACTGTCACATGATCATCAAATCACTGTCATGCGCTCCAAAGCTGTTGTGCTACTGTAATTGCTGGCTGGATGATCGCTGCTCTGTCACCTCTGCAAGCAACCCATCCTATCAGCAAAGAAATGCATCACAGGATGAAAGTGATTGCTCTGAATTGTAAGTGATTAGAGTTTGTCTAGACGTCTCAGGGAGTGATTGGATTGATTTGATGCCAGGGAGTAAATCGGACACTGGCATTGAACTACTTTTTCTGTGTCATCTGGATTTTATACGGCTAATCTCTCTTTTTCTCTTGAAGTGAATTCTTTTATTTCTATTCACTTTTAACTGCTATAATATTTCTTTTAGTTACACATGTTCCTTTTGATGGGTGCGGTTTTACTTGCATAAATAAGTAGAAAAGATGACCTGAAAAAGTTCAAATCCAGGACAGAGAACATTCAAATTCACAATTCAGTTTCATAAACTATTTGTGGCACCTTGTGTTTTCAAATGGAGTTCATGTAATTTCACACCAGCCCAGTGAGCTTGGTTTTGTTTAATTTCACTCATCTGTAAACTATTTTTAATTGGACGATCAAAGAACTGGTTGGTTAAAGTGATTTATTAACACAATCTTTCGATTAAAGCTTTCTTGTTGTGCAAACTAATTAAATAAACATTTACCTACATTTTGCACCACATATGTTGGGGGATTTATTTAGCACATTTCAAGAAAAAGGGCTTTACTGTCTAAATAAAGAAATTACAAAATGTTAAAACTTCAGATTAAAAATAAATTGAAAAAGAAGCAGAACTGAATAAAGCAGAGAAAGCAAATAACAATCTCAATGAAGAAAGATAGGAAAGAAATGTTTAAGGCTGGATGTAAAATTCTTGGAGATCCATACTTAATTCAAGTTTTCTTCCAAATATTTGTAGCTTATATTTGGCAAACCTTTCTGGCCTGTCAACTCAAGTGTCCTGTCCTGTTACCTTACCCCTTATTTTGTGTTCAGGTCAAAATGGACCCGTTCTCAAGTGTGAAAATGAGTCCGTTTTCACAATATATGGTTTAAAAGACCAGGTCATCGATGTCATTCGATGGTTTATGAAACGAAAAAGGAAAATCTCAGAAAGAAGGTGTAGAGCGCTGAGAAATTGCTGTGATCCATGTGAGACCTACCCACACCAGAAAAAATGTCCTCAAAGTTCAAAAATATTAATACTAATATTTACAAATGCTACAAGTATTATAGATATTACATAATTAAGATTTTTTCCCTTGTAAAAAAAAAAAAAAAAAACTACCAAAGAAACTAGTAGAATTTGTCTCATGTTTAGATTATAATGTGAAGCTAGAATTACACATATCAAGATGCTTTTGTCTTAAATCTTTTGTCTAAATGGAGTTTCTAAAATCTGACCTGCTGTTGTAAAATGCATTTGTTTGTCAAATACAATTTTCCAGTTTCCCTAATCAAGCAAGTCTGATTTATTTTAAACTAGAGCACTCACTGTTCACTAATAAAACTTAAAAAAAATACGTAAAATACTTTTAAATAACAAATTTTATCAGAGATATTGCTGAAAATAAGATATGACTCAAAAAATATTCAAAATCTGTTATCTATACTGAAAAGTTACCAGGAAGATAGAATTGATATCAGACAAAACTAACAGGATTTTTAAACTAGAAGCATAACAAAAGTAATTAAGTACTTAAGTACTTGAGTCACAGACCTGCATTGCATTTTCCTGGTCAAGTCAACAGTCCACAAAGTCACAATATCGTTGCCATACAACGGCTGAACCATCAGGGAAATGAAAACTATTTAATGGTCAAACTAAATTTTTAAAAAAAAAGTAGCTCATCATCAGTTATTCGGTTTTGGCTACAATTTAAAAACATTTTTTTGGAAGAATTAAAAGGAAAATGTGATATTTAGCAACAATATGCTAAATATTCAGTAAGAGTGACCTAAACATGAAGAACCAAAGCGCTTTGCAGGCACTGGAGAGGATTGAAAAAACAGTGAAAGAATTTTTGAACTTGGAGAGGACTGAATGGTTTATGACATTAGCTTTCATTGCAAAGGGTCCTTCATCTAACGCAGACCTCCCGTAGTGCCCTTGGTATGTTCGAATTAATGACTGAAGCATCTACAAGATTGTGTCCCATAATGTTTGAAAAGGAAAGGCAGAAGCTGCCAAGTGGCTCGCATCCAGGCGGCTGAAAAAGTCTGCTCTCCTAGAGTGTACAATAGTGTAAGTTGAATGACTTCAAAACAGGTCGTTTAACTGTTGCAGTTAACATTAAAATAATCCTTTTCCTCTTTTGACAGCACGCTTAGAAATGAATTATAATGTAGATGACATCCTTTTATAGGTTAAAATGGATAATTCACCTGATGCACACTTCAGGGGACTCTATTAGGCCCCTTCAAAAGCCATTCATCTGTTTGGGGATGACTCATTTCCCTTCCTGAACAACCATAACTCTCTTCACTTGCCAGGGAAGTATATATTCCATTTCGGTAGACAACCTGATTTCATGTTACCTTGTACTACTCTCAGATCCAATAAAAATTGGCTCCATTTTGTTCTTAGTGTTCTAATCGGGTCTGTTTGTCTGAAGGATAGATTGAAAGAATAAAGAAGGAAACTTGGAGAGGTACAGAAGATCTTTCCTTACACTTAGCAAATTTTTTGTGCATAGACAAAGCCGAGTTTTAGAGAAGGAGTTTTAAGCACATCTGCTTTATTGATTGGTTGAGCAGTCCGCATTCAGAGCACTTCCACATAGAGGGGCGAGCGCCTCACAGACACAATGGATCCCTTGTTCACAATGCGGGCATGCAGCAGTCGGCTGCCTGCTGGAGAAACAGGCCCTCGGTCAGGCCTTCTGCCAGCAGAGACACTTGCCAGGAGTGGAGATGCAGGAAAGGATGAAGCAAAGACAGACAGGAGGAGGCAGTCATGGTTGCATGAAGAGTGGAGCATGGAGGAAGTTGAATTTTTGGATGAAATCATTTAAATTATTTTAGAGCAGTAAAAAAAAAAAAAAACATTCAAACCAGCTCAGAGGTTTTCAACATTAAAACCCATAAAAGGGATTAAATTGATTAATTCTATATAACCATTCATATTATGTTTGATACACGCATCTCTGAGACCCCTATCTCATTAGCATGGTCTAAACTTCCCTTGAAAACCAATTAGAAATAACTTGGTTCATGTTTTATACCCTGTGGTTCATCACCATCCCACTAGGGGCAGTAGAAGGACTTTACCTACTCATTTCAAAATGGCTGCTTCCATAAAATCTCAAAAATACTTTGGGTGGGAAAACATCTAGCAAATTTTTAAACTTTATGGCAAGATAACCTCATTCATTGTTTTTTTTTTTTTTTTTTTTGAATCTATTAAATATTTCATCTTAAACTAACATTGATGTGAGCAAATCTTCCCAAATCACCCAACATATCATCAATTAAACTATCCATATCTCAGAAAATAAATGATGCAAAAATGTTTTAGTAGATTTCATCAAAGGGTATTTAAAACATCCTTATTCCAAAATAATTGGAATTTTCTGTCAATTCTTTGATACAGTGGGCTTTAGTTGGATAAAAGAACAACACACATGGGAAGTAAATACCACTGTTGAGCTCCAAGCTGGGAAAGAAGAACAACAGATGATCTATCTCCAACATAAAGGTATTGAGTTGAAAGATGATATAGATGCTAGAAAGAAAAAAAAAAGTAGGCAGAAATAAATGATGCATGAAGTTAAAGTGGATACACTATGATGTACCCAAGAAAAGAGAGGACTCTGGGGAGTTTATGTTTAGCTTTAACTTGAGTGCTGAGAAAAAAAATCTAGAGATCTAGGTTGCAGGTCAAAGATTCAACAAAATATCCACTTTAAAGGAAGAATCTGCCCTTCTTTTAACCCACAAGAACCCATGGTGACATCATTGTAACATAAAACATATAAGAAATGTCTTCTGTGGTCCACTTGGTTTGTGGTATATTCCACATCACTTTATTTTTAAGGATAAATGGGTCTGAGTCAGATCTGAAGTACCAATATACTACATTTAGGAACAGGTTTGAGGTATTCCAAAGGTATTTGTTATTTCTAAAGTTTGTGAAAAACGTTTTTTTTTTTTTTTGCATACGATTCATTTGTTTAACAAAATATAAATATATAAAAAGCAGTATATCTAAATAAATAATTTATAATCTGCATCAAACTAATTCACTACTGGTTTTCTTGTTTTAATTTTGTTAGGTTTTTTTAGGTCATTAATTCACTGTGAATATCAAAATGAACTTATGGACACACTCTACAACTCAACAACTTTGTCTCCTGGGTTATAACAACTGTTTCAGCCATGGTTTCACAGGAAAAAGTCTTTTTTTTTAAGTCTAACAACAATTATCTTAAAATTGATGAAGTTTTGGGGATAGGCATGCCTGAGCTGTACCTCCATACCATTACACCACTGAGAGGGATTTGCACCCATTTGTGAAAACCTATAGGAAGATGGAGACTTGTGCTTCACTTTGGTTTCACTCCACCTTTGCTATACACTCCAGTCTGGTGACTGGCTAAAAACTGAATCTTTGATTGGAATTCTTGATCAAACAACAAATTTCACATCAGTTGCTATCAGCAATCATTTTCAGCATCTTTGTCTCAGTTGAAGTCACTGTTTTGGCAAGTAGATACTGTACGTGCAGTTCAAATATATGGGTATTTGATTTAGCGTTAGTCTGAAATACCCTGGCTGCTAGATACGAAACTAAGCATGGGCAAACTTGTACAGTGGCCGACATGAAATATTAAGATTGTCAAGCACTCGGTGAGCCTGTAGAACAAAAATGTTCATGCACCTTTTTTCTACAGGATTCCTGCGGCAACAGGTTGTAGCAAACACTTACACAACACGAAAGGGTACGTAAGGTGAAAGTCAGTAAGATGCAGGTGTGTCGTAGGAATTTTAACTCTTTTCAACTTCCCCAAAAAATCTGAAGACTGTGCAAGTGCCCTTCGAATTCAGTTCACACAATAAGTACGGGCTTCTTGTGTGCAGCCAGAAATCAGGAAAGTAGACAGAGTGTAATTTGTGTGGACGTCCTACAGGCACTTGTATCTCCCACACACTCATTGCGTGCATCATTTGCACGCCGTCAATAAGCAGCCAGCACGTGGACCTTACTAAGGACTGGAGCGTGATGTAAGAGTACCATACAACAGCATCACCAGTACATCATATGTACGTACAATTGACATTAGTCTGAAGAATACATCACAATACTCTTACCACACGTACGACAATGGTAGGTTCCTTTTTGCATGATGTCCCTTAAGGTGCAGCCGCTCCTCTCAATGACCCTCCACGAGTCTGGACAACCCCACAATTCACAGCACATGTACACCCCGTATGCGTGCATGTGACCAAGGCTTTAGTTACTGAAAAGTGCTTGCTCGGCATCGAAGGTTTCAGTGCCAAAGTGGTCTAGACATTGTTTTTGCATTCCCATTTTTTTTCGTCATGAAGAAAATTCAGAAACAAGGAATTTCTAAAAACTTGTTTTTGATGGTACAGGCTACAATCAAACAAGAACAAATGTCTCTATACCTTGTGTCTTCTAGGGCAATTCTTCAAATAGTACTATGGAAATTATATGTAAATATTCCAGTTACAACTGTAGGAGGTTTTTTAAGCTTTTCAACAAATGCTATTTTTTTTAACCCCCTTTAAATTATTGCCTCTGGTGTGTGACCATGTGTCTCTCGATTTAATGAGGTGTTCATATGCATTTTAAATATTAGCTGAAAGAAATTAGTTAATTAAATAAGGGCAGGGGGGTGAAATATTGAAATCTCAAAAGCAGAAAGCAAAATTTTCCCTAAAATGTTCACGTTTGAAAGACTTAAATAAAAAAAGACAAATATTAGACATGCACCACAGCCTCTCCTCTCCTGACCCCATCCAAACCATCACCATGTACTGTCCCGTCTGCTCTTTAAAAATACAGTAGTTCTCGTATGCTTGCCTTCATTGCTTGTGACACTCTCCTGTTTCAAGCTCTTGCTGCTTAGCTGCACTGTGTTCTCCCTAGGCTTAACTACACCTTACGCTTTCCCACCTGCCTGCCTTTGGCTCTGCCTGTTTGGGTTTCAACTTGTCGTACCTGTCTTTATCTGTATGTATCATTGTCCTTTTCTTCAGCGTTGCCTTTATCAGCCTGTCCCTTTATATTTTCCAATTCCTGCATTGTCCTGTCACTAGCTGTCTTCAGTTCTGCCTTTGACTGGTCTGATTGTTCTTTTGTCTTGAGCAATCACAGGTTGAATCAGGGACTTATTCCAATCTAAATGGGTTATTTTAAGGGGAGAATTGATGAAGTTTTATTAAACTGGGCGTCATTGGTTACCGTATGTTAGCACACCTGTATGTGAGGTGACACGGAGCTCTGCTGGCCTTCACGTAGCAGTATTAGGTGTGGTAATCATAGGTTTAGCTGATTGCCTGGGTTGTAAAACTTGAAAATTCAAAACCCACTCCAAGAAAATTGTGTGTTTGGTATTTTTAACATATTTTTGTGGATTTTTTTCTGTTGATGGAAGACATGTATTATGAAAATGAAGCTTCAAATTGAATTTCTGAGTATTTTCGTTGGAATTGTAAGGGGCTGTAAGCTAGCAGAAGACCATGCAAACAGAGAGATGATGGGAAATCGAGGAGGGTTTACGCCGCACCAACAGTCCCACCAGAAACTGTCCGAATAAACAACACAGTTTGTTTATTTAGTTTTTTTTATTGGCTAAAAATGGCATAATCATAAATAAAAGATGACTGGGAACACTTTTAAAATAGATCAAAAGATGATTGGAGTGGGACTTTAGGACAACTGACAAAATGTCCTGGACTTTTTGTTGACTTACAGGGTGCTTCATTTTTTGTATATCTGATATAAGCTGTGACTCACAAACGATAGGAACTTAGGTGACAAAATACTGCCCTAAAAGCGTAAAATTATTGTTATTATTATCTTTGTTTTATTGACCTAATATGGGGGTTAAAGTCTGTCCAGGCTGCTGTCTGAGTCAATAAATGTCTATTGGAAGTTAAGTTTTATCACATGCGTCTTTCAAAACTGGGTTTTAAAAAGGTGATCTTAAAGGAGAACTGTTAGAATGTTTAAGACAGATATAATGTTGCAGTGCAAAGATTGCATCACATGCTAATGTTTCATTGTATAGCTCTTACGTTTTCATTTCAAGTTTAGTTTATGGAACATTGGTTTGTCCTACACAGGCGTTTCTTCCATAGTTCTTTGTGTTTGCAGACTTCTGACTGATTCTTCATAAATGGTGTTCCTGGGCCGGGTTTATTAACCCTTTAACGCCAGAGTTTTAGCACCAGTGTTTACATTTTTTTGGCTAACGTAACTCTTCAAATGTTTACAGAAAAACTCCCAACTAATTCTGGAGTGGAGAAAATCAGCTTTGTGTTGATGTGCAACACTTTACAGTAGTAAAGTGTTTGCAATTAATGAAAATCAGCTGATTCTGTCGTGGAGAAAAAGCGGCTTTGCACCGATATGTGCAAAGCCGCTTTTTCTCCACGGCAGAATCGCAGCGTCAGAATCCGCTGATTCACATTGATCGTGTAAGGGGTCAAACAGTTTTGAGAGTGTTGCCTGTGACATCTTATATGTTAAAGGGGTAGAGATCCATTCACACTGACAGGCCTGCGATAGACTAAAAATCTCTACTCAATTGTGAGCGTTTCAGTTGCACAGTTGATTGCAGGGAACAACTTCCCAAAGCATTCCCAGTGGTCTTTTAATCATGATTATTCCTTTTTTAAACCAAAATCTAAAAACCTGTCTCGTTTTCTAGTAGTTGTTTGTGAGGAGCAACCCTGCCCCCCTCTCTGTTGACACTCTCTCCTGATAGGTTACAGCCCCCCACAACGCCAGCCTAAAATTACCGGTGCAGCAAAAATGGCGAGCAATATTGGAGCTATCTAGCTGTACATGTGGATGCATCCGAATGGTGCGGAGCAGGAAGCTTGTGACCTGCCTGGTATATTTTCTACGTAACAATTACAAACTTTTTTTTTTATCTGATTCACAACAATTTGAAAAAAGAAATACTCCAAAATGGAATTTTAAGCTTTTTCTTTTATACATGTCCTCCATCGTCAGAGTGACCCTTTGTGTCACCCTGTGAAATAATGGACTAATTTAAAAAAGAAAAGAGGAAGAAGATCCAAAAGAATTTGTTTGTATTAAACATGCAAAAATCAGTGCAGGTGGAAAAGCAAATTAGATTTGGATTACATAACTTTAGAACAGCAAGAGCTTTAAAAACAAACCCTGAAAGTTCACATATTAAACTGACAAATTGAAGGGGAAAAAAGATTTATGTTCCTCCTCTCACCGCTTGGCTTGCCGTGGCTGCATAATAATTCTGCAGAAGTGGTTGACCTCTTTATTTTTTTCCCCTTGTCCAGCCATTTGTGTTTATGTGTACAGACCATGCAGTGATCTCTCAATGCCCCCATCCCGCTCCTGTACTCAGATCCCATTTTTGTCGGCCGTAAAACATTGAGTTGTTAAATTTCTTTATGTGTTCTGCTCCCCTCGCGCCCCAAGGGCTCCTGGTGCGTTTTAAATTGAATGATTGCCTGCAGCTCTCAGGTTGTTTAACCTCTGCAGTGGCACCAACTGCGCTGTTGGACTGTATTTTTAGAAGTTGTGCTCACATTTCCCATCTCTCCACCTGTGGCAACAGAATGGTGAGAAAGAAAAAAAATAAATAACACGAGCAAAACCCCTCAATAACGATTTCGCTTGAGGTTCTTGACTAAAGTAGGTACCCTGCATGTGTACGTTGTGTCCTACAGTGGAGAAAAGGGTGTTTAAATGTGTGTGTGTGCAAAGCACTCACATGTGGAAATGACTACCATTCTCCTTATTTATGACCCTCACCTCTGTCCTGGTTGGCAATTTTTCAGAGGAATAGAGAAGGGGATGGAAGACGAAAGAGAGAAAAAAAAAAACCAGATAAACTGGGCAATTCTGGGGTGAGTGGTCTTCTGGGCCCGTTAGTTTTTATAGCCCACTAAAGAAGAAGAAAGAATGAACATCATTCCTGTCTTGATTGACTTCTCGTCCACTTCTCCAGTTCTGCTGGAAGCTGCTTTCCTCTACTCTCTTAAGTAGCAATAATGGACCTTCTCATATCTACTCTGGAAGCATTTCTTGGGCCTACAAGTACAGCAAATTACCTCCCATAATCTTACCTGGTCGGTGGTGTTATTATTGTAGATTTAAACAACTATACTTGGATGTCACACATGGGCAGACAGGCTCTCGGGACTTATCGGGTTGGCCAGATATATAATAAAGTGAAGGTAAGCAGCAATTACACACTGATAACTTTGCCAAGGGCACAACGTGGTTTTGTTGTGCTAAGTTGTAAATCTGGATTGTTGGTGTTGTCGTGCTGCATCGGTGGCAGCAGCTTCATCCCAGACCTCTTACTTTTTAATCCCCCACTGAGCTTACTCTGTTTGGTCACACTTTAATTTCCATCCTCATTAAATCTCATTAGTCACATTACAGCTTCCTGTGATGGGATGAAGATCCTCACGGTGGAAGCACATCTTTGATCCTGTTTGTGTGTCATATCCACCAACTTCCCGGTTCCACTCCGCTCGCTGTGTCTATGCCATGCATGCTGATCGCTCAACTGTTTGTTTGGATTCCTTTTTTGGCAGCAGGTTGAGGGTTTGTGGCTTTAACCAAGCTCTCTGTTTTCACTGTATGCAATGTCTAGGGTTGGGGGAGAGCTTGGGCCACACTTGTGATTCAGTCTGCACACCCCCATGGACCAAGGCTTAGGGGAGTGCATGTGCTGATGAAAAAGTAATGTACTGTGTCTGCAAGGTGCGGCTCGCTTTTCCTCTCTTGCTTCTGTAGCCACAAACCCCCATTGCCCACATCAACCCAACAACTTTTCAACTAAAACATTCAGCTTTCTTCTTGATTTAGTGAAGTCGAGTTGGATTCATGTTTTAGTCATAGACACACCCAAATATAAACAAGCCATAAGTAATAACTAATAATATTTGAGCGCTGATTTAGTGATGCTACCAGAGGTGAAAGAAGCTAAATGCTTCATGACACAGAGCAAACTTTTTAAATTCGTAAAAAACGTAAAGCAATTCATTTGTAGACACTAACAGATTAGATTAGTACTGCCCAATCTATTCCTTCAAGATCTACCAACCAACTGGTTTTCCAGCTCTCCTTGCAGTTCTTGCGGCCGATTATCTGTTTTAGGTCTGCAGAGAAAACTGTAAAGCTAAATTCACACCGGGCATGCGACGTGTGTTTAGCATACGGTGTTCACATTGGACAAGTTGGTAAGGGCTTCTTTTTTCTGCAGTTTACTAGCGCATGTCTGCCACCTCCAGCTAGAAGAGACTTGGTGAGAAATGTCAAAGTGGTGAAAATCTCACAAAATCTTCGTGTTTTGAAAAGGGCGCAACCCATACGTCACTATTAAATCCAGGGTCAAAGTTCAACTGGTTTAGCTTTCAAGGTTACATCTGGGCTACACACATGTACACACAGCTCCACTCACTAACACCAACTTAAGAATCGCCAAACAACCCAAAATACATGTTGTTTGGACTGTCGTGCTACATTCTCACCGGGTGAATGCACGCAGAAATGCACGTTTGAGCGACCGCCGCATGAAAGTCCCAACCAGTTGAAAATTGATGATGGTTATACAGAAATGTATAACACGGAGTCTTTCATATATTGGAATAGAGCTTCGAAAGAAAAAGCCTGGAGCAAGATTTGCTACGACATTTCTAACTTCAAACTATAGGTGGCAGACATGCGCAGGCAAAACAGTAGAAAAAGAAAAGAAGAAGAAACCTCTCACTGCTAATTAGATTGAACACACATTCTTGAATATGTCACACCCCCTTCTGTAAACATAGCATAAAAGTGAAGCCAAAGTCCTCAGAAAGACGCATGAACTGGAGAAGGGAGTTCCACTCAAAGGCAGGAACTATGCTTAGTCACTAAAACTATTGTTTGTTTTGGCTTCCTCTTGCCCCATTTTTACATTTCTTCAGAGTTGACATTACAGGAAAAATTGATGTTTTGAGTTGTGTCTGCAGAGAACAGGGAAATAGGTGATCAATCCCTGGAAGACCGCTTGGTTTCCAAAGATTTTTTTTAAAACTTTTTCCACAATTCCTCCAAAACTGTTCAAAAAACTGCAACTACTCCTTAGCTTAAGAAGTGGGTCACGCACGACGTCACTTGTGCTTGAGCCTTTGAGTTGAAGTTCAAGGCTGGACAAGTAAATGAAAGGACGGCAACGCCCACTGATATCATACTGGCGAAAGAGGGAGTGGATGGTAGCAAGGGACTTGTCTTGCAGCAAGTTAAAATCCATCTTTTTCATTTCTTCCTCAACCACAGTTGGGCTGGAAGTGCTGACTCAGCAGGGTTTGTCTTTGTCCCACTCCAGACTGTAACCTTATTACAGAAGTTTTCCCAAGGACCCAGCGTTCAAAGGGAACTTTGTTTTTTATTGAGCTGTTTGCTCAAATAGCTTTGAAGTGCAAAACGAGAAGTCTTTAGGCCATATCTTTATGTAAAAAATAATAATACGTGACAGGGATAATATGACAAAAAGTATGATAGTGTTACATGATTCTGTTTTTTTTATGAAATATCCCTCTGGTAATCCTTATTGTTGCACGATCCGTTCTCTGCTTTCATCTAACATACCGTTACAATTCAATTTCCCAAAGCCTTTCTGAAAATTTCCTTAAGCATACAGTGGTATAGAGCTGTTTTGAAGAATGCATGTGATGTGTTATGCATATTCAACGTAACCTGTCCTCTAAGGGAAGCCCATTTGCTGGCTGGGCTCATCTGGCGGTCGTGGCTCTGGTACATACATAACGCTACTTTAGCAAAAAAATCAAGCACATACGTATGGAAAAGCTGGCCGAAAAAGACGTAATTGCTATTGACAGAATTAACAAACACATTAAATCCCTACATTATTTGGAAAGTCAAATGTAGAAACTGTCAAGAGTGGCAGACAGCTGTCATCAATCACCGCTCTCATTGGAGTTGCATGGTAATTCATTTTTCGACAGTTAATTTGCTTAGTTCTGCAGCCAACTTAAAGCCCAGCATGTTTTAATTATGGCTGCCCTGAATTGAGTGGTCATTCTTACAACTGTGCCTAGAGGGGAGTGGATGTTTTGGTGCGATCAAGTCCAGTAATGACCCACTACGTCAGGCTGTCAAGGCAGTTTAGTCCAAGGACAGCTAACGGGCAGTTTATTACCTCTTTTAATTGAGCTGCTTGTTTTAATAATTGGGGACCAAACGGAAATCATTATCCAAACAAACAAATGTCTGTTTGAATACAGTGTGACAATCACTAGGTTTCTGAAATAGACCGTCTTACCAATTTGATGTAGGACATACACGTTCACTACTAACCAATTTTTTCTCTCTTTCTTTTTATGTTCCTGTCTTTTGGCTTGGCTCGATTTGGACACGAAATACCTTCCAGGTAATTTTATTTCAGTTTATCTTTCCCTTTTAAACATCTGTGCGAAATAAATTGAAAAAAGTGGGTGTCTATAAACACACATTAGTAACCAGGTTGAGATCAGCTTTCTAGAGTTATCTGGTTTCTGACTGTCATGCAGACTGGAAACCTTATTTCTGGGATTTGGGAAAGCCGGTTGCCAAGGTGATTCTCCATCACTGATGGTCGCTGCAAATTTAAAAATTTTTTTTTTTTTTAACGAAATTTTATTTAAAGTTATTTAAGTAAGTTTATTGAAGTAAAGTTTAAAAGTCGGATGGTTCATTCATCGATTCAATCTTAAATCCTAAACATGTCAACATTTTATTTTAACTAGAGTTGTTGGATTTCCAGTGGTAATGTGTTTGACTGCTTTAAAAGCTACCGATGCTGTCAGTGAAATACAAAACTTTTCCCTGAAATAGTGGCAGAAACAGAAAATTACACACTGAATTCTTTAGGGGCTGCAAAATAAATAGGCTTATGGTTTCATTTTTCCACTAACAACCTCTAGAGGGCACTGTAGGTGGGTGTATCAGTATTTCCTACTGACAGCAATACAGAAGAAGGAGCCTCGCTAACAACTGGCTTGATGGAGTTTTACAAAAGCAACACAGAGGGTGAAGAATTCAAGAATTTATTGATATGAAGTGATATAAAGAGTTTAGTTGACTTGTTAGCATGTTTTTATGCTATGGTTATCGGAATTGTTAATATGTTGCGCTAAAATACTAGATTCCTCCTATGTTTTATGAAGCTATGAAATGTCCGTTCTTAGTCCCGTATTATGTAAAAAAAAAAAAAAAATTCTCAAAAGTGCAACTGATACTTAAGTCCAACTTGTAGTGTGAAAATTACTGTAAAATATTCATATATAATGCAACATTTAGTACTGCCTGGATTGTGTCAAATTTAACAACAAAAGGATTGTTTGAGCTTTGATTTCATCCCAATGTTACAGCAAACACTAGAGAAAGGCGTTACCAGGTGAGAATCCCGAATTTTTAGTGGGCATGCCTGTAACAACATAAAATGAAGTCTATGTTTCAGTCTTGAAGTGTATTTATAGATTGGATAAAGAGTCATTTCTCTAGCTGAATAATACCACAGAATTCCAGCTGTCCAGCAGCTCACATCATCTCTTTCCTTTGCTCAAGAAACCACAAATCTACTGTCTTTCTTTGTGTGCAGCACCCTTGCACTTGTGTGTAGTGAGAGTAACAACAGCCTGCACACTGATTCTTCTGCACACAGAGCATCACACTGGGCATGCCAGCACGCTCCTCGTGTCAGAGAGGTTAAAATCACATGTTTGTCGGGGCTGAACCCTACCGCCAGACTTCAAAAAAGAACACAAGCACCATGACGAGGCTGACCTCCAACAACACGCCTGTTATCCTCACAAAAAGCAAAGCTGTCAGTCATCTGATTGTACATGAGGTTTGATGATTAAACCACAGGCTTCCTTCACAGGTTCTGACGGAATCAGAGTTGTAATGAACACTCACTGGCCACTTTATTAGGCACACATGTCCAACTGCTTGTTAACGCAAATTTCTAATCAGCAAATCACATGGCAGCAACTCAATGCATTTAGACATGTAGATATGGTCAAGACAGTCTGCTGCAGGTCAAACGGAGCATCAAAATAGGGAAGAAAGGTGATTGAAGTGACGTGGTTGTTGGTGCCAGACGGGCTGGTATGAGTATTTCAGAAACTGCTGATCTACTGGGATTTTCACCCACAACCATCTCTAGGATTTACAGAGAATAGTCTGAAAAAGAGGACATATCCAGTGAGTGGCAGTCTTGATGTCAGTGGTCAGAGGAGAATGGCCATGTCATAAAGCTGGAATCCTATCAGACTGGTTTCTTGAACACAACAATGAATTCACTGTACTCAAATGGCCTCCACAGTCACCACATCTCAACTCAATGAATGGACGATTGGCATAATGGATGTGCAGCCGACAAATCTGCAGCAACTGTGTGATGCTATCGTGTCAACATGGACCAAACTATCTGAGGAATGTTTCCAGTACTTTGTTAAATCAGTGCCACCAAGTATTAAGGCAGTTTTGAAGGCAAAAGGGGGTCCAACCTGGTACTAGCGAGGTGTAGCTAATAGAATGTAATGAGTGTACATACGTCTTGTTTTAAGGCTTTTTAGAAATCCGTATTGAGACAGCAACATGCTAAAAATGGACATGGAAATGGACCCAAGTATTGACTGAATGTTGTTAAATTGGAGTCAACCTCTTGGGTATTTTATCTACATTTTGAACTTTAGTGACAAAATGAGATTCCTAGAAACATTTCACATTAAACTAGGAAGATTGATTCCCCCTTAAAGAAAGGTCCTATCGACTGTCACCAATTACAAAGAGGCCATAATTTTTTCCCATTTAAAAACCCTTCAGACATTTTCTTCCGTCTGTTTCCCCAACTACCAAACAGTATGTTCCTGGCTTGCTCTATCTTTATACATGTACGCGTTCCTCTGTCCCACAAAATTAATTTCAATTATCACCCGTGCCATTGTGCTCCCTCCCCTCATCGATTCTCACTCTCAGCATCTCGCGCCACAACTGCTCCAGGACCACACACATAAAAAGCGCCGTTTGTGGGAGTGTGCGCGCCGTTCGAATGTGTCACCCTGGCCTCAGACACAGCGGGCACCTTCGCCACCATGATCAACAAAAAATATGAGCAGTGGCAAACAATTACCCCCTTAACGAGGGATTAATTGTGTCAAGATGAAGTGAGGTCAACACAGAGGTCGGGTGAGGCTGCCCATTCCTAATGTGTTTATTTTCATTAGTTAGAAAGATTAGTCTTTCCCCTTGCTGCATCGCTGTCCATTGATTTCCGCCCCTTTGTCATTTTTAGAGACCGAACGAGAGTATGTGGGCCCCTTTGCATGCATTAATGTCCATGTGCATGCTGCTCAAAGTGATATTAGGAGTGCTTGATCATAGAGCTGGCTATTGACATGTGCCAGATCAATATTATAAATGCCTTTAACTGTGGCAGTTAATCTCATTTGTCATTAATGCCAGTGGAGGCATGGAAAAGAGTGCTCAGAAAAGTGACAAACATATCAGTCTGTTCCAACACTCACTTCCCTCACTGGCCTCTAAGTGTGTCATCATCCAGGATTATGACTTGAGGCAAAGCTCGGTCATGATTAGCTGGGACGGTGTTGTCGGTGGTAAGGAAATAAAAGAATTTGCTTGAGTGGGGGAAAAAAATGACCGCCTTTCTGTATTTTTATGTTTGATTTGTGGATAAAAGCATTGGACAGATGTCGTTGCTATCGAAACGGTTCATTTTGTCTGGTAAAAACAGAAGCCACACAAAATAGAATTGAATACTTTGAACATTTGTACCCACCATAAAAAATGAGATTTTTTTTTGTCTGTGATGAAACTACTTTCAGGTGCATTTTAACCCTTTAACTTTTAGTGTTGATATTCTTTCGGCTATCCTAACTCTTCAACCATTAATGCAGTCAAATTAATGTTAGTAAATTCTGAAGCAGAGAAAAAAAAGCAGCCTTGCACTGATACGCAACCCTTTATGTTAGAAACGGTTTGCATTTCCGGGCAAGGCCTCCCAGATGTGGTATTTCTGTCATGCATATAGTTTACTGATTACAGATGCAAGATGTGCAGTCTTTGTAGCTCAGGATATATGTTCCCGAATAAAACATCAGATGTCAAGACAAAAGTTAATGACTAGCCTGGTTGAATGATAATAGCCCTCTGCCTTCTGTCTTGATCTATATATAAAACACAATTTGTGAATTAATTTTATTAGTCATCTTGAATAAGCAGAGTTTTTTGGCTTTGATTCCCACATTTAAGAATACCATTAAAGAACACTAAAAAAAAGGTCATCCTTATTGTTATATTTTTAACATCTTGCTGCAAATGGATCATAGGCTGTAAAAGGTGCGTGTGTATTGGTTGCATTTCTACTATTCGTTACCGGAAGCCATGTTCTGACAAGATAGCGAGAACAGGTTTAAATGAGCCCAACAAAAACCACACGTTGGGTCTACATGGAGTCATTGGCCGCAACTTACTGGATAATGACATACAGCAGCTCTGGTGCAATTATCTTTGTAGAAAAACTAAAATTATTGTAGAATTGTTAGGTTTTTATGCAAAAGGATTCTTCTGAAGACTTCTGTCACATAAAAACGGACTAGATGTGCTTCTAGAGTTGGTATCTCAACCACTTTGAGGCTTAAAGTTGTTAAAATTCAGACACATAAGTGACCATTTTCATTTGGAATTGTACTAAGTTGATATTGCTTTAATATCAGGCCATAAACAGATTCAATTTTAATGAAATTTTACTTAATGTTATCATATAGAAGCTGTATTATGTTAGTAGTGTAACCTTTTCATTTTGCATGTCTGAAAATCCAACATCTCTGTTAGAATCTGAACAAATGTATGTCAATCCAAGCACACGGTAGCAGACTTTTTATTTTTAATTTTTATCCAAGTTTGTGTACATATGCATATTGATAAGTGCACACAGAACCATCTTTAGAGATCTGTTTAACATTTTCTTAGCGTTCTTTTTGCTTTCTCCTTTTGGCAATCACTTATTTTTCTTTTCGAGATGCAGCAGCTATTTATAGAGAAGAAAGGAGAAACCTTCAAAGCGGATTCCATAAATCAAAGCTGTCTCCATTCGTCTCCCTTCATGATGTCCTCCTATCCAGCAATTATTAACTTAAATAGGGAGACAGGGAAAGCCCCAGAAGAAATCCTGGTCCTTCTACTTCCCCAGAGATGGAACAGGGGAAGAAAAGCCCAGCAGGAGCACAGACGAGTGGGAAAAAGTGTTGGGATGTGCAAAAAAGGAGTGTATGAAAGCTGGGAAGTGCACACGTTTATTTTTATTTGCATAAAATCTAAAACCTGCTCCACTGTGCATGTGCACGTGCACATGCTGGCTTGGGGGTGTCACTCACCTCGGGGTATGACGTGTTGATGCGACACTCATTGTCCCTGCAGCGGCTAATGAAATTACAACAAGGCCTTAGAGGTCCATGTTGAGAAAGCCTGTGAGGTGCCGGCACCTCGAACTTGAGTTCACGTGCTTTTTTTCCATCTTCATGAGATTCCTATTTAGCAATCCTTTTGTAGCTAAATGTACATCTTAAATTTAGCATCTTTTTGTCAGGACCCAAAATGGAGGAGACTGGGCTTGGTGGCAGGATCTTGATCCGTTGAGACCAGAGACGACACCTAAATAACACACGCTTTTTCTTAAAATAAGAATTCTTGGTAAGACCATTTTTCTTGCCAATGGGGTAAGAATTTTTAACTTATTCCATTACACTTTTGTTGCTGTAAAATGCTGCATATCAACGCAAGGTGACTTTTATCATCTTATGAATCCTCTGGAATTATGTTAATTGCATAAACGGTTGAAGAGTTATGATAGTTGAGCTAATACTCTGGTGTTTAAGAGTTAACACTTTAATCGTTAAACCCTAGGTGTGGCAAAACTATAAAGTGAACAACAAACGGGTGACGGTACAAAAAAAAAAAAATCATGTTTTATGTCAGAAACAAGACAATTAGTCTGTTTTGCTCAAATATATATAAATAATGCATTAAGAAATAGTTACGGCATGCTTTTTTCTTCTGTGAACGCTGCCATGATAAAACCAGAAAACATAAGCAGTTTGAATTAGTTATTAGTGATCGTTTCTATGGCAACCACTCTCTCCAATCAGGAGTGAGCTTGTTGGAAGTCCACACTCTTGCCATGCAAAAGCAGTCTTTGGGGGGGGATCCGCCAATCAAACTTTTTGAAAATTCAACGTGAGACCACATACTTTTATTGATGGATCTGATTGGCCAGTTTATGACGTGTATAACTTGCACTACAAAATCCCATCCCCCAATCTCTCTAAAAAATTAAAAATGTAATTACTGAGTTATAACTGTTTATTTCTCAGTAGAAGTCTATGGGATTTTGGTTTCTTGGAACCAGTGAGTACTTCCTATTTGGAACACTGGGGGATGGCTCACTAAGTCCAGTTCTCATATACAGTCAATGGGTTTTTCAGAGAAGAGGAGGTCGGAAACTGACTAAAAAATGGGCAGATATGACATGCATAATTCCGACAGGTTTATTCTTTTAAAGCTATTTATGGAGATTTTCATGAGCTGTGTAAACTTTAAAGTTGTTGTTGATCAAACTATATTTTTCCTTGAGAAAAAGCGCTCCAACAATGGAACAAACAGCATGAAAACAAAATTTAGTTCAACGACTTACTTGAGTCACACGGTTGTATCTGCTTTCGGTACCACTCTCCCAAAAAGCACCTGCTCTGCTTCTGTTGATCCTCTATGTCAGCATTTGGGGGCGTAACAGAGACAGAACAAAGTGTACGCCATTGCAGAACAGGCCGTTTCACGCAGCACTAGGAGGCAGAACAGAAATGCTTTAAAGGCAGAACAGAGGGTGAAAACAGCGTTAATGATCGTATTTTAGGATTACCTCAACATTTTCTGTTCTTCTCATTTGGTTTGCTGACTGGTTTGAACTTTTGTTCTATTTTATTAACATATATTGAGTATATATTTTTATTGCCCTCCAAACATTTCAGGAATTATCCCTTGCATTATTTCAAATGAGACTATTTTTTTCCATTGTCCTCAGCTTACATTGCAATGATGCAATATTTTGATCTCCGCGTTATTTAAAATTCTGTCCTTTCAGAAATAAAAAATACGTTGCATGAACTACCAACTGTTATAAAATGTTCACACCGGGCTCAGCAACCCGAATAAACAGCTACTTCCAATGAACAGTCTATGTAAACGTGTGTTTTGGGCTTCCACATTCAAAACTCTTGTATTCACGTGTTGCTACGCAATTTTTTAAGCGAAGTTTTCAGGCTCTAGGTACAAAACATGGACAAACATCATGGTTGTAAAAAGTTAATCCAGTTGAACTTTGACCAATCAAGGACTTGGTAGTGATGTACTGATGGCATCTTTTTCAAAATATGCAAGTACATTTATATATAATTGGAAATAAATTCAGGCACAAAAGGGTTAAAAATCAATTTTACTAAAAAGTTAGTAATTATACATGTGATTGATTCTTCTACAGTGAGAAATATTGACCACTTCATGGGATGATTACCAGCAGTGTGAAACTATACCGGTAATTTAAGTCAACCCTAAAGAAGTTTTGGTCAAACAAGGATGTTTTTAGTATCAATCGCGAAAGGAAGTTTTGCTTTCATAAGCCTGGCTGAGACCTGTTTCCTCGAAGTGCCTGCCAGCTGAATGCTCTGAATCCTGTTTCCTGTTTGGAGACTATTTTAGCAACCGCAACTACACCTGCAGTCCGAGAGAAAAGTGCTCCATCGGTGGAAAAATGTTGAAGCTGAGAAAGTCTGAGCACTTGTTTACTCTAAAACAACCCCCACGTGCGCTCTGGGCATTTGTTTGAACACACCTGCACTTTCAAAATGAACTGAAGACGTTTTTTTCTTTTTACTTCACGCACAGACTTCTCCACTGAGGACTCCAGTCACTGAACTATTTATAAAAAAATTAAACTGTTAATACATGTTGAGCATTGAAAGGTTCTCCAACGAGATAAAGGATGAATGCTTCAAACAGTCTCCTATCAATTTTCCTAAACAGGGCAGTTGCTAATAGTATTTTAGCATATTTAGGGTTCATTACAATGTGGTTAAACAGACTATAAAGGACCCATTCTGTTTAAAAAAAATTTTTTTTAACATGTTTTCTGATGTTGGAGGACATATATATATATATATATATATATATGTATATAAGTATATATATCAGCCAAAAATGTTATTTCTGAATATTCCTTTTAATCAAGTTGTTGTGAATCAGAAGCAGACAAAAGATGCTGTTGGGAAAAGAACGCAACCTTCCTGCTCCGCTCCATTGTGATGCTTCCACTTGTAGACGGCTATATCCATGGAAGTCTCTGTTTTCCTTATCCGAGCTGGTACCTGGCTCAACACTGTATGGCTCACTATTTGTGTATCTCCGCTTATCTTAGATTGGGGGTGTGATGGGCTGTAAGCAAGCGGGAGAGCCTGTAAACAGACAGCTCTTAGTAAGACTACAAATCCCGAAATGCCACCTTGTGTTGACCGACATGCAAGTTTTTCAGAAAATTTTGCAGGTGGCCACGCAGCCGCTAATAGGGAAGCAGCTGTTGGATTTTTACATGCATTTTTAATTAACATTTTTCTGCGACCGGACGATTTTTTCAGACGATAGACGATGTATGAATGTCTTCAGACGGCAGCTGTCCATATCAAGCGCCACCTGACTTCTGCCATCTTCATTAATGACTACGCCAACAACTTAAAAATAAAAGAAATCAGGTGGCGGTATGAAATCTTGATGATTCTCCCCAACGCCCAGTGGCAGTTGTATTTGTGACTGCAGCCTAACAGAGAAGGGCAGGGGGGCATGCCGGTAAAGAAGTACTCTATGAAGAAATTCGAAAAGCTTCTAAACTCCAGTTGAGAGTACACTAAGAAAAATAAAGCAATTTGTAAAGTAAAACAAGGTGATGTACACGTTTGCAAGCATTCTTTATAAGTCAGAGCAACACTTTCATCTTTGCTAAAGTATGATAAGATTCCATTCAGAATCTGTTACAAACATAATTAAATAAGAGAAATAAATTAAAGATTTTTTTTTGGGACACAAAGTGTTCAGTGCTTCTGATCTCCCAAAACATACTTTAAAAAATTGATTGAAAGAATTTAGATTTTAGAAAATCCAATTTAGGTTTTAGGAAGTGCATTGCTGCAAGGCCTAATCTCACTCAAAGAGACATATGTGGGGAAAAACTCCTTACACTTCCGTTCCTGTAAAAATAACCTTTTATACTGCAGCAAAAGCGATTTGCTCTATAATGGTTAAATACAATGTACACATTTAAAGGTGATGGCATTTTTCTTCTTGCAATTTTTCTTGCACAGTTCAGTTTGTTGCACTTAAGGCTTTACAGCATTATATTTTTTTCTTTTTGACAAAATTACCAACACAGAGGCTTTCAGTGAGGTGCTTTTTTTTAAAAGTCAGCATTTGTCGTTTTTATTATTCAAATGCACAAAATTGATTTAGTTAAGGCAAGAAAAAAAAAAGATTTTCTCAGGAAGGATCAAATGTGTAAACCAGAGGCAATAATTGTTTGAATTTTGCTCCAACAAAATATTTGTGCTAAACTAAATGAACTAGGGATGTATTCAGACTGGAAAAGTCCGTTGGTCTGGTCCAAGTCCGCTTAATTTGGTGCGGATCGAGTCCTGAACATTCCGTTTGGTCTGTGCTTGAATTATCTGGAGAAAAAAACTCTGGTTCAACCAAATGACTCCATCTGAATACACCGTAAGAAAAGAATTAGGCTACCTCTGAATTTCCTTACTCCCTGACTAATAAAAAACTTCAGGACTATATAGTGTCCTGGATTTTAAAAGCAATTCGGACACTGTGCTCACAACTTTTTATTTTAAACGCCATATATGATGTCACAGATTTCCCCAAGTAAAAACCTAATAAATGTGACTATTTTATGAAGACTATTTATGGAATCTCTGTGTTTTGATGATGAAAATTTGGTGGGTTTATGAAAAATAAATTAATATACTTTTTTTTTCCACAAAAAAATTGTTTAAATGCAATGCATTGTGGTCTATATTTGCCAATCTAGTGAGCATCAATGCACACTAGTTTTTTTGCAGAGGCTTCTGGGAAATTTCTAGGCATTGGATTTTGAATTTGTGGATTCTGGAGTGAAAAAGCATAATTATTCTAGAACCGGCCCAATTTGGCGATTGCACATTTCCAACAATTCCCCACTGTTTGAACAGCTGTCTGCAGTTTCTAAGTGAACTATCAACCGTGATGTGTGTGCTCATACTAAGCAGTAGATTTTTGTTGTATGTGGCAGACAGCTATAAAATTTAAAAATCTTGTGGCACCGACTTTCCTTAAACTGCCTCCAAATGCAGCAAATTATTTTTCCTAACAGCCTAATACCGTCATCACAGGGTCATCATTATTACTCACTCTGAAGCCAGTATGAGAATCCGGTTGGAAGCTATTTAATGACTAGCTAGCTGTGCTATTGCCTTGCAGAGAGGGATGCTAAGAGGTCACTTTTGGGTTAGCTGAATTCCAGATATAAAAACCATTATTTTTTCTGTCTAGTGCAGAAAGATGACTTGAATATAATGTGATGTATGTGAGTAATACTAGTGTATGAATATGAATGCTGGCTTGTGTACCAGCCATTTCCAGCAGTAATTACATTGTCCTATCTTATTCAGTGGCTGCACCTTTTATTGTGTGGTACCTCAGCTTTCCGGGAATACCAGGATTGTTTGCTTGTACCAGGAGGTGATATTCCAAAACAAAACTAACATTGCCTGTCTTTTGTGGCTTGCCTTGCAATTGTTGAATATGTAAATGCACGTGTTGAATATCTCTTGGGCTACAAATGGGTTTTTTGGTGCCTTTTTTCAGGACGTGCAAGCTATAAAATACTGCAGGCCAGCTGTCTATGCAGTTTTTTGAGGATTAATTGGTTACGTTTGAAGAAAACAAAACACCTTCATAGCCATTATGACCCAACGATATTACTAGATGTGTGTGTTTTCCACTATTCTTGAACGAAAGCGACACCATGGACCCTGAATGCAATTAAGAACCTGTCAAGCACCCTTCCTCCCGCCCCAAACACGTGCCCTCACACACAAACAAACCTAAAAGCTCCTTGCCTCTGTAGACTGCTGTCAACATGTTCAGGAATGTGCTTAACAGGTTTTCTTGAACGCCTCTTTAGCATACAGTGTTGAAACTGGACTGTCGCGACCCAATACTAGCGCATGTGCTCACAATTGGAAGAGACTTGGTGCGAAATGTCTGAACTGTGCATATCTTGCGAATCTCGCTCCAGGCTTTTTGCTTTTTCTACAGCTCTATTTTAATAAATAGAAGACTTCAACCAAATCTGAATTGCTTCCCTACCCCTACGGATTCTCCCAACCCCTACATTTATCCTTTTAAGCTGAGAAATATGGAAAGAAAGGGTCTTCAAATTCAGACGTTTCCACTGCTTGAAGACTTCATCAATAGTTGCTGGCCATCTACACTGGTGTGTAGCTGCGCTAGGAAAATACATAACAACATCGGTTTGATAAAAGTCACGCAAAAACATGTCCCTCATACTTTATTGCACCTGCACCATTTGTAAATGCTAACTGTTTCTATGGATCCTGGATTCACTTTTCTCCCCCGATTGGACCGTCCAATTAAGGTTTTGGCTTTTAAGAAATTAAAGGAATAAACCACTATGTAGGGATATGTCGCTTCTGAAATGGCTGCACCACAGATGCCCCAGCCTCCAAATATCAGGAAGACATTGTAAACAAAGACAGATGCTGCAGTAAACTACACAAAACAGAAGGCTTTTTTTTTCTTTGTGAATCCAGCTAGAAGCCCAGAATTGGCCAAATTGAGACAGACGCTATTTTGGGGGTTTTGAAGGTTTTATGTTGTGAGCAAGGGCAGGGAGGGGTTTGTGTCAGTTGGCTGCACCAATAAAAGCACTTTGATCACAAAGGATGATAGGAGACAAAGATCACAATGCTGGCTCCTCCCAGAGATGCCTCTCAAGCTTCATCTTTCTTTTTCTCTGTATCCCCACTTCCATGGAGCACTCACTCAATTCCCTGAACCGTCACAGTAAATGGCTATCTTAGAGTAAATTTATAACTGCCACTTCTCCTGACAATCAAATCCTATCACTAGATTCTCACCGTCTATCGCTTTGGCCCCTATGAGTAGGGGTGAAGGGGAGGAGGAGGGAGCAGTATGAGGAGGCTGGAGGCTGGCGTAGCTGATCGACTCTATTTGTACACAATTGATGTGCAGGTAGTAAGCAGTGCCCATTCCCTGCCTCATTTTTATCTCTCATTACCGGACTTTTATGCGCCAACTTACCTGTTCTTTTTGTTGTTCTTTAATTAATACAGACTTTCTGAATCTAAATAGCCCTCGCCAATTTTGTTGTCACTACATCTTGATTAGTACTTGGACTTAACTTGACCGATGATACTCTATAGAGTTCTAAAGTCTTAAAGCCTGAAGTGTGGGTCAACCATATGACTGGACTTAACTCCATCCAACCAACCCATTCCATAATTGAGCAAGACATTTTAAACTGAAGGTTTTGTTGACCATTGAACATCAGAAAAGTATTTTTGACACCAGGCTATATGAACATAAAAGTTTTTATTGTTCACCTTTTTGGCAAGTCCCGTCAGGGATACGGCAGATCAGCTTTCAATGATCTGCAGACGAGGTTTTGCCCTTTCTGACCTTGTATTTAATCTGGGCTGGGGACAGGTACAGGGAGATTTAAACTTCAGAGCCCCACAGTGGTTACATGGTCAGGCAGTAGCGTGAAGGGTTTGCCACACTGGAATAAGCTCATTGAACCTCCTGGGAAGCGATCCCAGTCTTCTCCACCGAAACGTCCTCCGACTAGTATTTAAAGTCCCACTTCCCTCATCTTTTGATCTTTTTTAAAAATATTCATAATTATTAATTATTTATTTTTTAATTATTATTATAAACTATTTTTAGTCTAAATCTAAATATTTATAATTTTCTAGGACATAGTTTCTGCAGAGCGGCAGTAGTTCATTAGAAATTCATCACCAAGTTATGGGCTTGAAAGTTGTTTTGTGTTAAGAAAGCCCTCCCCCATTTCCCAACATCTTTCTGTTTAAATGTTCTCCTGCCAGCTCGCAAACCTCACAACCCCAAGCTAACATTAGCGGTGCAACAAAAAAGGCAAGCAATACTGGAGCTTTTCCAAGTTGTACACTTTTAAAGCCAGCTAAGACGAGGAAATGAAGACGTTCATGAATCTATTGTTCTGCAAGTGAATGCATCAGAATGTAGCAGATTTCTTTATAAATTTCCTCCATTATGAGAAAATGCTACAAGAACATGTTAAAAACACCAAAAACACTATTTTAATTGGAGCGGACCTTTAGGGAATTGCAAACATTTCTTGGTTGGCTTTAAAATCAGAAAATATAGGGGCTTGGATTGCTTTTTAAAATCTGCTTTCATATTTTTTCATTGCTTCTCTCCCCATAACCACTCTCTTTTTTGTGGACTGGCCCGTTTTAAAGCCTCCTTCACTTACCTTCATTTGATATGCCACTCATAATGATCAGATGGGGGAATACCACCCTTACCCTGTCTCCCTGCATAATTTCCTCCTTCTCTTCTCTTCACACTGTCCCCTGTCAGGATGTCAAGCTGTTGCAAAATAGAAAAAATCAATTGCTTGTGAATCCTCTGAAGGCTGTGTGTATAGACACAGCATTCACATTTTAAGGCGCACATGTTGTGTATACTTGGTTCTGTGTGTAATACTGTACCAGGAGACAGACCGAAGCTGGGGGAACGTTTGTCTCCGCCTGTTACTTTTGCCGTCAGCCAGCGGACATGACAGCTAATGCGGGTGAGAGGCAAGCGTTGGGTTCTTAGGACGAAAGCAGGAATGAGCACAGAGACAGATGACTCCTTTATGGTTAGGCCTTTACAATAGGAATGGAGAGAGTTGTAAATGCAAAGATGGAAAAAACAATGTCTTGTTACAGTTTCAAATCCCACCAGGCATTCTTGTCCAGTCAGCTTCTTTCAACCTCAATTAAGAGACCTGATGTTACCACTGGTTTGTGAGGCAAGCATAACCATATACAGGTAATAAGGGCTAGAAGGCAAATACAACTTTCAGCAAATTACTTCAGAAAATCAAAACTAAATGTTTAAGATTATGTATGGGATAATGTCTGACGAGGTGTCCATTATCAGAAATTGACGGACGATGCAGAGACATGAACTGTCTGACACAAAGTAGAGGACTGTTGCTTCCATGAAGTCCATTAATTTATCATGATGGACAACTCAAAGAGCATCCTCCCGCTTATATCATGGTCACTTACATAAAAAAAAAAAAATTAAATTAAATCAGTTTTTTGTACTTTAATCTTTTTTTTTTTTTTAGGTTTCAACAGTTTTTGCAAATTTCAGAAGGGCAGTTCACCTCTTACCACTTTTTTTGACCAGAAGATGAAGCGAAAGTTTATTTCAAAGAAATGAAAATCCACAAGTAGTTTCCTAGATCTCTTTTATTACAAGAAATATCCACCATTAACTGCCTTGTTGTTGTGATTAACTGTGGAATAACATCTGTCTACCAATGTTCCAAGTTTGTGTTGTTCTATACTGGCACTTAGGCCAGCGAGATAAAATAGAACACTCAAGCTATGTGACCAGAACTTCTTTTTTAGGTTTCCTCCACCACATTTTAATGGACATCCTGCAGCCAATCAGAATCAAATATTTACCCAGACCATGGTATAAAAATGTGCATTTTTCAATAGAAATCAGATCATATATTCACATCTTGAAATGCTATGACCCCAATCAGCTGTTTGTCCAATTTGCCAAATCCATAGCTTATAGTTAAGACTTTCATTTGCACACATTCAAATATATATATATATATATATATATATATATATATATATATACACATTGTGGTCATCCTTTAGACAGTGCAGTATCTGTGTTGTCTAACTTTAACTCCAGTGTTGACATTCTTTCATCTACTGTAACTCTTCAACTGTTTATGCAATGTACATAATTCCAGCTGACTCTGAAGCAGATGCAACACTTTACAGTAGTGAAGTGTTTACCTGATCAACCTACATCAGCTGATTCTGTTGCACAAAAAAGCAACTTTGTGCTGATATGTGACATCGCTTTTCTTCATGTCAGAATTAGCTGATTTACATTGATTGTGTAAATGGTTGAAGGGCTAGAGCGTGTTATTTCATGTTACCGGCGACTTCCCTGGTTTTAAATGTTTCAAATCCTCACGTCTGAGTGAGATGACTCGTTTTACTTGTGACCACAAGTGGTTCTTTTGTCTCTGTGATGAATCATTTCTGTGGATTTAGTCATGTATTAAGTCAACACTAGAGTAGTGATTAGGGAAAATGGCAAGTTTACTTCAGTCAATGACCATTTTAGGACCCTATGGACCCTAGGGATATATATCCCTTAATAGTTCACTTTTCTGTTCCAATCATGAAACTACAATTTGCATATCCAAATACAGCTTGGAAGATGAAACACAATGTTGTGGTTAAAGTAAATCTGTAGATGGTAAAATTGTAAAATAAAACAAACAAAACAAAACAAAAACATTTTACTTTTAAAACGCCTTTCTTAGAAGGCCCAAAGTGCTTCACAGTCACAGTCACATTCACCCAGACACACACACATTCACACACTGATAGCAGCTCCGCTGCCAAACTGACAGGCGCCAACCTCTAACCATTAGGAGCATTGTGGGGTACAGCGTCTTGCCAAAGGATAGTAGGACACATTGGCGTGCAGGGGCAGGAACTGGTCTTCCAACCATGGCCGCCACACAAAAAAGATTTAAAAAATAAAGGAAGAAATAAGGGCTTTAGAGTCAACTAAATGTTAGAATGTGTAGTTAAAGTAAATAAACGTGGCTGAAGTAAAAAACAATTAAATGGAAAGTAGTCTTTATCTGTGTGGATTACACATCCTTCCATCACTTTCAGTTTTTCTTAAAGGAGTGGAAAAAACCGAAGGATTTGTTTTTAAGCTGGGCATCAAGCCACATTTCCCAACCCTTTGGCAGGAGAGGCAGCATTGGATGACGCTAAACTGACAAATACGGACATATCCACAGCTCATGACTTTGTTACCAGGAGGATGTGTCGACTTGGGAATTAGAACTTTGAAGCGGCCAGGACAGCTAGAAGACAAAATCTAAAACATTTTAGGATGTGTATTGTGTGACAGATTTAAAAATTGAGAAAAAAAATGTTGTTTTTGTGTGCTTTGCTTGAAGGTTTATGCAGCTGGTTTAGTCAGAAATAGAAAAGAACACAAAATAAAATAAATCCAATTCAAAACAATAACAGTTTTAAGTGTTATTAATCTGATGTCTGCGCAGAAAAAACAGTTACACAACATGGTAAGACTAATGGATTTTTTCAATGGCAGAGAAGGCTCCTTTTGTGTCAGAGACCCAGAGGCCGTAGCTACAATGAATTGTGACAAAGCCTAATTCCTTTGGAATTACAGTACAGTCGATAAAGGAGCAAACGGTCCGACAATGACCTCCAGGATAGTGTTATTGACCTATTTTGCATACACACTGGGTTAGAGAATGGACAAGCTCTTTATTTGTGCTGTTATTTATTGGCTCGCAACATGACTGTAATGCCTGTCCAGGGACTAGATTGGAGTGCAGTTATAGATTATCATGATTGCCTGTTATTAATGTGTGTGAGTGTGCATCTGTGTGTAGGGACGCTCAAATGCTGGCATGACAGAAATTACTCACAGGATTTCTGTTTGAATAAAGCAGACAGGGACAGTCTTGAACACATTTTTATTGAAATAGTATATTGCTAGTTCAACCTAACTTCAAGGACAAAACTGGCCCTGCGGCAGCTGCCGAACACCGCATAAATTTTAGATGTGTCTGTGCGCTGTGCTGCACTTTACTCAAGACATAATTATAGGATCAAAGTGGTAAACATTTACAAGATATCACATTCAATGACCCATATTTTTCAAGACAGAATAAACTACACCCAAGTACTTTTTCTTAATGGCGCTGAACTATTAACTCAAACTTTTTAAAATGCATTCATCCATATTTTCCGCACTATAAGGCTCACTGTCAATGAATGGTTTATTGTCAAACTTATGTCATATATAAAGCACACCGTACCAAAAGGAGCATTAAGTGAGAAAAAAAGAGTCAGAGATAGGTCCATCAGTCTACTAGATTTTATTAACTATATTCGCAGTAACTCTAGGCCTTGTTTGTGACATGCTACACTTTAGCTATGTTAGAAGCGTTAGCCGTGTTAGCATATTCACAATACCTATAACACCCAACCTTGTTTACAACACGTAAAAAACCAGACTGATACAGCTAAAGCAAACTTGACTGTAACAACACTAACTGATTACCTTTTTAGTAACGTAAAAAAAAAAGCAGTCTAACACCTCTACACATTTGTCATGAATTAGTCTCCTATCTCTCCCTCCAACCAATCTCCAGAGTATTGCCTGTCTCCTGAACCTCATCTTCACTCCATTTCCCATCAGCCTCTACCTGCTGTTCCCAGATCTCACCAGCTGTTTATCATCTAAGCAATCACTACAAACAATTAAAAGCAGGCACCGGGCTATGCTCGGTTCGAAGTCTTGTTATGGTTTTCTCCTGCAATTCTGAGCATTCCCTCCAGCATACCCGTTCTCGTCTTCAGCTTGCCTCGACACCAGTGAGTCTTTGGCTATTGCCTGCCTCAGCCTATGACAAACTCCTCGCCGCGTCTGACCCTCGCCTGCTCATTACCACTGCTCTACCTCAGCCTTTGACAAACCCATGCAATTCCTGACCGCTACCAAGCTCACCACAAATTCTCCAAGCTTCCTAAATAAGAACACTGCATATGGATCCATCTGCCTCTGACTCGTTGTTACAGCATTAGTGTACTCACAATAACACCCAACCTTGTGTGTGACACACAAAAAATAGGCTAATACCTCTATAGCAAACATTACTGTGACTACGTTAACGTCCAACCTTATTAGTAATGTAAAAAAAAGCACAGTCTGACATCGCTACACATTTGCCGCATTAGCATATTCAAAATACTTGTAACTTACAACCTTGTAAAAAAAAAGATTTTGCTAAAATAAAGGTTACTGTAACTATGCCAACTTGTTTAACACGAAAGAAAAGCACAGTTCGAGTTCGCAACACAGTAGCGTTTGTGTATTCACAATAAAGCTAGCCAAACATTTAGACAGAGCACTGTGTACCTCTCAAAATTGCTTAAACATCAGTAAACACAACTATAAATAATCCATCTATAAGGCACTGCAGATTTAAGGGTGCATTGTTATTTTTCTTTTTTTTTTATTAAGGCTTTTAAGTGCGCCTGTAGTGCGGAAAATACAGTACTACTTGCTTTACTGAGATATAACCTTTTTTATCAGAACAAAAAAAAAGAGCAGCTTTTTGCTTCTCAATCTCTTCTCATTGACTTGTCATTGCCCTGATTTAGTTTCAGTGTCACATAAAAGAACACCAATTGGCAGAAATGTGCCTCCAAATTTCCCCTTAAGAGAGAAGCTCTTTTTTACACTGTCAGCAATGTTTGTGATTTTTTTTTAACATGTGACTGGTAAGAATGCTTATGACAGAACAGAACACCACAGAAACACAAAACTGTAGATTTCCCAAGACGGAAAAAAAACGCAAATTTAAATGCCATCAGTGGGACACGACAAACATAGCTCACAAAAAAGCATAGGCTTTAACAATGCAAAGATTGTCTGATTTCACTGTGATAAGATTTTTTGTGTGTCAATTATCAAAATGCTGTGTTGTAAGTTATTTAAGGAGAAGTCTAATGGCTATTTCCTCCTGTTTCTTTGTTCTTTTCCATTCCTCCATCTAGGTTTTTGCAGGTACATGATATCTCGGTGGGATTAATTGCTCATTTAGTAACTCTTTTTCAAATTTCATGGTTGAGAGGATATCCAAATTAGCTTTGCCATCATAGTTCACTTCTTCCACTGGGGCTCCAATGACCAAACTGTGGTGCAGAACAGTCATCCAATTGTCCACTTAAAACTTTTAAGAAGGGTGGGTCTGCAGCTTGAGATCATTGTCCATTTTTTGGTTGAGTGTTGGCTAGCCGCATTAGCGTGAACTGTTGTGGGAAGATGGGGCAGATTCTCCAAGATTGAGGTATACGAGCCCTTGTTATTGTGGAGACTATTTATTTCTGAGTAAATTAGAGTTTGACTGAAAGCACCACGGGGTACCAAATGGACCCAATCGATGCCGGTCTGATGGGCTCAGGGAAGGGCGGCAGGGTGAAAGGGCTGCAGCTAAGCGACAGTTATTATTCAGATGTGGATGGTACAGCAACCAGCGCGCTGGAATCAAACTAATAGTCTGGGAAGGTGCAGTCAATGACTTTTTCTGATGCTCAGATGCACTGATATTTCTAAACATCCCCCTCTCCCTGTTTCCCTCTTCTAGCTGACTATCCTTTCATGCTGACATATTCTGATGACTTGTGTCATTAAAGCCAACGTCCACCGAGGAGGTAATTAGCCAAAGTATGGCATTAATTCGCAGATAGATCCCCTCACGCCTGCCGGGGTGATACTTGCTTTTTGCAAACACTCTGGTCTCCTGCTGTCCCCTGTTCCACACATGGTGGGCATTAACCTTCTTAGACTTGCTCATTTGTCTATGATGGGATCATGCTCTGTTGTTCACAAGCTTTGCCTCGGTTTTTCAGCCACTTGATTGACCCTGTAAATGCCAGAGCTCTATGGTTACAGGGGTGAACCACAAAAAAACGAAGGAACGTAGCAGATGAAAAGTTTCCATGTACAGAGGTCCCCTTGCTTCTATGAGTACATAAAAAACAAAGTGTCACATTGAAGTCATCTTGTCTATCCTTGACATTTCAATTTTGAAGCCCTTTGAAGCAACTAAGTGATTTCTGCTCAGTGTTGACCAACAGGTCATCCCTTTGTCCCCCTCTGCCCATCAGTATCCTCCTAAACAAACAAATCACTGCTGCTTTGCCAAAACAAAATGGCCTCCATCAGTGCGGGAACAGTGACATCTCCATCTGCTGTCAGACAAACCATTAAAAGTGCAGGGCAAAATTTCAGCCCTGTCAGTGCATATAAAGTCGCTAATTTCTCTCCATCAGCACAGTCTACCACTTCTGCAAAGCAGAGATACACTCAATCTAAAAACGAACTCCCATAGTGAACATTTTGATTTCATTACCACCCACCACTGAATATTCATATACTTTTTTTTTTAACCTGCTCTGCTAAGACACACCTCGAATCAGCAGGGTGTCATGCATTATTCATAAGTGAAAGGCAATGGTGTATGGTCTAACACACTTTATTGGGGTCCTGGGTAACTGGGTCTCTTCTTCTTGATCCATTAATGATCCATCTTTTCCCCACGGTAAAGGTGAGCTAAGCTCCCACCTCTTCTACAAGACCTAAAGGTCTTACAGGAACTATTCATCTGATTTAATTGTTCTTGTACGGACCTGATCGTGGGAATAAAAAAAATATATTAAAAAAACTGTTGGAGGCGCACAGACAATAACAGTCATGAATTTCATTTAACCTCAGTATAGGAGTTGTGCAAATTTGATGTCCATCAAGTGAGGTCAGAGCAATTTCATACTCACTGTACATATGCACTCTCTAATCACTTTATTAGACACACCTGTCCAAGTCCTTGTTAATGCAAATTTCTAATCAGCCAATCATATGGCAGCAACTCAATGCATTTAGGCATGTAGACATGGTCAAGACAGTCTGCTGCAGTTCAAACTGAGCATCAAAATAGGGAAGAAAGGTGACTGAAGTGATTTTGAACGTGGTTGTTGGTGATCCACTGGGATTTTCACCCACAACTCTCTCTAGGGTTACAGAGAATTGTTGGAAAAGAGAAACTATCCAGTGAGCAGCTGTGCTGTGGGCGGAAATGCCTTGTTGATGTCAAGAGGTCAGAGGAGAATGGTCAGACTGGTTCCAGATGATAGAACAGCAACCGTTACTCAAATAACCACTGGTTACAACTGAGGTCTGCAGAAGAGAATCTCTGAACACACAACACATCCAACCTTCTCATCCAGGCAGATGGGCTACAGTAGCAGAAGAAAACACCAGTGCCACTCCTGTTAGCGAAGAACAGGAAACCGAGGCTACAATTCACACAGGCTCACAAAAATTGTACGATGGATAGGAAGAACATTGTCTACTCTGATTAGTCTTGATTTCTGCTGGGACATTCAGATGGTAGGGTCAGAATTTGGCATTAACAACATGAATACGGGGATACATCCTGCCTTGTATCAATGGTTCAGGATGGTGGTGGTGGTATAATGGTGTGGGGGAGATTTCCTTGTCACACTTTTGACCCCTTAGTACCAATTGAGCATGGTTACAATGCCACAATCTACCCGAGTATTAATGCTGACCACGTCCATCCCTTTATGACCACAGTGTACCCATCTCCTGGTGGCTACTTACAGCAGGTTAAGGCTCCATGTCTTAAAGCTGGATTCATCTCAGACTGGTTTCTTGAACACGACAATGAGTTCACTGGAGTCAAATAACCTCCACAGTAACCAGATCTCAATCTATTAAAGCAGCTTTGAGATGGAACCGTAGATTAGCATCATGGAATTTCAGCCCACAAATCTGCAGCAACTACGTAGTGCTGTCATGTCAATATGGACCAAACTCTCTGAGGAATGTTTCCAGTACCTTGTTGAATCAGTGCCACAAGGCACTAAAAGGTAATAAAGAGGCCGGCAAGTGTAAACAAATAAGAGCTCATTTTTGATTTGCAGCCAGTAAAATATACAATGGGAAAACTTGCACAAATCTGGTTCAATACAATAAATCTATTCCTATAATCCAAGTTTATGTGTTCTAGACAGATATACAAGATGAAAGGTATGCAGGTATTACATCAGAACAGTTTATCAATGGAAGACATTGTAGAACTAAGGACTGAATCTAAAAAATGTCACTCACCAAAATGAAAGGAGAGTCTTCAAACAATTTCAAGACAATACTATTAATCTTAAGGGATTCTATAACCTGATAATCTTTGTCACTAAGTATATTGATAGCAGTTAATATTATTTCTACGACTATTTCAGACTTTCTTGTGAATTTGCATCTTCTTTATATTGACTTTTATGACTAACAGACAGAGATATAAAACTTTTACAACTCATTATAGTTAACTGTGCCATAATTCACCTTTAGGTGGAGGCACTTTAATTGGCAGGAGCATGTGAGGTGTGACACATTTTTCTCTGAAAAGGCTTTCGGCTTGGGCTTTCCAACTGTCTTCTTCTTGCCAAAGCCAGGAAGAGCAATATCAAACACTAACAGAGACCAGCATTGGGGGTGGGGTGTCTTTAGGAAAAAAATATCTAGTTGATTGGGATATAGACTCTCCACCATATGTGTCTACATATTTGTCCAGCCTGACAAAGGCTGTAGCCTGTATTAGTCTCATTGGTATTAAAAGCTTTGTCCAGAGTTCCACTTTGATTTTCTGACTTGAGCCACACTGTGAGCATTTGCTAAAGCGCATTAATCTGTATTTGCTCTGTTCATCCTGATTTGATAAAAAAGAGGAACTTTTAACTTTTTTCCTGATTTAATTTTTTTATTGTATTCTTTTTTATTAAAAAAGAAAGATCTCGAACACAGAAGTTGTTTTTCTCTATGCAGTGGGGAGCGAAAGTTTGGGCACCCGAGGTAAAATGTTATTACAGTGCATAAAGAGCCCAAGGAAAGATTGAAAATCTCCCAAATGCATCAGTTTACAGATAAGACATTCTTTTAATATGTCAAAATATTAGACTTTATTTTTATTGTTTACCCTTTCAAAATAACAGAAAACAAAATAATGGTGGGCAAAAAAGTTTGGGCACCCTGCAGATTTAATAGTAAGCACCGCCCCCTTTGGAAAAGCAAAGACCAGACAGTGTCATGGATTGTTCACAAATAGCATTTGCAAAGACCAGATGAAATATATAAAAACATATAGAACATAAATCAATGTTTAAACTTTAACATCTCCATTTCTAAAAACCGAGAAAACACCAGATATGTGTCTAAATATTGCAAGGCGATTTTTTTTTTTTTGTGTGATATCAGCAGAAGTCGGCCGCAACTAACTAGGAAAAAACAACAATCTGAACCTGGAAGTCGACTTTAGGACTTAAAACAAGAAGGAAAGGAAAAGTAAACAATTTTAAATGCTGTTTTTCTGTGACTTACAAACAGGTAAAGAAAGGGCACCTTTACTGGTAACAGCAATGGATGTCAAATGTACTTCGTATTTGATATTGACTGTCAGTCCTGTGCTGTGCCTCTTTAGGTCAGGTCAGATATAGATAAGTTTCTGATATTGGAGAAGCAGCTAAGTTTTTGCCCCCAAATCCCTTGAAAGATTGTCCTTTTTGCCATTTGATTCGTTTTATTATTGTAATAAACTGCAACACCTGCATTTCAGTCATTTCGGAGCAGAAAACAGTCTGTTTATTTTTATTTATCGTCCTCCATTGTCCCTGACGGCCCAGACTGATTTATCTTTTACAAAGCCCCTCTTTCCTATCTGATGGAAGAGTTGATGTATGTGCAGGCACCCAAGGGGACTGCAGTGCTAACTTCCGTTCCTCCTCTGTGAGACTGGGATTTGTTTGAGCAGTGGCTTTCTACTCAATCAAATCCTGACCTTTTCATTCCTCTGACATCTAACGTCTGGACCACCAAATGCATCGGTTTTTTTTCTCTAGTAGCTACAGTGTTTGAACTGTATTGTGTCTCACCGATTCTGGGAGCAGACATGTTATCTGCAGAGGAAGTAAACAGAGCTTTTTTGTTTAAATTTGCTATTGAATTTAATCATGTATAAATGAAAACAGGAGGGGAGATGAAGTGTGTGTGGGGGGGGGGGGGGGGGGGGGGGGGGGATTATGTGGTACTGCCACTTTCCTTTTTTTTTTTTGATTGTCCACCACAGAAAGTTCACATTCAGGACAGTCAATAAGAAGGAAAACAAAATGTTAAAAATGTAAAGCGTTGAGTGGCGTTGCATGGCCCACCTGCCCTAGATGGCCATTGTTGGCGCGCCCCCACTGACTGAGTGGATGCTACAGGTCCCCCACTCTTCCCCTCTGCCCCTGCCACCCTGGTCAGAGCGAAGCATGACAAATTCAGGAAAAACACAATCCACTTTTTTCAAAGTGGCGGGTTTCTTTCGGTTTTATCTCCATAGTAACCATTTTGCTTATGTGCTTCTTAAAAGAATCTGGAAAAAATTTTTTTTTTTGGGATTTTCCTGGCAACCAAGGATTTATAATATGTTCATATCTTACATCATATCTCATTCAGCTTGAGCCAATGATTCATGTTTTACATTCTCACAGTATTCTGGTAAAAAAAATATATAACAGAAACTTTAAAAGCAACATTTTTTTCCAAGTAGCTTCCCAACAATGCTTTGAGTTAGGAGACAATAGATCAAATAGGAGGAGTTTACATTTATAGAAGGCTAAAGGTGACTTTTTTGGAAAATTCAAGATTGCAGCCTTTTTCTGAAGTCAAAGGTCAACAAAATGTTGGTTGTGGTTTTAGAATTAACCTGGTAGCATGTGTGTAAAGTTTTGTGAAGATTACTAAAACTAAAGTTTTCTTTTCCCATTTTGTGGGAAAATGTAAAGAAATTGCCAAGTCTCACACTTTGCCACAAAATTGCTGCCAAGTCGTAGGCCCTGCGGCCATCCCAAAATAATTTCAAAACTTCCTCTAGATATTCCTGACACATTTATAAGAACATTTTGGTGACATACATTCTATTGATGGTTTTGACCGGTGATGTCTCAATTTTTTGTGGGAAAAAATCTTTTTCAATGGGTACTAGGTGAGTGCAAATTTCTTATGTGGGCCGGAATGAGAAAGAGATGCATCATTCTTGTTTCTGCGTTTAAAACTTCCGTGTTCAGCTACACACGTTTATAAGTCAGTTTTCCGGGCTTTACGTCCAAAATGCACGGCCACTGATCACGCATTGAAAGATCAACCAGTTGAACTTTGACAAATCAGGAACTGAATGCCCTTTGTGTTCAAAACATAGCACTCACGCTTCTTTGAATCACCAAAAACATACCTAGTAAATTATCGTATGCTTGCCGTTCAGCCTTATCGTGGCTCAGAGGCTTCCCTTCCCGAAATGATTGTTTTACTCAAATGAACAGAATGAATATATCATGCATCCGTGGTGTAGAAAGAAGTAAATCTTTCAAATCAGCTTTTTCGCTTCTTTTTTTATTTTTTTTCCAACAAAGCAATTTCTTAGCCACCGTCCCTCTGACTGAGGGGGGCGTCTGTCATAAATTTACACCAGCAAGTGCATAAATCTCCCTTACAGATAACATCAGGTGTAGATTGACGAGAGCTCCAGAGCAGCGGGGACATGGCTAAGTCTATGCATGATTTCCATAGCAAGCACAAGAAGCCTGTCCGAGTGTGTACACATTTGCTGAACACCTGAATGACTATTTACTGTGTGAGTGTGTGTATGCTTTGTTTCTGGGTTTTATAGGTGCATCTACTCTGTCATTTATTCTTTTTATGTTTTACGCATGGCTGTTGGCCCGGCGGGTGATTTATACGATTGGTTGTAATAGGTGATTATCCACCTGCCACAATGTAAATGATCTGTCCTAATTTCACAGTGGACACCGCAGCCTCATGAGAGCTCGTTTGGTTTGATTTTGGACCATCGTCTTTGTTTCCCTGTTAATATTTTAGGCCATATTCCACTTTTTCCAGATTGGCTTGCTTCATTCTTCCATTTAATCCCCGTCATCTCTCCCACACTTTCTTTTGTTTTTCCTCTCCCTGCAGCCCCCCCTATTCCTCCCCCCCCCCCCCCCCCCCCCATTTTTGTCTCATCCCATCATGCAGGTCTGAGGTCATTTTCTGACTCGTGTGCAGTTTAATAATCATTAAGAATGAGCTTCTAATTAATAAAGTTATTTGCACTAAGTGCTTGCAGTGTTTTTAGATACAAGATAACATGGATGTAAAAAAGTAGAAACGACATATTTTTTCGTTTAGGAATTTTAAAAAAAGGGATTAAAAGTATATAATGGGGTGACCTCACAATTCCGTTTCGATTTAAAAAAAAAAAGATTTAAAAGAGTATTACTGTCAAAACGCAGTTATATTTTATTATAGTTTGGCAGGGAAATTAGACAAGCCCGGGTAGACACTGAGGTGAGACTTGTAATCGTCACCTGTAAACATTTCTTCAGCAGATGCAGGAAAAACAGAAAAAGGAAACTTTGTAATTCAATTTTTTTAGTTTAAAAATACACTCATTAATTGTCTAATTTTAGCAAATATGTTTCATTTGTTACAAAAAATGTAATTTAAAAAAAAAAGTCTAAAGAATTGTACGTCTTGATCTACCTTAGAATAAAATTGGGAACATCTGTTATCACTCCTACTTAGCCATGCCACAGCTTAGAGGAAATTTGGCCTAAATCTGATTTCTTTTCCCCTTTTCCCTACAGTACGTGGAATTGCAAACGCTGTTTGCATTACATTTTTTTAAAATCTGCTTTTAAAACCACCTAGTAACAGTTTTTTTAAAGAGGTGGTAAACATTTGCAAAACATATTTTTGCAGCCATTTTAACAAATTCTTTTTACTGTTCAACCAGTGACTTAGCCCCTCCCACTGACACCTGATGTGTAGATTTCTGCAATTGCAGGAGAAAAATGAAGCAGAACTTGCCTTTGTTCGTGTTTTTCTTTTGTCCTTAAATCTGCAGTTATTTAATTCTTTTGTACCTTAATTTTAAGCAAGTAATGCTTAACCAAAATATGAATAAAACCAACAATATCACCAATTCGAATAGCTCGACTCTAAGTTTTAGTTAACGCTTAAGATACAACACGCTGCGCTCCATCCTGTGTGTGTGAGAATCTTTACTTACACTCTGTACACAGTGGTCTTAAACTGTAGTAATGTACAACTGTTCTTCATTCCATGGTGCAAAGCAGTTTGCACTCACATTATCGTCCATGTTCCGTAGTTTAGCATACATGAAACTCCTGCAAATCTAAACAGCAGGTGAAAGTATTACTATTTAGTATGTTGGTTTACCTTTTGTCATGAACTGAATTTTCTGCAATATAGGGCGTTCCGGATTACAAGGCCACATCAAAGAATTGTTTATTTTTGAACTTTCTCTATACACCAAACTATAAGGCACATTAGAGGAGAGAAAAAAGTGTGAGATGAGTCTGTCAGTCAGTCAGACATTATTAACTACATTCCCCAATTTGTTTGCAACACGCTACACATTATTACCGTATTAACAATACCTGTAACTTCCAACCTTGTTTGCAACACATGAAAAAACAGATTGATACCGCTAAAACGGAAATTACTATGACTACGCTAACTCCCAACCTTGTTAGCAACATGTAACAAAAACCACAGTCTGGCACCGTTAGCCGTGTTAGCATATTTACAAAAACACCAAACTTTGTTTTTAACCGGTAAACGCAACCAGAATGAATCCATATTTAAGGTACTCAAGATTATAAAGTGCACAGTCGTGTTGAAAAAGCCAACCCCAGAAAAATGTCGTCGGACACCTGTAAATCAAAGCACTCGGACTAGTCAAATGAACCAGACTTTGAGGGTCAACTGTGTTCAAGCAGAATATACTTTGTAGTGTGAGTGTGCCACCAAAGTGGTCATTTAGTGGACTGATATTGAAAGAACAGTTCACACACACAGTCAAGCCTAGACTCAACCAAAGCAAAACAAAATAAGTTTTGTCAAGACAACAGAGCGTGTATAGGTTACGGGGTGTCAACACTGTCACTCTGGATCTACAGATTAGAAGTGACCCTTGTTGCAGGTGGACATGTTCAACTTAGCCCTGAGGCGACAATGTTCAGAGGAAGACTATATGCTAGCAGAGCAGTGTGTGTATGTGTGTGTGTGTTGTTGTGTTTTGCTCAAAACTCTCTCCAAGGAAAAAGCAGGTGTATTGATTTTCAGCACCAACCATAGAAGGGAGTCAGATATTGGCATTAAAACCCTTTTGACATGTCGCTCTCAATGAACACCAAATTGTACACTTGATGTGACACACAAGAAAGGCACCCGCGCTCAAGCGTCTGGCTGGATATCGTAAAGCTCGAGCTGTAAAGCCATATTGCTCAGAGAGCAGAACTTCCTGTTTCAGTGCAGACGTAAACGAAAATCACCCGAAGTTAAAAAATACATTGTTCAATGTTTTCATTTATCACACCTGTTCAGTTTGCACAGCCATACCTTTGCAACTGATAAGCCATGCATACAAAATGTGCTGCCTTTTCACGCTAAAACATGGCCCAAAGCGCTCTCTTGTTTTCTTTTTACTTTTCTCTTTCTGTCTGTGTTCTTTCTTTCTTAATTCTTTTCTCAGTCAGGGCAATACCAATGCAGTGATACGCTGTTTTGTCTTGCCACACATCCTAACAATTTGACTTTACCTTTTGATGTTGCTTTAAGTTGCCACGCTTCTCTTTGGCAACAACCATAACGAGGGAAATGTAAAAGCTATATGGGCTTAGCTTTTCAGTGCAATTGCAGAAACAGGAAAAAGTTTTTTGGTCATGATGGTGCATTGAGGTGTATGCACACCAAACGCGAATTCCCGACACCCGCCCCTCCTTCACCACACGGAGAATTTGCTGCTCGCCGCGTGGCCAAAAATGTGTTCCTTAAGCTTGCCGCCTCGGCCGTGTGTGGGAAGAGCTAGCAGCTAATGTTTGTAGCCTGGTTTCTACATGGAGCGGCGTCTGTTTATCTCATTTACAATGCACAGGAGAAACGGAAAATGTTAGAGATCAGGTGTTTTTTTTTTCAAAGAGCTCTACAAAAACATCGGAGATCACGTCTCCATGTTTGGGTTCATGAAAACATTTATTCTCTTGGTAGCTACAGCGAGTTTCTCTCCAGCTGCTCTCTGACCGAGTTCAAATGCTTAGTGTTACGCATTAACCCGAGAGAGCAAAAATAAAAACAAGTAAAATGAGGGGACCTTTTTTTTTATTATTGTCTCAATTTAAAGTAAGAAAAACATCATAAAGTTCAGGAGGCTTGAGTAGACTACTCTCCCATCCAGCAGCAGCCCTTTGTCTGGCCGCGAGCTCCTCTCCCGGGAGCCGGCAAAGTGAGCGTATCCACTACAGCTCCACAGGTGCTGCTACATATTCATCACTGTGTTTTTTTTCAACATGTTCTTGAACATGCCACACATGTCCAGTGTGTATGTAGCTTGAATCAGAGAAAAGCAAAAAGTAGTGAAGTAAATTGACGTAAATTGGTTGACTCTGTAGCAGTGAAAAATGGCTTTGCGCTAGCTATTATGCAACACTTTACAAAAAGCTACTTTTCTCCTGGTTTTCTCTCAGTATTGGCTGATTCACATTGATTGCGTAAACGATCGAGGAGTTAAATTAATTTTAGAACAGTATGCAAGGCTTTAGATAAATAATGAACCAAAAAAAGAGAATTTACAGAAAAACTTGTCTAATAATAGCACACAAACAAAGCTTAAAGTGCTGCAACTTAAATGCCATTTTGCCTTTGATGTCTGACAGAAAGACATAAAAATCAGAAATCAAAAGTGCAAAACTCGACTGTCCTTTTTGCATGAAACTAAAGATGAAGATCATGCATTAGTAGTAGGGAACCACAGTTCTTATAAACTGCACAAACCTAATTTCCAAAAGAAACACTAACAAATCCAGGAATTATGATTTTAAGATCAGTTTCTTTTTCTTTTGAGCATTTGTGTCTTTTTTCAAACAAAAGCATATTTATTTAGTTAAGGCTACCTTTCAGTCAAGTGTTGTTTTTAGTCACAACTCATGCTGGGTTTTAATCTACCTACATTTCTACATTTTCTACCATATTTTAGCCCCGAAGCAAAGTGATGAGTCTGTTCTGTGCACTGCATCTTTCTCAACATCTGCACAATTCGTGCATATGTCACCTGTTTGCCAATTGTCTTCAATTAACAGTGACAGCTTTGCTAAAAGGTTTTGCTCTTTTACATATAGCTTGTATTTAGTAGAGGAGCAAGCTGGAGACGGATCTGTCCAGCGTGTTGGAACAAAATCGGTCTCAAATGACCTTAGTGTCTCATTAACCTAGCTTTGTCCTGCTACACTGGCTATGGGTCTCTGTCGTGACCTGGCTAAGCATTGACAAGGATCATGAGGGGAACGCAAGCTTGCCTCATGAGTTATGCCATACTCTCAGCATAATTTCTGTGCTCTTAAGCAAAGTACATTTTGGAACATCTGCCATGAGAAGGTGACATACTCTTATAATGCATATATTACACAAAATCCACCTTTTTGCTGTTTTGTGACATAATTGTTATCTATGGATACTCACAGTTTGTAAAAACAGTATCTATAGATGAACTGATTAGGTTTACAGCTTAATGTAAGTGCCAGTTGGACCAGCACCTTCCATGTCAGCAGAATCACATTCCTATTTTTCTACAGATTCCAAGATTACTTCTTTTTTCCTTGTGTGCATTTGCTGGGTTGGTTCCAGCAGCCCTGTGACCCTGGAAGGGATTCAGTGGGTTCTGAAGAAAATTGGATGGATGAATAGGCTCCAGCAACCTTTGTGAAGAGGGAATAGAAGATAAATTAATGGATGGAATCAACTCAAAGGGACATCAATTGTCAGTGTGGTTGTTCTCAGTCAGAACATTTTAACAAACAAGCCAACAACAAGTGACCTTGTTGGGAGTGGTTCTCTGGGTTTATATTCTGCTGCCCGTAGCAGTAGTTGGTTATCTGAGCTGTACGTCTGAAACACAAAGGGGGAAAAAAAGAAGAGACATTTCAGAAGTTTTCACTGTTGCCTATGAGACTCCTGGGATCAAAACAGTCCTTCCTTTGTTAATATCAATTACCAGGTGACTGTTGATCAATTGTAGTGATGGCAGAATGATTTGTTGTCAGATAATTGAGGAATGGGAAATCAAGGCGCAAGTGGATTTTCTTCCTCCCTCGTTATCTTTCTTCCGGATTCCCGTTGACGTTTCCGTCAGAGGACAAAGGAAATGTGAGATAAACAGCTCCCCTTTTTTGTTGGTTTCATCTCCCTGTTGTTGAGCAACTCTTTCTTTTTAAGTAACAGTAGAGAAGCTGATTGTTTCTTTGCTGTAATTTTCGACTGATGAGCTCTGCCAGCTCAGTCTGCAGCCACAAAAGGCTGCCTGACAACTTAACAATTACCACCACTCAGCTGGGATGGAAATGAGGCTGCTGATGCTTGTTGTTGCATTACTTTTCTTGCCTTCCAAATGGCCCAACATTAAGCGATTCGGAGTGGATGTAGATCCAAAGGCAATTTCAGTTAACTTTTTTTCTGAAAAATGCTCTCATCATTCATAGTAGGCAGACAAAAAACATGGTCCATTTTCTTTGTTTTGTGTGTTTTTTAATGTATGTTTTGATTTTTTTTGAAGATCCACTCCAATCATCTTTGGTGCTATTTTCAAAGTGCTCCCAGTCGTCTTTTAAAAATGACGATGATATTTTTTGCCAAAAAAAAAACCTGTCATTTTCTAGGACATTGTTTCTGCCAAGTGGCAGTAGTTCATTAGAAAATTTGTCTCCAAGTCGTGGGCAGAACCGTTGGCACAGAGCAACCCCACCCTCCTTTCTTTTCCCGTTGCTGAGATCTCTCTGTTAACATGCTGTCACGCTAGCTTACAGCCGCTGATGCCCCCAATCTAATATAAGTGGTTCAAGAAAAATTGCGACCAATATTGGAGCTAGAGTTCTGAGTCAGATGTCAGCTTAAAGGAAGACATACATGGATCTAGTTGGAGCAAGGACCTTGTGGCTGGCTCACTGTATTTTCTACCTGACCACAGGATCTTTTTCTGACATTTTTCTTGTCTGCTCCTGATTCAAAACTAGTTGGATGAAAAAATACTCAGAAATGCAGTTTTAAGCCCAATTTTATTTATAAATGTGTTCTCCATCGTGATAAAAATGCTACAAGAACACGGTAAAACCACCAAAAAACACTATTTTCATTGGATTGGGTCTACAATTACATTAATGTTCATGAAAACTGTTGCTCTGGACTCTATGACACCTTAAATGTGCTAACGAGAAGTCGTGTGCAGCATTACTGCTGAACTAAATATTTTGGTTGCCACTATCATTCCAAAACACACGTGTATTTCTTTGCAAGTGCTGTACTAGTGTTTTTGCACGATAGACCACAAGTTTGACTGGTCCTCCTCCCTTACACTGTTCCATTATGCTGCTGTCTCCAGAGCTGGAACATAGTTCTATTTGGAGCCCAGCAAAGCTCTCAGCTAATGCCCCCAGGGATGCAGCATCATATCTGGTTAGGAGCAATGCAGAAACGTCCAGTGGTGGAGGCTTTGTGGCTTGCCTTTTACCAGCACATCTGGCTCCAAAAGATTAGTCTGCCACTGGACCCTTGGAAAATACACATCATGTCCACTAAAAGCAAGACAAAAACAAAACGGCTCAGAAATGTTTTCCATAGTAGTTTGTTGGATGAGGAAATAAACACCTGCTATAAACATTGTTGAGAATGTCTGTAAATGAATGCAAATATTAATCTATGCACACTAGGGGTGAGACGAATCATTTTAATGACATTAGATTGATATAATAGTTTTTGGTTCACGATTAGATTCACTGATCAAAAATCGATCGAGGGCATCTTTAGCCAAAAATTCAACCAGTTTGACTCTAAGAGATACAGTATACCTGAATACTGAACAGTCCAGGTGAAGTTTTCCTGATTCCTTGTACTTCTTGCAAGATATTAAAGTGTAAATTAAATATGTGTACAAACAAACAAGTAAACAAGAACTAATGGCAAATCCATTCACATTTTAGTTTCAAAAAGTTCAGCTCAATGTGGTTTTTCCACATCAAAAGAATACAAACAGAACAATATTAAAACATTGTACCACACTGTATGGTCACATCTTTGCAAAATTCAAAGTGTTTCCACACGTTGGACTGAAATAGGGGTGCAACAGATCACAAAACTCACGGTTCTGATCGTGTTACGATTTTTAAATCATGGTTCGGATACATTTTCAGATCAGTTAAAAGGAAAATAATACTGCTTAAAATACTACATACCTGCTCATTCATTTCTCCTTTCCTCTTTGATGACAGTTGTGTGCTGCTCTGTTGCTAGTTTGCAATGGTGTCAGTAAATAATACACTCTAGAATGAAGAACAATCCATCAGCAGACATGTTACAGCGCCTAGTAATGAACTAAAGTAATTTGTGTGGCAGTAATTACACACTCCTTTGATTAAAGATGGCTGTGCTGGATAGTATTTGGGTAATTATTCCCTTTTGCTTTTTGTGATAAGCTCATAAAGTCCAGTCAGGGTTTGTGGGGCTGGAGAGGAAGTTAATGACATGCTAATGCTGGTTGGAGTGAATATCCAGCCGCTTTTCTTCAATCATTCGCTCCCTTGGTGTCAACTGCCCCTGCAGCAGTACCAACTATCTTTATGTGTTGTGTCTCAGCTTGTTGCCACTAGCCAAGTAATTGCTATCACCCTGCCACTGTCTACAGTAGACGTCCAGTCTGTCAATGCTAACGACGACTAGCCCTAGCTAGGTGAATGCTAAGAGTCAAACAAAGATAATTAAAGCAAAATTTTTGCCCATTTCTTCTAATTCTGGGCTCTGTGGTTGGTCTAATCCCTCTGCTTCTTCATGCTTGCTGTTTGTAATTAACACTTGCTTTTCTCATCTCTCCATTTACCCTGCCTGTCAGTTTGCCTGCTGTCCCCTCAACTCTGTCTTTTCCAGCATGGCATACATTCTGTTTCTCCTCCAGCTTCCTGTCATCTCACCGGAGATTATGTTTCCCTCTGCCCAGCCACACCCCCTGCATTTACCGCCATCTATCACACACTCATATGCACAAAACATCCATCTGAAATGGCAGCGTGACCCCCTCAAAGATTGAGCTGGGGCTCAGGGGAGCTAAGGATTTTGAGAGCGGCCAGCTTTGTTTTAAACATTTAGGGCACTGAAATAACCAAGAGGAAAGGCTAAACTGCCATATTGTTTCTTATTAGCTGCTTTGATTTTGTAATCGAGAGGCGGCAGTCGCAATTTCACACACCACGCGGTGGCCACAGAGGTTTAAAGAAACTCTTCAAATTTTATGGCGACCGGATAATTTTTCTCTAAAAGTCGACATTGGTTAGTGGCCACCCGGGCATATTTCGGGGTTGCACGGTGGCAGTCCAGTGACAGACGGGGATTACAAAATCGGGGGACAGCTGGGCGGCCACAGGTTGGTGGCAACCGGAATCAACGACCAGCAGCAGCTCTGACTGCATGACATGTAAACTTCTGCGGACGGCCATCAAGTGCCACCGGCCTCCATCCGGGGGTATAAAAATTATGGGCCATTTTGCACGCCTGATCGCCACCATCTACATGACAAATCTTGAAGATTCTGCTGATGCCTTCTCATTGTGCGGTGGCAGTTGTGTTTGTGACTGTTGCATAAGCGCAGGAGGATAGCTTGATTTTCTGTCTAAAATAGACCAATGCACTTGCCCATAAAGGAGAACCAACAATGACATGTAGATGGTTCAATTCCTACACATCAGACGTCCTAGCTTATATTTGGATAAAAAAAACAACAGTTTAAAAACTGTAATAAATTAGCTTCATGTGTGTATGAAACATGTTTTTGTCTATGCATCTATTTTCTTCATTCGTCGCCAGCTAAGACACACTCCAAGATGTTTCCACAGTAAGTAAGCATTGAAAGGACGAAGGAAGTGTTTATTTCCCTTTCACCAGCTTAGGAAAAATGGACAAATTGCTAAAAAGATTAATTACTAATAATAAAAAAGCAACAATGATACGTTGTACTTATAAGGTTCTTCAAGGTCTTCACACAGCTAAAAATGTAAAGTTACATTTTAAAAAAACAGCCTATAAACAACTAGGAAATGTATACAGTGGGGATGCAAAGTTTGTGTACTCCAGGTAAAATGTTATTTTATTATATGATTATTTTCCTTCCTGTTCTTTTCAAAAGGGTGAATGATGGAAGTAAGGTAAAAAAAAAAAATTACATTTTAACAGAATGTCTCATCTGTAAACTGAAGGCTTTAGGAGATTTTTAAATCTTTTCTTGGGTTCTTTCTGCAAAATAATAGAAAATTTTACCTGGGGTGCTCAAACTTCCGATCCTCACTGTAACTCATAAAAACAAGGAAAATCTGAATGGATTCGTTTCAACTACAGAGATGAAAAATAAACTGTGTCTTTGTTGGCTAACATTCTGAATGCTTTCTTTTAAATTGCTTTAATGCTACATTCACATAGTGAGTACGTATGTGATGCATGTTCAGATATACACTGAACGCAGGTTCTTGAACACGCTTTTAGAATATGGTGTTCACGCTGGACTGACGATACTAGCACAGTTGGGAGAGGCTTGGTGCAAAATGTCAAACTGGTGCAAATCTCGTAAAACTTGCTCCAGACTTTTGAAAACTAAAGCCCGAAGCATGCATATACATGTGTTTTCATTGAAAGTGGTTGCGAGAATGCGTGTTCCCAAACCCAGTGTGAATGTGGCAAAAGAATTAAATGAATTAAAATAAAGTGTATTGTCAAGGATGACACTCAGACTCTAAATATGAAATGGGGGAAAAATCGAAAAGCTATTGGTAAAATTTGATAAACTGGAAGCTCTGGGTGGAGCCATTTCTGCTCGACCATCACTTCGTTTGAGAAAATGACGTGAACTAGAATTTTATTTCATGAAGGCAGTCAGTGAGTGAGGGGAGATGTGGTTTTGGTGGAAGCTGGTTGTAATCCACATAACAGCGAAAATAAATGTAATACTTACAAAAAATATAACCAAAAGAGGGCAGGTAAGTGAATAAGAGCACAGGGCAGAATTTAGGAGCATGCTGGGTGTTACAGGAAGTGACAGAGAAGTGAAGGATTTTAACTGAATGAACTGAGTGCAGGCAGAGATAAGATTTGAACCAGTCAAAGGGTGTGTGAGCGATACTGATAGCTAGTAATTGGTCCTGGAGGATGGTGTGTCAAATACTATCAAATGCTGCCCTCGGATCATCAAAGACGAGAATTGATAGTGGACCAAAATCAGCTAAAAGGAGATTGTTGGTAATTTTCATTAAGACAGTTTCAGTAGAATAATGAGGCAAAACCCCAGACTGGAATCCTTTTTAAAGATTATGGGATAGGAAGCTAAGAAGCAACCATTTTTCAAGAATCTTAGAGTAAGGGAAATTGGAGATGGGACAGAGATCATTGAGATTGTTGGGGCCTTAACCAGGTTTCGAGGAGTTTAAGAGTCACAGCAGCTATTTTGAGCCATGGAAGAACTATTTCAGAGATGAGGGAGGAGTGAATTATATAAGTAATGATAGTAGCTGACAAAGAGACAGCAGCCTAAACAAAAACAGTTAAATGTAGTTGTTCCGATGAAATTGATCGTTTAAAATAATAAATGGTGTGTTCTTAAGTAGCTCTTCTTTTTCTACCTTGATTCAGCCCAAAAGCATTTTACAGTCACAGTCCCATTTGCCTTTGCACACACACATTCACATAATGTTGGCGATCCCACTTCCATACATGGAGCCAGCCTGGACCACCAGAAACAATTTAGTTTCTTGACCAACGGCAGTAGGACGGATGGCCAGGCAAAGTGGAAACGAACCTGCAATCCTCCAATTAGGGTCTACCACTCTTCCACAGCCACGGTAAATGTAATTAAATCAGAGGTTTCCAAGCGCACTATGGGAAGATGTACATACATTTATGGTAAATTAAGTTTAAAAGTGGAAGTGAATCTGTATAAACAAGAGAGAAGAAAAAAATCATCTTTAAAATCGTCACGGACAACAGCAGAACAACCCGTTATAACCAAAATACGGTGTTTAAAATATAAATGGCCTTTTTACTGCAGTTCAAAAGTGTCCCAACAGGTCTTTAGTAGCAATGTTATGCTACGATTACACCGGGCATGTGACCCACATTCAAGAACACACCTTTATCCTGTTCTTGAACGCAAATGGTTTTCACACAAGACTGTCATTACCCGATACTAGCGCATGTCCGCCAACTAAAGCTGGAAGAGGCTTGGTGCTAAATGTCAAAAAGGTACAAATCTAGCAAATCTTGCTCCAGTCTTTTTTTTTTCACAGCTCTATATATGAAAGACTTGGTGTGACATAATTCCAGCTGGGCGCAAACTGCAGTTATTAATTTCTCCTCTGTGATCAATGTTTAAATGGTTGGCACTTCAATGAATCAAAAGTGATGCCAACCATACGTCGCTATCAAATCTGATTCGTCAAAGTTTGACATTGTTTAATGTTCTTTGGTCTTTCATTTTGTACATACATCCCAAAAATGGTTTTAAAAATGTGTATAGCAACGATTAAACGCGAAAGCCCAAAACGCACATTTAGACGCTCTTACAAAGACTTTTCATTGAAAGTGGGTGCTTGAACACGCGTTGCTGAAAGCGGTGTGAACCTAACTTTACTACACTCCATATGGATATTGAAGTCCACCAAGTGGGAGGATTCTGTGGGTTAATTTGGTTTGGTCATGTTCTAAGTTGCACTTGTCAGTCACACCAGTTCAGGTTAATCAACCTCAATGTATTGAAGAGTCTGGTTTTCATTTCACCATTATCACGTCATTTGTGCTGTTCTGTCACAGTTTTGTTTCTCCACTGGTGTTGGCATGTTTCAGTTTTCAGTAAAAAAAAAAAAAACTCAAACAAACAAAAAAAGCAATTTAAACACATCCTCTTTTAATTTGCTGATAAGTACGTACCAATGAAGAAAAACCTTTCAGGTGTTTTTTTTTTTTTTTTTACTAAGCCTGATGTAATGAATCTCAACACACGTTTGACACTTTCATGGTAACCATATGCAAATGTATGCAGTAGGGATTGCCCATTTCTTCTCTTCTTCTCGATTTGGTTCAGTGGTGTAACATACAGTTTGGTTTTAAACCCAGAGCTGTGGCTTCCCTACTACGACACCCTCTGACGGACAAAGCGTACCTCAGGGACAGGCAGAAGAAAGAAAATGTACTCAGGAACTGTAGTGGAGCCGGTTAGGTTGGTATTCCAGACAAATTGTGCATTTTGAAATTCAAGCCACGAAAAAATCCGATATGGCAACAATTTGTAAAGATGGTTGCCATACACTCAATTGTTACAGAAATATTCATTGTATATTTGCCCCAGTCTTAACAATATGGGCTGTTCATGCTCAAAATCCAGACTTATACATATTATTATTATATATATACTATAAATATGTTTAAATTCTTGATTTTTTTTGTGGCTAACTTGCTTGAAGAACCTGACGAACTAAGGTAAATCCATGCCAAATTTGGTGCTTGCATTACAAAATTACTTTAATAAAGGGTTCCACTATGAGAGGTACCGCCTAGTTTCTTGAATGTGGTGGGTTTGGTGTGACATCCCAAAGCTCCAAGGCAGACCAGTGCCACAGTTTAATAATTGTAAACCAGCACAGAAGGGACTTGTGTACACGTCTAGCTTTCCTTCAGAACATGCCAGGAAAGGAGGCTACAGAAGCCACAGCGGGCCTGGCAGCAGTTGTGGCACATGCTTGTGAGTGAATAGCCAGCAGCCGCTTGTCTGACAAGACCGAGAGATGGAGCTCATGCTAAGAACAGGAACTTTGTAGTTAAAGCCAGCTGTGCTGGAGCACAAATAGGCACATACATGAATATCTTGGGAGAAAGACACCAAACAAACACACTTATTGGACTTAAATTAGTACATAGAGTATCATACGTGTGTGCGAGAATTAAAAAAAGTCTCTTTCTATAGTGTGTTTTTTTTACCTGCTGGAAAAATATCAAAACTATTCACCTTAGACAAAAAAACTCTTTTATTCGTGGTAGTTTTTCCCTTTTACATACAGACAAACAACCAAAGCCACTCGAGGCTCTGGTCATTTTTCTGTCATAATTTCAGCGGTTGTTCCAAGGCTTCTTCCTGCCACCCCTCCACCGCCCCGCCCGGGCTTTTTCTTCTCTCCCTCTCATCTTGCCGCAAATGAAAGTGACATTTTTGAGCCTGCATCCCTCAGCTCGCAGTTCGCAAAGCTTCTGCTTGACAGCGGCACATTCAAGGCGGTGTCAGGCTGAAATTATACTGTCTGTGAAGCTCCATAACAAGGCGAGGGATACAGGCGCGCTGAGGAACAAGCACACCCTGGAGCCGTGAGAGTCAACATTCGCCTTTGAAGAGTGATAGGAAGTGGAGGGGGAGAATCAAGTGGATGAAATGAGAAACGATGTTTGTTTTTGTGACTCAGTTTAAGGAATCAGTTTTTTCTGCCATTTCAAGATTGTAGGGTGCAACCTTCTAATTGACTATATTTTCTTTGAACATAAGTCTTATTATGCAGTTATATCCTAATGATTCAAAAGAGGAAGTCATCAGTTTTTACTTACTTCAAAAGTGACAAAAAGCAGCATTGTTTAAGCCATTCTAATGATGATGGTGTTTTTGTTGTTTATGTTCTTGTGCTATTTGTCTAAGCTCAAAAAAACATTTCTGACTATTTCTTTATTCAAATCATAGTGAATCAGGAGCAAATGAAGCAGTGCCTTTTGAACAATGTTGTATTTTTGTTGTAGAAAAAACATCTTCGTTTGCTGGTTTAAAACTGTATGGCTGGATGGCTCTACTCTTGCCATTTTTGTTACACCGCTAATGTTAGCCTGGGGTTGTTAGGGGCTGTAAGCTGGTGGGAGAGTGTAAACAGAGGGATGATGGGAGGTGGGGGAACGCTCTGTGCCAATGGTCCCGCCCACAACTCAGAGTCAAATTACTAATGAACTACTGCTGCTCTGCAGACACTATGACCTGGAAAACAACAGTTTTTTTGTTATATTCTTCATTATCATAATTAAAAGACCATTGAGAACACTCTTACATTAGATCAAAAGATAATTGGAGGTGTACTATAACGCTGGATATATCACCGCCAACACCTAAATAACACGCTCTTTGATATATCGTAAATCTTTGACTACGCAATTAATGGGAATTAGCAAATGCTGATGCGGCTTTTCAAATTGACTTTTTACCGATATACACGATATTCTGCAAAGCGGCGCAGAATCAGCTGATGTACATCGATTGTGTAAACCTTTCACTACTGTAAAGTGTTGCACATCAGTGCAAAGGCTGCTTTTCCCCACTTCAGAAACCCCTGGAAAGATGTTTATTGCGTAAACAGCAGAAAAGTTATGGTAGCTGAAAGAATTTCAACAACAGAGCTAAAGCTAAGCAAAAACATGAGAAGATTCATCTTAACAACACAGGATTCAGAAATGGGAAATAAATAAAAGTAAGGACTATTTCTTTAATGCCATTGCAGCAATCTCATGCAACATCATGTGTGTGATTTTCATTATTCAATGATGTCTGTGTTGCTGTGTCATGACAAATCATGACACTTGAGGTTCTCCTTAATGGAAAAATCTGACCCAGTCCTCTGGCTACGGCAAGCACTCTCCTGGGTCAAACTGCAACTGCTGCTGACACAACTCGTGACACAGCCCAATAGGGAGCCAAGTGTAGCAACAGAGAGTGAGATAGGATGAGAAACAGAGGAGTGGCCTACAAATAGCACACCCTAAGCCTCTAGAAAACAAAAATCTGTGTCATATTCATGCCGCCATGGAAACACACCATCTGACTGTTCCTGCCACCTGCGTAAGCTGCCCCAGCTGTGACCCACAACATTCCACATTCAGACAGACCAAGGAGCAAGTTACAGTGGACAAAGCTGGGGATTATGCACCCTGTGATAGAGCTAAAGTTACAGTCAGTTGGGTTCGCGTCCAGAACTTGCAACAGAGGTTGGTCCTGAGAAAGTGAACTGCTCAAACACCAGTAATGGTTGGAGTGAGATGTGTGAGGGATGTGGGGACAGTCCAATGGTTGATGAAATACTTCACTGGTGTGAAAGACATGTTTATTATCAACACTAAAATCTCCAGAGTGTTAAAACTGTTGCTTGGGCCATTACCTCCAGGCAATCAATTATGTTGATTGCCGTGCATACAAACAACTCTATGTGGATTTTTCCATATCATGACGGTTTATTCTTTAACAGCAGGATGTTCCTAAGACTTTGTCTGGAATTACTGGTATATAGGAGCTATTTAGGGCTGCACGGTGGCGCAGTGGTTAGCGCTCCTGCCTCACAGCAAGAAGGTTCCCGGTTCAAGTCCTGGCTGGTGGACCTTTCTGTGTGAAGTTTGCATGTTCTCCCCGTGCATGCGTGGGTTTTCTCCGGGTACTCCGGCTTCCTCCCACCGTCCAAAAACATGCTTCATAGGTTAATTGGTCACTGTAAATTGTCCCTAGGTGTGGATGTGAGTGTGCATGGGTGTGTGATTGTGGCCCCTGCGACAGACTGGCGACCAGTCCAGGGGTGTACCCTGCCTTCGCCCATGAGTAGCCGGGTTAGGCTCCGGCAACCCCGTGACCCCGAAAGGGATAAAGCGGATTGGAAAATGAATGAATGAATAGGAGCTATTTAATGCCTTTCTTGCTGAAATAGCAGATCAATACCTTGGCTAAAGCAGTTTCAGGCCCACAAGTGCCCTACTGCAAAATTCTGCATTGGCATTTGGTTGTTGGAAAAAGTGTACCCTGCCTCTGCCTCATACAGAATCTCCTTTTGAAACATACTGTTCAGATATTCCCTTCCACAGAGCGGATGAAGTTTCAGTCCCATGACTTGTCAGCTGGAGTAGAATTGAAAGGCCGGCTAACCCTGGTTGAGTGTTGACTTTGTGGGGTGTATCTGTTCCTGCTCTACATTTAGACCCACAACAGTGGGTCTTTCCTTCTCCTCCTCCTCTTCCTCCTCCTCTTACGCTTTCTCACCCATACACACAAAGACGTCACCCCCATCTGCTCTCTGACGACATGTTCTACTCTGCCCCTGCAAAGCGAGACCATGAATGGGCTGGAAAAGTAGAGCCCTCGCACATGCGTGTCAGCCCCACTGTCAGCAGAAATGGAAATCTGAATGGGATAGTCACATGAACAAGCATGTGATAGAAGATAAGTATAACCTTTTTGAACCTCCATTTTCAGCTAGGAATCTGATTAAACAGGTTTCCAAATCTTCATATGGTAGAGGCAAGTCTATGCTTAAAGACTCACTCCAGTGAAAATGGTGTTTGTTTTCTTTGAACATGTTCTTGTGGCATTTTTCTAATGATGGAGAACATATGTGTTTTTGTTTTCCTCGTCTGAGCTGGCATCTGGCTCAAAACTGTACGGCTGGAAAGCTCCAATATTGCTCCCCATTTTTGTTTCACAACTAATGTTAGATTGGTGTTGTGAGGGCTGTAAGCTAGAGGGGGAAAGTGTAAACACATTTTTTGTAAACAAAGGGATGATGGGAAGTGGAAGAAGTATTACTCTGTGCCAACAGTCCCGCCCACAACTCAAAAGGGAATTTCTGATGAAGCTCTGCCTCTCTGCAGAAACTATGTCCTGGAAAATGCTTTTACAATAGATTAAAATGAACTAAAATCAATTAGTGGTAGGACTTAAATGAGAAAAAAACGCCAACGTTTTCAATCAGTTCACCCCAGAGGTATGTAGTCTCCACTGTGTTTGACAGAGCATGCTCAGAAAGGTGCACATATCAACAGACGTTGATATAAGTTCGTGGATCTGCCCTTGCCCTTGGTTGATGGGGTGTTCTAAGACAGTTGGGCAGCTGTCGACACCGGCTTTAGGAACTGCTTTAGAGGCAGGGGTTCATCCCGCGAATGGAGTCGTGTGGTTCTGATGGATCAGCACGTCAGTTTGCCTCCTGCAGGGTCAAACAAATGTAGGTTAGCACAGAGGCTGTATCACTCATGAGGAAGACAGCAAGGAGGGGGAAGGAGAAAAAGACAATCACAAGGAGAATTTATTTTTTTTTTTTTTGCAACTCATTGGGAAATATTGACTGCCTTAAAAAAGATACCAGGAAGTTGCTCAAACTCCCATTTTTTAACAACACCCCACCGTAAAAAAACTTCTAATAATTTATTATCTGCTTTGAAATGCACTTCATTGTCATTTGTTGCTGCACCTTGGTAACTTTTTTTTCTAGATCAAAGTTAACTTTCTATCCAGGTATTAGGTTGATTGAAGTTTCCCTTTTAAAAAAATCATTTTCATGCAACAGTTAATCGTTCATAACCTCATTTACTTAGAAAAAATTTAGCACACAGATGACTGTTTTTTAAGACATCTTTGACTTAATTAATTAACTTAGTCTTTTGTTTTTTTATCCTTTCTTTATTGTAATGACAAATCTAGGAAATAAATCTATTTTCTTTTTAAATGGTTCCTTTGTAAAGAACATTCATGTGTGGCGTGAGCGACAGAGCTGGGAATATGGGTTGCATCCATGAAAGGTTTAATGAATCTCAGACATCAATGGCAGCTTCTTGGCTTCTGCTATAAATAGATGATTCTTTGCATGTGCCTTGCTACAGTGATCAATAGGAATGCGATTCAGCACTCGAGGAAACAGTTTTTAAATTAGCGTCTATTTCTCCACTGGTCATTTTTTTCTCATGCTGTTCACCAGCCTTATGTCTCACTGTTCAGTCCGTTCTTTAACCAGCCCTTTTCATAATTCAGTCACTTTTAGATGGTCATCCTAGCACAAACTAGAACACCCAAGCTGATCCCACTACTGTCTCTTTGAATTAGGTCATGGCTGTTGACAGGCTAGTAGATCTTCTTCACTCTTGAGCAAAGTTTGGGCACAAATGTTGGCGATGTAATGTTGCCACTGGTCATGGCAGCCCTGTGGGAGTAGGGATTGGCTGCATTCAGTCTGTTCTGGATTGTCTAAGCAGAACAACACTGGCCGTATCATCCTGTAAAGCCTGACTGCAAATCTGTAGAAAATGAATAGTGGTTTCTAAGACCAGAGAACCAAGGAAAGTAACTTTTGAAGAAGTCGTCTATTTGGGATGTGCATGTCTCACAATCATTAGATGAAACTTGGCTTTCATTAGTGATAGTAGGGGTCAAAGCAAAAGATTCAGCAACATATAGGTTTGTGTATCCATTTTATTTTAAAAATACAGATATTTTCCCCTAAATTTGACACCTGCTCTTGAACAATACTTTTTTTTAGCTCTAATTTTCTGAATTATTTTAAAAAAGATATAACATGTTAGCTCAGATTATTTTATTGTTTAAACTGTTAACTTTTTTTTTAAAGCTTTCTCTCTTAACCCTTTAACACCATGGCTTTAGCTTCTTTGTTGAATTTCTTTTCAACTACCGTTTACTACTGTTTACACACTGAACATAATTTCAGTGGATTCTGAACATTTTGCACTTATAGGCAACACTTTACGGCAGTGACGTAAATCAGCTGATTCTGTTGTTGAGTGATATACAACACTGCAAAGCAGTCATGAAAAGCCAGTTTTCACCACATCAGAATCAGCTGATTCATGTTGATAAACAGTAATGGTGTGTCAAAGAGAGTGTGTTATTTTGGTAACACCCCAAAGAGAGTCGCAAAAAGGGCCCGGCGTGTGTCCAGAGTTGCATCCGCTCTGGTCGTATTTGACTCCTTCCTGCGACCTGCCTTCCGCACTACACCGGAAACCGCCGTGGGGCGGACTGCTGGAGGGGTAAAACCCCGGCCGATTTATATACCTGTCACACAGTACGTGGATCATGCACGAACCGTGCGTGATTATTGCACTGCTTATATGCAATTCATTAGTCGTTTGTGTGTCAATTACGTCATTTTAACGTGATATGTTTGCCACATACACAATATAAAAGTTATACATCAGTGTTACATGCGTGAAAAGTCATACATGGAACGGTCGTGGAAAGCCACAAATTTGTGTATACATCTCACAGAAATCATGCACAGTGAATTAATTGCGTAAACACTGTTAACATACACAAAAACTGTTTGATTCTCAAACATTTAACAAAAAAAGACCTAAATTTTATATGTGGAAAATGTGCCAGATGTATGTAGTGGCCGTGCGACATGGCCTTTAGATGTATAACTCTCAAAATAATACATTAACTGTTTGTTGTATTTTTTCATCTTTAGTACTCACCTGTACATTTTTCGTTTAGCTGCCTTTAAACTACATTTTTTGGTGTTTTGTCACTAAATGAGACCCAGATGTTGCCAACATGGCCATTTTTAAACTTATTTTTCTTCTTTTTGTTTAGGAATAAAAACATGGATCTATGGTAATTGTATTCCATCTGTGACACTGCACTTGGTCCATTACTATCCACAATCCTTGTTTAAGGCAGTGACTATCTTCTCTCCCTCCAATCGTACCTTAATTGTGCTGTTAGAGAAGCAAAATCTAATTCTAGAAAAGCATTTACACACTTACGCTCCCCCCGCTATCTGTCTTTCCATTCTGCCGCCTTCCGACCGCTGGGATGCACACACAAACACACACGCGCCACGCAAACTTTGGTGGATGGCAACTCCTAAAAAGCAAACAGGCCTTTGGCTGGAGGAGCCAGATAGGAGTTGGTTGGCTCCCACCAATCCTTTATCTGAGCCAGTGCTGCACATCAATAACACAAACACCAGCATCCCTCCAATTTCCCCCCCTACAATCTCTGTCGCCAAACAACCCAGCCTTTCCCTCCTTTTCTTTCTTTCCCTCAAACACGCACTCCTACTCTTTTAATCTTTTAAAAAAAACACACACACACAAAAGCCAAAGGTACTAAAATACTGGTTAATTTTTCATTTTCATTTTATGAGGTTGCGCTAGTGAAATTATTTCTTCATTTCAGTAAGATGGAGAGTGTAAAAGAGATTTTTCAACCTGTTGAGCTTATTTATACCCTTCCTGCCAAATCCAATTCCACAAATAGACTGAAAACTAACAGCTTTATGCGTCACATTCTCAGAAATCTGCCTTTTTTTAAACTTTTTTGCTAGAGTGCCATTTTGATTTTATTTCCAAGGATTTCTTTATAAAACAGTATATAAATAACCCGATTTGGCTAAACTGCTTTGAGGCGGTCTAATCTCTGCTTCTTGTATTTAGTGAAAATGCTGCTTCTGGCTAAATTATTATACCCATTTCACCTTTATCTTTTTTCTTTTTGAATTAAAAACCCTTGCTTTTTATCGGCATGTATTAAATGCCATCAAGGCATTTTACTGCCTTGATGTCCACTCACACAAATATTGTATGCATGCTTTTGCGAAACGGATGCTTTCCAAAATGGGTGTGTCAGAGCAGGGTTATGTTTCTTTGAGGATTTTGCTCTTAGGGGAGATAAAGACAAGACTTTTCCTCACACTCTCTCTGCTAGCAAAAAACCCTGTCCCTAAATGTGCAGAAAGCCTCAGAGCAAATGGAATAGCCTTAAAGCCCATGTTGTGTCAGTCGAGGAAAGAATATATAGTCTGTGCTCCACACACAGACCTAAAAACCAGGCAAGATGCCATTTCAGGTCTCTCTCTAACTCTTCTGAATCAATAGTGCAAGCAAAATGGTACTTTAATCAACATTCCATTATTTCCATTTGCATATTTGATCCAGGATTTGTTTAATGGATTATACATATTACCTGCATGATGTTTAATTGCCTTTTATAATAGACTCTGTGATTAAACAAGGAAGTTGAGCTTTTGTGTGGAGGAAAGTAGTGCAGAATATTATTTGGCCAACTTCCTTTATTTGAGCACAGCACGGAGGATCAGGAATTTTAAATATAGGAACTATCAGAATTAATTTATTTCAAGTGTTTGTTTAGTTAAATTGATTAGCAGGTTACTTGTTCCACACACACCAGAGTTTAACATCTGACCATTTTTTAAAAGACAAAAATCAACAAGAACAAACAATCAACCCAAATTGTGATCCTTTGATCTATCGTAAAGGTGTTCACAGTAGTCTTTTTATTCTGAATATGATGTTTTTAGCCAATAAAACCCCCCAAAAACTTGTTTTTAGAACATAGTTTCTGCAGAACGGCAGCAGTTCATTCGAAATTCACCTCTTATTTATGGGCGAGACCCTTGTGAGCCGAGCAACCCCGCCACTATTCCCCTCCCCATTGCTGAGAGGCTTCTGTTTCTCCCGGTAGCTTACAGCCCTTTACACCCCCCACAACCAAACATTTCAAACAAAAGATTCCTGATTAACAATAATTTTAATAAAGAAATACTCAGAAATGCAATTTAGAGTTTACATTTTTTTTATATATGTCCTCCATCATCATAAAAATAGCACAAGAACAAATCACACAATCATCGGAGTGGGTCATTAAAGCACGATTTGGATAACAAAAACTGTAAATCGCACTAGTCAAGGTTAATAAACTACACTTAATATCGTCATGAAGTATGCCAATATAGTTTAACCTTCTTTTTGTTGTTGTTGTTTTTTTTTTAAAGATTTAAGCTAACAGTTGTTAAACAACTCAAGTCAGGTGAACACCACATATATGGGCACCTACTGTACTCTCAAGTCACATTAAGAAATTGTGACTCCATGATCACACATCATAATCCATCATTTGCTATGCGTTACAGGAAAAAGTTAAATAAAAAATAAAGCGTCTCGACGAGGTCACCCTCTCCACAGTTAGCGGCTAGTCGCCTACTCTCATTAATAAGAAAATTAATGTTGCATTACGTTTCAATTAACCTTCCCTAGCTACAGGAACATGACTGGGAGGGGAGGCCTGTGTTGCCTGCTGAGGTCAAGGTAATTGAATCAGAGGGACAACCATCACGAGGCCAAGAAATCGCTGCTCTGAAATCAGGGGCAACTGTTAACCTGCCACCGGGTTAGAGGTTGAACTTGCTGGGTGTCATGTTGCATTGTTTCTTCTTAAAGAAGTAGCTGTCATCGTCTCAGACAGCAGCCTGGCTAACTGTCAGGCAATAAATCAGGCAGATCTTTTACTTGTTTGTTTCTTAAAAAAATACTTTTAAAAAAATGGATAATCCTAAAGTTTCTTGCCGTTTTTTTTTTTTTCACTTTCTTTGAAAGGCGATGCTAACATGCTGACATGCAAATTTAGACTGCAAGGTAAACTGGAAAGTTTAGGTAAAACAAATTGTTACTTCACTGTGTGACTGCTAAAACTTTTTATTTAGCAGTTTTTCTTTTCACTTGGGTGTACATTGGCTATAAACTTGATTATCCTAAAATTTCCTGCCTTTTTTACATTTTTTGGGAAATGCTAATGTGCACATTTTCAAATAAGCAAGCTAACTTAAAATTCTAGCTTTTAACTAAAACTACAGTGAGGCAAATACGTATTTGAACACTGTGATTTTGCAAGTTCCCCCTCTCAGAATTAATGGAGTCGCCTAAAATTTTTATCTTGGGTGAATGTCCATTGTGAGAGACATAATCTAAAAAAAAAATCTGGAAATCACATTGTATGATCTTTTAAATACATTTATTTGCATGCACCTGCTGCAAATAAGTATTTGAATAACTGAGAAAATAAATGTTAATATTCGAACCATTGTTTGCGGTTACACAGGTCAAACGTTTCACCAGGTTTGCAAGTTAGTACTTATTTGCAACAGTTGCATACCAAAAAAAAAAAAAAAAAAAAAAAACCACAATGTGATTTCCAGAGTTTTATTTTTTTTTTTTAGCTTACGTCTCTTACAGTGGACATGCACCTACAATAAAAGTTTCAGGCCCCTCCATGATTTCTAAGTTGGAGAGCTCAAAATCACAGTTTGTTCAAATATTTATTTGCCTCATTCTGTTTGTTACTGCACTGTATGACAACTGAAACTTTTTATCTGCACTTTCCTGTTTTCTTTTGGTTGTTATTGCTATTTTGATGCTTTTTGAATATATTTTTGTCTTTTTTTTCTGCAAACCATGTTCAAGAAGCAGCTTATACAAAATATTATTTTTTCCCCCCAATGTATTTAAAACCTTATTTTTCTGTATTATCAAGCTTTGCTAAAATTGTGTCTACTTCCCCATGTCTGCGTCCCAGTTCTCTGTGGTGGTATGCTTGTCTGCTCCTCGATTACGCTGCTGAGCATTGGGTAACAGTAAAACACACCTGGGTGTGTCCAGCCATCTGATGAATGACCCTGCAGCTGGCGGTCGGATCAATAATGTGTGTGTGTGTGTGTGTGTGTGTGTGTGTGTCCGTGCGCGCGCATCAGAGCATGTTGGGGGTGTGAGACAAGCTTTCTGCTGAGCTGGAAATCCCATTAAATCCTTGGTCCTGCTCACACGCACACTCTCGTGTGTGCTCTGCCTTGCCTTAACACACTATATCCTCTGCTAACACACATTAGTAGACACAGCCACTAGGCTTGTGTGTCTTCAGCGAAACACATCAGCCCACATGGAGTACATTTCAGGGTTTACCTTTGTTGAGGAGCTGTAGCTGACTGCTTTCTTGTACTGTACCAATCGGAGCGATGCAACGCTGCCGCTCCTCTCACCCCCTTAACACGACCAGACAGAAACCTCAGATCTTCTACTTTTTTATGTCAGAAAATGTCAGATTTCCTGTAATGGAGGTAGTCAAGCAGCACGATATGTTCGCATGTGTTGTGGCATAGCCATACGGACTCTGTGACTCATGCCTCTGCTAACATCCAGCAGGACTTCACAGCAGCATGTTGCGTGTGAGTCTGTTTATGCGCGTCTATAAATCTTTGTGAATTGGGGAAGCGGGAACGTTGCTGCTCCTGTGCTGTTGCTATTCAAAAATAATCTGTTTTTATCTTTCTTTGCGCGCTTATCATCACCTCTCTTTATCCCTCCTTTCCATCCTTGTCTTCCTTTCTGCCTAACACCTTCAATCCACCTGTTTGCCTCCATCCCACTTTTGTGTACCACTCCCCTTTGTTGATCTCGCTTCATCTGTCATCTTTCCCCTCTTTTATCCTCCTCTCCATCCCAGAGTCCCTAGCGTGACATTCTATCTCTGACACATCATGCATGTCCTGCCCCAATGATGCCAGCACACTGACAGATCAGCCTCAATGTGTGTCATCTGGCTAGAGGACGGGACGAAAGAGGCTGGCGTGAGGAACATATAGGCGTTATTCCCTTTGCCGTCAACTTGCCAGTTTAGCCACAGATAAATGTACCATCTGCACTTTCAGAGATGGACTTAAAACACAACGGAGGCTATTTTCGTGCCGTCTTTGTTTTGTTAACAAGCATTTACTCTTGCATTTGACTGGATGTCAAAAGAATCGAAGGTAAGTGGTAGCCCAAGATATTCTGCAGAAACGCTGCGGCTTATTTGCCCCCTTTTTTTTTTTTTTTCTTTTACAACCATCACAGTTTCTTTAAAACTGGATGCACAAATAGTCAAACTCAAAGTGTTTTTGTCACTAAGGCAGAAAGATCCATTCAAACCACAGATGTTTGATGGATGTTTCGCCTCACTTATAAATAGAGAAATAACAGATGATAAATTCTGGACGTATAAATGAAAAATCAAAAACATTTTCTTCATATTGTGCTTCCGAGTTTTTATGAAATTAAAGTTAAGAAACTTCATGTCATTTCACTGTTTTGATTACATAATATTACATCAATTTTACCTGTCTGTTCTGACTTTGTTTAATAGGCAATTCATGCAGTCTATACGAACATTTTTACACGTAATGCTCGGAAACACGCGTTCAAGCAACCATTTCCAATAAAAAGTCTATGTAAACGCACACATGTAAGCATTTCGGGCTTTTGTACTCAAAACTTTTGCATTCTCAAATTGTAAGCAATTTGTTTTTTTCAAACATGTTAGTTTTACAAACAATTATATTACAATCTCATCTGTAGTTACACATTTAACCATGAACACAATACACTATACATTGCAACCATGTTTGAAAGGAAGCAGACAGAAGCATTGCTTATTAAAGCCTGCCCCTTAATTCTTTAAAGATGATTTATTACAATGGTGGCAACTTGTAATAGTATTAATAATTAATAATATAATTAAGTTCGTCACAACATTCCCTATCAACCCAATAAAGAGCACAGTATTTGTATGTGTCCATACATTTATGACCGCTTATATAGTTTCACATTTTCACTACGCGCAGTCGTTTGTCTATTTTTGCAGATACACAATGCATGCTGTCACAATGCACACGTCACAAGTTTTTGTATTTTTCCCATATCATACATCTTTAGCTTTTTTTGAACACATATATTAATTTTCTGTGTTCTAACCCCATATTGTTAAATATTTTTACTCTGCATACCAACACACACAATTCTCTGCTGTTTGTTCGTATTACAGGTTGTTTAAATTTCCCTATTCCTCTTAGTCTCTGGGAATTATCTCTCAATATAAATAGCCAAATAAATAGCTCTGTAATTGACCGCTTGTTACAAGTTCAACCAGCTGAACTTTGACCAATCAGGGACTTGGATTTGGCAGTGATGCATTGGTAACGCCCTTTTCATAACACGGAAGTACCAACCGGTTGTAAATGGATCATGGAGGAGAAATTTGTAATTGTGATTTGAGCACGGCCAGAATAATATGACACCAAGTCTTTCTTTTATCAGAATAGAATAGAAGGAAAAACCCTGGAGCAAGACTTGCAACATTTGCACCGCTTTTACATTTCACACAAAGCCTCTTCCAACTGTGAGTACATGTATTGGGTATTGACAGACTACACTCAGTGTGTAGACATGATATGCTAATAAAACTAAATTCAGCGCGTTCTTGATTGCACCACACAAGCTCGCTCTGTATGTAGCTTCAGACAATTTAGTTTCACCTTTTACCTGCAGCCTGCATTGATAACATTTCAATTTAAATCTCTTTACTGTATTGGCTTTGTGGTAGATAAAGTCCACCACATTCTTGCACTGTGCAGAGAAACTTGAGACAAATCACTGAGTGCACTTACACATCCTACAACACTCAATGTACACAACATCGCTCTAAGTGCAGGTTTGCAGGCTAGGACTCATAATGCATCTACAGAATGCCAAGACTTGTATTTATCCCATCATTGACCGCAGCATGACCGAATGTTGACCTCATGATCTGGCACTGCGTCACAATACCCCTTTAATGCCCGTTAGTCAACGCAATCCCATCAGTTATGACACACAAGGACGAGGGAGAAAGAAAGAAACCCTCTGCTCCCCGCACTCAGCTCCCCAAGTAAAGGTTCCTAGTATTCCCAAGGCTACGTACTTGCCTACAATAGCTAACCTGGATCTGGCTGGACCAGTGCTATTTCTGTTACACAGCACATGCAGAGCCAAAGCATTTACAGTTATCTCTTTTCATGCTCTCCTCCCCTACTCTATAAATTGCAGATAAAGTGGGTGAAGTTAACAATGTGACCACATAAACCCTGAGAGTGCACATTTCTAGGAAAATAAAAAATCCAGTCTAGCCTGGTTTGGACTGAACTTTTCAATGGTTTTCTATGACGTATCAGAATGGAGTTCAAATTGATAAACAATTCCAATTTATTGAGTAGATTATATAAAAAAAACAAACAAACAATAGAGTGAAAATGTTCATTTTTTTCTACAAGCATGCTGTGGATGATGGGTCATTACAAATTAACGAACTAAATAATTAACTTAAACAACACGTAAAGCTATGCGCACACCAGGTATTTGGTTGGTGTTCACACTGGATAAACAGAGAAGGGCTTCTTCTTCTTTTTTTTTGGTTTTCTACTGTTTACTAACCCATGTACTCACAGTGGGAAGAGGCTTGAGGCGAAATGTCAAAGTGGTGCAAATATGCGGAGCGATTTAGCTTCGACAGATGACTCACACTGGCTATGGATGGCTTGCGGTCCTGCTGCAGCCACAGGCTCTGCTGCTGACCCTCGGACCGCCAAACTCACGTAGATTCACGCCATAACCCACCATTTATATAGGAAGTACTTGTAAACAAACCCTCATTCCACAGTGATTTTGGTTTAAATTCACATAAATTAAATGTGCATATCTGACTGTGTTACGCAAAAAATATGTTTGTTTTTTACCGGATGCACTTTACACTCGCTCGCATGATTTCCGGTTTCGATCATTTCATTTGCCCCAACTTCACAAAAAAGTGCTCTGGCATCCAGAAAAAATTTGTAGCCAAAGAAACGGATACGGAGCGCCGGAGATGCTGGACCGCAGAGGCTGAATTGGACTGGATGCAGTGTGAGTGTCTCTCGCACTTTTCAAGTTACGTAAAGACTCCGGCGTCAGCACCAGAGCTGGACCGCTGTGAGCCTGGGGTTAGACACACCTTCACTCCCTTCAGATGTGGCTGCACTCTACAACCTTCCACAGACCCACACTTGTTCCGGTGGATGTGGCTGAGGCATAAGTTGCTATAGGCTGTTTTGGATAGCATCTCCACTCTACCTTTTTTGTCTGCTTCAATGGGAGACATATATGTCTTTTTTTGGTTAAAAGAGGAGCAGATCAATTCATTACCATGTGCACTTGTAAAGGTTTGAAAGCAATAACAGTCAACCTGCGATTGAATGTTTTGTTGACCCCAGAAAACACGGTTCCTCTGAGCTGTGGAGGCACTCCAAATGTCACGCATGTCCGTTGGTAATAGCTGTTTCTCATGTATTGCCCTTAATCTGAACCAAGTGTTTTTCTCCAACCTGCTAGCCTATCATCTATTAAAGAAAGCGCTGTCACAACCTTTTCTCCCGGGTGTAATCACTTTAGACAAGACGTTTGTTTTTTAATGCTTTTAGAGATAAAAAAAAAAGAAAAAGAAAATGCTCAGATGTTTGAATATCAATGCTTAATAATATGTGAAGTTGATTTGCCCTTTGTAATAAGTCATTCTACTTCAAAGAACTTATTACAGAGCGACATGTCAGCACTACATTTGATACAAAGAGGAGCATGTGATCCTCTAGAGAGTGCAAAGTATCACCTACCACAATGCCCTTGATGTGATTGACTTAAATTGCCTCAGCCTTTTGTCAATGCAGATCCAGAAATATACTTTTTTTTGTTCCAGTCTTGTGTTTGACCATGAAAGTAAAGTCACTGACTCTTTGTTGTTCTTCCTTTTATCAATTTGTCTTTTCTTGCTGTCACTCTCCTTCCCTGAAGCTTCAATCCGAGCCCAGGCCTCTTCACTCTCTTTAAACAGACCGGATTTGTGCCTCCATAATGAACTGCGAAGAGCATGAGCAGGATTAATCCAGCCAACGGCAACGAAGGGATTTGATGATGTCATGTGTGTGAATGAACCAGTTAGCGGATTATTCCCTCTGAGGTGAAAGAGATGCGAATAAGTGAATGTGAGAGCCGGGGCAGAGGGGTTGGAAGAGTTGGAGAAGGAATGCGGAAACGGCAGATGCGCAGGTTGGTGTTGATACAGACAAGTGGATCAAATGGAAAAAGACAGCACAGGAGGTAGGGTAAGATTGTAGGACAAGACATGGCAAAAGATAGAAAAACAAAGTGAATAAGTGAGCAGGGAAAATGATTGATGGATGCGCCAAGGGAGACAAAAGAAAGGATATATCAGTAGAAGAAGATATAGGTTAGTTTCAAAACCTCTGTCTTTCCATCTGTCAGGACAAATGGCATGGAGAGAGGTTGGTCTGGGCAGACAGTACTTAGTGGGAGGTGTCAGCTTTGAGCTATGGGAGTCCTGCAGAAATCTGTCCCGGAGGCCCCAGCTGTGGCAATCACTGCTCAGTGGGCCAAGAGGCCAGAACAATCATGCCACCAGCAAGCTATCAGCTGAGCTCTCTGCCCTCCGTTTGCATCACCCACCTCTGCCATAACTAAGACCACGCATCTTTGCAACTCTGCGGCACCACAGGCCATCCACACACCTGACATTTTAATTCAACACAAGCAACATGGGAGGCCAGGAAGGTGGAAATATGTCTCTCTTGAAACTTCTCAGTAAACAAGACCTGTAAAGCGTGAAAATCCTATTTTACGTGTTGGGGGGGGTATTTGTGTTGACTGCATGGAATTGCGAAAACAGAGGGTTTATACAGACCAGGTACAACTGCACACTCACAGAATGAAGCATTGGAATGTAGATGTGTTCTTTAATATCCGATCATCTTTTGATAAAAGAGTTCCCAGTGGTCTTTTTATCAAGAATATGTTGATTTTAGTCAAAATCCAAAAACTTGTGACATTTTCTAGGACATATATTCTGCAGAGCGGCAGTAATTCATCAGGAAACGATATATATACATATATATATATATATATGTATATATATTAATAATAGCATACTAATAAAAAATAGATTTAAATTGAAAAAAAATTAACATATAAACGGATGGTTACGTTGATTTTGTTGTTGGCCGCAGGTATTGAAAATTAAACTTAGTCCCTTAGCTGTCATGAACCTAGGTATGTGAAATTTGTCCTTTGCATTTGATCCATTCCCTGGAGGAGCGGTGAGCTGCGGAAACATCTGCCCTCAGGAATTATGCTGTGGTTTAACCCTAACCCGTAATCCTAACCATAACCCTACCTCTTGGTCCGTGTGGCCAAAAAAGTTCAGCACTGGCCGCACGTACTTCATAAATTACGTGAAAATAGACACTTAATAATATAGACAAGTACATTAACGGCAAACTGAAAAAAAATAAATTTTGTAAATAGGTTTTTTATTTCATTTGTTTTGTTTTCGTTTTTTTAAAAAAGAAACATCCTAATTTTGAAAATGTCATTTTGTTGTTGTATTTACACAAAACAACAATAAAACATTTGTGTTTAGCAAATTTTAGCTGATTAGCTACAACTGTGACATTTACATGATTTGAAATGTGGGTGCAGAAGTGTGAAGCTCTGTGTGAACACAGAAAACCTCGGGTCAAACTCTCCTTTGAATAAGAACTAACCACTATATTAATATGCATTGGGAGGAGTGTATGGTCTTATTCATGCCTGAGAGGAGAACAACCTGGAATGTATAGACAGCCTGAATTCAAAGAAAAAAAAGCTGCACTTAAAGCTGCTCCTGGGAACTCTTTCTAAACTTTGAGTTTAACTGCTTCAAGAACGATCTCAAAGAAAAGCAAATTTGCAGATGCATATTAGGAATGCTCTCTCGTCTCTCTCCCTTCACGTCTCTCCTCTTTCATAAAGGTCCTAATGAGTTGTCGGTGGAGCTGAGGCAAGACATCCGTAATGTGCCATGAAATATGTAAACTTGTCCTTTTGCAAAGTGTGTCTTCTTCATGCCCTCCTTCCCCTCCTGCTTTCTCTCAGTTGGCGAAGTTGAGGATGTTCTTTTTCTCTGATTAATGTACTCAGCAGTGGCAGCAGGGGCAGGTAAGGAGGCGTGGTGCAGCCAAACATAAATTCATCCCAACACCCCCTCTTTCCCCTAATTAGTTTATTGGACTGATGAGGTAGCACCAAAGATTAGGTTCTTCATCAGTTTTGAGCGGGCAGAAATGGCGTAATCGAGGAAAAGGAGAAGGAGGCCAAGAGAAGCTGAACCATCTGCTCCTCTTTGCTGTCCACCCAACTTTGATCAGAAATCAAGCACACAAAAAAGTAAACTATAGTTTTTGTATAGTTTTATAGTTTTACTTTTTTTTCATTTCCTAATTTTAAAGGCCCCTTCTCCTAGAGTTTTTTTTTAAGAATATCTAGAGCTATAAACATTTAAAAAGCTAAAAAAAAAAAAAACAGTGTGAAGTTGGACTTTTCAGCATGGGAGACGGAGAGTTTCTTTCTCCAGTGTTTTCTGGAGTAACTTCAAAATGGGGCACTTCCTGTTGCCTCCAACAAAGCGAGATGGAGGTGTTGAGTTAGCTCATTGTCAGTGTCCGTGAGCAGAGACTGCCTTCTGTGTGAACCAATCCCCTAGTGGTCACTTGGAAAAATGACCACTTACCTCTGAATGTCAAAGCGGGATAGAGATAGGTAAAAATAAAGACTTTAAATCAGCTAAGCACAAGAGGGCAGCTTGATTAATGTCTAAACATGTTGAATTTAGTGTTCCCTCAGCACAGGTTACGCTCTCAGAATAACCTGCGATAGCTAAGTAGGATAGCACAGTAGGATCACAGATGCTTTAAGGTAATAGAACTCCTCACCACACACTTTCTACACTTTTCTCAGACAGACATGAACATTTTCACACTTTTCTCTCTCGTTCAAACTCTCAAAGTTCAAACCTTCATAGTAAATAGGTCCATCATTATAGAATGAAAACAAAGAAATTCTCACAATCAAAGATTTATAGCGGGGCAGATTATCCATATGAAACTACACTTTGTGGTACAAGAACCAGATCCACTATAAATATTGATGAATGTGTTCTTTTTTTAGAAAAGCATGTAAAAATTCAAAAGGGCGGCCATTTTCAAGATGTTAAGATTTCAAGATCTCAAGATTTAATCTTCGAAATCTTTAACTCAGGATTTAACATGATCTGATCAAAATACAAATAAGGCATACATCATCTGGTATGGGAGAGATAGCTAAAGAAGCTATTGATTAGTGATGCAGTGCAAAAAAAGAAAAAATGGTTACAACCTTTTTTTTTTAAATAACTGATAACTTTACACTTTACTGCTTATCCAGAAAAGTGTTTTCAACACAATTGAGGTTATTTTTCTTGTTGCAACCCATATTTGTATATATTTGCAGTGTAAATGGTCGCTGGGGATCATTTGGAATGTTATCGTTTAAGGATTTCAGAGATAGAGGCTATGTCCAGCTCTCACCCTACTCCTACTAAAACATTATATTAGGGGGACTATCTAACGCCTTGGATTTTAAAAGTAATTCGGGCACCATGCTCATTCCGTTTTTTTTTTTTTTTTTTTTTTTTAATGCCAAAGGTGATATCACTGATTTCCAGAAGTAAAAAAAACGTATCTAAAATGACATTTTTACAAAGACTATTAATGAATCCGCTTTGTTCTGGTAATAAAAACTAGGATGATTTACAAAAAAATGTATAACTATTTTTCACATGAAAAATTGTTCAAACGCAATGTACTGTAGTCTATATTCACTAATCTAGTGAGCGTCCATGCTCACTGCTTTTTCAGGGACTAATGGGAAATTTCTAGATCTTGGAATTATAGATTCGAAAAGCTCTACAAAATGACAAACGCACTACGTAGTGCCCGATGTAGTAAAGGAATTCGGCCACACCAAAATTGATTTAAGTGAACAAAACAATGTAATGTAGCTGATATATTCTCCATCATGAACATAGGCTGCCATTTTGAATTTTTCAGGTGGCTTTGACTAGGCTCTGTAAACTACACGTGTACCTAATCTGGTGCTTAAATCACAAGATAAAGTTTCATTCAAAAATGTGATTTAATCTGCCCGGCTACTAAGTAAATGCGGCAAACTGCACGCATCCTATACAGGAGATATGTCAAGGAGGAGATTGATTGACAAGATTAGCAGCCAATAAGGATGCAGAACACAGTGCACTGTAAAAAAGAAAACCCTAAACAATACAAAACTGTTCTGGAAAAAAATCTTCAAAACAGCGAGTCGCAAAAGGTGAATCATGATGTAGCGAGGAAATTATGTAATCAAATTAACAGTCAGACAAAATTATGCAAATGTTAACCCAAAACTGTGAATAGTTGCAAGTTTTTTTTTCATTTAGTCCATCACTAAATGTAGTTTAATATTTTCACCTGATTTTTGTTAATTTACTTAAAATCTATACATTACTGACATAGGAAACTTTTTTATATAATGTGCTGAGTTGAGTGCACGGCACTCATTTGAAATGTTGTCCTCATCCTCAACTTTTCCAGTCACCTGGCAGGCTCCTAAATTACCCCAGGATACATAACGGAATTTTGGCTTTGAAGTTCACAGGATGGCTGCCGGCCACCATCTCGCGTCATGCATCAATTTACATGAACAAATGTGTGTTCTAGCTCTGCGCAAAGAAGACACTGACCCCTCTGTTGGATGCAAGCCAAGCTTGTTGGCGTGACTTGAGGAAAGCGACTGCAGACTGCTTGCATTATATTTGGCCCCATAGCTTTCAGAGGTTCTTGCATGTGCGACTGTTTTGGTATTTGATTGAACCTATATTTACACCTCCAAGCAGCAGTATAGCTGTCAGTACAAATGTGGAAGCATCTCGTGTGATAAAATGCTTGCGGGTTTGCCCTTTTGTCTGCTTTTTTTTTATGAGACTGTCAGGATCTAGCTTTGGCCGGCACCCCTCCTCCCTTTTTCCTAAAAATATCCTCAGAATTATGACTCATGAAATGTCCTCTGAACATAAGACCTTTAACGTGTTGGCAAACCTTTCTGTTGATTGCAGTGTCACCATTTTATGAGTCTTTTTTTTTTTTCATAGAGCGTTGCAGTTGTTGTGCTCCTGCCAAAAGGAGTCCAGCGAGTCACTTCGTGTCCTTGACCATGGTGGTTGAAACAAAAAGGTCTTGCTGCTCATGAAACAAGTCATATTTCATCCTGTCATTTTAGCTTCTTTTGAAAATGAAACTGTTACAGATACGGTAGGCACTTTCCGTGTCCCGGTTGTGCAAGTCTGTTTTGTTGGAGTTGCTTAATATAGAGTCTGACATTCTTTCAACCAACATGGGCTAAATCGATTGCTCTAAACCAAGTTTTATTATTATTACTTGCACTTGTGTTGTAATTTTCAAGACACTTTTTGTGTACATCTTATTTGTGCCGACTAGTTGTGCTAATGTTAATGTACAGTATACCCTAAGAATTGTAATATTTTCTTCAGAAATATTTGATGTAAAGAATTGGAAAAATGATGTTAAACATCAACTTAGCTTGTAAAAAAGCAGTCAGTTGACAAACTTCAAGACTTCAGTCACATGCACCTATAAGGGGGTTGACCTTTATGGGTCCTGCAGGTTTTTGGGGTTTTGTCCAGGCCCATGAAGGGTTGTAGAGAGGTGCAGTCAGATGCACCCCAAAGGGAGCATCGGTGTATCTTGCAGTTGCCTTGAGGCATGACGTCATGAAAATGAGACCTACCATTGTTGTTGTGTGGTAAGTGTATTGTGAAGTCATATTACCACATATACACAACATACGTAGCATATTTTTAATATATTGTGTCTTGTGAAGTTGAGCCATAGCAACTGGACTTAAAATCTTCTTTCTTGAAGTGTTTCGCTGTTCATCAAAGTGGCTTCATTATTTTGAGCGGTGCGGGATTCGGTCCGCATTTGTATCCTCTAAGTAGGACACCCACATTCCAGTTGGGTGGCTCATTAAAGGGAAACAAAGAAGAGAAACCCATCCAATTGTTGGAGTTACGGGGATGTTGGAGTCCCACCTGAATGATACAAATGTGCACTAATATTAAGTTGTTGTGAAGTATTAGTAAGGATAATGCAAGATTCACTTATGACATATGGGTGATGCTGCCATAGTGAGGTGCGCGCTGGACCTTACTGACCGCACGCAATGCTGCATGCAAAGGGATGTGCAGGTTATACGCCTTTAGGATACCCATACAAACTGCACACTAATTGTCTAATTTCCTTATTTCTAACAGTTAGGTTGAAAACAAGGAGTGTGCACTTATCACTTAAACAATATGAAAGGATTCCTGATGCACTTTGCAGGTCTGGGGGGGTGTGGATGAATGAAAAGTCAATACAAGACGTCTGCGTCTCACCCATTTGACCCCACATACATTACGTTTCTCACAGCACACCTGCAAAACAAAATGTACATGAATGTGTACATGATGTGATTTAATCTAGGATCTTAAAATTTTGCATGTGCCCCATACGTTTGCCTGTTTTCCACCCACAGACAGCCCACTTTCACCCTTAAGGGCAGTTGTGACCAATAATTGCAACTGGAATCAATCTGGAAGAATGAGACTATTGACAGACAATTACACTTTTTTTGTTGAAGAAGTTTTACATTGTTTTCATACTCCTGGTTCACTTCTAATCTATATCAGAGTCTTGGGAAAGGTATAATGTATTTGTTGGACACTGAGTCTCAGTGTTTGCGTCTAAGTGTACTTTGTAGGCTATTAGGCCAGAGGGAACAGTATCAATTGAAGCTTCCCGGGAAGATGTCCAGGAGTGAGTGTGCTTGTGCAATGTGTATCCAATGCACACATGCAGTGCACACAGTTTTTAAAGTGTGAACTGTGCCAGCTGATTAGTTAACTGAGGCAGAGCACTTTATTTACTTTTTTCCTCCCATCCCTTTCACCTTATAAAAAAACAACTGAAGTCACAACCTGTTGACCAAAAATATCCTCTGCAGATATGGTTTCCAAGGCCTTTCCCAGATTTGTGTGAGTGTGAGTAAAGCACCTAAGCTGTCATCATGCAGGGCCGCGACTTATGACATGGTGACAGTGTTACAACAGTCCAGCCCTCTATAGGAAGCAGCACAGTGCCACATACAGCCGGGGTCAAGTAAACCCATACTTGTGTCTATCAAAGCCAAGTTGAAATAGTACACAAAGAGCATGTTGCTCATTTTGGACGTAAAAGTAGTTGGGGCTATTTTTGACACCTTGAAGGCTGAAAGGACAGCGCTCCGTGTAAATTTGAACAAAGTTTATGTTAAATCCCTTTTAACAAAATGTGAAAAACAAACACATTTGAAGAGTGTAACCTTTGTAACATACAATTTCACTGATAAGGATCATGTTTGAAAAATCTGCTATGAAAAGTAAAATTTTAGGATCCAAACTGTTGCCAAGAGGGCCAGATTAGGTGAGGTGAAAATGTGTGAGGGCCAGGCAATCGGCCCATTCTTTTAACCCTTTCAATAACATCAAATTGTAATGAACTGTTTAGCAACAATTACATTGCAATGGGATACTTTTCATTTCTTCACACACAACAGCATTCTATCAAAAAGGCTTTTTTACCCAAATTACTGTGAATTTCATATATACTATTAAATGTTCACTGTAAACTTCTAAATGCATTTCATAGGAACAGGAAAACAACATAATTATCATATTTTGATCATAGAAACAAATCATTCTGTTCTTTGTTGGCCCTTAAGGCTCTGAGGATCAACTAGCCGCAGGTTGTTGCCACAGGTTTACAGACGCTTGTAATATAGTTTAGCCAATCACTATCAAGAAAGTGTAGTTCTTAAAAAGTGCATTGGGCCACACATTACTGATGTTATGATAGGAGCCTGTGATCCGGTAGAAATTTGAACATAGGCCACATTTGGCCCACGGGCCAGACTTTGGACATGTCTGGTGTAAAGAATTGGTAACAGTGAACAAAAAAAACGTGGGAGTTTATGTAGTATTATCGCTACTGTAACGTGATAGATTTTAGCTTATAAAGGTGGGATTAAGTATTTTATGTCAATCCTCTAGAATTATTTGATTTAAAAATCTTTCATAAAAATGCTTAAAGTAACATTTGAGTAATAGGTTGTACATCTGCTGTATATTTTAACTATGAATGTCTCTGTTTTTCTTCTTCTTTGTCAACACTAGAGCTTAGCATTCTTAACATCATTTTGACCAGCTGATCTCTTCAACAGTTTATTAATGTAATTTCAGCAGATTCTGAGATGGAGAAAAGCAGCCTTTTTTTCGCTGATATGCAACATTTTACAGCAAGTGTTTACGCTATCAATGTAATCAGCTGGTTCTGTCACAAAGAAAAGTGGCTTAGCACCTTTACTAGCATTAAGCGTTGCATGTCTTTGCTAAGACGACATGAAAATTTGCTTTTCTCCACATCAAAATCCAGCTGATTCACACTGATAAAGAAAACGGTTGAGTTACAGTACGTCAATTGTCGTGTGGTACTTAGGTGTTGCTGGTGATGTCTCCGGTGATAAAGAATTAAACAGTTTTGTTTCACACTAGCAGAATCAAATCAAATCAAGTTTGTGTTTCTCATGTTTTTTTTTCCCTTTTTCTCTTGGCAGTGTTAGGTAACTACATAAAATGAATAGTGAAAAGCGAAAGCAAGCTCTCCCCCTCCTGCCGTGTCCTCCAGAAAAACATGCTGCCTAGATCTGTGGTGCAAATAAAGGAGCACAGGGAGCATGTTTTTTCCGTTTGCTATGGCACCATCTTGCCCAGATTCCATCTCCTGCTCTCCTCAGGGTTTCAATTACTGTCTCCCAGCACCTTTCATTAGCACGAGCAGGCTGGTCATTCCTAATGCTCACACATGTACAAAGATGGAGTGGAGAGCACATATAAACCCATAAAAAGCCAACCCAAGTGCTCCAACACACCTGCTAATTCCTATATTTTCCATGTAGAGCTCTGTGACTGCAGTGTCCCCTGTGCCACAGATAAACACCGCCTATCTTGCATCATTCATAATCATAGTTACAGTGCAGTCCAAAAGTCTTAGACACGCCTCATTTCTTATCTTTATAATTGGTCTAAAGAAAGGATTGAACCGAGTCTAAAGGTTTCACAGTTTACTGTCACTCAATTTTACTTGATTCTTTTTCACATTAACTTTTTGTAAGACTTTTTTTTATTTTGCTACTAAATACAGCTCTATGAAAAAGGAAGCTAATTGCAGGATAGATTAACTAGTTGAAAGAAATAAAGCAATAATGTGTGAAGTAGGCAGCATCTAAATAAAAAGTTTAATAATTCCTGGATAAATATTTCCCATAACCACAAGGTTGGTTTCTTGGGAGAAAAATATAAAAAAAGGATTGTCAAAGACCTTTGCTGAGAACTGTCATGGTCAGAATTAGAGATGGATTCACTTAGAATTTGTGTAAATTATTTTTCTGTTATTGCAGGGTGATGTTTAACTCACAAAACTGTTAACATTTCTGGATTAAGTCAGGAGCGATAAACACTATCTGAGCCGTAAAAGTCAAATTTTTATTTGGACATTGACTAGCATGTTTTCTGAGTATTTAACAGATTTCCATATTGATGGATGTTACTTAGCATTGTGGATCTGTTTTATTTGGTGGTCCTGAAGTGTAAATCACACTAACTAATCACTAAACACACTAAAAAAAAACACTTTAAAGATCACAACAATTAGAGAAGTGAAACAAGTCAAACTGAAATTCCAGAAACCAAAACACAATTCCAAAAAGTGTAAATAAACAAGCCAAAAAAAAAAGAAACAAAAGTAATGTCCAGAAATCAAAATAAATTGTTAAAAACAAAACATCTAATATTCTAGTTGTTTACATCCAAGAAACACAGAAAAAGTAGGTACTATGGATCCTCGCTGATTAAATGATGATACATGGAATTGCTTCTTGGTAAAATAACTTTTATGTTAAAATAATGGACAAGAGTCAACATATAATTCGCAATGTCCTGTAATTCCTGCCTTTTTGGTTTCCATAAAAAACAAAAGTTAATTCGAGATATCAAAATGAAATGTTAAAAAATTAAACCATTAAAAACACAAAAAGTAGAGACCATGGGTCATCGCCTGATTGGTTTATGACCTTTGTCCATTTACATGCTTCATACAATCAGTAACCATAAAACTTTTATTAGCATGTGGACATTAAAGACGCATTTTTAAAAAAACTAAAACAACATCATCCTATCGGCCATGTCCAATAGTACTTACCTTTTCCGTTTTTTTTTATATTGTGTTTCGATTTTTGACTATTTCACTTTGATTCCTGGAAATTCCAAAAAGTTTCAATTTTTTTAGAATTGCACTTTGGTTCCTAGAATTTATTTTTCCTAAAATCTAACTTTTTTTTTTTTAAATTTCTTTAATAAGTTTGTGGGTTGAGTGTTTTCGTGATTTGCTCTTCAGGGCTACTGTAATTCTAGCTCCATAAGCTTTTAGAAGTTACAAATTTCGAAGCTTTTCAAGTAAAAACCGACCTTAAGGCTACTTTAGCCTTGTTTAATGCACACTTGACTATATACTTGCCTGCTAGTGCAGCCATTGATGAAATCTGTGAATGGTTTACCAGATTTTGTTATATACACATCAGCGAGCTCACACTGCATTCCTGCATCACGCAGACACAAGAAAAAGAAGCCCTCTGTTGAAACATCTGAATTAGCCAGCAGGCTAATTCAGCTAATACAGATTAGCTCCCACGGGAGCTGCTGTATTGATTGGACAACAAAGGCTTGAAGAAAAACTCTCTAACATTCAATTATCCACACCCATGGACATAATGCCATTCTACTCCTCCCTAAGTCCTTCCCTCCCCCTTACGCTTCTCCCTTCCCTCGTCTCTCCGCGCTTCCTTCCTATTTCTTTACTGAAACAATCAGCGATCCAGGTGGGAGGATGGGAACAGACAAACATGCAGGTGTGCTATCTGATGGTGATCCTATCTAAGACGGAGAGCTGGTCTTCACTCCTTTCTAGCCTGCCTTTCATGAAACACCTCCCATTCTTTTCAGATCTTTGTTTATTTCAGGAATTGCTGGAGGCAAAGTCTGACGTTCAGGGGGAAATTTTGTTAATTCCACGCCTGTGCATCAAGTAATGATAAGAATATAATGTCAGCATGTGACATATGGAGTTCCTACAATGGCCTGATTTCCCTTGAGTGTGTGCAGTAATACTGGTTTGTGTTTATGTATGCACGTGCAAAAAAATGGTAAACTGGCAAACGACGGTATGGGCCGCATGTCCGTTGCATGATAATCAGTTGAATATGACAAGGTGTAGCAGCCAATAACATTTTGAGGACATTTTACCCTTGATAGGGCCCCATTTAGGACTTTGAATGACAGTTGAGTCCACATGAAGTAGAATATTGATCACATTCCTTTGTTTCTTCACTTTTCCCTTCAAAATGCCATTGCAATCCAAATGGCTCATTGGTTTTCCAGTATGTGAATGCAACTTCAAGTGTTATAATCCACCGAGTGTGTTTACTCTGTCTTTGTGAGTCTTCATCCTATTTACATAGTCCCAGAGCAAACTCTTTCTTAATAGCTTTAAAGACCCACTCTTATGAAAATTGTGTTTTTAACACGTTCTTGTTGCGATTTTCTGATCATGGAGGACATATATATATAAAGAAAATTGAGATAAAAATTGTATTTCTTTGCTCAAATTGTTATAAATCTGGGACAGATGAAAAAAAACCATTGGAAAAGTTTGTAATGTCACTATGTCAATATGTTGCAGCAACTACGGCAAGCCACAAGTTCCCTGTTCCACTCCATTCTGATGTGTCCGCTTGTAGACAACTAGATCCTACTAGACCCATGAAGGATTTTAACTGTTACAATACATACACACTGGGCATGTAATGAGCGCTAATGAACATGCTTAATGTGGGTTCTTGAGCTTGCTTTTAGCAAATAATGTTCACACAGGACTGTCGCTACCCAATACTAGCACATGTACCTACTAGTTAGAAGAAGTTTGATAGAGTGGTGCAAATCTCACAAATCTTGCTCCAGGCTTTTTCTTTCACAACTCCATTCCGATATGTGAAAGACTTGTCATATATAGGTGTCATAGCACTCTCTCCAGGTGAAAACCACAATTATTAATTTCTCCTTCATGATCAATTTTCAACAAGCTGGTACTTCCATCTTTTGAAAAGGATGATACACAAACGTCTCTACTAAATTGGAATTGGTCAAAGTTCAACTGGTTTAACTTTCAACACTCATGCTTTTTGTTTGTGGAGCCTGAAAATAGACTTAAACATGTGCGTAGCTGCACGTGAACACGAGAGTTTTGAACGCAGAATCCAAAAAATACGCCTCAACACTCGTTTACAAAGATTTTTCATTGGAAGCGGCCACTTGAATGCACATTTCTGAGCCCGGTGTTAACGTAACATCAAAGCTAATTCCTTTGCCACTGGTATGAGCTGGTCACCCTTCTGCCCTTGTTCATCAGGAGCCCGAGAGGTGGCCCAACAGCCAATGACGAATAAAGGAGGAGCAGTCAGGTGCCTTTTTAGAATATTCTATCTTACACATAAACGTTTCTGACAATACACAAATTATAATAGAAGATTGTGAAATCTTTCGCCAGCCCAAAGTTGACAGATTGGGATCTAAGACACAAAAGGGTAAAAAAAAGAGGAAAACTGAAACCTAAAGAAGTGTTTTTAAGGAAGAGCTACTCACTTGGATCAGCATCACTGATTCCAACTCCAGCTATTTCCTTATGCAAAACTTGATTGGTGAGTTAAAGGTCTCTCTTTTCTAAAATGTCAAGGCTTATGAGCAGGTGAGAGAATACTCTTAGATAGAAGGTTGCCATATTGCTTGCGCCTAATTTATTTCCCATTATGGAAAATGTTAACAAAGCATTAATGAGCTGCTGACTCCATCATCCTCACTTTAAAGCACTATGTCAAGGGAACATGCAGTCCCACTTTGTATGCCATTGTTGTCTTCTGAGCATAATGTGCTGTGTAGCAACATTTCCTCAGAAAATCAGTTTCACTAAACACCTGATAAGTTTATCGCTACAGCAGACTAAATCAAGGGTTTAAGCTTCTTGCATGGTGTGCGTGCAGCCTAATTGCTTTGCAAAACTAAGCGTGAAAAACATGCTCAAGCAACATATTTTGGGTTAGTGACATCTCCTGAGAGTGTTGACTTCAATATGTACTTTAAAGAGTAATGTGGGATTTTACTAATGAAGGGTACAAGTTTTGTTTGGTTTTTGGCATTAATTAAGACCAAGGGTACAAGAGTGACTAGACTGATCAAAACTCTGGTCTCGACTAAAGTAGTAGATCAATATCCGTCTAAAGAGACAGTCTTCGTCCAAACAGACCCGACGCCGGAGGCCATCAGCCTTTTCAGACCAAACAAATTATCCTAACTGAGCATTTAAGAAATAAACCGCTGCAATAAATCCATAAGCCGTGTACAGATTTGGAACAGTGAGGAAGAAAAGGGCCTTCCTGATATTTGGGCAGATAATAATGATAATGGATTGGATTTTTCCGCGCTTTTCCTGACGCTCAAGGGGCTAACAATGTGTCTCCATTATTCATTGTTTTCTTATTCATACTTGGTGATGGTAAGGTACTGATGTAGCCACAGCTGCCCTGGGGCAGACTGAGAGAAGTGTGGCTGCCATTACATGGCTACAGCCCCTCTGACCATCACCAGGACAGTCATACACATTCACACAGTAGTAGAGCCACACTCGAATCAGGGATGGTGTAGTGTCTTGCCCAAGGATAACAACAGTTGACTGGGGGAGCGAGGATCAGACCTTTGATCTGTGGTCAACCTGCTCAGTCACCTGAGCCACTGCTGCCCACATAACCCAACATCCAATCCATTTTGTAAACCCTCTTAATCCCTTCCAAGACTACAGGGTAGCTGGAGCCTATCCCAGCCACTATCGAGGAAAGGAGGGCGAAAACTTAGGGAGGAGCTTCTTTTTCTTCTGTTTACTAGTGCAAGTACGCCACCCACAGTTTGTTTAATGTGTGCGTAGCTGGGCTTGAACACGGGAATTTTGAACGCGGAAGTCCAAAATGCACGTTAACGGGCAATTACATCGACTTTTTATTAAAAGTGGTTGTTTGAACTCACGCTACCGATGTGTCACGGTGTGATTCATAGTTTACATTTTCTTTCACTCATAGTTTAAATACTTTGAAAAAGTTTCTGACCTACATGTTATATCAACCACAAAGCAACTAGTTTGCAATTTCTGCTTATATGACAAACACGCATTTAAAATATTGGCCGTTCCAGAATAATTGAAGTGAGTTTGCACTTTTACAGATCACTGCCTAAAACCCAAAAAAAAGACAGAAGAGAATTTTCACTGGTCAGGGATAACGGCCCAATATGAAAAGACAGCACCATATCACACTAACCCATCCCCCCTTTCACAAACTCCCAAAAGTAATTTCAGGGTTAGGGCAAAGAAGCCAAGTTGTCCAAATGAAAAGGCCCTCGATGAAGAGAGGGGTCCATTCCTGAGAAGCAGAATTGACCGGTGCAAACAACAGGCATGACCAAGATGAAATTGGCTCAACTGAATCCGTTCCTGGGTGGATGGGGGATTGGGGAGATGAGAGAATCGGAAGTATGACAAAGACTGGCAAAGAGAGACGCCAAAAGACAAATGACACTGTGAAAGAATAAAAGAAAGTAGTACGGGTGAGGGTGCAGGTGCAGGTGTGGATTTAAAGTCGGCAAAAAAAAGGTTTTCTTAATTTTCTACCAAACATTTTTAACTCTAAATAGAAATATAATTTATTAAAGGAAATTATCTTTAAAAATTAAAACCTAATCTGAGAAAAATATTACTTTAGAACTTTATACCTATTTACATGGCAGTGTGAAGTTTTCAAAAAAGAAACAATTAAAAAAGCTTTTTTAAGCGTGTTCATGTCAACATGTATCAGAATTCAATGTTTGAGTGCATAAAAGTCTCATTTATATTATTTTCAGTCTATAAAACTGTATACTTGGTCAGATATTAGCATTTATTAGACCAAAGATAAGGACTAGTGTAAGTATGATGCAAGATCTTGCACCATCTCATCATCGTAATCGCTCATTTCATTTCTCTAATGAATATCTAATCAGAGAGTCTCTCCCCAGCAGTCTGGAAACTCATTGAAACTTTTTTGCCCAACCAGTAACAGACTTTTAAAGCCTAGCCTAATTGGGACCATAAACTTGATGTGAGCCTCATTCAATAATGATTTCTTGCTCCAAATACCTGCTGCTGGCCTTTAGCTGAATACTACTTATTAAGCACTCCAAAATCTAGCGGAAGCTTTACCCATAAGGTCAAGCATGGAGATTCTTCCAGAGGAGCAAGACTTTATGGGCTCACATCTGCATAGGCTACGGATTGCATGCTAATGGATACAGGCTGGTGTTTTTCTGGGCTGTTTGTAGTACATTAGATGCTGGATTTATATAAGCTCATGTTTTCTTTGGAGCAACAAATGGGTCAAACTACTCGAAAGCTCAATAAATGTTCAAAACTGGATGATACACAAAAAAGATTGGAAGGGGTTTACTGTATTTTTTTGGACTATTAGTCGCACCGGAGTATAGGTTGCACCCATGGCCAAACTATGCAAAAAAAACACGACTTACACTTCATAAATTATGGCAATGTTAAAAATTATTTTGGGGAAACTTTACTGACGAGAGGTTTTTTGATTTTGGCTAAAAACGCCATGATCATAATTAACAGACCAGTAGGAACACTTTGAAAATAGATCAAAAGATGGATAAACGCAAATATTATTTTTTTTTAATTTAAAGAAAGACAACAGAATATAAATTACAAAATCCTTTTATCATTCTCTTTACACTTAAAGAAAAGTAAATAAGACCTTTTAGCCCAACTCCTATGAGTCATTTCCATGTGCTTTCATGTATTTTATTTGCTTAGTTATCCTGCACACAATAAGAGATAACAAAATCGGAGATGTATTTCACTAAAGAATGGTTTGAGATAAATCATCCTTGATATTAGAAAGGTTTCAGACATATAGGATAAAAGATGCTAGCCTAACGTATCCCTCCACCTCACACCCTAAGCATTGTCAATTGACATTGTTGTGCTGTATCCATCTCAAGCAGAAAGGTGAGGGATTTACTTGATTCTTTAAGACAAGAGTTGAATCATCCCTGCTATCTCATGGTGTCACATCAGATTTTATCACAGAGGATATTCAGCTGTGTGTGGTGCGATTATACCCTGACAATACAAAAAAATCTTCCTCTTTTTTTGCTCTGCTTCTCAAACACATTCCTGAAAGAGACAGGCATCGTAATGCACCAACTGAAATTTATTTTCTGTGTAAAGAACGAAACAAAAAAACCCAGCCACCATCACTGTGTCGATAGAAAATACCAGGAGTCTGTAGAAGAGCAATTGTTTCAGTGCAGGACACATGGTGTGCCCATTGTTAGCCAACACCACCATAATCAGAGACAGAGAACAGAATCATCCTTGAAAGAATGCCAAAGATTTGTTCTCCTCCCTTTGCTTTCTCCCCTGGGAGCCTGGCAAGGCGAATCCATCCGATCGAATGTCACGCAAATACACAACTCCCACATCTAGCAGTCCTGTGATCGCTGTTAGTAAACCCTGGTTATTGACCCATGCTGTGTGTGAGTTTCTGTGACTGTTCATCCTCAGGTGTTTTTTGAACTTGTGTTGTTTGCATCACAAGGATTGGAAGGCCATCGCATTCAAGGCTAACCCTATCTCCAAGGTACGGAGGCTACGTGGAGAGATCAGAGTGAAAGCCAAGCCCATTGTCTCCTGCTGTGATAGAGGGAATATCTGTGTGTGTGTTTCTATGTGTGTGTGTATCTATGTCTAAAAAGACTAGATGACATCGCCCAGAGACCCTCAGCAGGTATACAAGATAAGACGAAGAGAGAAATGGGCAGCTCCACAGATGGTGGAGGACTCCGTTGATAGAATTTGCGTGTTTATATGTGTAAAGGATGACACTTGTTTGCATCTTTATGCATATTAAAGCACAAAAATGTTGACATACGCTTAAAGTCAAATGCAAAAGAGTATTGAAGTCACTTCACTCTGACTTTAGAACAAGGTGATTTCTTCTGTTCAGTGCATAAATTAAATAACAAAAGAAAATTAGACTTTACTTAGAAAATACAGTAATTTTAGACCTTACAATCATATGAAATCATAAAACTGCATCTCTTATGGGGGTTAGCTGCTGCAGTAAATGGTCATCCAGAATAATTTTCATTATTTGAACAAGTGTAGGAAGCACTGAAAGTCTTGATACATATGGGCTAACTTTGACTTGAACCATGTAAACCTGTCCTCAATCCTTCCAATGATGTTGTATCATAGTTCAGTTTGCATACAAACAGAAAATGTGCCTGACCATTGCTCCCACTGGCCCGTTGTGGTTTGTGTAAGATGTAAGTGTAAAAAACTCCTTTGTCCTTCGTTAACTTCTTTCACGTTAGTTTTGAGTTTTACTCATTTATTGTATTAATGTCTATGTTGTCTTGTGCAGGTTCTGTTTTTGTTTTATTTGCTCAACTTTTTGCCTAGAGTAGAAGGTCTCTGGGACACTGCTCTGACTGACAGTTTAAAGGTGGTCTGTAGGATGCTCTTCTTTCCTCTTTGTTCTTCTACCTGCCTTATTAAAGGAGGTCTGTGGGACACAGCAATAGCAACCAACCTTGAAAAGAATGTGGGTGTGTTGTTGTTTGTTGGTTGCTTGACCTAGAATCCAGTCTCTATGGCCATGGTCACTTGATCCTAGGCCTTAATCCTGAACTGGATCTTAGAATTTTTGTTCATTGAATTTTCTGCCACTTTTGTCTCAGATCTATATCATTTGATTCCCCCAAAATACACTTTTAATGACAGATTATGCACAGTGATTGACAAATGCAAAACACAGTTTTGTACAATACACAATGAGAATGATGATGAATAGCAAACTGAATCGTCTGCCCTAAGTCAAGGGATCAAACCCGATACAGTCTGATTTATCTCAAGGTTTTGAATGACTTATTGTAAAAAATCTATATACTTGAAATTTTCCTGCACACCTAATGTAAAGGATTTTCAATTAAACATTTTTAAAGATGTTTATGTAAAATAAATAAATAAAAACTACGTTTTTTGTTTGTGTAGATACCCCACTAACACATGTACACTCACACAAAGTCAATATGATCTGTTGGGCAAAATTAACACACACAAGAATCTTGCAAACAGCTGCTGTAGCTGTGAGACTTCTCTCAAAGTGTTGTCTAATCCCTATGCAGGTTAATCCAACTCTGACCTCTTCCTGGCCTCACTGAATGATCAGTTCTCCTTCTTTTCCTCCTGTCTGTCCCCACACGCTCAACTCATCGTCATTTCAGCTGCCCTTGTCCTCCATCAACAGCAGTCTCTTTCATACTATCCTTTCTGAATTCTGGTGCACAAGCCTTATCTTTCCGTCATTTTTTTCCTTCTACTTTTGACCACACCTCTCTGTCTCCCTTCCTCTCACCACCTTAGAGTTACGTTTAGGAGATTTCAAAGCCCTCTCAACAGCAGTTCTAACTGCCAAACTGATAATCAGATAAAATCTCCATTTAGGTTGTCCTCAGTTTCCCATTAAAGTCAATTTTTGGGACTGTAACTTTGGAGGAAATAAGAAGGAAGTGAACAACTGAATAAATAGTGCTGCTCACCCACCAGGCTTGTGTGGCGTGTTCAAGAATGAGCTGAATGTGGGTTTTTGAACGCCCTTTAAGCATAGTGTTTACACAGGTCTGTCCCTACCCAATAGTAGCGCATGAATTCGCAATTGGACAGGGCTTGGTGCGAAATGTTGAAGCGGTACAAATCTTACTTAAGGCTTATTCTTTCACAGCTCTATTCCGATGTATAAAATAATTCTTGGCGGATACAAAACGCAAATATTAATTTATCCTCCGTGATCGGTTTTCATCCAGTTGGCACTTCCATGTGGATGCTACCGATATGTCACTACAAATTGAAGTCCCTTCTTGGTCAAAGTTCAACCTGGTTTAAGTTACAGCACTTGTCCAATGGCGTGTTGTACATAAAGCCCATAAATGGCCTTAAAAACGTGCGTTGCGACGCATGAACGCAAGAGTTTTGCGATTTAGAAGTCAACTGCTTGAACCTCCAGCAAGTGATCAATGAATGCTCGATTTATTCGTGGAGTCCAAGAACGGAAAACTTGAACGTGAGTGTTCTGAACCCAGAAGCTTGAAAAGTGGGTTTACATGCATTTACATAAACTTTTCATTAAAAGTGGCCGCTTGGACGCGAGTTGACGCTGCCGGTGTGTATGTTCCTATAGACTTTTTGTGGAGAGCGATCACTTGATTGCGCGCTCCCGAGCCCGATGTGAAAGTACCATTAAGCTTTTCCTGCTGTTTATTTGAAGCAATTCAAGGGGTGCAAACCATTTCAGAAGAGAGGAAAGTACAGAAGTGGAATTAAGACCAGAAAAGGTGACTTGAAGTGTCAGTAGCCCTATCCCAATAGGAAGGCATTCCAGTACCCAGCTGCACCCTCAGGCAAGGTACCTTCATTGGGAGCAGAGATAGATGATCCAGAACACTGTACATTGTGTGTGTAAGGAAGTCCCAGTCATTTTGCCTTTGCAAGGGCACACGGTCCTCTAAGTTGCCCCATTAAAATGTATATTTCTCTCACTTATTGCCCCCTTGGGTAAGATGGAAAGATGACAGGGAGGTTCTCGATGGGCTTGGTGGGCAGCTGTGCATGAGGGCATTTTGGCAAGGGAGCACACTTGAGGGGGTATAATATGGGGTCGAGTCCAGAGGTGGTATACTTGTTGGCACGGGCATGTAATAGCACATTGATGCGTACCACATGTGGTCCCAAGAGATAAAGGGCAAGGTGCCAGCGCAGGTTGGCACAGTCACCTTCAATGATATGAGCATTGCTGCCACTAAAGTGGGCTCTTTTTAATAACTTATTTCCTCTCAGGGGGATTGGCAGACTTATATAATGACGCTTTGAAGTGATTTACTTTTTCTCATTAAGATTTAGGATATATTAACGTATTCACCTTAATCATATTTTAATTAACCCATATAGATAAAGAAGTTAAGGAACATTATGCATTCAGCTTCAAAACATCAAAATTATATTGGTTGTTTGAACAATAGTATAAAATTGTTGCCTAAAGCAAGAAAGCTCTTTTCCAAACCTCTCTTTTCAATGTAAACGTATGGATCAGCCAAAGCTTCTAGCTAATCTACAACATGTCTCTGTCTGTCCGGTATGCTAATGTGTGCTTCAGCACCCTACGTCTTCAAAAACAGAAGGAAGCTTGACATTCAAACTGTCAAGAGGGACACACATTTAAAGCAGCTGTGGACTGTCATAAAAACGAGGTCCTCATAGGAATTCCTTTTTTGAGAGACGGATGCAGCTGTAACGCGACGCTGTGGAATTTTTCAGTACCTAGTCTTTGATGTTTCTCTGTTGAGCTTGAAACTGAAATCTAAATTCAGACCTCATTGTAAATGTCCATCAAGTCTTCACTCTGACGGTACCTAAAAAAATCTTTTAAAAATGAAAGTTTCTTTTTGGTATTTTTTTATATAGAGACTGAGACTTTAATGTTTGAAGACACAGTCCAATGAAAATTGTGTTTTAGGTGTTTATAACTTGTTCTCCTAGCATTTTGCGGATGGTTGAGAACATATGATAAGAAAATTGAGATTAAAACTGTATTTCTGAGTATTTCTTTATTCAAATTGTTGTGAATCAGGTGCAAACAAAAAATGCCTTTTGACACAGCTTGTAGTTGTGATGTAAACTCAACAATCGGCAGGCTACAGGCTCCCTGCTCAGTTCCATTCCGATGCATCCACTTAACGACCAGATCCATGCTTTTTTTTTCTTGTTCAAGCTGGCATCTGGCTTGAAGCCGTACAGCTGGATAGCTCCAATATTGCTCGCCTATTTTGTTGCAACAGTAATGTTAGGTTGGGTTTTCCCTTGTTACTTGCGAAAGTTCTACAAATAACCTGTTAGGTGAAATCCGTGAAGTAAGATTACAGATGTTTTAAGGTTGTAAAACCCCTCACTACACACTTTAGAAACTTTTCTCAGACAGACGTGAGCATTTTTACACTTTTCACTTTTGTTTAAACACTTAAAGTTCAAACTTTTGAAGAAAAATAAGTAAATTATTATAGAATAAAATCAAAGTTCTGATCATGGCATAATCAGAATCAAAAGACCACTGGGGACGCTTTGAAAACAGATCACAAGTTGATTGGAGTGAGACTTTAAAGATTTTTTTTTTCAAGAAATAAAACAATTCACAAAAATTAACTTACCAAAATCCAAACGGTACTGTCTTAGATTTTGGTTTGTATGTTCTCCAGGTGCTTCAGTTTTCTCCCAAAGACTAAAAACCTGCTTCATAGGTTGGTTGGTGACTCTAAATTTGTATATAGATGTGGACATGTGATTGTGTGGCCATGCAATGGACTGGCAACCAGTTTTGGGGTGTATCCCACCTTTGCCCAGCAGTAGCTGGGATAGGCTCCAGCAACCCAGTGACACCAAAACTGGTTTTGAAGATGCATGGATCAATGATTAAATTTAGATTCATACAAAAAAGATAAAACCGAACTCTATTAATCTTTCCTTACATGTTTCTGCAGTTCTTGTATACATACAATATCTGTAATCAATTACTCCCATATGAGATCATTGGTTCTTCCAGGATCAAAGAAACACTACATTTGGCTCCATGGGTTATTTTTCCTTCCTACACAGTAATAGAAGACCTTAAAGCTGTCTGATAGTCTAGGATTAAAGCTTCTGCTAGTCACATCCATCAGTGGATAAGGGAAGATGCTACTTTGCCACTGACAGCATAACTCACTTTAGCATTATCTCCAAGCCCAAACTGATCAAACTGAGCAGGTCCATAGATTTCATGCAGCTAATTTCAGGACAGTTGAAAAGTGTCTTCCTTTTGAGTCAACAAAGAAGCATTCCCTCCAAATGTACACATTTATTTTCAAAAAAGTTATAGTGATTATATATTTGAATAAAAAAAGCCTAACAGAGTTGACCTGAAAATAAAATACTTTTAATTCACACAGGCCAAAACTGTATCTGTAGCAGTTTATTTTGGTATACCGTATTTTCTGACTTTAACGTGCTCCTCTGTATAAGTTGAAGCTCAAAAAAATGCATAACAAAGAAGAAAAAATTGAATGTGAGTCGCACAAGATACAGTAGTAAATTAGCCCAACAAATGCGCTAATATGCTAACAAGTGAACTGAAGTCTTTTAGTTCAACTCTGTTGAATTCCTCCAAGCCTGGCGTAAAACTGAGCAGCCCTTTTTCTTTTGCGTTGTTGTCAGTAGCAAATACTGACACACAACACATACAGAGCCCTCTAGTGGTTGCTGATATTTTTTTATTTTTTTAAATCACATGTGAGTGGCACCTGATTATCGGTCCCACCTCATCCAAACTATGCAAAAAATCGCAACTTATACTTAGGAAAAAAAAAGTAACCTAATAAATTTGTAAAATGAGAGGTTTTTTACAAATGTATTCCAAATTAATTAAATGTGATGCCGGATTTAGATTTTAAAAAATTGTTGGGACAAGGACAACAAATAGCTGAAATGGAAAGGCATTCTTACGAGCTTCCACTGGATTAACATCTCAATTTGTAAGAGGGAACCAGGGGCAGGGGTGCAGCTCCCCCCCAAGTTGAGTCAACATTAGTATTATTATTGGAAAAGATTAAGAAATCATCAGTACAAGCTCCTTTAAGCATTAGCAATAGCACCTTAGCTGAAAGAACTGTTGTTTTAATAGTCATAATAATGATTTTAAAAAACTGTTTGAAATACATATTTTTGATCCTTTCATTTGAAATGGCCTTCTGCTATTTTCATCTGCCCCCCTTCCTGTCCCACATATAAATGTTCTAGCTCCGTCACTGGAAGGAAGTAATATCAGGGAGAGGAGTTTAGAAAAGAAACAGTCTCTCTGAATCGACTAAAGCCCTCAAGTCCTCAAAACTCTTGAAAACCTGCGTCAAACACAAATGGCACCAAATTACAAGACGAAACCTCCAGAAGCAAATCGAATTATTTATTGAATCACATTTTGCTTGAAAATATAAAATCTCTCTGCGTGAACATTACTGTTAGCTATGCGCTGCTGTAAATTAAACATTGGCTTTTGTGATTTAAAAGTCCTTTTATTTTTATTCCCTATAAATTCAGCAAAAAACTTCCAGAACCCAGGTTGCAATAGGAGAAATGAATATATTTACATATATATTTATTAATGGACTTTACTTGATCAGATTATTGGTTTATAGAAAGTGACTGACACAGCTAAAACACATGTGCACTTTTCAGTACCCTGTATTTACTGAGAAAACCCTTTTTTCAGCCTCTGTATTATTTAATTACTTGCATATTTCTTCTTTTTATACACACGGAATAAATAGCCGTAGTGCATCCTCATGCGCTTTTACTTTGAAAAAACACCAAGGAAAAGAAAATGCCGAAACGGTGAATTAAATTTTCATGTGATACCATTACAGGCATTGTTCTGCAGGTTAACCAATCACTTGTAAGCACTACTAATTGTACACTGTGTTACACACCTAATGCATAATGCATTGGATGCATTGACAGCCACACACTCCTATTTTTTACTCCCTCAGTTATCTGACGATTGCCTTGACTTTTTTTGTGATACATGATTGATCTATGCACTGCTGGACTCAGGTGGGCTGTGTTTTATCTGAAGCATTTCTCAGAGAAGAGTTGATCTTTAAATGATTTATAGCTGTGTGCTCTTTGAGTGAGGGTATCTGCGTACACTTGGCATTGCTTCATGCATGCTAACTTGAAACTCTGCAACACTTTTTGCTCTCTGAAACGTAGAACGTGATTAAAGCGTAGCTCGCAGAAGCTGTTTGGACGTAGATAACACAGAGAGGCGTAGTCTGAATATGATTCTAAAACAAAAACAAAGAAACAATGACAGAATATAAGATGTTCCCCAAGGTTCAAGCAGAGTGCTCTACACAAACCACACATTTATTTGAACTTCAGTGTCCGCTGTGAAATTCCAGAAGGCTGTTTCAGTATTGTGCAGGGGTCCGAATCTGCACAGAACAGTCCTGTTCATTAAAAACCTTGTCAAAAGGCCACCTAACTCCCAACAGAACGAGCCAAACTAGGTCATGATTCTCACTCACACTGACCACCCACTTTTGACAATCTGCTGGATGGAGAGTGAGAGACCCTTTAATGTAGCCCCACAAGCCCCGTGAATGAGGTCAATCCACTTCCTAGCTTTGTACATGCGCGCATGTGAGGAGTGATGGAAGAAGTGATGCGCCGAGTGTGTGGAGGAGGATTTCCCCATAAGTGCCAATTAGTGACCAAAGGCATGAGCATCCATCACAGGAGAACAGGTAGCATGAAGGAAGATTTGTGCATCACATTTCCATCTCTTTCAGAGAATTCCAAGCTTTTGAATTTCAATAACGATTTGATGATCCTTTTTAAGATTATTTTTATAGCATTGCTTCTTTTATTGGGTACTAACATAAAGTAGGTAGAGGAGAGCCTGGGAATGGATAGCTGCAGAGTGTGGCAGGAAGTCCCACTCGGATCATCTTTTGATCTATTGTAGAAAGGTTCCCAGTGGTCTTCTAAATATTATTATGGCGTGTTTTTGGCAAAATCCAAAAATCTGTGTCATTTTCGAGAACATATTTTCTGCAGAGGGGCAGGAGTTCATTAGAAGTTCAGCTGTGAGTTTTAGGCGGGGCTGTTGGTGCCGAGTAAGACGGCCCCCATAATTCATAATCCCAAGATAACATTAGCGGCGCAACAAAAACGGCGAGCAATATTGGAGCCATTCAGCCGTTCAGTTTTGAGCCAGCTCAGACGCGGGAAAGGAAAACGTACATGGATCTGGTTGTTTATCAGTGGATGTGTCAGAATGACTGTAGCTGTGACTGTGTGGCTCAGAACTGCACTGCTGGAAAGCTCCGATAACGCTCAGCATTTTTGCTAGTTAGCTTAAGGGCTGCAAGATAGTGAGAGAGCATATTAACAAAAGGATGATGGGAAATGAGGGGTAGCTTACTCCGTGCCAACAGTCCCGCCCAAAATTTCCGAAGTGAATTTCTGATTAGGTATTGCTGCTCTGCAGAAACTGTGTCCTTGACAGTTACTCAGGTTTTTAGGTTTTGCCTATAAACAGCATAATTATAATGAAAATACAGCTGGGAACGCATTTAAAAAAGATCAAAATATGACTGAAGTGGGTTTTTAAGAAGACAAAAACCAGATGATAAAGTATTAGCTTAATTCTCCATTGCAGAATGAAAATTTCCCTCAGCATTGTCTCCCTGAAGCGTCCAGACTCTCTGCTGCGTTTTAAACTACATTATCTGTGACTCGTCTCTCTCAGTCAGTTCCTGTCTGTCTGTACATGCCACGTGGAACACGGAGTCTGAGCATTCAATCTTTTATGGCACTGCTTCACTTCACTTCTGTTTTGACACTCCAGTCAGTCAGCATGAGAGAATAGCCACTCTCTTTCACTGTCAAGTCTGTTCTTTGTCCCCTCTTTCCTTGTTTTGTTCCCTCTGTTTCTCCCCATCGCTGAGACTCCCAGTGTCTGCAAACACAGGCAGCCTAAAGTGCACCACTAATAGCTGTGTCGCTTCTGCTAGTGCGCTTGGAGAAAAGACACACGGGAGGAAAACCACGGTGAAAACAGGCGAACGCTGTGATTATTTAGACACTTACGATAGCTACGTTCCGAGTAAATGTCAGCCTCTTTAAAATTTCAATGCCTTGCCCTGATTTCTCTCCAAGTGGATGATGCATGGACACTGCAAATATGTCACTTTAAATGCACACAGTTTTCTCTTTGTCCCATTAAATTCAGCTGAGGGAAGAAACTGTGAGTTTAGCCGCTTCGCAGCCTGTCATATTAAGTCTGTAGCACGTTAGCAAAGCAGAATAACTGAGAAGTAAGGAGCAGATGTAAAGTGTGCATGTTTTGTCAGTGTGTGCTTGGAGAGTCATGTAAAAGGCAGAAAAAGACACTGACATGGTTGATATGTGTTGCCCTTGAGGCCTTTTTGTAGAAACTTTCAACTTTAAGTTACATTTTATTTCAAGGACATTTTTGTGCTGTTCAAGTTTTGGGTGTGCAGCCTAACTCTTAGAACTGAGAAATTAGACAATCTGAGTGTAGTTTGAGTAAGCATCCAAAGCGCACCAACGTATTACCTGCACAACGCCATGCATGTAGTATTTGCCTGCAGTCAAGGAGCCAGTGCACACACCTTACTAATGACTGTGCTGTAAGTTTACCATATGACATCATCACCTGCATGTCATAAGTTCTTGATAACACAAAAACCTGCAACACTCGTACGTCGACCCCTTATACGGGTGGATGTGACTAAAGAGTTCAGTTTTATCTTGCAGTTACCCTGAGGGAACCTGAAGGGATGTTCTTGAAGATGGAACGTACCATTTTTATACGTGTGGTAAATGCATCGTGAAGCATCCTTAAGGCTAAAGTAAGTTACTTGTGCAGGTGATGCTGCTGTTCGGTGCCCTTACAACACATTCTAGTTGATCTTGAGGTACACGTAGTGGCCCCTTACTGACTCACATGAATGCTACATGCACAGGGTGTGCAGGTGATACATAACGCCTTCGGGATGTCCATACAAATGAAGCACTGATTGCCAAATGTCCTCATTTCTAGCAGTCAGGCTGCACCACAAGAAGTGTGCACTTATCACTTGAACAGCACTAATGGGGTCTTTGCGCAGTCCGTAGCATTTGGATTGGGTTGGAAAAAGGAAAAATCCATATCACCCGCCAGCGTCTCATCCACTTCACCGTTACTTACACTTACATGTCATTCGCAGCATGCTCATAGGAAAAACGTGCACAAACCCTCACTCTATGGGCTCACCTATCGGTCTACAACCTTGATGATTTGCGCCGGCATTTGCAGGTTTGCCCATTTTTCACCTGCCCATATCTACTCATAAGGGCAGTTGTGACTAACGCTTTAAACAAATTTCTTTTCCTTTTACCAAACACACTTATCAGGTTTACTCTTGCGTGAGTGCTGATGGAGGATGTTAGAGGCGTCAGTTAATTTCCGAGTTTTAATTTTGCATAGCACATTGAAATTCAAATTATTCAACCAGATTGCTTTTCCGCAACGGTTAGAAAAAAACACCTACCAATTCCGCATTTTCTTCTGTCTAGCATGATCATTATTTCATATTAGACATAATTCAAGGTTTGATAGAAGCAGATTGGAATGTTTACATTTGACTTTGATCCTAAAAGTACCAAAAAGTACTTTTTTCCATGTGGTCCAAAAGTGAATGGTTTATATATGCTTTACTTGTGTGTTTTGCTTGAACTGGAAGCTCATAAACAGTGAAAACCCCATCTGCTGAAGAAAAACTAATGAGCTGCGTTTCAAAAAAGGTCCGAGTGATGGTCTTATTACATTTCACCCATTTGAAGGAAAAAAAATCTTCTCCAAAACATCTACCAAGGCGGGTGCTTTTTAATTTTTTTTCCCCCTCCTCAGTTTGCACATTTTCTGCTGCTTTCACACTGTAGTTGCTAATCTGATTAGAAAGAAAATATGATAAGTAGGAGAGGAATCAGTAAGCAGCTGATGAAGAGTCTAACACTTGTGTTTCCTTTTTGCCCTGCTAAACTCTGCCAGACTCTTATGCATTCCCCTGCATCGCCGTCCCTTGCCAACGTGTCAGATCGCTGGCTACAAACGTGGCCAAAAATTTGGGAGCACATGTTTGAGTGTATAAGTGGTGGTGATGGGGGGATGGTATTAATTCTGCCACTGCGAGTCAGTCCTTTTGCTGCCCGATCTCTCCTCTCTTCTTCCTTCAGCTCTGTCTGACTCTGCTGTGCTCAAATGAGGCAAAGTTCAGCTGAAGGGCAAACTGACTTTACAATAGTAGGATAGAAAGTCATGTGTCTCGCTGGAGCTGCCAAGCTACAGTTATAATTGACCCCCCCTTTTGTGCACACATACATACCCACACACTGATTTTTTTTTTTTTTATCTGATTCCATTGCACTAAAGCTGGTGTTGACAGCACAAAGCGCTTTTTGGGAACAGCACGTCCATTCTGTTTAACGCCTCCTAATCACTGGCAGTCCTCCTTTCTGCTAAACTTGAGAAGGGAAGAAACGAGGAGAGTTTTGGAATGAGAGTAAAAAATCGGGAATGAGTGACAGGGACCACTTCCAAAGAAAGGAGAAAAAGATTGCAACCGACAAGAAAGATGAAAGTGAAACGAAATTAGCATGTCCTATTTGTTTTGGTAAGAGGCAGTCATTGTGGAGTAATATTTGAGAGGTGCTGGTTGTGTGGGATGCATGATCAAGACCTTGTCTGCCTGTGTTATGTTCTGCCTTTTCTTCTGCCCCGCTCCCCACCCTGAAGCCGAGCAGTACAGCCAAACCAGCAGTCAATCTAAACGGATACAATAGCTGCAGGCCAAAACAATGCACAGAGGGAAACAAAAAGAGCGGTGTAAGTAGGCAGAGATTGGGACGATGTGCCAGGGAGGCTGCTGGGAATTGCAAATGTGACCGGGGTGCTGACGTGTGTCAAGAAAACACACTCAAATTTATACACCCTCGCAACAACATGACAGGAATGTGGCACACATGCTGTGCCAATACAAATGTCACCTAATACATGAAGAAAGACGGACACATCTGTAACATGGACAGCATGAGCCTTCTTTTTTGTGGGGTTTCTTTGTGTGTGTGTGTGTGTGGGGGGGGGGGGGTGTTAAGCTGAAATGTCACGAAACTTTATTGGGAGGAGCACAAGTAGGCTAACAGAAATGTACTGCGGAGAAATCATTGACCGTATGAGAGAACTGGACTAAGTGGTCCCTCCCCCTCACCTTCTAAATAAGAAGTAGCACAAGCCACATAAACCATTCTTGCTCTGATACCTTTTAACATGTTCTTTTTTATCTGTTTTTTTTTATTTATAGTGCAAGTTATTCAAGTTATAAACTGACCAATTAGACGCCTCCATAAAAGTATGCAGTCTCAAAACATTCAAGATGTTTGATTGACAGATTCCCCCAAGCCTGCTTTCAAGTGGAAGGGGTGTGGCCTTCCAACAAACTCACCCCTGAACACTCAGACCAACTTAAACCAATCACTGCTTACTGACTTCATCTGGCTCCAACATGCCAGCGTCCGTGTCACGAAAAAAAACGGCAACTGAATTGACTTCATTTTACTGGAACTGGAAGTAAGTAATTTTCAACGGGTGACATCACGCTCACCCAGTCCAGTTCTCCTAAACAGTCAATGGGACAAAATTTTAACTTTTTTTGGTTTTATTGACATGTTCACACCGGGCTCTGCAACACGCGTTCAAGCAACTGCTTTCAATGAAAAGTGCGTAAATGCAAATTTTGGGCTTCCACGTTCACGCATAGCTATGCAAGACTTTACAATCATTTTAAGGCTCTACTTTCAAAACTCGTGGCCATTAAATGTCAGTTAAACCAGATCAAACTTTGACTATTTAGGAGCTCAGATTTGCCAGTGACGTGTGGATGGCGTCCCTTTTAATTCACAAAAGTTCCAACCATTTAAAAATTGATCATGGAAGAGAAAAAAATAAATGTGGTTTGTACCTGGATGGAGAGTCCAGTGTGAACACCATATGCTAAAAGTACGTTCATGTTCTTGAACGCCCCTGCGACAGACTGGCGACCAGTCCAGGGGTGTCCCCTGCCTTCGCCCATGAGTAGCCGGGTTAGGCTCCGGCAACCCCGTGACCCAGAAAGGGAAAAAGCGGTTTGGAAAAATGAATGAATGTTCTTGAACGTGTATCAAAAGCCTATCTATGTGTTAACGCTGTTTACAGCCTTTCAGATAATTTTTTTCATCACTGCTGTAGAAATCTGATAAAATGTCTTTTTAAAATCCATTATTTTAATAATTGAGTAAATAAAAAACTTGCTGTGTTTTTTAACTCCTGTTCCAGATATTTTTTAGCTAAATTAAACTGTTCTCTAATTAAAGAAAAACTTTCCTTGACATTGAAAGTCATCATTAATTACTGCCCTAACTGGCCAGCACTAATGGTCAAATTTGTTAGCGGGGAAAAACGGACAGCTCTTGAACACGTAATTAAGCCCAGTAGGAGACTTTTGTGGAGAAAAGACTGAGCTCTACGTTCCATTGCAGCAAATTTTGAGTATCTTTGATCAAATCCCACCTTTCACCAGATGATAAGATTTCTAAACAAATAGAATTTCAGTCCGGTTTGCTGGTAGTTGGGTGTTTCAGGTTGTGTGCGGCTGAACGACTTCAAATCTAGTGGGACTGTAGGCAACACTTTTAAGAAAAAAAATGCATTTTGCTTGGAGACCAGGAAACAGTTGATTCAAGTGCAAAATTATCTCTATTTTTAACTAGTAGATTTGGTTTTCTCTATGCATGCAGCATTACTCTAGATAAACAAAGTTTTTGTCCTTCTTTTTATACTTATGCTTTTATGCGTTTATTTTATTTATTTATTTTTTGCAATTACTTTATTTTTGTAGGCATCACTAGAAGGCTTATGTGAAAAACGGAAACATTAGATTTTCATAATGTCAAGTTAGCACCAATATCTTTGGAAGGTTTCTCCTCCAGTCCATTTTTGAATTATGACAGCTTTTTTAGAGTGAGATTCTTGATAACACAAACCAGAGATTTGAAATAATTATTGTCTGTTTGTTTTATTTTGCCTGCAGCAGCATTTTTGATGGACCTTGACATAATTTGCTTTGATTTTAAAGCAAGTCTCTCAATCAACAGTGTGGCGATCTAAATAAACACATTCTTTTGGATTACAGCGTTCCTTTGCTATATTGTGGTTCGTAATCTCACTATTTCGTAGTTTCGCATGCTTTCATTTTATTATTTTAACAGTGCACTGTTCTGCGTCCTGATTGGCTCTTGACCTTTTCAATCCCTCTCCTCGATGCCGTATCTCCTGTGCAAAATGCATTCAGTTAGCCAAATCTACAGAAATCTTTGATTGTGATCAGGTCGTTGTTTTCATTCTATAAGATGGATTTATTTTTCTATGAACATTTGAACTTTGAGAGTTTGAGAGAGAAAAGTGTGAAAATGTTCATGTTTGTCTGAGAAAAGTGTATAAAGTGTGTAGTGAGGGGTTTTACTCCAAAGCAAGTCCCTCAATGTAAGATGTATTTTAGCTTCCAGAACCCAAACATAGCAACAAAATCATTAGTCGGCATAGATGCAAACTGATTTTGCGTCATTGCCATGCTATTCAAAACAATGCTTTGCCATCACTAATCTGGCATTAGGAGCTAGCCAGTAGATTCTGCTGTCCTGCAACGCAGCTTATGTTCTCTCAACATGGGGTTCTGGCCGTGCCTTCTTCCCCCCACTTTTCAGAATCAGTCTGTTTGGTTTTTCTCGAGCTCTGAGCCACACCAAAGCAAGCCAAGGCCAAAAATGCTGCAGTCACGCATTGTTTCTCCGGCTAATTACAAGGCAACGCTGAACCTCTTTTTTTTGTTGTTTGTTTTTTTTTTCTAATCGGAGACAAAAATAACAATATAGAGAATCACAGCATTCATTTGGAAAACACAGTAAAACAAAAGGGGCTTAATTAGGACACAGAGGAGGGAAAGAAAAAATAGAAGTAAAATAATCAAATCCTCTTTAGAACAATCTTTTTTTTTGTTTTTTTTTTACAGTGAAAAGGCTATATCACCATTAAAACCTGAGGGTGGGCTGAGCCCACATTTTGATTGACATCCTTATTTTAAAATTCACTATCTCTTTTAAAGCATGAGCAAATGAAATGTAAGCCTGTCATTAAAGAAGCCTGTAATATCAGGAAAGTGACAAGGATCTCATCTTCTCCTCCCTAACAAGGAGAAGTTAATTTAACTGACTATCTCAGCAGTTTAATCTCCATTTGCATGCATCTTCTCTCACTTCCAACATTTCATAATTGATTAGTTGGACTAATGGTTCATCAGGCAGTGTTTTCAAGTTTTGATGGAAATGAAACCACATGCATGATTCACAGAACTGCAGGCGAACCTTCAACTGTACGGTGGAAGCGTGGCATGCGTGTAAATGTGTGTCACCGTACAGCATCCAAGTGTGTTTGCTGGTGTGGCCATTCCCTGTATCAATTATTCAAAATGACAAATGGCCACGGGCTGCCTGGTGGTTTGGCCAATTACAAACAGGCATACTGCGGGGCTAAACAGGGCCAATTTCTGCCTCAAGCACTTCACCTGATGCCTCTTGCAGAGTGTGACAAGTTAGGACCCAAAACAGAGTCATTGCCACAGGTAGAGTTGTTGCCTAAAGTAGTCCAATACAATCAGCAAATGTCAAAACACTGCATGGGTGCCGCACACATAAACAAAAAAGCTTTCTTTCTATCATACCACGCAAGCTAAGAAAGCAACTTCTTTAAGGCAGTTTGTGTTCATATGTCTAACATGCCAGCTGGAAATATTGTTTTTTTCTTCTACCCCATTCTTTCCGTAACTGTGTTTTTCCTTTTACCATATCATGACATTTTCCCAAGCATACCTCAAGGCCTGTATTTATGTTTTAGAGTCATATGCATAACGAAAACTGAGCCTGTTGGGGTTGTAATGCTCAATAGACGCAGCTTGGAAAATTACATCCTTATAAGAGGATCAACAGCCTGTGTTTCAGCTGTTTAAGTCAGAGAAGCTTGTTTGACATCCAATAAATGCACACCTCTGACCCCCAAAGAGCTGTTTCTAAAAAATGTATTATGCTAGTTTTATGATTTCTGTGCAGTAGCACTGTAGTTCATTTCAGCACATTTTTGTTTTCCTGTTTAGTTTACTTACCGTATTTTCCGCACCATAGGTCGCACCGGATGATAAGGCGCACCGTCAATGAATAGTTTATTTTCAGACGTATTTCCAATAAAAGGTGCACCAAGCGATTAGCCGCATTAAGCGAGACAAAAGAGTTAAAGATAAATCTATCAGTCAGTTAAATAACTGCATTCACAGTAACTCTGGAACTTGTTTGTAACACGCTACACATTAGCCACATTAGAAACGTAAACCACGTTACCAGCGAAAACCGATACCTGTAACTCTCTACCTTGTTTTCAATACATAAAGAAACAGAGTGATACAGCTAAAATAAACGTTACTGTGACTATGCTGACTTCCAACCTTGTTAGTAACACATAAAAAAAAAAACTCAGTCCGATATTGCTACACGTTATCCCCGTTAGCGTATTTACATTACCTGTAACTCCCAACCTTGTTTGTAACGCGTAAAAAGAAAAAAAAAGCACAATCCAACACCTGTAAGTTTCAACCTTGTTTGTTACAAAGGAAGCATTTTTGTTTTCTATTTTGGGTCTGTTTTCTGTTTGAAGCCAAAATTTTTCTTTAATAAGTGGATGAGACAACAGCGGTTAGGGGGTGGTGCAGGTCATCCATCCCTGTCCAGGAGATTTTTCACTTCGTCTGCATTAAACACGGCTTTCCGACCCACCAGCCCAGGTCAGGTTTAGCAATCACTGTAATACGTGGATTTGCAAATGATAGGCGTCAGTACGGTAGAGGGAGTGTGTGTGTGGCAGGATCGCTTAACTCATTTGCATAAGGACCCCTTCTGTGTTGTGTCATTATCTCAGACCAGGTGAGAGGAAAGTGGGATTGGAAGAAGTTGCGTTTGTCTGTTCTGTGAGGCGTAGGGGTGGGAAAGTGTAGCCTTTGATGAATCACATCCCATTCCACATCACAAAGAAGTGAGAACCCCAAAACAGCTGGCTTTACGATCAGTATTGATTTTCTGTCCTTTCTTACTGAGCACGTTCATCTCTCCTCTCGTGTCCACCACTGTGCAATTGTGTAACTGGCTGGTATGAGGGCATGGCATGACTGTGTATTCATCGCACCACTCCAATGTTTGCATAAGCCTGGTAGTAGTGACGTCCGGAAGAGGTCAGATCTGTGAGGCCAAACAGCCTGTTAGCCAATAACTCAGAGGCACTAAGGTTAGTGTGGACTTTCACCACAGGGACAATCACCCCCTGACCAATCGCAAAGTCGCACACATGACTGTGCATAAATGAGAGTAACAACTTCCAACCCTCTACAACATGCGCTGCTTTTTATTCCTTTTTTGCCTCACTTTTGTCTTTTCTGTATTTTTAGTTTCAGGAAACATTTCAGCGTCATCAAAAACAAACAGCAGCAGCTATTGTTAGGATTCCATCACATCTGTTAATTCAAAAGATTTAAAGCCCAATTTTTAAAGTTATGCAACCAACTGTGAGGTTTTTGCATTGCATCGTGTAGTCTATTAGAATGCAAGCTTTAAACGATAGGTAGCTAATTCCTAATCCTCCTCTTGGTCTACTGAGTGGCTTTGATTCGAGTCAATTGACTGTACTGGTCTGCTAGCTGTTGGAAAGACAATCCCCTCTGACGGAGCCTGTCTCTCCCACACAGGCAGGCACACATACACAGGCAGTAATGAGTAAACTCTGGTGGTCAAGGAGTCAAGAACTTTGTGTGTGGAAGATAAACGCAGGACGGGGGTTAATGACTTCTGGAGGGAAAGAGGACAGGAGAGGAAAGGTGAAGGAAGAGCACGCGTGATGCTTTTTGGCTGAATGTCATTTTGTGAATGCTGTTTGTCTTTTGATTTATGGCTACCTTTGGAATTTATGGGTTGTGTTAAAATCAACACAGCCTTTCCTTGGAGAAACCCACGTGTGTGGGGGGTGGGGTGGGGGTGGGGGGTCTTTGCGGAGAAACCCCAACATGGTTGCTTGTACCAACTGACATGGTTACCTCTGGTTTTCTGCTTTGAAATCAGCTGAAATATTACACTTTTTTTTAACCCTGGGCAGTGTTGACATTTCGTTTGGAAGTTGAAAGATATATAATTGTTTGTTAGTTTTTTTAACAACAAATCAAAAATAAAAACAAAATACAAAAGTTGTAATATTTAGTTATTCTAGTCATTTCAAAAGATTTTTTTAACCTATCTTTTAGGTCTTCCAGGTGGTATTTTCATCAGTCAGGCAAAAAAACCGCAACAGAAAGCCTTTCTTTAACGAAATATAGCATCCATTTATTCACCATTCTTTTGATTGGTCAGGCCATCCCTTCATCCATCCATCCATTCATCCATCCATCCATCCATCTACTTTTTTATTAACGAATCCATCCATCTGTCAATTTGTTCTTTGAATTTATCTGTATTTAATTATTTAATTAATTTATGCATCTTACCATCCACCCATATGTACATCCATCTATGCATCCATC
>BSAI01000212.1:6606531-6737960 GCA_036245035.1 Adrianichthys oophorus | reverse complement strand
CACACACACACACACACACACACACACACACACACACACACACACACTAACAAAGACATGTTCTTTCAATGTGGAGCACACACACCATTACATACATCCTACAGTTTGTCTGTGGAAAGAGTTATGAACTCTGCGTTGGTAAGTAGTTTAAAGATATAAACTGCTAGTCTTTGTATTAACGTTGAGTAACTAGTGGTTAATGCCTCTTTTTTTCTTTACTCCCTGGGAAAACATCCACACCATAGAAATCTACGGTGGCCCTGAAGTGCAAATCACTCGAGGCAAAAACATGTAAAAGAACAAGTAAAAAAGCAAAACAAATAATATTACTTTCTAGAAGTTAAAACAAAGTTCCAGAAACCAAAACACAATTTCAAAAAATGGAACAAAAGAAAATACAAACATTTCTGGAATTTAGTTTTGATTTCTAAAATGTCATTTGTTTTTAATAATTGTTGTTGAGATCTTCACCATAGAACTCAATGACTACATGGTTATGTAGATTTACATGTCCTTTTATTTAATCAAAGTAAACTAAAAGGACATTCTGGGCTCTAATGTCCATTATGAACCCAGCAGGCTGCTGAGTTAATGGTTTTGAATTTACCCATGAAATTTGTAAGTGTATACATACTGCACTTTTTTTCACTTAACTGGATGCTAAGGAAACATGATTTTTTGTTTTTTGTTCAAACCAAGGGGTGTTGGGGGTCTAGCAGCATTTAAAATAAAATAGCAAGATGGAAAAACTGCAGAGGTTCAACAGGAAGTGAGAGAAAAGGTCAAAGATGGCTGTGGTACTGAGGTGGAGCGGTCCACTTTTGATCGGATGTCCATGAGTTTGGTCCCCGCCTTTCAAAATAAAAACTTCCGTTGTACTTTCAAAAGGAAGCTGTAACGTGTTATTTTATATTTAAGGTGATGCATAGTGCTTACAGCAAAACCTTTTTGCCGTAGAAGTACAAAATAATAACATCACTTATGACACAAAACATGCATTACAGTAACTGACAGTTGTGAGACGGACTCCCCACACGCAATGAAGACCAGAAAGGCCTGTGTAAATCAAGCGTGAATGTGTGTGTGCAAGGATGAATATTATAAAGTGCTTTGGGCCTTAAGGTAGTATTGTATACGCCATATACCACCTGTTAGATTTAGATGTGTATGTGTTGTCACAAGGTCACAAATAAGGAAGCATTGGAGTGGAATACAATATTTAAACTAAAAGAGTATATTAAGGGGAGGGGGGTTGTGTTTTATGTTTGTGTTTTGTGTTTTAATGAAACCTCTGAAAAAGGTCAATCTGAGGTGTCTCACTATTGGAGAAGAATTATAAACCCCCCACCTACATGTAACAATCTACTTCAGAGGTGCAAACTGAACATAACCAGATGAGACAGCTGTAACACTTGTTCCCTTCACCGAGTCCATCCCTCCTCACGATGCTCAGATGGGACATGGCCTCGGACCAAACATGTCACCGCTCGCCAGATCGGATTCACTGAGCGGAATAACCAGGTCCGACAAACAGTCCCCCACCTCCACCTTCCAGTTTTTCTGCTCTTTCTCCATCCTCCAGAGCAGCACTCTCCTTTCTAGTACTGACACTTCTTCTTCGGTGGTTATGTGTGTGTGTGTGTTAGGGTATTTGGATTAGACCTGATCCTTTCAGCTTTCCACCATGAGCTGGAGGACGGCTGCAAAAGGAGGCCTTCTATCAGCGAATTAAACTAAGATTCATCCAAGGCTTATGTGATTGAAAGGGGAAGAGGACAACATCAATTAACAAAATCCTTCCCCAACATTTTCTGCAATGTTTGTTTGAGAACGTGCTGTCTGCGATGTTGGCCCTTATTGATGCCAAGCAGAAATATTTGGGCTTCCTTTCATTTTTGCTTCTATAGAAATGAAGCCTGTGGGAATTTAGAACAATGGTGAAAAACTTAAAATCAGAAAATGCTGGAACAACATTGGAAATACAAACCGTATGAGGTTTTTAAACCAAAGATTTGTTATGTTGTGGTTAGTAAGGCGAGTTAATTTAAATTCTTAAAATCTAATAACTCTCCTGCCTTTAGGCCTGCTGAACACAAAACAAAAACAGAGTGGGTATGCTGCTTTTTTAAAGTAAAATATGAATATTTTTTACTTCAAAGAGTTGAAGGCGACAGAAGTGGAGGAGTTTTGATTTGGAGGAAAAGCTTTATCTTTAGAGAAAAAGTTGGGCTAAAAAAGTGTGGCAGACAGTAATTTCATTATGTAAAGTAAAAATGGTTAGAAACTTGCATTGATTCCTCTTTTGTGTTAAGAAGGAAAATATTTCAAATTATACAAAAAACAGCAAATTAAATATTTTTGTATCATGGAAATCATGTTTTTGGTGAACATATTTTGAGATAATTAGGCTTAAAATTGCATTTCTGAGTATTTCTTTACTGAAATCGTGAATCAGTAGCAAACGAAAAAAATTCTATTGGAAAAAGAACTTATTTGTGACGTAGAAAATACTCAGTGAAGACAGCAAACTCCATGCTCCGCCCCTTTCTGATGCATCTACTTGCAGACAAATAGATCCATGTACATCTTTGTTTTCCTGGCCAGAGCTGGAATCTGGCACTAAACAGTACGGCTGGATAGCTTCAGTATTGCTCCCCAGTTTTGTAATGTTATGTTAGGGGAGGGAATGGCTGTCGGCTGGTGGGAGAATGTGTAAACAGAGCTCTCAGCAGTGGGAAGGGGAAGGGGGCCGGGGTTGCTTCAGTCCAGCCCACAATTCAGAGGTGAATTTAATAAATACGGTCACTCTGCAGAAGCTATGACTAGAAAACGGCTAAAAACAGGATAATCATAGTTGAAAGACCAAAAATATATTTAAAAAAATGATCAGAGTGGGACTTAGTGGAAAATCAGATTTTACCATATCTGCAATCTGCAAATTGTGTCACAAGATGATCCTTGTTCTCTATCTTCAGACAGCTTGGCAGATCCTTGAAGCTCAGCTATATGCGTCACTTCATAATGATCTCCACAGACAGCTGGCCTAACAATACATACATTTGTATACAGTGTGTCCAGCCTTACACGGTGATCTGACATTCTTAAGGGCTCTCGTGGCTCTTTGAGATGTTTGTAATCTGGGCTGACACCCCCTCTCTGCTCTCCGTTTCTGGCGCCATTGTTCACCTGCCACATAATCGGCCAGATAAACCACAGACACGCCACTTACAACCAGATCGGCCTGATAAGCTCAGCTAACAGATGCTAAAACTTGCGTACAAGGGCTAATAAAAAAATACACACCAGAAAAAACTATTTGAAGAAGAATGCAAACAAGTGGCAGGTCAGAACCCCCCCACCTTGTTTCAATTCTAGTGCATCTTTAAAAGTTGCCTCCTCAACTATTAATCCTAATTAACTGGCCTGGTGTGGAGGGGCGATAACTGCTGAACAGAGAATATTGACCGGCGTGACACTCGAGAAAGAGTGGTGCTGCACACAAAATCTGTGGCTGCAGTTGGGAAGCAAGGGAGGACCAAGGATGTGTGAGAGGAGGTGCAGAAAGGGAAGGAGGTAAAAAAGAGTCAGTGATGGAGGGAGGCAGTTAAGACAAAGGCTGCTAAAGGAATGTTAGGACAGGCGGGGGGTAGGAGGAAAAGAAAAGGCAGGGTTGACAAGAGGAAAAGGTCCTTTATCCTCAATCCCCAGAGTGTGGACTGGAGTGTGAGCAGCCAGATCAGAGGGCTCTGCCAGCCATCAGGGGGTTCACGCTGTCGTGGCTGCAAAGCGCAGCTTTCTAAAGCACACAGAAGTGGCCGCTGGGGTCATGCTGGAAATAAGATGTTACAAGCAGGTTTGGGGGATGGCTGTGAAAGCCCTTAGTTTTACTCGGTGATGTCTTTGTCGCTGCATCTTTGTCAGCCTAATGTCAACATAGAACTGCAGATTTCTTTGGGTTGCAGTTGGCCTTTCGCTGCAGGATTTTTTCCTTTTTCTTCGGAGATGATGCTCAACATCACATTCAGAAAAGACACAAATGGGGACACTTGCTTTCAACTCCATTCTAGCATTTAAAGATGTGGGAATATTACACTTATTTGTTTTGAACTTAGGCAGACACAAAGACAAGACCCTTAGATTTCTGTGAAGGAATCCAAGTCAAATGTAAACCTTACCATTTAATTGAAATGAAATGGGAACCTTTTGACCCGCCCTCACTGGCTGAGTGACTGGGACATGTCCCTCCCTCCCCCCCTCTGTCTCTGTCACCCTGGTCAGAGCTGCACAAGAGAAAAAAAAAAGCCTTTTTTCAAAATGGCGGTTACTGTTTTTTTATCTCCATAGCAACCATTTTATTTTTTGTTTGCCTGGGGGTGACAAACTTGTCTAAGTAATTTTTAAAAGAATCTGCAGAAGTAAATTTCTAAATCTACAAACTTTAAAACCAAAACCTTTTTTTTCCAAGTAAGTTTTATTCCAGTTTTCACTGATCGAGAGAGTGCTGTTAGATCGAAATCCCTACAATGTAGGTAAATCTGTAGCTGGGGCTAAATGTGTTTTTTTCATCTTTATTTTTTTAATTCAAGTTGGCAGCCTCTCCTCATGGTCAAAAGTCAATGAAACTTTGGTTGTAGTCTCAACCTGGTTGTGTATGTGTGAAATTTTGTGAAAATTGCAAAGATTTTGCTAAAAGTTTCCTTTCCATATTGCGGGAAAATGCCACAAAATGGCTCCCAAGCTGTAGGTCTTGTGGTCATCCCATAATACTTTTAAAACTTTCTTAAAATGTACCCGACATGTGTGTTTTGGTTTTGTTACTTGCTTTTGAACTGTTCTTCTTCTTCCCATGAGAGATTTTGTCCCTATTCATTTTTTTGACGGTTTCTCTCGCTGTGATGTCATCATTTTTAGGGGGAATCGCTCACAATGCAACAAATACATTTTCACCGGGTACTAGGTGCTTGCAACCAAAATTTGGGACGTTTTTGAGTATGTGACGGGGGCTACAATTTTTTGCTCCGTCAGACAGAAAAACTGCCAAAAAAATATGGTCCATACAGTCCAGAACTACTGTGGCACATAATGAGCCAAGAGTAGTTTGAAGAAGTTGACATGGTTTCGCTTTGTGGCTTCAAAGCCACAGGTTTACATATTCTAATGTGTTCACAATCTTAATTATTATTCTTTGTGCATTAGTTTTAGCTTTAAGCAGGCAAATAATGCTGAGAGAACTCATTTGTATGTGACATAGGTCCATTGCAAGCTATCTAGTTGCATTAAATTAGCATAAACAATTATACATGAAACGTAAACACTTTAACTGTCGACTTAAATGCTCAAAGGGCCCCAAAGAAAGAGTATTGTTCTGTTGCTTGAGGCTGACTCACAAGTCTCTGTGGATCCCATTCTACTTGTTTTCTGGGAATGAGGGATCCTCTTCCTCGTTCATGTTAGAGCACCGCTAACACTGTTCAATATTAATCACAGGCAGATGTTTATACAGCGGGCGCTGATTACTAAAGCTGTTGCATAAATAACAATGGTTTGGGAGTCAACTAGTCCAAGATTATTCCCTCAAAATGTCAAGATATGTAAAGCGTACGTCCCAGCTAGCTGTTTGTTGCAGAGTAAGGACAGAATCAAGAGTCCGCTTGCTGTAATTGGGAATCCTGCCCACGTGTTTTCTTTTTCTTTCTGTTGTACAGTGGATTTGGCCTGAGAGCTCATGAATCCTTGACTTCCACCCAGTCTCAACGCTGTTTAGAAAGTTGATCAGGTATCGGATAGAGCTGAGCACATGCGAACGCACAGAGAGGCTGTGCCATTGAGGCTTCATCCTTTGAGTTTTTGTAGTTTTGTTTCATCATGTTTATACTTCTTTGGATGATTCATATTTCCTCAGCTGTTGACAGATAAGGTGCAGTAGAAGAAAAAAAAAACATTTCAGAGACACAAACTTGTATTTGGCATCTTAGGATTTAAAGCAGTTTGTTTTGTGAAGTTCGACATCCATCCATTTTCTTAAACCGTTGTATCCCTTTCGAGGTCGCAAGGCTTTTGGGGTTACGACGCTGCTGGAGCCTGTTTTGGGAAAATATGAAAAATCGCCAAATCTCACATTTTGCTACAAAATGGCCGTCAAGCTTTCGGTGGAGTTGCCATTTCATAATATTCAAAACTTTCTTTGGATATCCCCAAACCATTATATTATATTATATTATATTATATTATATTATTATATTATATTATATTATATTATATTATATTATATTATATTATATTATATTATATTATATTATATTATATTATATTAAAGTCAAGGTAATCTTTTGGCTTGTTCCCCACGCCCACATTCCCACTAGTCATATAGTATGTTACATCGTTTTGTTTAGCTTGAGGCAGGGAATCATGTATTGGATTTTTATGATGTTCTGATAAAAAATGCGCAGGCTAGCTTAGAACACAACAGTTCCAAACTCGCCATGTGCACCCTGTTCAAAATCTACAAATTCTAATTGCAAACGTTTTTCCATAGTAGCTTCCCAAAGATGCTCTATAAGATAGGAGATGATCAATAAAAATCCCTAAGATGAGTTTTATTTTTTTGCCAGTACTAATAGTGTTTTTAAATTCAAGATGGTGGCCTCTTCCCAAGGTCAGAGGTCAACCTAATGTCGGTGGTGGTTGTAGATTTAAGCTGGTGGCATGTGTGTGTAATTTTGTGAAAATCGCTTAAAGAAAGGCTTCCTTTTCCCATATTGTGGGAAAACGCGAAACTTGAAAATCTCACATTTTGCCACAAAATGGCAAAATTGCTGTCAGTGACTGCTGTGAGCTATAAAAAAAAGGCTGGAAAAAAGTTTGGGGGTCAATCAAAGCATCTACATAACCTATACATAGCAGCCTTTATTTGTGAGCACACATTGTCATATTAAATGTTTCCTTTTTAAAGGATAAATGCCAGATTGCATCAAATCTTTGCAACAAGTAAAGTGTAAACTTCACATTTTTATACATCAGTTGGGCCATGATATTAAGGTTCCTAATGTGTGAAAGGCGAAGACAGGGGATGATACTGCTGGTGGTGGGAGGTGACACTACACATAAGCTTGATGAAGGAGACCGGTCTGAAAATGAGTGCGCGTGCCATTGGGGAGAGGGGGAAAAAAAAGGAACTCCATCTCTTGCAGCATGTCACACTTCATCAACAGCTTGAGGTCTCGCCTGTCCCTGGCATTCACCATTCAAGGGAGCTTCACATTCATCCTGTAAAGGTGTTTGCCTGGGACATATGAAAATCTCATCACCGTCATTCCCCTTTTTTTTTTTTTTTTATAAATGGAGCTTAACGTCAGAGCACCTTGAGATCTTTTCGTGAGGAAGGAGAGTTTTTTCGAGCTCACGGTTCTCGGTTGCTTTAATTCAATAAAGTGGATGATACTGGCAACACAGTTAATCGCCTAGCTGTGAGTTATGTGGATTGTTTTAGAGGCTAAAATATATCTCCAGAAATGGTTTTCTTTTGTTTTTTCAAATCTTTCCGAAACCGAAATGACATTTTTTTGGTCATGGGTGGGTGCATATGCTGTGCAGCGTCAAAGCCTCATAGCCCGTGGAGCAATCGCATGCTAATCAGAGTCCAAAGCAGCTCCGGCTCACACGTGATGTGATCCCTGACTCTGGGTTGCCAGTTCAGCAGATACCTCCAGCCAGTTTTCCTCTGCTTCATATTTATTAACTCTGATGTGTGTGAGCTGGCGTGCAGCATGAGCGACCAAGCGAAAGCACGGCATACACAAACCATGCTTGATGTGACCATCTCATGTGGAAGGCGAGAATAACTATGATTCCAGCAGGGAGGAAAATGTACAAAAATGTACAATTGCCTGGGAACTGGAAGCTTCCCATCATGCAGTTCACTCAAACCCAAGCAGCCTAATGCTGCGACTCGTCGCCGAGTCTGAATTCCTGCTCAGTTAACTATTGTTCAGGGGTTAAGAATTCACTCGGAGAATGTGCCTGGTCTCCCGGAGCTTAGACTAGAAATATCTGTGTTACCTTACACCACTGCAGGTTGGGATTGAGAAATCCACCACTTTCCTCCCCCTCCGTTTCTAAATGTCAGCCTCTCGGCACAGAAATGCTGCCCTTCAGCATGACTGAATTCTTTCAAGGGGGAGATGTTAGAAGACACAAGGAAATTCTCTGCTATCAATAGAGAAGTGTCCAGTGTGATCTCGTGGTCGGGCTAGAACTTAATCTTTGTGTGGAAATAGTGTTAGGGGCATGGGAAAGAAAGGTAATTTGCAAATCGGAATAGTGGCTTTAATAAAAAGACTTGAAACGAGGTTATTTGATATCGTACAGGCTGGTTTCCCAGCTATCTTATGTAGAGACCGTCAGTAACGTAGAAAAGCCAGCAGTAGACTATAATGCTTTATTTTGAGAATGTAATTTTCTCATGCCTTGCCAGTAATTAACCTCTGGACAAAAAGGTATTGGAAGAGCCACAGACACAATTCCAGACTCACAGTTTGTTTAAAAGACAAGGCAATCCGATAGGCTGTGTGTAACGGGAATGAAGGAAGATGGTGGGGGGGGGACTAGGATTCAACTTTAGCTTTGACGGAGAGCCTTTTCTTTTGCATTCTCTGCCTGGTTTTATTCAAAACTGCTGTTTCTTCACTTCTGCTGAATTGGGGTTTTGTTCGTAGCTAATTCCAACCCGTCTCAGTCCCGGGCTCGTGGGAACTGCTGCGATCACTTACAATCACTTCAGTCAAACACCTGGGAGATAATTGACTGCGCTTCGGTCAAACATGTTTTTTTCTCCGCCGCTTCCCCATCTCTTTTTCTCTCCATTTCTGAGTCTTCACAATGGAAACAAAAAGTGTGGGCACAAAAAAAAAAAAAAAAGATCAGAATCGCTAAATCCATTCCCAGACATGGACAGATGGACCGAGAGTTAAATTGCCTTGCCCCAGTCAAGGATAAGTAAATCTGAAAATTATCGAGGAACAGTTCTGGTTTGAGCTTCTGGAGAAGCGAAGTTATAAAACATAAAACACACTTACATTGGCACTGTAAGGCCTTCAAATCCTAATCTAGAATCTTTAAGGTGAAAGACCAACTCCAATAAAAGTTGTGTTTGTGGTGTTTTTTTTTAACATGTTCCTGTGAAATTTTTCTCATAATAGAGAAGAAAATTGGAGCTCGAAGTATTTATTTATGTTTCTTATTATAATTTATTAAATCAAAATATAAAAGATTTAAGATTTTCTATATTTAGGAATATTTTTTTTTATTAGTCACAGTGACGCTTTTTCCAGCTGTCACCAAGCTAAGACAGTACAATACATGTCACCAATTCTTGGCAGGGCCAAGAACAGTTAAACTACTACAAATACCCCCCTACTTCGAAATCAACCCATCATGAACATTTAACTCTGGAATTAAACCAAATTACAGTACCTGTAGAACACCAAGGGGCAACTTTGGCTTTCTGATTTGAAAACTGAAGCAACTTCACTTGCTGCTCGTAAATTTGTCTTGAAGTTGACTCATGGCTTGTCATTAGTGGTGAAACCTCTTGGATGAGTTGTGAAACATTTCAAGAAAGAGCATTTTAACTCCAGATTCCGTGACTCAACTTCAAAACAATGTCACTGGGATAAATGAGAACTTTCATTCTAATTTTGGTAAGTGGTACGTACGTAAGTCAGGTAATATGGATTTCTAAGTATCTCAATCCTAAAATAAAAAATAAACATGCAAAGATCAGATGGGTGCAATTAAATAAAAATATAAACCCATTTTATTAGCAGGTCTCTCTTTGGAAGGATGGCTGTCTAGTAAAAGGTATTTGAAATCCGTGACGTAGGCTTATAGATGTTTTAAGGCTGTAAAACCCCTCACTACACACTTGAGACACTTTTCTCAGACAGGCATTAACATTTTCATACTTTTCTCCCTTGTTAAAACCATGTTTTAATCATGTTTAAACCCCTTGTTTACCATGATCATCATTTTGTACTTCTTAACTACAATCATGTACAGATGTGTTTTGAAGTTCAGAGTTCAAACCTTCCTAGAAAAATAATTCAAGGATTATGATCAAGGATTTATGAAGATTAGAACATGCCAGAGTATGTTGGAGAACATGCAGGAATGTGGCCCTCAAGGCCTGCAGTTGCCCATCCCTGCACGAGACGGATCGTCTTTGACTTTTATCATTGGATTCTGTACGACAAAAAGGAAGTTTACAGTGAGATAAGCACCTTGACTAGAGTTTACTCATTTAAACTCAATGACCTTTTAAAAATAGAATAGAGCGAAGCAAAGTAAGGTGTAAAGCTCTGTCATGAACAGGAAGAAAAGCATTATACATTAAAATTACTTATAAGGGCAAACTGTATGTATGCAATTAGACTTTTGATCTTGAAACCTCGAGGAAAATCGCTCCCTTCCACAACCTGCTTCCAATCGTACTAATGGAAACATAGAGTCTTGGTGTAAATGTAGATATTACATCACTACATTATCTCAATGTTGCAGATCTAACAGACATAATCTACACACTATTGACTATAACTGGCCTTCCCCAGCAGGTCAAAAGTGCATTCTACTATTATCCTTCCAAAGACTTCACGATACACTTTCCACACGCACTGTAGTGGTACTTTGCATTTTCATGACGTCCTTTAAGGTGGCTGTACAAGGCTCAAGGGAACTACAAGACAAACTGGTGCTCCCTTTAAGAGGCAGCCACTCGTCTCTATGACCCTCCGGACAACCCAGGTCAACTCCCCAATGGGTGCATGTTACCAAGGCTTAGTTAGTCTCCTTAGTGGTTAGTATCCTTAAACAACTCCTCTAAAGTAACCAACAGAATCAATTCATTGCAAGTGACATGCAAAACCAGCATGGAATAGAGTTTAAGCCCTTTGATGGGTACACTGGTATTTTCAGGATACAAAGTTTAATATAATCCAAACATTTGGACAATCCCTACATGGAAACATTCCACCATCTCTTAACTAAGAACTAAGTTCCATTAAATTGTATATGTACCTGGTGGTTGTCCAAATTACTGGTTTAGGATTAAAAAAAAAGATTATGACTATATTCATGTTTATGGGCATGAATAAAACTGTCTGCCACTTCAAGTATCGTGTCAAAGTTGTCACCTTTGTAAAAGTTTGGATTTTTTTTTTTTACGAACAGCCAGAATTGTCACTTTTTTTCCTTAAACTCATATAGATCAGCATACCCGTTTTCCCCACTAAACAAACACACTCGCTCATTTGATCCCACACATTTCCATTGAAGCAAGTAAGGGAAGTAACTAATCATTTTTGAATTAGTGCATGGCAGCGGCAGGAGCACTCATTAAAACCACACTGCCATTAGTCATTATACAGCAGTTAGACATTACAGTTTTACTGTTAAACATAATCACAGCTTAGTTTCATTATCCATCTGAAGTATTTATTATGAAACAACTCTGCAGTGTGGTCTTATCAGTGCCTGCAATTTGGTGAATTTGTGTTATTGACTCTCTAATCTAATTCAAGGTCACGATCTGGCATAAATAAAACGAATAAAGGAGGAGCCCTGTAAACAACAGTGGACTAAGTTTGCTCCTTATCTTACTTCGCAGGACATATATATATATAGATATATATATACAGAAAATGATTTATCTTCTGAGCCACGTTGCCATCTCTCAATGGGAAATCACATTTTAGAACGGACGTGTAATTCTGTGTTTGCTCCAGCTGCCTGTGGGGTAGAGGGTAAACAAAGGGTAATTATTATTTTTATTAGAGTATAGACAGTTTTACATATTCATGTTTGAGCACATTACTGTGTGAGGCACATTTACATTGAATGGATCTGAGTTCTCTTTGAGCGTTTTGTGGTAGAAGGGTTTGTCTGAGGACCACATTCCTAAACTTTCTTTTCTCGTCATTGCATCTTGAGGTGACACGGTGTCAGATCGTTAAAGTGCCATTAAAATCCCACTCTGATCATCATTTTATCTATTCTAAAAGCGTTCCCAAAGGTCTTTTAATTATGATAATGTTGTTTTTAGTTGTTTCCTAAGACATAGTTTCTGCAGAGCGGTCGGAGAATATTAGAATTTTGTCTCTGAGTTGTGGGTAGGACACTTGGCACGTAGTATGCCCGCCCTCATTCCCCGTCATCCATCTGTTGACTCGCTCTCCCGCTAGCTTACAGCCCCTCACGACCCCAACCTCACGTTACAGGTGCAACCAAAATGGCGAGCAATATGGTCACTATCCAGCCGTACAGTTTTGAGCCAGATTCCAGCTCGCACGAGGAAAACAAAGACGTACATGGATCTTGTCGCCTACAAGTGGATGTATCAGAATAGAGCGGAGCAGGGAGCTTTTACCCGCCCAGCGTATTTTCTACATCACAAATACAAGCTTTTTCCAACTGTATGCTTTTGATTCGCAACAATCTAAATAAGAAAGTACTCAGAAATGCTATTTGAAGCTTAATATTTTTAGATATGTCCTCCATCATGCGAAAAATACCACAAAAACATGTTAAAAAAACATCTTCATCCTAGTGGGTCTTTAGAATATAAATATAATTTCCCCAAAATGTCCAAAGAATCCTGAGCTGGACTGCCTCTGCTTTCTTGTGTTTCATCAAAAGGATTCAGGGTTAAACATTAGGAAATATTGCTTCTGCTGACTCTTTACCACATTTTACAAGTTTCTTTTTGTGATGCCAAGTTTAAGATCCAACGTGCAGATAGTCACTAAGCATTCACCATGTTAAGCAGTTGGGACATTTGTGTCTGGTCATTTACAATTACTTGTATCCAAGACCGTTCCTTTCGTGCTAGGAAATCTGCTACCTTGAAGCGGGGCCAACATAAAACAATATTAAAAAAAAAAAAAAAAACGTCTGACTTTTATTGTGAAATTCCAGTTCCTACGTTTAACAACTTGGCCACACGTCTTCTCAAGAAGACCCAACCCAATTTCTCCTCCTTTCCCTGTGGTTGTGCAAACAGAAAGTTTTTACCCTTCAGCCTTCCTGGTTAAAAGTTCACTTTTATATCTCACTCATGAATTCACTTTGACCATTTTTAGGCATTCTTTACAAGCATACTGATTATTTATAGCATGAAACTAAACACGTTGTCGTTTATTTGTCTTTGTGGGAAGACAGTAGTATAAATAAAACAACACAACTGTGTATTTGTGCTGCTTCAGACATGAGAGGAAAGTTGTAACTTCAGCTTTTCTTTGTGTCGCCCTTGGGGAATCCTCAAAATCTCGAAGGGTGTGCTCCTCATGTGATCGCTCCACGATGTAACCTACTCACATTTCAGTTGAAAGCATGCCTCAGTGGCCCGCATCTTAGCACTTCCCCTTGAAATCCACCCCCCCCCCCGCAGCCTCGGGAGAAGTTCATGCATCTGTCATAATTATGTCATGACAGATGCCGTTTGCGGCCCTCAACCTCACGCTGGCCAGGCCGGAATCTTGTTCAAAGGCACAGAAATAACCTTCTCCTTGCACTTTTATTGTCAGTGTATTCATATGCTGATCTGTCACACCTGCTCATGTATTTTCCCACCATTCTTTTTTTAGGATCGTAGAGATTTTCTTTTCACTATCAAGCAAAAAAGCAAGAAAAATGAAGCCTCTTCGATGATTCAGTTTGATGATATATGTACTATCTTGGCTGCTGCCACATGAGCCTTTTGGCTGCTTGAGGTATTTTTCACATTTCTGGCCCATTACCCTCAGCTAGGCCTTGATGAAGCTAAAAGTACCTGTTTTAATTGCTGCGTTTTATAGACTGTACACGAGGCTACACTCACTAAATACAGCATGCTTAAATTAATGGGAGCGTTCAGCATTAGTGCATTTTTAATGAGGACTGGAGGCTGCCAGTGCAGCCTCCTATACGACAAAACACAGGTTCCCCTTGGTTTGTGATGCTAGCACGGTGCATTGTGGCACCCCGGTGCCTGCCAGTTGGCATTCGTCGCCAAGTCAAAAGAATGCCGGTATTGCCCGGTAGCAGTGACAAGCGGATGCACTCTCTTCTTTTTCTTTTTCTTCTTCTGCTTATTTTTTGTCACTTGAAACAAACTGTCTGCTTTGCAAATAGCTGAGAGTTGCCCGCACGCACAAAAATGCACGCATGCACACAACTTCATTTGGTATTTCTCCATGCTTGCAGATGGGAGCGCACCTGTTTTTGATGTATACACACGCACAGATATGAAGCTTATCAGAGGAAAAACAAGAGTTTAGAGCCCTATATGTTGCAGGGAACATGGTGTGACCCTGATTTACATTTGCATGTGGAGTGCAATGGAGTAAAAACAGCAGTCAGCAGAGAAGATAACCCCAAAACATTCACTCTAAATTTATGCCCAGATCCCATTCCCTCTCAGTGAATTAATGCTTTAATCTCTGCCTCTTTGTTGCATGTGTACTTGGGCTGTGTGTGTTTATGTGGTGGGAGGTTGGTGGCAGGGGGGATTATTTCTCCGCAGTCACTGTTTTTTTTAGTAGTTCTTTCAAAAAAGAAAGCATTTAACATACAAGTCCAACGCCTGAGAAATTGCACCTTTCGCTGTTTCAGTCTTCCCTCTGTTCCAAAGTCACACCAATAGTCCCACATCAGTTCTGCTGTCTTTGCACTTATCCTGCACAAAGAAATAGCCAGTGTTCTTTAATGGGAGATTACCTTCAAATGCAAGCTTAAAAGATTATGCGCTTTCATCTATGTCTTTGAGGTCCATTATTCAACATTATTTCTTCAACAATCAGTGCTCTCCTGCAATTTCCCATCTCTAACTCTTCTGTAGTTGTTCTGTGCATCTTTAATTCACTCTTTTATCTGTTCAAATGTGAGTAACCTGTTCATATCCTGCGCCAAGACTTTTTCCCCATTTTTCTTTTACTTCTGTGACTTGGCGTCTTTGATCATGCGGTTCACTCTGCATGCAGCACCACCAGCATGTCCACAGACAGCCCGTATCCATAATTTATTCCTCTCTAAAAAGGCAAAAAAAAAAAAAAACAGACATAAATGCAGGATAATATTCATCCCCCCCTTATAACTGTCCTGCCACTTGAGCCATCGTTTTATGAATTATATTGACGTTTGGTAATGATGTCCTGTGTTGGTAGGCCATTACAGGAAGGGGAGCTTAATTCGCCCATTGTTAATTAATTGCTTCATTCTTAGTGGGAGCAATAAAAATGCTATTAAGTAAAATACCTCTATCATTAACCTAACTTTGTTAAAATGGGTATCAGTGGGGCTTGATAAACAAAAGCTGTAGTGCCTGGTGCCACATAGGGGTAATTAAAAATGCCCTGCCATTAATTATATCGCTTGGAAGGTTGTCCAATGAGTTGGAGCTTTGTTGTCTAGTCTCAAACCAAGCAAGAAACAAATTAAGACCGTGCAATTCAAAGTTTTCTTTCTGCATAAATTATTTTCTATCAACTTTTTGTAGTTTTAAAAGCTTGTACATAAAGTTTTGTTGAAAAAGCCTTAATGTCTTTGTCTTGTCCCAGACTCAACTTGATGAAAGACTGGAGTTATGCAAACTGCTGTAAAATGTGCTTGATCTTTAGGCCATAAACTAATTCTCGGGTTAAACATCTGCTACGTCAGCTAACATAAACAGACTTGTGTGTACAATAGATAAAAACCTGCAACACCTTTGGGAAAATTTTGATTCTTTTTTTTGTGAGTGAAGTACTTTCCATTTGAAGCCTGATAAAGTAGAGGCAAGTAGAATAAGAGGGAACTAAAATAGTGCTGTTATGCAATAAAAAAAAAGATCTGTAATTAATTAATCAATCTATTTTTTAATCTAACCTGATAATTGCTGTGAAAAGCCTCATTTTGATGGGTTTTCATTCAAATTTGTGACATTGCAGTGCAGTAAAAAATCAAAATACAACTTAAAAGTGGATGTGTGAAGTATGTTTTTTTTTTTTTTTAATAAAAACAGACTTCCAACCTTTAATTTTACACCACCAAGGGGTATTATTTTCAATCTCAAGCAATAAGAAAAAAAAACATCAGGTCCAGAGTGTTTTATTTCAACATATAAAAACAGTACGTCCACTTTTCAAAGCGAACCAAAAAATATTGAACACGAACGTCTCACTAATACCACAATACATATGTTGACATACCAAATTCTAAAACCTGTTTGGTGAATTTAGTCATTTTAAAGACTGAGATGTAGCAGAAGAGAAAGAGAATGGAGAAAATAAGAAAGAGGAAATTTACTGAACATCATACCGACATTAGATTTTGTTTCTTTGTTCTAGCTGGACAAAGACAAGTACTAAAAGGTGAATTTTCCCTCCAATTTCGTTTTGTTTAACTTAGAATGATGTTTAGCATATCTACTACTTTGCTGTAGACCGAGGTCGGTGCAGGCTCTGTAGCTGTTACCATGAGAACGTGTAACACCGCGGATCAAATAGTCCGCTTTTTGAGAAAAACGATTTCAAAATAACAAAACTAAAGTATTTATAATTGATTTACTATTCATTTCTGTCATAAGTGACCATGGTATAACGACAATGCTCTTTGAGATGTCCATTATCAGACATGAATGGACTTCACAGAAGCACGTAATCAGGCCTCCGCTTTGTCCTTTAACTTCAGGTAAAGGACAGTAGTTTAAAAATAGATCAAAAATCAGATTAACACGATTTTAAAAATTGAAGTGCTAAGTTGTCTGTAATTAATTAATTGTGATGGTATGACACCCTAGTGCAAATCTACTACAAATGCTTCACTGACCAATGAATGGAAAATTTGTGACAGGTGCATCAGAAATCTGCATCAATAAAGTTTTTTTTCAATATCAAACCACTTTTTTAATTGTTTTTATTGTGGGAATAAAAGATCCAAAGGAAGCTACAGCATGAATCCGTTTGTATCCACGTTATGAAGTGCGGCTCTAAAAGCTTAAATTGACTGTTATTTGCAATAATATCACACACATTAACTTTATTTTCAAAGTACGCAACGCTGTCAGTTTGATACAAGCTTTTGGGAGTTTTCTTTCCTCTGTTTCCTCGCTGTGACAGCAGACCCATGGTTGAGATCATCATTGCCAGTTTCACGTGTCTCCATTGTCATTGTTTTGTTCATCTTGGCAATCTTCTTCATCTCTTTTCCCCCACCGACTTTCTCCTTTTGCTTTCTATCTTGTCACATTACGGAAGAACTGGCGACGCAGGCGTGAAATTGACGTGATGAAATACAATCGAGATAGCTCCATGAGCCATTTGCTTTGCCGTGATGGCCGCCCTCTCTCCCCTCAGCAAAGCTCTGGGCTTTTTTGTCACCATTGAGAGCAAACTGCAAATCAGCCAGCAGCTACCTGAGGTTATCAGCTATCTCTGCGGCTGCAGTCATACCTTTCTTACTGTACTTCTCCTGCATCTGACTCCTAACCCAAACTTTTCAACCTTTTCTGCTTTAGTTTATCATCTAAAAATCTATCAAGATTGTTTATTTTATTTGCTTTGATAATCTAAATCATTTGAGATATTATAGAGCTACATTTACACAGACCAAAAACAGCAGAATCATAGAAATGGAATTACCAAAGTCCCACTCCAGTCATCTTTTGATCTTTTGTAAAATCATTTCCAGACGTTTGTTAATCATCATTTTAGCCAATATTTTTTTTTAAAACTGTCGTTTTCAAGGACATAGTTTCTGCATAACAGTAGGAATTCATTAGAAATCCTCCTCTGAGTTGTGAGTGGGACTGTGCAGAGTAAGTCCCATCATCTATTGGTTTACATGCTGTTCCGCTAGCTTACAGTCCCTCATAACCCCAACTTAACATCCACTTTATAACTCTAATGGCAAAGAATTTTAACTGTGATAAGCTTAGAAGTCCACAGGGGTCAGTAAACCAGATGGGAATTCTGCTGTGCTGCAGGCAAGAAGTAACACTCTGACTTCTAAAATGTATCACAGTTCTCAAGACAGTCTGTGTTTTTGTTTTTGGAGTCCAGGATGATGTTTGTCACTAACTGAAATTTTGCTTCCACACTGGCATCCGTGGATGGAATTTTGCTATGTGTATTTGTGATATGTCATGGAGGACAGTATAAATAAGAGAAGGACTTAGATTTAGCGGAAAATCAAGAAGTGGAAAAAAACAGTAACTGACCAGAAGTCTGTTGAAAAAACTTTGAGTCTGTTGCGTTTGTAACAAGTAAAGATAAAAAAGTACACATATCGTGTTTTTTTGCACTATAGGGTGCACTAGATAATAAGGCACACCGTCTTACAATCTGAATGGTCTATTTTTTTTTAAATTATGGCATAAAAGATGGAAAAAAAACTGGTTAAGAGAAAAATTACTGTTTCAAACTAAACCAAAAAATTATATAAACATTATATAATAAACTTGTGAACCATTAGGATTGAACACCTTTAAAACTATAACTCCTGAAAAATAAAAACAGTTCCAAATCTAACTCCTCTTGCTGTTTTATCCCAGAATTGTCTGTGTGACCTGTGAAATTCAGCTCTCCGTGTCTCGTAGCTTGCAGTTTACATGCAGCGATAAGGGCATATCGCATCTATTGCCGCATCCCGGCTGACACCAAACATGAAAAGCCATCTTAGCCATCTACCACTGTGCAAATGCACCATGTATATGCTGCGGCGAGAAGCCATTCTTTTGTGTAAAGTGAAAGACAGAGCCTCCTAATTAAGCAAGGGAGAGTTAAAGTGACTTCCCACATGCATAAATTAATACTCAAGGAAGCCACTGTGTCATCCTGGATGTAGATAAATGAATAAGTTTCAGAATACCAGCTGCAATAAGTGGGTTAGCATGTAAAAAACTGAATGAGTTAGCAAATTAGTGTTTAAGTGGGTTAGCATGTAAATAAATGAATAGGCAAGTGAATTACAATGCGAAGGAGTGTTTGCACGGTGAATAAAGACGTTAAGGAAAGTGAGTGTCAGCAGTGTGATGAAAGTTATCTCTTTTCTGAAAGCCTTTGAGGACACAGTTGGTGTGGTGCTTGTTGTAGGGCTGCACAAGCGTGTGCATCTGGCTCGCACATGTCATATTTCCTCATGTACAGATGACATGCCAATTACTCCTTAATTACACGCGTCATCTGGACCAAAGTGCCCAATGCCAGAGCTGATTAATCCTGTTTATTGTGGCAGTGATGACTGTCCCAGTGGACGCGCAACACAAACAAAACGCACAACAAGGGATTGTGCAGGGAACCTGGGAATGGTCCAGAAAGGATGAGGCTTCATGTGATTAGCTGACAGTCAAATTTACTTTTGATTTTAGCTACTGATGAATTACCAGAATAAAGTTTTAGAGAGCTTTCTCTTTCCACTCCTGTCATTTTTTGAGCTAATTTTAAATGTCGTTTTTAGCCAAAAGATAAAAGCTTTTGTCGCTTTCTAGGACATAACTTCTGCAGAGCGGCAGTAGTTCATCAACAGCAGAGGAGGGAGCTTGATGCCCACCCATCCCACAAATATGGTCATTTTTCGAACTGCATCTTTTTTGCCTGCTCCTAGTTTACATCAATTTGAAAGCTTCAGTATTTTTTTATATGTCCTCCATCATCAGAAAAATAGCACAAGAACATGTTGAAGATACCATTTCTATGGTACAGACCCCGTAAACGGGCTGTGAAGTAAAAAAAAAAAAACAGTTGTACTGGTTTCTTGTGGAAGTATGTGGCACTCACCAGAAAGTGAGTCATGCGCACAAGAAAGAAACACATGCGTGGTGTGTGTTTTTATTGTGTTTATTCTGCTCTTCTTGTTCTGCACTGTGATGCTGTGAGCGGAAATTCCAAGGACCTTGAATGCCACACGAACAGCAGCCTGGCACCGGGCATCGATCAGCTTTTATAGGAGACCAGGACAGAAACCAGACCGGTAAAGCAGGACAGAGAAAAGGCAGAACGGGGGTTACCCGTCTCCTGACCTGAGAGTGCGCCATCTCCCCTGGGAGAGAATGAAGACAGGAATGACCCCTCCCCCGAAGAGAATGCGACGCAGTACTGGTGGCACTGGTGCCCCGTCGCGGTGGGCGGAACCAAGAGTGAGCCTCTTTGCTCAGAGCGAGAAAGGGAGCTGGCATCATCAGCAGAGGGGTGCAGTCACGATACATCCATCTTTGAGCCTCTGGTCATTTTACATGGACAAATGACTTGTCGCATACGGTAGCGCCTCTGACTCAATTCTGGATTAATTTATAAAGACCATCTATGTGACAAATTGTAAAAAAAACGGCCAAAAACAGGCTTCATAGGTTAACTGGTTGCTTTAAAGTGCCCCTAGGTGTCCATGTGGGAGTGATTGTGTGCCCTGATCTGCGATCTGTCCAGGGTGTACCCCGCCCTTAACCAACAAAAGCTGGGAAAATATCTGGTGACCCCAAAAGAGATTTAGCAGGTTAAGAAAATCCATGGATTACCTTTAAAAAGTTCTCCTGTGTGAAACTTTCTCATAAGCATGAGAGACTAATATATATATATTTTACTTTGATGTCTTTTTAGAGGCTCTGTATCATCAGAGTGGGTCTTTAAAGGTAGAAAAAAAAATGGTGCAGCTGCCAAAAACAATAAGGTTGCCTACTCACAAGGAAAAGCCAGCATTGTTGCTCAGCACAATCTGAATTATGCTTACACACCCTCTCATGTCAGTGGACGGCTGCCAGGTCATTTAAATATCACGTCCAGTTCAAACGTCTTCCTTACACAAGTCTGTCATCTTCCCTGCAACATCTCATTACCTCTTGCTGTTGTAATTGTTATCAGGACAGTGCAATTACAACTCATCCAAAATGCGAGTTACGAGGGGGCAACAAGGTCACTGGGAGGGGGAAAGAAAAAACATCACATGTGAGGCAGATTCCAATTATGAGCAGAAAGATGTCAAGCTATACAGAAGCGGGGAAGGCGGTTACGGTTGCATTAAATCTGAGATACTGAATGTGGTTGGGCCAGCTTTTTCCCTTTTTTTTTTTTTGAAAAAAAAAGGGACCATCTCCATTGAAAAAGAGGTGGTTCATCTTCAGATTCCGAACGTGGCGAGTTGGTTACCGGCCCCCCCAATCTCCATCCTTTTGTTCAGCCTGCCACTTCCTGTCCCTAATCACTCCTTCCGGTACTTAGCTTCCATCTTCCCTCCCCTCCTGCCATACCTGCCACTAATTTATGCTCCATCTTTGTCCAACTCTTTCTATCACTCACACCAGCTCTCTCTTGCTTTTGTTAGTCCCTGTCAGACTCTCTTTCAGCGTTTGCCCCATCTCCATCCATCTGCTCCTTTTGTCTCTTTGCTCTTTTTCTCTAAGATGTCTCGGCCAAAATAGGTATTGACTATGCCTTCTCATTCTTGACCTACCCCCCCCCCCCCCCCCCCCCCCCCTTTCCTCTCTTCTCATTGTACTCTAGCAGTACATGCTTCTTTTAGGGGGTGATGTGAGGAGTTGTAGAAATGCAGCCTGTAAGGGGAAAAAAGGTGATGATACAATCAGTTTTATTGTGCTGTAAGGATTTTTTTTCAGGCTTGTGGTTATACACCCCATATGCAAGCCGTATGAAAGAATTGCCATTCGCATGCATTTTTCCTCCCTCATTCCCTATATTCTCCTCCTTTTTTTTCATTGCTGAAAATAATTAGGCTGCAGTCTGGACTCAGGGGTGTGAGGTTTCTGCTCACGTTTCCGTGATACAACAATAAAAGATGAAAAGAAAAAATGGTTGTGCTGCTCCAGAAATTTCTACCTGTGTGCCACCAAACATCCCACCCCCCCTTCTCCCTCCCTGGATGCAGTTTTAACATGGAGTTCCACCAGGCACAATGCACTTTAGCTGACCTAATTCTTCCCTGGCACTCTTCCAGTGCTAAGAGTATACAAGGACTGTGCTGTCAAGGTATTCATCCCTGCCTCGATATTATTTTAGAAATCAAGCAACATCTGCTGTGCTCTGGGCCTTCCTTGTGACTCACAGGAGATTTTTGCAGTTTGGAGAGAGGTGCACCTAATTCCGTCTGCAGCAAGGGATGGGATCTCAGTAGTTTTTGATTTGAATTTCACTGAAATATGTTTTTTTTTCTTATTATTATTTAAAATATATATCCACATGAATGTTGCACTTCAAATTTGATGCTCCAAGCGGCAAAATTATTTTTGGTATCTGTGCTGCAAAAATTTGAATTAAATCACTGGCCGCGCAGCGACATTTAAGTTAAAATTGAACGGACATTGAGCAGTCGCCGTCCAGGCTGTGTGGTGGCAGGAAGGCAGCAGCGTGATAATTGAATGATGGGAGGTTTTCAAAATTGTCTAATGATCGACCGATTTCAGACTTAACCTTAAAGATTCTGTTGCAGCTGTACTTGTGACTGTAGCACAAGTTGTGGCCGAAACTGTTGGGGAAGTGTAAGCCTGCTCTCATTTCCCATCATCCCTTTGTTTACAGTCACTACCGCTAGCTTACAGCCCCTCACAACCTTAACTTCACATTCTCGGTGCAACAAAAATGGCGAGCAATATCAGAGCTATCCAGTCGTACAGTTTTGATGAGGAAAACATGGATCTAGTGGTCTACAAGTGGATGCATCGGAATAGACCAGAGTGGGGAGTTTGCTTCCCACTCAGCGTACTTTCAATGTCACAACTACAGTCTTTTTCTAATGACGTTTTTCGACTCCTCTGAATTCACAAGGATTTGAAAAAAGAAATACCTAGAAATGCAATGTTTATCTCCATTTTCTGCATACAATGAGAAAAATGCCACAACATGTTAAAACACCAAAAACACAACATTCATCTTTTTTAAATGAGCTATGTGATGTGATGTCATCACTCATAGTTAAGGTTTTATATTTTAGCCTAAAAATATACTTTATGGGATATCCAAGGTGAGACAGAGAAGAGATTCATGTGGCCTTTAAGCAGCTTTAACTGCATCTTCTGTGCACAAGTGCCTCTCGTGTCCTCTGGTTACAGTGCCGGGACATCTGTTCCAGCAGTTTCGGAGTTGATGTTTGCAGCATTTTTAAAGCATGGGGAGTGTGCAGTGCCTTGTTTATGCATGTGCAAACTCTCGTGGTCCATGAATTTTAATATTCCTTGTGCGTGCTATACCCAAGCAAAGCAGAAAGTGCCTCGTATAGAGTCTCTGCCCGGAGCACCAGTTAAGCGCTACCGAGATGCGTTACGCACCAGGCCTGCTTTCTCTCCACCCCCCCCCCCCTCTGCCACTCTCTACATGTATTTTCCATGACTGACTGGTTTTTCGTCCAACACATGGCTCAAGAGAAACCACGTCCACTTTGCTGTGTGGTATTATTTGAATGTTTAAGGATCTCGAAGCAGAACTGGAACAAAAAGGACAGGAAGGGGGGGGTTAGGGTCCAGTTTTGCCCCCCCCCAGGCTTCTTTTTGTGTTTACCAGTCGCTGATGGGGCTGATGCTATTTTCAATTCCTAGTCTCAGCCATGGCTAACTGGCCCTACCCTCTTCATGCCATTTGCCTTAATAATGTGGGCCAGACTCTCCGCGGGATGAGCGGCCGCCATCCTGGGAGCGGCTAAATGACACAGTGGAGTTCATTGATGAAAAGGATAACACGCTTACACGCAGGGCGACAAAGCGACAGGTTCCTTAAAGGGCACCACAAAGAGAGCCGATGTGAAAAACTTCAGAAGGAGGGAACGCCTCAGTCGGAGTGTCAGAAAGCGGGAGCTGGCATATACTATTGCAGGAAATCAGAACCATGCAGGGAAATGCAAACATCTAGTGGGAGAGGAGCTTCTTCTTCTATTGCAAAAAAAAAAAATCTTCTGCTATTGCACTCACTACTTCTGGCATCCCCCAACAGGGATGAGACCATACGATGTATCAGGTGAGAAAAAAAATGACCTGTCTGCCAAAGATATGAACGCACATTAAATGACAACCCAGAAAACGAAGCAGAAGCTGTCTTATTATAGTCCTGAAAGAGACATGAATAGATGGATCTCTCTGTTTTACCTCTGCCCTCAATTAATTCTCATGAATCCAGCCACCATGTATTAAAATGCCCAGATGCTAGGATGGATTCTGTTGGGAGCAATGACATGCAACAAAGTGATATGAATCACACCCTGCTCGCACACATACTCTCCCACATGCTCTACAAGGGCCGGGCGGCACCGTTTATTGAAAGAATAAAAATGCAAACCTATTTTTTTTTAACTATTACATATATGGCTAAATGTTTTAATGCAGCATCACTAGAGAGTCTACCCTTCAAGTCTAGATTTAGCCAGCCCCACAATGGGGAGACAAGTCTAAGTGGGCTATGTTTTTGGGGTATCCCTCATAGCCCGTAAAACCGTACTACCATCATATAAGGTCATCTATACCTTTTTTTTCCTTTGATATCTTTATGTTTTATGCTGAAGGATCATCCTGACATTTGCATTTGCCGGGCAGGGGACAGGCACAAGCAGGACACTGGTTTGAACCATTGAGGCTGCATTTATCTTTATTTCTTTTTTTTATTTGGTCGTCCATCCGCCCTTACTTTTTTTTCTCTTTAATTTGATTGTTTCTGTTGTTGTTTGTTTTTTCTTTCATTTTTTTTTATTTAGTTAATGTTGGATTTTTGCAGTTTGGGGGTGGATCCATCTCATTTGTGGGGCCATTGCCCCTCCTGCTGATGTCTATATCCGACCTTGCTACCTTTTAAAGACCTCTCCCATCATCTGTTGAGCTTTTTCAAAAGCATTTACGGTAGTTTTTAAAAAAAAATTATACTATGCCATTTTTTGCCAAAATAAAAAACGAGAAACATTTTCTAGGGCATAGTTTCTGCAGAGCGGCAACAGTTCAATAGAATTTCGACTCTGAGTTGTGGGCGGGAACGTTGCCGCAAAGTAATCCTGCCCCTCTTCCCCTCCCCATAACCAAGAGCTCAGAGCAGGAAGCTTACGGCATGTTTTCTACATCACAAACAAGCTCTTCTTCAAACTGCATTTTATCCTCTGTTCCTGATTCACAGTGATTTGAATAAAGAAATACTCAGAAAAGCAATGTTAAGCTAAATTTTCTCTATATATGTCCTCCTGTATTGTAATATTGGGCTTTATAAATAAAACTACATTGAAAATGCCACAAGAACATGTTAAAAACACCATTTTCATTAGAGTAGATCTCTACATAAAAATGCTAAAAAATTGAAATTGTTTATCATGAAGGAATATTTATAAGCAAATCATTTTGGCTTTAAGGACTCTAATTGTCAAGGGTTAAAAGGCTTACTAAACCCTCCTTCTGATTGTGTGAAACTAAACTGCTGCTTTATGTTTTTTGGCTTGAAGATCCAAAGTTACAAAAATGTCAAGTTTGTTTGTTTCCTCCTGAACTGTATTTGTGATGTTTTAAACCTCAGCAGGGATTGGGAAAGGTATATCCATCCTGCTTTTTGACAACATGCCATGTTAAAAATGAGTGCGAACAAGTTTTCACACTGCATCCCATAGATTCAGCCCCCTTGAGAGGTGATATCTGTATAAGGGGCTAAATGTAACGCCGGCGTGAAAGCAAGACTCCAGGCCATTTATGAGAGCAGAATGATCGAATGCTCAGTGATGTTGGTCCTGTAGCTTGCAGTGCTTTGGCCTCTCTATCCTCTGATGCCGGCTGTGCTAAACATTACCTATTTCTCATTCTGTCCGGTGGCACCATATTTAGCAATCCGTTATCAGCTCTGTGCATCTTAAACAAAAGCTATGGCGTTTCAAAGATTACCTGTGGTTTTATCTACAAATCTCCTCTGCATATATATGAAGCCTCCCAGGAAAAAAAGTATCAAAGAATAGTCACAAACAAGAAATTAAAAATAGCTAACATTGAGTTATTTTTGTTTTAATTTCCATGAAGTGTATAATCTGATAAGTGGTTTGACTTTCATGCAAGTAAACTGTAAACAAATTAGTTAAAACATTTGTCTTCTATGATTATTGTATCCTTATTTTTATCCTTATTGTTTTTATCTCTTGCAGTATTGTGCACATTTAAAGGGAATGCAAGCATGGCCGCATGGAGGCATGGGCGGGGGGGCTAAATGCCATGATTTCCCCCTAATGTGACAGCCTGTAAAAATCCACAGCTAACTATAGAAGTAAAAAAAAGAAAAAAGAAAGAAAACAAACTGGGAAAGCCTGCAAAAATTCACAATTCATCAGAGAAGTAAAACTGAAAAAGACCCACAAAGATACAAAACAAACAGAAAATAGCATACAGGACAACAACAAAAACTCATAAGGATAGATGGAGAGACATAAAAAGAAAAGAGAAAAGAGAAATGCAGCCTCAACCAGGCACAAAGCAGTGTTCTGCTTGTGCTGGTCCCAAGCCTGGCAATGCCAGTGGCAGAGATAGAACATTTCATAGGGAGGGTGAGAGAGAGGGGTGGAAAACTTTGTAAGTGTGGCAAATGAGAGCATCAGAGTGGATAAAAGGATAAAAAAAAACCATATTTCAAACAGTGTTAGAATTGATATTATTGTTATTAATATATGTTATTATTATTACTTTTGCCTTTTTGCAGTACTTGAAGAAGCTTCTATTGATGATTTCTTAATTAATAGCAGCTGTGGCGCAGAGGTAGAGCGGTCAATCTCTAATAGGAAGATTGCAGGTTTGGTTCCCGCTTTGCCCGCCCGTGGGTCAAAGTGGGTCTTGCTTGGGGAGGAGTGGTCCCCCTTTGGCCCCCTGTAGCTCCGCCCCTGAGATGAGCTGATATGTTGGTTTCTTGTGCATTTTAGACTATTGGAGGGATAAGACATTATTCTCAGAACACCCAGGACCCCCCCACCAGCATCACCACCACCACTCTACCTACACCCCATAGTGGCACTGGCTAAATCTGGGCCTTATTGCAAGAGACTCTCTCTCTCTCTCTCTGCCACAGTCCCAGAGCCACCAGCCGTCGAGCTCCATGTGATGCTCATGTAGTCCCCATTTTACTAACCGCAACGGGCTGGTCCATCTGGGCTGTGTGAGGTCACTGCACACGCCACCTGCTCCGATCAGGTTCTGCTTTGGCTTCTCTGGATGGGCATGCACGGTCATTTGGATGTATGGATCTCGCCACACGAATGCCCTCCATGAACATAAAACACACACTCGCATGATGTATGATCACGATCGCATGCCGGGTTGCTCGCGCACCGTCGGCACAATTTACATTTCCAGTCCCAGGACCTTTTTATAGGTTTCCGTGCAATTTTGTGTTTAATGAGACTTACTGTATGTGGTTGACTAATTTGGGGAGACAATTGCTCTTTGCATGCTCAGGTGAACTTAATGGGCTTACACGACTAAAAATTGGATTGGGGTTAGCATATTCCATGGATTGGGTCTCTCATTACACAAATGTATTGTCAGGATTTAACTTGATTATTTCATGAAAACAATGTTCATGCAGGACATTATATTATGCTTGTTTCAGGATCGCACGCTACAAAGAAGTTATTAATCACTAGATGACAATAACTGAGGATTATACAGGGACAGTGAAAGAAAATGACTCCTGTGGTTTACCTGACAGGCCCCGCAACAGACAAACCACTCTGTTTGAAATGTCCACAGAGCTTCTGTTTTCATTTCACTCAGGTGCTGTTGCCTATACACATTCTGTTGACACTGTATACATGCTTAATACTCCCACCTGCCCTTTTCATTCTCTCTGAACAGACAAAGGAATGAGCCAAATTACCTTTTTCACACAGAAAATGGGCTTATTGGGTTCAAGTTATCACCAGATGATTAAAAACTTGAACAGAAAATGTTAAAAAAGCAGAGTTAACATTAAGGTGTATAAGGATTAAATCTAAGCCAGTGAGGAGTTTTCATCATCCTGAATCGGTTTCACTTGATCTCTCAGATGAATCCTAATGTTTGCGTTTTATTTTTGCAAAACCATTTTCAAAAATATGGAATCAAATTTTCTAAAATTAAAAAGAAAACAAACAACAAAAAAGCAAGAAAAGCACTGTGAGCTAAAAATCCATCCTCTAAAAGAAAACATTTAACCCATTGACATCAGGGGTGGAGCTACCCAAATTCTTGCCTGATTATTAGTCTCGTTATTGACAGAGATTATGAAATGATCAATACAAATGTCCATAAATATGGCAAAAAAGCAGCATTTTTAAATTAAATAAAAACAATAAACTGTTACAGAAAGGTAGTTTTGATCTTTTCTTTAGTAGTGGCCATCCACTCTGCTGTTCTCATATGCCACCCTTCCAAAGTGCACCCCCAATATAAAATGTTGTAGCTCCGCCCCTGACACTCAGTGCTGCAAATCAAACCATTGAAGGTCCAACATTTCCTTTACAAAAAAGCAAAAACAGGGAATTTTGGGAATAAAATCAGGCGTCAATGGGTTAAAAACACCTTTTAAACCACATATAGTTAAAAATATTTTTGTGTGTCATAAAAAAATGCTAATATTGTTGAATGTAAGTCATGGAGAACTGGCTTGGAGTGGGTATTTTTTGCAGTGCGCGCGGAGAGGATTTTACTATGTGCGCAGCCAGACCCCGCCCGCTCCACGCGCGTCACTGGCGGGTAGAGTGGACGCGGAGTCACTCCCCTGCCTACTTTTAATAGCTTTGTCATGTGATGGAAAGCAGTTGTAAGACAGGTGCCCTCGGTTCATTCTCGGCGAGGGGCAGCAGTTGCCTGTGTGCGAGCGAGTGGGAAGCGTGTGTGGATTTCTTTTTTACTTGATTTGCTTCTTTTTTTTTCTTTTCTTTTTTTTTTTTATTTTTCTTCGGACCGTCATTCAGTGTCTGGATGGCGTGGGACAGGTGTAACCAAGACTCGGTGTGGACAGAATTAGAGGTGAGCGCATCTTAAAAAAAATCGACTCTTTTCATCCTTTTATCTCTCCGGACTTTTTTTCTTCTTCCTCCCCATCTCTTCTTCTCGGAACGTCGGAGGAGTCCACACTCTCCGCTCCCCTTAGTCCGCTGGCGCGCCGGCAAAGCGCGCGCCTTGGGCACGGTTGTGGATGCGAGGAATCTAACCCACGACGCAGGGATCTATGACCAGCGGAATATGATTTTTCCCCCCCCTCAGAGTTAAATCGTGTAGTTTCGTGCGTGGGGCTCAGGAGCAGCGCTCTCCACAGAGGAGTTGTCCAGCCGCGGACTGCGTGCGCAACAGCAGCGAAGAGGCTGTTCACGTCGCCTGAAATGTCTCAAAGTCAGGTATTCGGCTGACACCTAAACCCTCGCACGATGAGGACTCCTCTGATGTTGAGGCAGAAGCAGAGCTTTCCAAACGTGGCGTTGCGCACGACAATCCTTTAACGGCACCGGCCGGAGGAGCGCATGCAGGCTGGAGAGCGGACTGCACGTTTGATGCTCTCTTTATCGTTATTTACTCTCATGTCTGGTTCCGCTTCGTTATTTGGACTGCAAACACGAAGACGCACATCTTAAGTGTTATTGTCCTCATTTGTCGGGTTTGTGAGGATACAGTTGAACTGCATGTATTCTTTCTTTCATGCGCGTTGGTGCTCTGCAGATTGCACCATGAATAGGAAAAAAAAAAACTAGAAATATCAGGGATGCTCCCTCTTCCACTTTGATCCAGTTCCAAGTGTCGGCGCATGTGCAGGTGCCCTCCATTTAACTGCATCCGTGTTCACACACATATATGAAGAAGAAAAAAAGAAGTCTACGCGCACGAGAGCAGATATCAGGGGCAGAGCACTTCTTCTAATTCCATCCGAGCAGGTGCTTCTCTGCGCGCGACGCGTGCGTAAATCACCGGAGCGCCGGGGTGCATCCTGATTGTCAGACTGGCGGCGCTATTTCATTAGATTAAAAAAGAAGCAATGTTATAATCGAGCACTGGAGGTCCAGCCGTTGCATATCCGAACAGCTGCGTTGCTGTCCTGTTATGTGGCGCCTTGTCTGACTGGATCATCTCAGGAGGAAGCCGAAGACGCAGCGACTCTGTTCCCCCTACCCTGTTGCGGATTTGCCTCATCAAAGTCGAAGTCATCCTGTGTTCAAGTTGGCAGATTCCTAGAGCAGATGAACCATGACACCTGTGTCTGGGCGCTTTTTTCCCCTCCTCCTCCTCCTCCTCCCTCCTCCTGCTTGGCACAGCATCCTTTTCTCAGCTGAGCCGAAAGCGACTCTCAAGCCTCCTCAGTCTGCGGGACAAATACCCCTCAGCTTCGCCCGAGGATATCCATCTTATGTCTTTCTCAAGGCCTCCCTGTGGCGCTTGCATCCGCTGTCAACTAAATTACGAGCGTGCATTATCTCAGACAGCAGCAATAAAGCCGTTTTATCAGGTTTGGATTCACATTTGTGCATGAGTGCACAGACATACCTCCACTCTGTGGTGTCTTTTATTGATCCCTCACTCTTGAAGTTCTCAAACATTTACCATACTCGTGTGGGTGTATGCTGAAAAGGACAGTGCAGGGATGAAATCAGTCATAAAAAAATAGTCCACAACTTTTCTTTCTTCCTGTCAAGGCACCTTTCCAGGTCCAGTCCACACCTCTGCCTCGCAGCCAAACTGGAGATGATGATTTGTGTTTTGGAGGAAGCAGGAACAGCTGCTACAAACAGTACACATTGGCTGGGTGAACAACAAAATGTCAGAAGGCAATATTTAGTGGCTGGGAGGCCGGCACCAATCACAGTTTGCACGGGGTGGCCAACTGGAGGTCTAGCAGAAGCCAAGTGGAAACAGGTTGCACATTTGCAAGTTGTTCCTCTAAACCAGCAGAGCTGCAGCCTGTTAAACATTATCAGATAATTATCAATTAATAAGATAAGTGATTTATTAATGTTTGATGATTCGACCCGGCACATACAAGTGTCAGTTCTGGTCAAAATTATCAATAAGATTGTGAGATATGAAGTGGACTATAGTGCAGGCTAATAATAAATCCAGCTTTGACTTTTCCATGTGCACATGAAACCTCTGATCACCTTTGTTCTGTTACTGTCCAGTGTGCTGCCTTGGTTGGTGAAGATCAGCCCCTCTGCCCGGACCTCCCTGAACTTGACCTCTCAGAGCTGGACGTCAGTGATTTAGATGCAGACAGCTTCCTGGGCGGCCTCAAATGGTACAGTGACCAATCAGAGATCGTTTCCACCCAGTATGGGAACGAAGCATCCAATCTTTTTGAGGTATGTAGCACTTGAAGGCAGGCTTTTTTCAGTTCATTCAGTGATTTTTCTTGTGTAAAGTTGCTTCTGGGGAATGTGCTTCGGTGATATCATTACTTCCAGGGGTCAGGAATAAAAACATCCTTTGAGCAAACATGATGTCTTATCACATTCTTGTTGACGACCCAAAAAAACTGTACAACTGTTACCAGTTTACAAACACCATTATACATCGCCGCAAAGTATAAAAGAGGAGATAAGGCGAAGGCTGATAAGGCTATGAGGACCTTTGTCCCCTCGTTTTACTCCTAGCCGTGATGGAAGGCTACCTTATCAAAACTCAGAGCAGCTTGAAGACAGCAACGTGGCACAGATCTGAGACAATGGTGCGTAGTAAACTCTGGACGTGGAGGCTGTATTGTAAACTTCTTCTCAAAGGTTGGAGTGTGGATCTTTAATCTTTGCCCTCCTATCCCGCTTTGCTCCTTCCATTTTCATCTGTCTGCTCTCACTGGGTGGCAAACCAAGTCCACAGAGGGTGATGATCTGGCGGGGGCCATGAAGCCATCGGTCTCGGGACTCAATTCCAGTCCCCAGTTCATTATAAGCCGTTATCAGTGCCAGAGATAGACAAGAAAGACTGAGATTGGATGCTTTAGCTCGCGCCTCAGGAGAAAAGATCCTGTCCGAGGAGGAGGCAGTGCGTGTGCATGTGCATGCCATTGGCCCTGTTGTGGAGCCGCATATCCAGGGTCTGTGGTTTGTGTGTGTGTACGTCCTCCTCAGTGGTCATGCAGGCAACAGTTGATAAGATGCTACATTCTTTCCACGTTTGAGCCCCTCGCTACCACCGCCTTTTCCAGAGTCTCCGTATACCATCATGCATCCAACACACACAAAAAAACAAGGGGGGGGCTTAAGTACTAGCTGGTGGCTCCTCTGTTGTCTAAGAGCGATATGGCTTGCAGCCACCAATTGGCTCTGGGGATGGATAAAAATACCAATGAGTATGTATGCATGTGCTTGTGTTTCATTTTAAAACACAATGGAACTTAGCACCCACTGCAGATCTGGATGAGCAGGACTGGCTGAGCATGAAGCTGTGTGTGTGTGTTACTGCGCCTGCATGCGCATATGCGTCGGCACAACACAGCACGTGTCTGCCCCCCCCCCAACAAATTTTGTGTGTTGCAGTAAGCTGCTGATGTTTTCACACACTCAATAAGCCAGCAGCTATCGTATAATGTCGAGGGCACGGAAAGGCTTCCAATTAAACAGTGAAAATATGGGTTTCAAAGCAAGTAATGTGTCTTTCCCACCAGTTTTTTTATCTGAAATTTTCCTTTCTTTCCCCTTTTTTGGAAACTAACCAGTCACCACATGAAGTTCTCAGTTCATCATACAGCAGAACTCGGCTAATCCTGCCTAATCTGACAGGAAAGTTTGCTGCTTGGCACGGATCAGAGGTCGAGCTCTGCAGCTGTACTTCACCAGCCCCCACAACTGGCCTCAGCTCATAACAGTGAGGTATCCCTTCAGAAGTTAAAGATTAGTTCATAACTGGCCAGATTTAGAGCCGTCAAAGCAAGTGTGTCTTTTTTTTTTGCATCAGTTTCCTTTTCCCTGCCTTACCTGTTGAAAGTTGCACCTATTTTGATCATCATGAATCCTGATCATCGATTTTTAATGTCTCTCATTGAGTTGGGAACCTCTAAGTTTGATTTGACAGTCAGATACCTGCTGTTTTTTATATATATGCTTCCTTACTGCGCATTTAAGATAAAACAGTCCTCAGAGCAGATGAAAGAGTCACAAAAAAGTTGGAACTTCTCTCTAGGTATGTTCTTCAACGTTCACGGTGGGCATTTGTGAAAGGCATTTGTGCTGAACATGGGTTCTTGAATGCGCTTTTGCCATATGGTGTTCACAATTGACTATCACTACCCGATACTTGCGCATGTCCGCCACCTACAGTTGGAAGAGGCTTGGATTAAGATGTCTAGGTGGTGCAAATCTCGTAAATCTTGCTTTAGGCTTTTTCTTTCACAGCTCGACTCTGATATATGAAACACTTGGTGTCAAATAATTCTGCCCTTGCTCAAACCTCAATTATTAATTTCTCCTTCATCATCAAATTTCAAACGTTTGGCACTTCCGTGAATTAAAAAGAAGCAACCTATACGTCACTACCAAATCGGAGTCCCTGATTGGTTCAAGTTCAACTGGTTTAACTTTGAACGTGCAATCCGTGGCCACATGCTTTGCATGTAGAGTGCGAAAATAGGCTTAAAAACTTGCGTAGCGATGCATGAATGCAAAAGTTGTGATTGCAGAAACCCGAAACCTGAATATGCGCAAGTCTATATCAACTTTTTGTTGGAAGTGGTCGCTTGAGCGCAAGGCCGGGGCTGAGGCTGGTGTGAACGTAGTATTATAGTTAGAGGAGCTAGTGATGTTTAGCATGTTCCTTTTGTTTTTTTCTTGGTCAGAACTTCTTTAAGGCAACGCTTCCCCTAACTTCCAGCTTTTGTGACTACATTGCATTTCCAGTCACTTTGGCCTGATTTAAAGAGTGTAGTTCTCAAGCAAACCACACCAGAGCAAGGTGTAAAAAATGTTGGCGTTCCCTGTGCAGTCTAACCAAGTCTGCTAATCATCCTAGTGTAAAAGCTTCCTTAGCGGATCAGTAAGGTAATAATGCAAGTTAACACATGTCCAAGCAGTAAAAGTGTGCATAAATGCCTGCCGGAGGACTTTTCTAACTATGTACATGTGCATTCCCTTTTGCAAGAACACCACACTGTCCTCTGGCTGGCCTTTAGCTTCATTTGAGGCCTCTAACTGTTCTAAACTGTCCCCTGCACAAATCTGAAGGACACAACACACTGCGGTCTTGTATCATAAGTGACATTGCACACCCGCGCGCACCAATGCATTGAAGCCATTGCCCCTTGCCTGGCATTTTTGACACCTCTTCAAAATGGGCCAACCCACAAAGTCCATGATTTATTTTAGGCTACAGTTGTTAAGGGGTAGTCCAATAGGTTCCCAGTGTTCAGCCAAAGATAATGGCAAACAAGTGTGACCCAATGTCTTTTTAACCACAGGTCTCCTCTCAGATTTCATGTTGAGTTACAAACATTTGACTGATGGAAGCGCGACTCCCCAGTTTTGGCTGATACAGATTCCTCTGTGGCGGCCGTGATGCCGGTCACACAGATATGTGTCATGGCCACATTGCACATATGCAGATGAAGGAATTTACAGCTGTTGCAGGCTGTGTGTCAGTCTGCCTGATTCTGAAGAAAACTGGCGCTCGTGTACCACCTGACATGCTGCTGCTGCTGTGCCTGTCCTTTGGCGAGATACACCGATGATAGATGGACAGGTGGACCACATGGACAAGAGCAGATAGAGGAGAACGAGTGAAAGGTAGGCGTACGGACAGAAAAGGCCAACAAATGACAAGTAAGACCGACGGAGAAGCATGGGGGACAGATGGGTAGTGAAACAGACCATCAAATAGACGAGGAGAAGCTTGGACAGAAGCCAGCCTAAACCAAAGCCCATGGATTGGAAGTAAAAGGTTGTAGGCTTAGTAGGCAGTAAAAAAAGATGCCAAGGCTTAAAGCATTGCTGATATTCAAGATAGTCTGCATGCATGTGAGCACACATATGCAGTTCTTCATTTATGTCAACTATTCTCAAACAGGATGCAATGTTTTCAGCCTTCAAAAGCCAATAAACTGCTTAGATTTGCTTATAAGATATATATTATTATGTGCACTTATTATATTGGACAGATGCTATAGCGCCTGTTGTGTAGAGAAAGATTTTTGGCACTTTAGGGCATACTTAAAAGTCTTATTTAAAAAAAATACAAGAGTATGCCTTATGAACCTGACCTCCGTATATATGGATTCATCCTGGTTGTACTGTTGCAAACAAGGTTGGTTGTTTTGTGAATATGCTAACGCAGCTAACATGTAGCGATGTCAAACTGTGTTGTTTTACATGTTAAAAACAAGGTTTGGAGTTAGCGTAGCCACAGTATTGTTTGTTTTGGTGGTGTTTTTTATGAGTTGTAAACATGCTTGAGTTACAGGTATTGTGAATATCCTAATGTGGCAAATGTGCAGCATGTCAGACTGTTTTTTTTATTTGTTACTAACAAAGTTAGGAGTGAGCGTAGTCACAATAACATTTTTTTAGCGGTATCAGTCTGTTTTTTTGCGAGTTGTAAACAATGTTGGGAGTTTCGAGGGTTTTGGTAATACGCTAACGTGTAGTGTGCCACAAACAAGTTCTAGAGTTACTCTGAATGCAGTTAATAAAGTCTGACTGACTGATGGATTTATCTCGGACTAAAATGCATTATGCTACATTTACACCGGCTCGGAAACATGCTTTCAAGTGATCGCTTTCAGTTAATATTCTACATAAATGCGCAACTTATACTTTACTCAAGTTTATAAGTCAGTTTTCGGGCTCTACATTAACATCCACTGAGTGAGCGTTAAAGTTAAACCGGTCAAACTTTGACCTATCAGGGACTCAGATTTGGTAGTAACGAATGGGTGGCGTCCTTTATGAAACATGGAATTTCCAACCTTTTGAAAAGTGATCATGGAAGAGAAATTAGTAATTGCGGCCAGAATTATGACACCAAACCTTTCATAAATCGGAATGGAGCTGGAGCAAGATTTGCTAAATTTGCACTGCTTCGATATTTCACACCGAGCCTCTTCCAACTACATGCGCTAGCATCAGGTCGTGATAGTACAGTATGAACACAATATGCTAAAAGCACATTTAAGAATGCTCGTTTAAGTGTGTTCTTGATCGCTCATCACATGAATTATAGTCCAGAACACATTATATATATGAGTTAGAAAATAGACTATTCATTGACAGTGCGCCTCATAACCCGTTGCGGCCTATAGACTGGAAAATTTGGTAGATAGACTGGTTCACGTTTTCTTTCATATGCACCTGGGCTAATAGTAGTCTGTACACATGTTTACACAAAGTTGTAGTTCCTGAGAGTTGAAACACAAATGAGTGGAAAGTCACACACCCTCTTAAAGGCGTCGTCATGCCCTAACACACAAATTCACACAAACAACCCAAACCCTTATTGTCCCGGCTCCCACTCACTGCTGAATGTCGGTTGCATTTATTTTGCAAATTTATGCTGACATTTGAGAGTACACCACCCGCACCAGTTCACTGTTCCAGCAAAGGGTGTATGAATTATCATACTCTGCTGTATAATATGATTTCCACAAGTGAGTCTTATTAGAAGACACCGCGCTTTCCCCCCCATCTGAAGTCCCCTTCACTTTTAGCGCACTGATGTATTGTTTGCATTCTCTGGTAGAGAGAAAATCCTCAATTACTTTCACACGGCGCTTTTACACAGCAACAGTATGTTGTGTCAAGGTACACAAAACAAAGGGGGAGTGTAGACAAATAGGCGCAGATGCATGGTTGAGAGATGCAGATACAGGCTGTCCAAGCTTGTGTCATCTTGGAGCGTCTGTCAGATCCACTCGGCAACAAGAGCTCTCAACCTGCTGTGGGCTCTCTTCACACACACACACACACACACACACACACACACACACACACATCCATCCTCCCAAGGCAAAGCACGTCTTCTTGGTTGATCGGAAGTTGAAGCAGCAGCGGCTAAACAAATCTTTTCTGGCCGACAACTGTCGCTTCTGCAATAAACGCCTGCGAGGAAGCAGAGAGAATTAGAATGAAGAAAATAAAAGGGTAGTAAGTAGAGGGGTGATGTAGCCAAAAAAAGAGGGGGGAAAAAGGCTCAGGGGAGTTTTTGGAAAAAGAGCAAAGGAACATCTTTTGGTCTGGCGGTGGCTGCTTGGCTGCCCGTCTGGCTCACTCGCGCGCACGCTCAAAGCATAGTCCCAGTGGGCTGCTGCTTCTGATTGAGGCATGGTTTGGTGCTGGTGCCCCAGCTGATCCCATGCTCCCAGTGGATAGCCATCTCTCTCATCCCACCAGAGCCACACACCAGTGGCTCAGGAACAAACACACTGTAGCTGGAACACTTTGATTCTGCCTTTTCCAATGCAAGGGAAAAGATGAAGGAAATGCCCAGTGCAGCATTTGTACGTTGAAATGCACTCATAAAAGAGCAACACGGAAAGGTGAAAAGAGAACAGCAAACGGCGGATGATAAAAACAAAAAGAATGAAGGGCAGAGCAGGAAAACTATACAAAGAGAAAAGACTTTTGTCTTTGGATACTGTGATTCATAGAGAAACCGTCAATCTAGGACAGTATTGTTTTTCTGCAAGAACAGAAGAACTAGAAGAAACATTTGATAAGGTTTGGCGTCAGGCTACTGTCATCCTGTCAGGCAAAAGTTTGAAAACAAATGTTTGCTTTTCTTAATAGGTCAATTTGGTTTTGTGTCATTCAATACTGTAGTGGTTAAAGTTGTGATCTCATAGCAAAAAGTGTAAAAATAACCATTAGTCACCACTGTCTCTATGGGTGAAAAACGGGCAAACCTATATGAGGTATGCAAGTCATAAAATATTAGGGTCATAGAGCGCTTGGTGAGCCCGTGGAGCAAAAACGTCCATGCGCACTTTTTTCTACGGGCATTTACTACACCCCTTGCATGCAGTAGTACTCAGACCTAGAGTTTGGCGTAAGGGCACCGTGTGACAGGATTACCCGTACGTCATAAGTCCCTGCAACTTACATTATCGTCACATACTATACTTTACGATGCACTCCCCACATGAACAGCAATCGTTCTTTACGTTCTCTTGACGTCTCTTGAGGGAACTTGAAGACACACCCACACCTTATTGCTTGGTACACACCGGGCATGGCTCGCACCTGAAAACTGGCTTAAAAACTTGTGTAGCTGCACGTGAACATGAAATGTTTTGATCACAAAATCCCAAAACGCACATTTATTCTGGTTTACAGAGACTTGTCACTAAAAGAAAAATAAATAAATAAAATAAAAAAACTAATCAATTTGTTTGATTGGTTTTAAAAAAAAAAAATCAATTGAAATCAATTATTTTGCTGAATCAAAGCCATTCAAACAGGACGAGCTGTTAGGGATGTATGGGAGTGTCGTAGCAGCTCTTATCTGTGATTATTGATAAGTTGTACTCCGATCCTTGGTGGACACTAATAGCAGAGAGGTCAGGTGGGTTTTAGACTTTGGACTTAAATATAGTCAGCCCATCTTGTTCCTGAAGAGTTTTACCTTTGTTTTAACTGATTCAGACACCATCCAACTACCTCTTTGTAGTTTTTCTTCTTAATGTCACTCACATGCATTTTTGGTATTGGCTCCTGGAAGCCATAAAAATCCAATAGGATTTTTTTTTTTAATTTGCCTAATTGTACATTCCCAGGTGACAGGTCACTTTTTTCCAGCTTAAAGGATAATAGCATTATTTTTCTATTTTTGTTTTAATTTCTCAAATATTTGTAATTCAGATCATGGCTTTTTCTTGTGCATATTGCAGTCCAGAAGTGTGCATTTATAGCAATAGCCTCCTCTGGTTTAGACTTAGTTTGAGTGTTATCATCCATGCCTATAGCTTCAGCTCATCCCCCCTCCTGAAGCATTTAAGTCTGCACAGGCTTCAAATAGTTCAAGAGGCTCTCAGGCTGTGCTGCTGCATGAGGGACTTCATGCTTGGATGACTCACCTGCTGCCCAATCATTAGCTGTAGAGACTAAAGTGAAAGCTTTTGCTTGGATTTTGTTGAATAGAAATAAAAAAACGTATTGCATTTACATAAACATGAAAAATGTTTTGTATAAAAAAGTGTATCTTTATGTGAAAAGAAGGTGGAAATGCCAATTATATACAGTGGATGGGTTTTGACTCAAAGAAAATGAATTTGAATTTCTTTTCAAAATAAAGATAAACCCTAAACCGTTTACCACTGGAGATGTCACCGGTGACACCTAAATAACACATGCTCTTTGACATACTATAACTCTTCAACCGCGTATGCAATCAATGTGAATCAGCTGATTCTGATGCGGAAAAAGACAACTTTTTATGTCGACTTTGCACCGATAGGGAACACGTGACTAGCGTAAAGAGGTGCATAATGGCACAATGATGCGAGAAGCACTTCACCACTGTAAAGTGTTGCATATCAGCGCAAGGCTGCTTTTCTTTGCTTCAAAATCCACTGGTGGCCACTGAAGCTGCATCAAAAGTTAAACCTGTTGAACTTTGACCAATCAGGGACTCAGCTTTGGTAGTCAGGTGTAGGTATGCGTAGGCTTTTTAAAAACAGGGAAGTACCAACCGTTTGAAAACTGAGAAGAAATCAATTTTAGCTGTTTGTGCTCGACCGGAATTATATGACTCCAAGTCTTTCATATATTGGGATAGCGCTGTGAAAGCAAAAGCCTGGAGGAAGATATGCAGGAAGATTTGCAGCACTTTGATTTCGAACCAAAGCTCTTCCAACTGTGAGCACATGGACTAAAATCGGGTGGAGACAGTCCAGTGTGAACACCGTATACTAAAAGCGCCTTCTTGAACACGCATCACATGTCCGGTGTGTACGTAGTTTTTGGAAATACATTTCTGGTTGCTCTCATTCTCACCAGACTTCCTTTTTAATCCAATTGTCTTCGCTGTATATCATAAGGCTCGGTTGGATATAGCATTCCCTGATCCTTAATTTCAAGTGATCAGCAAATTTAACAAATGTGCATTTTGGCCAGCTTGGCAGTATTGTGTACAGGTGTGGTGAAAGTGCTCAAATTGTGATAAGCTGTAAAAAAAAAAAAAGCAAGCCTATATCAGTATTCTGGAGAGAAGAGATCCCAGATTACAGTGAAATACAGCTCAAGATTCAATGTGCGCTGCTACAAAGCAGAGCTCGAAGTGCTTTCATGTCCCCCTCCCCACCTTTCCTTTCTCAGCCTATCCCAGCCTTATGTCCACCAGCAGGGATTGTATTGACTTATTTGTACAGTTCCTTTGATGTGCTTTTCATTTTGTAAAGATATGTGCTTCCTTACATTTTTAACACACCTGAGAAGTCCTCCACATTCAGCCTCCCATAAACATCACTGCTCAAGCTGTGCTAAAAGATAAACAATACAAAGCTAAGACTAAAATGTTGGGAGTCATGACAGGAATGAGAAGCACTCCAGTGACTGACTTCTACGGGAATTTAGAAGCAGCTTTTGCTCACACACACAAGTAATGGGTTACTCTGAAAACACCAAACTGTCTTTGTGCAAAGGGTCGGTGCTGAGGCTTCCGTCACCATGACATGGCCATTTGCATGCAGTTGTGTCTATGTTGCATCCATCGACTATATGTGAGAACTGGACTGAGTATCTTGTCCCCCGGCATTCCAAATAGAAAGCGATCACTGGTCCCTGAAAAAACCAAAATCCCATAGACTTCTATCAGAATAATTATTCTTTCTCTGCTACTATTTTTAAAGTGTTCTAACTAATCCTAGTTTTTCATGAATTTATAAACTGACCAATCAGATGTCTTCATAAAAGTGTGTGGTCTTGCGATGATTGAAATGTTTGACAGATTCTCCCAAGCCCGCTTTCAGTGGAAGAGGTGTGTCCATTTAATACCCTCAATCCTGATTGGTGAGAGTGGTTGCTATAGAAATGTAGACTCAGACCAACTTGGACCAATCACTGTTTACTGGAAACATCTGGTTCTAATGTGGTGACGGTGTAGGTACCATATGTGTTCGGCCTGTCAAATCAATACAGGGGCTTGCAGCTAGTGATGATATTGCAATATTTTATTGGCTAAACATTGGCCTGATACTAACTAAAAAACTATATAGTGCAGGACTTTATAGTGCCCTGGATTTTAAAAGCAATTCGGACACCATGCTTGCTACTTTTTTTTTTAAACAGCAAATATGACGTTACCGAATTCACGATACAAGCATTTTACAAAAGAGTATTTATGAGTCCATTGTGTTTGGAAGATGAGAAATGTGATAGTTTACTCAGAAAATACACTGAAATACATTTTGTTTGCGGAAATTGTTCAATGCATTGTGTTCAATATTCCCCAATCTAGTGAGCATCAATGCACACTGGATTTTTGCAGAGAATTCTGGGAAATTTCTAGGGCACTCGATTTTTGAATTGTAGATTCGAACAGCACTACAAAATGGTGAACGCACTATATAGTGTACTATATAGTGAGTAGTGAAGTAATTCGGACATAGCTTAAGTAGATTGTCTTAGTTGTGTTGCTATAGTGTGACGTCATTCCTAGTCGCAAACCCCTGTACCGATCTACCATAAGGTACCTACAACAGTTGTATCGCGACTGGAACTGGAAGCAAGTAATTTTCTATGGGTGATGTCACAATCACTGAGTCCAGTTCTTTTATAGAGTCAGTTGTTTCATCATGTGTGCAAATTGAAAAGGGTCTTTTTTTTTTGTTAGATTGTCAAATTGACTTCATATCCCCCACAAACTGTTCACCTTCCAGAAATTGGTTTCCTCGTCTCACATCCTTGTAAAAAACGGAGGGCTTTTAATAAGACAGTGTTCCAGAAAGACACCTTTATCTGTCTTTTGTTTGAAACACTGTAGTCCAGTAGATCTCGTCCCGGCTCTCCTTGCTTTGGCATTGTTCCGAGGAAGACATTACTTTGACAAATGAAACGCCACAAACCCTCAATGGGCTTGGCTAGGCCTGAAAGGTCAGGAGCTCTATTGTGCATGTGTATGTACGGACGGAAACGTGTGGAGGCAATGTCAGCAGCAGATAATAACAAAAAATTTGGTCCATTCCACTGGTGTCGCGAAGGTATGTAAATGTCAGAATCAAAGTGATCAGCTTCTCTCTGTGTGTAACTTTTTTTTTTTTTTTTTAATCAAAAGCTGCTTTCTGAAGTCAGCCCTGTGTTTTATCCAGCAAATGTGACTGAAAAAAGCCCATTTTTTTCTGTGCTCAATCTGTCCCTGCGTTCCACCAGCACATTATCAGCAGTCTAACAGTAGGTTCAAAGGCCTCTTGCTTAGAAGTGCACATTCAGAGCTGCCGACTTAAGCAAATAGCTATTTGCATTCCATTAGGAGGGGAAAAAAGCAGAGGGAAGCACCATTCCTCATCCCATCTCTGCATCTAGCTGAATATTCCTTATTCGAGCCTCCCTACCTCTGTTTTTTTCCCCTCCTGCTGTGACCGTCGGAGCAAAACACAGTCAGAGCAATCACAGCAATCAGTGTTTCTTCATGCCAAGCAGATTGGGAAGTAGCTGCCAAAACAAAAGAGTGAGTGTCCAGTCATTACGGTGGCGTGTGATTTGGTGGTGTTAGCAAATGGTTGCTCAGACCATCTGTTTAACGGCTGGAGGAGCAAAACAACAGGAGCTTGGAGCAGGAATGAGGATGGGGAGGCTCCACCAGGACGCAAGAGAGCCTCCTGCAATGCTATCAGTTAAATGATAGCTGTCCAAAAATGGGTAGATCTGGTCTTGCACATTTTTGTGAAATGTCCCACACTGAGTGCATGGTTTTAGACCAAATGTTGAGAAAAAAATACCCATCTGGAACCCTTAGAAGGATTTATTTGTTTGGCTTTGGCGAAGGGTTATAGGTAAAAAGCTTTTAACTTCCCCTGAAAACTAGACATCTCTTGAGTAGGTGTCTCATTTGGATCTAGCCCGTGTCAGCAAGAGTAACAACAGTTTTCTTTTTGGTTCAGTCTAACCTCATTTCTCCACCCTCTTCCCCGACCCTCAACTCCTATCATAGCGCTGTAACATCCTCAAATGGCTCTCGAGAGATATCTGCACCCACCCACACACCCCCATCCTCTGTGATGATGCTTCCATGTCGACTTCTGACTCACAAAATCTTCTAAACTGAGATTTTGAGGCTTGCTTTTAATGAGGCTACTTCTAAGAGCTCCTCAGAGGATTAGTACTTTGTCCCTCAGGTTAACCAAAATTTGCAGATCTATCACAAAGTTTCAATGCAGAAATGTAAACAGCATGAAAATAAGGTTCCAAAACATTCAGATTTTATAAACTTGTCAAATGTTGAGCTTTAAGCATTAATACTACATTACTAAATCCGTATTGCTTCCCTAGCCCTATGGCTTCTCTCTATCCCTACATTTATCCCTACAATCAAAGAGATATAGAAAAAATTATCTTGAAATTTATACATTACTACCGCTTGATGACATCATCAACAGTCGCCTGTCATTGGAAAATACAGATCAACGTCACTTTTATAACTTTAATAAGACAGGCAATAACAAAAAACATAATACTTCCATTAAAAGTTAAGAAATCCGTTTCTCTTCGGATCCCTCTACTGGCGGAGGGATAGCCAGTCCAAAGTCGCTACGGCTCCTCCTTAAAAAATAGTTTTGGACACTGCTACAGTTTCAAATGCCTCTACAATTGGAGCGATAGGGAGTAGCCAGAGGGTTAGGGAAGCAGATTTGGCGCTAGACTGTAGAAAATGAATCTTCAAACCTAAAAATGCAGAAAATTGATCCTAGACTGCCAGTCCATAGGGTACGAAATGCAGGTTGTTCAAGAACATCTAAATCGAGTCCATGGGACTGTTTTCAGAAGACATTATTTAAGAATAACGTCCTTATTGATTCTCAACCCACATGCAAAATAATCGCTGGGTTTAGGTTACAGCCTGACCAGAGTGAAGGTTGCGTGTTCAGTTTCATGATGTGAAACACCATGAGAATGTGCGCCCGCTGCCTCATGCGCGCACACAATCACACGGAGGATCTTAACAGCATTATGTATGGTTTCATCACACTTTATAAGCCATAATCACCCTCTCTCCATCTCAGTAAGCTTATGCTAAATGACCAGACGTCTGAGGCGGCTGCCGTGATTTGTCTCCCCGCCGCGCATCGTGCCGTACCTCCGCTCCCCTCAACTCCATCTCCTCCCTCCTTTCCCGCCACCATATGTTGTGCCTGTGTGACCGGCCGATGTGTCAGGCCTGACTAACGCCTTAACGGCGAGGCTGACTTTGATTTATTTCCTTAGAAATCTAGGGGCTGGGGGTAATAACACAGAATGACATTATTTGTTTATAAATCCAAGGCCGGCATTTCTTGGCAAGATGTGATGACTTGATACCGGCACCCTTACCGAGCACGCAATCCCCCACCCCAGAATACCCCTTCCCCAGCTTATCTGAATCAGAAGGTGTGGAGAAGCTTGACCTCATCCAGGCGAAGTCATGTATTGTTTGAGTTTGTTGACACATGAGAGGAAGATGAACAAGATCCACCTGCTTGGGTCGTGTGAATATAAATCAATTAATCAATTCATTGTTACACCCCTATAAACAGGTTTGTTGCGTGACCAGGATCTCCCCTAAAAATAGCAATCAGGCTGGTAACCGGGTCTGTCATTCAGTCACCATCAAGAAACGTTTGATCCTTCACTCGCATGTAAATAAAAAACTTCTCAGAAGAACGACCAATTGCTCTGGAGATTGGAATCCTTAAGAAGCAATTAGTAGATCTAATTTGGTTATTTTCCCTCAGTGTGCACGCCTGAGTGTTTGCTTAGACCATCACCTTCACCTTCCGTTATCAGCTCCGTGAATAGTATCTTCTTGAATACAATGGTGTCCTGGAGAACCCAATAAAAGGGGTAAAAGGCAAGGACATTCTCAAAGGCTGCCTGGCTGATAACAAAGGGGGCCTCACCTATTAATGAACAACAGGGCTTTGCTTTTATTTTCTGCAGCTTTGGAGATGGAAGCACCGCCAGCTCCTGCCAGCACGTTTTATGGCTAATTGAAGCATTTGGAGTAGAACCGATGCAAAATGTCATCCTTCAGAACGGGAGTGGGGTTAATATATGGTGATCTCACAATTAGCCCAGGACTGTTAAGATCTCTTGAATTCTGTGAGATCCATTAAGTGGGACGGCCGAGTAAAGTGGCTTCCACTAAGATAATTTTTCCTCATTTATTTATTTGATTTCAGCAGCTACTGTAATCAATAATAAATGGGCCGTCGGCAGCTTATTTCCTGCCCTTTCAGAACCTTTTGTTGCTGGTGAGATCTTGTTGAAAAATTTACATGAAAGGGTGTGTTATTGGTAGCAGATTGATTTTTGTCGCACGGGCTCGCAGGATGACATAGAAAAGTTTGTCCTCATGGAAAGAAGTATTAGATCATTTCCTCTCCTGGGTAGTAACCATCACTGACGTTTGCTCCTTTACCCCAGTTTTCCAAATCCCCGCTTGGCCCTGAGAGCCTCTACTAGAGGCACAGCAGCAGTTGCTGCGCGACAACTGAAGGTTTTACATGTGTCTCTCAGAATTTGAGAGTTGCTGCAGTTGAGCTTCCTTAGCCCTTTCCAAAGCACAATAACGAAGCTTGCACACTTTTTTTTTCTTTTTTGTGGCAGCATAGACCACAATTTCTACTGAATTTAGATTTATAGGTCTAAGAAGGATGTGAAAGGTGGATAAAGCTGCGGCTAAATACACTGTTGATTGGATAGTTGATGAGTATGGACCTAAACAGATGGCTTGCTCATTAAAGACTCATTTGTGATAATCTAAAATGATCCTAAATTTCAATTTCTCACACTAGGATATGTGCTTTTGCTAAGCCAAGGCTCCGGCTTTATCTGCAGTTAATACCAACCCGCTTAGTGCTCAGGTAATGATTTGGGAAAATAGAGAATGGTGAGCATTGCTATGGCACTGGGTTGTGGCGCAGTAGATTTTGAAGCTTCTTGCAAGTAATTAAACAGCATGCCGCCTCTTACAGAGCAATTTCCTGCAAGGCATTTGCTTTCCAATGCAGCATGTCCCCAGTCAGCTTCGTGTTATCTCTTTGAAATATGTATCTTTTATAATTTTTTTAATAATGACTGAATGTTTATGATGTGATGAGAAAATGGGCCCACTTAGCTCTAGATTTACACCATTTTCACTGATAGGCAGACATGCCTTTTTTTTGGGGGGGAATTGAACAGTATTAAAAAAGCTGTTCAATTTTTCAAGAAGACAATTTATGGTGTGAGTGAGCTGGAGTGTGGCATGCCTGCAGGATTCGGAATCGTCTGCATTTAGTGTTTGTTTCCGACTACTTTTGCCCCCAGTGACATAATGATAGGCACACCGTCGCTGAGTGATGATAATCCTCTCGTGTGCATAAAGGGATTTGTTCTCGTTGGACCGGCCACAGAACATCCCGCGGTGAAAACACTGTTTATCTTTGTGCTGCCTTGAAGTCCACTGTTTATGGATTTTTTTATTGCATTTATGGCTCAAAAGCGTGCCTCCCTGCTGTTAGCTGTTAGTGCATGAAAGCTAGGGTGGTGTGCATTAGTACACACCTTTGTCAAGTGAGGCTCTCTCTCCACAAACTCTTAAAGACACACTCCGATGTAAATGGTGTTTGTAACATGTTCTTGGGGCATTTTTCTGATAACAGGGGACATAGTTGAAGAAAACTAAGCTTAAAAAAATCATTTTTGAGTATTTCTTTACTCAGATTGCTGTGAACCAGGATGAAAAAATGCCTTGGGAAAAGGCTAGTGGTTTATTTACGGTGTTGCAGTCCGATGCATCCAATTGCAGACAAATAGATCCATGTCTGTTGTTGCACCAGAAATGTTAGGTCGAGGGTGTGAGAGACTTTAAGCTAGTGGGAGAGTGTGTAAACAAATGGATGATATGAAATGGGGGCAGGCTTACATGAAATTCAAATGAACTCTTGCCGCTCTGCAGAAACTGTGTCCTATAAAGCAACAGGTTTTTTTTTATCTACTGTAACTCTTCATTTGTTAATGAGATCAAAGTGAATCGGCTTATTCTGATGCAGGTTTTTCTTCGGTTTTTTTCTAGCGCTAAAATTACATTGATCTCTGCTTAATTTAATAAAACGCTGGTGCCGCTCATTATGCACGTGATATCCCTTCAAAGGTTAATGATGGGAATTGGGGGCAGGCTTACTCCGCGTCAGCAGTCCCGCCCACAACTCAGAGGCAAACTACTGCCCCTCTGCAGGAACTATGTCCTAGAATTTTTGCTAAAAACTACATAATCATAATTAAAAGATCACTGGGAATACTTTTAAAATAGACCAAAAGATGATCGCAGTGGGACTCTAACAGCAACTTTCGTGCATTTTCTTCCGTCACATTCAAACGGATTATCCTTCATATAACACTCCACACACAGCTACCCTTCGAAATCCCTCTATACATTCATTGCTTTTTATCTCACTTGGAGTTGTAATTTTATCCATAAAAGCCAGCCAGCTGCAACTTATGTCAGAAGCTGAGTGGCAGGAACAAGCTTTATTTTTCACGAGATGTTGATGGCAATTTCCTGCCCCGAAGATCAGCTGTCAAGCCGTCGTTTTCAAACATGGGGCGTTTATTTAGCATTAGCGGGCAGTAATTCTCCTTATCGGAGAATTGCTTGCAAATATCTCGTCGGCGATTCACTCAACCAGCAATTCTGAGACTGATAGAGGAGTGACAGATTCCACTTTTTTTTTCTGTGTGTGTGTGTGTGGGGGGGTGGGGGGGGGGGGGGGGGTTGTTGGTTTCTCCCCCTTTTCCTCCTAAACAACAAGCCCATCCCAACCCATTCTGTCCTCTTTGCTACTTGTCAGTCCTCGTAATGGGTTTCTAGTTGGAGATATTATTTTGGTCCAGTAAGCTGCGTGCCTAAAACGTGAGTGACAGGCTTGACTCACATGCACATGTGCAGAATATGGTTCCTCTGAAGGCTGTCAGAATTCTGGACTCTGCTGTCGCTAAAAAAAAAAAAGAACAAAAAGTCTTCCCAACAAATTAGTAATGAAAGTGCATCACCTTCACCCCACGTTAGCATCGACTCCTCCTGACTTCAATGCCCTATTTTTCCTGCAATAATTATTTTCTTATTTATTTATTATGCCTGTTTCTTCTTCCTTGCCTCCTTCTTAAGAAGATAGATGAAGAAAATGAGGCCAACTTGCTGGCAGTGCTCACAGAGACCCTGGACAGCATCCCGGTGGATGAGGACGGATTGCCTTCATTTGAGGCCCTGGCAGATGGGGACGTGACCAATGCCAGTGATCGGAGCTGCCCCTCCTCTCCTGACGGCTCGCCGCGCACCCCGGAGCCGGAGGAGCCTTCCTTGGTAAACAGCAGCCGCACTCATATCAGAACGCAGTCACTTTCAATGATCCACAAATATTCACTCAGGTTATTGTTGAGGCTAGATGATAGGTTACCATCAGACATGGACGGTTGCTGGTCAGGCATTTTTGAATTTCATACAGTGTGCACAAGCTAACATAAAGGTAAAGCTGTGTTCACATCAGACGAGATTTGTGCGTCAGGGGTGCCCAGTTCCAATGTTATTTCAGCGTATAGATGCGATCAGAGATCCTGCGGCATTGCCGCACCTCCAGAGTAAAAATCACAAAGTAAAGATCACAGAGAGACACAAGTGCGGCTGAAAGCGGTCACCTTTCAAGCTGCGTACACATAGCATACGGTGTTCACACTGGACTGTTGCTACCCGATGCCAGTGCATGTTGTTACAGCTGGAAGAAGTTTGTTGCAAAATGTCAAATCTCGTGAATCTTGCTCCAGCCTTTTTCTTTCTCAGTTCTTTTCTGATGAATGAAAGACTTGGTGTCATAGAATTCTGGCTGCTTGCTTTTGTAAATCTCTTCAAAATAAATAAACCTGATCTCTCGACATCATCCGTGTCTTCTGTGCATTGTAAATTAGACATACCATCAATGCTGACATGTAAAAATCAGGCTAAAAACATGTGGCGGTAGCTCCTCCCACACACACCTGGAGCTTATGAACACATCTCTGGACAAGTGCTGAGCAGCAACTTTGATGAGCGTTGAAAAAAATCTGTCCACTGATAATTTGTCGCTCAAATTTGGTGTGAATGCAGCATTAGTGGTACAGTCAGACAGTGCAGGCTATAACTCAGTAATGAGCACTTTGTTTAAGCTAAATATGGTTGACACACTGCCACGGGCTCTGCACTGAAACTGCCTTATAACAAACATAAGCAAATACAAAATGTGTCCTTTCATGGCCTCTCCTAGTGAGTCTCCACTAAAACCGCCATGTGTGAGTCATCTTAATGTCAAAGAAGTGTAAAGTCAGCACATATCTGATCTTTTGTTTGCACTCGTGACCCCAAAATGTGGGCACTTCTCCAGTTCTAAGGCTTCGACTTAAAAAGTTGTGTTTTTTTACGTTATAGCTCATTTATTTCATGCTGGTTTTTTCCAAACGACCTTTAGTGAAACACACGAGTTTGTTTATTCAATCACATTACAAAAGAGTAGCTGTGTGTACACACAAACACCTGTTCAATAAGGAAGAAAATACTTTTTCTAATGCATACTATAAACTCCTTCCAGCTGTCGTATCTTTTAAATGTGTAATTGATTTTTTTTTCTTTTTTTTCCCCACAACTGCAGTTTCAGTTTACCAATGTTGCTCTTACAAGGTGCAGGCTAATTGAAAGTAAATGGTAATTTGCATAATCCTCCTCCCCCTCCCACCTTTCTTGTTCTGTTTGGGTCCATTTGCAGCTGAAGAAGCTCCTTCTGGCACCTGCAAATTCCCAGCTCAGCTATAATCAATACACAGGTGGCAAGGCACAGAACCATGCAGCCAGCAGCAACCATCGGATCAGACCACCACCTGCCATCGTCAAGGTACACACATGCATGCGTGCACACGCAAAACACCAGCATCGACCTGCGCCTTGTTTTGGTCCTTCCTCGTTTCTTCAGCTTGGCTCAAACAATCTGTTCATCGTCTGTTTTGTTTCTTCCCATCCATTTTTTCTTTTTTCTTTTATGTTTTTTTTTTTAAAGACGTCAATTTGTAGTGGACATTAAACCAGTGCTCATCAGTTGAGCATCCCAGGAGATGTCTTGTAATGAAAATAGACTGATAATGTTGAACTTCCCAAGTGAGGCATCAGCAGTGTTGTCTCATTAGCTCCTACTAGAATAGTGTCTGTTGGAAAAAACAGTTATTATTAGGGATGTCCCGATCTGATGATTGGAAATCAGGCCAGTAGTTTCAGACTTGATCAGAATAAGATGTTCCATCTCGATCATGGATCGGATATTTATTTTATTCTGATTAGCATTATGTATCTTAAGCTTATGATTTAAAATGCTGAAGTAGAAGTGGATATCATAAACGGATCACAACATTTACTGCCGTAAAGCGCTGCGGAATATGGCAGCAGTTTGAGCAGGAGGGAAACAGAAATAGTTTGGTAAAGTTAACAAGATAATCCCAGATTCAGACTTCCAGGCTCAATAATTATTTTAATAAACGTTTAAACGAGACAGAAACTGTGTCTATTGGTTTGTCTTAAAAAAAACAGTGACCTACAAAGTCATTGAAGAACAAAAAAAAATCAGATTTTTGTTTCTTTTTTATTTTCTAGTCATTTTATGTTATAAATTATTACTATTAATAGTAGTAATAGTAGCAATAGTAGTTGTAATTGTAGTGACAGTAGTAGTGGTAGTAGCAGTAATAGTTGTAGTTGTAATGGTAGTAGTAGTACCAGCAGTAATAGTAGTAGTAGTAGTAGTAGTGGAAATATTATTAGTAGCAGTAGTATTTGTGGTAGTAGTAGTAGTTAATGTAATTGTAGTAATAGTAGTAGTAGCAGTAGTAGTACTTGTTGTAATTTTAGTAATGGCCTTATTATTTTTTTCATTCATATTATTATTAATAGTAGTACTATTTGTGTTAGTAGTAGTAGTTATTGTAATTGTAGTAATAATAGTATAGTAGTACCAGTAGTCGTTGTCATAGTAGTAGTAGTTGTAGGAAAAGTAGCAGTAGTAGTACTTGTTGTAATTGTACTAATAGTATTATTATTTGTTTAATTATTATTATTATTATTATTTGTAGAAGCAGTATTCAATTCAATTCAGTTTTATTTCTATAGCCCAAAATCATAACCATAGCCATCTCAATGGGTTTCACACCTGTATTTATGCAAAGGACATAAACTCAATCATAAAAATATAAATAGCCGGTTGCTAATCTAAGCTAAACCTGAACTAAATAAAAATAATAAATAATAAAGAATAAAGGAGAGAAGTAATAGAGGACAGAACCCCAGTGCACCATACTTTCCCAAGTTTCTAACTTCTAGTAGCCTGCTAGCAACTAATTGGTATTGAAATTTAATTCAAACATGTTAAAGGTAAGTTGCATGTAATATGGCACAATAGCGGATGGTAATAATAATAATAGAAGAGCTGCAGTTTCAGCATGTCAATAAAATATATTTTTAATCTAAAAGCCCGCGGAAGCCCACTAAGCAGAGGGAATAGGCCGCCATGGCCCATTTTATCAAACCATCTTTCAAAATTATGTATGTATAGTGGATGTAATGAAAATTATAATTATTACCCCAAACTCCATTACAGTAGGTGAGGCAGCAGTAAGTTAGATATTCTGTGATTGCTTGCTAACCTGGCAATAGGCCTGTCCAAAGGGGAATGTTTTAAGCCTAAATTTGAATATAGAAACTGTGTCAGCCTCTCTTACATGAGCCGGGAGCTTACTCCATAAGACAAGGGCTTGGTGTCGAAAGTGTCTACCTCCAACTGTGCTGTTAGAGATTCTAGGAACCACAAGCAGTCCGGCATTTTGTGAGCAAAGTGTTCTGTTTGGTTAGTAAGGCACTATGAGGCACTATCTTTAATATAAGATAGGGCCATACCATTCAAGGCCTTATAGGTTAGCAGGAGGATTTTGAACTTGATTCTAGATCCAACTGGGAGCCAGTGAAGTGAACCTAACACAGGAGTAATGTGTTCTCTTCTGCTGGTTCCTGCTAACAATCTAGCTGCTGCATTTTGAACAAGCTGAAGACTGTAAAGAACTTTTAGGAAACGTAGGCTTTTACAAGCCTGTGATATGTGAGCCTTAAATGATAAATCCTGGTCAGATAAAACCCTTAGATTTGGAACTGTGGGATTGGAGGCTATATTTACTCCATCTGGGGAGACCATCTGATCAGATAGAGCATCTCTCAGGTATTTAGGACCTAGTATAATGACCAGATTTTTTTCTGGGTTTAGCAGGAGATAATTCATTGTCATCCAGGTCTTGATATCTCTAATGCAGGCATTAAGTTTCTCTATGTGGTCATTCTGGTCAGGTTTAATGGAAATAAACAACTGTGTATCATCTGCAAAACAGTGAAAATTAATACAGTGTTTCCTGATTATGTTTCCTAAGGGCAGCATGTAAACCTTAAACAGGATGGGTCCTAGAACTGAGCCCTGTGGAACTCCATAGCTAACTCGAGTGCAATGAGAAGAATGTCCATTTACATTAACAAACTGGTACCTATTAGATAAATGGGATTCAAACGACTGGAGGGCAGATCCTCTGATCTCTATGTCATGCTCTAGTCTCTGGAGTAAGATGCTGTGGTCTAAAGGGTCAAAGGCTGCGCTGAGGACTAACAGTAGTCTTTTTCTGAGGCCATTAACGAGTCATTAGTGACTCTAACTAGTGCAGTTTCAGTTCTATGGTGATGTCTGAACCCTGACTGAAAATCTTCAAAGAGGCTATTGCCCTGTAGGTGGCGCTATAGCTGCTTAACTATAACTCTTTCTAAGATCTTTGAAATACAGGGGAGATTTGATATTGGTCTATAGTTGGCCAGAATCCCAGGATCCAAACTGGGCTTTTTTTCAGAAGAGGTTTAACAACTGCATATTTAAGACTGTGACATAACCTGTTTCTAAAGAGGTATTTATAATAGTTAAAATTGATTCGTTCATTAGGGGGAAGATTTCTTTAAATAGCTTAGTAGGGATTTGGGTCTAAGAGAGGTTTTGGAGGACTTTATAACTGATCTACAGCAGTAAAGCAGTCAAAGCAGTCAAAGGTTTCTATGGATGCCTTCATTTGTACTGCGTCATCCTGCTCTGGGCTGATAGCAGGAATAACTTTGTTCAATTTATGTCTAATATTTGAAATTTTACTATCAAAAAATGTAAGGAAATCTTCAGAGCTGAGATTAGCAGGAATATGTGGTTCTACTAAACTGTGACTGCTGGTCAGCATGGCTATAATACCAAAATGAAATCTTGGATTATTTCCATTCTCTGATATTAAAGTTAAATAGTATTAGGTTCTGGCTTTATAATTTAGGAGGCTATATTTCCAGTTATTCAGAGACTGCTCTGAGCCGGAGTGGTGCCTCTTTCTTTCTAACTTACAGGTTGCTTGCTTAAGGGAATGTGTCTCAGTGTTAAACCATGGTGCTACTCAGTTTTGTGTAATAAGCTTAGGTTTCAAAAGGGCAACAGCATCAAGTGTTCTCCTGTGGGCCTGCATGGCATCATTAACAAACTGATCATTTTTACTTGGACTGAAACTATGGGAGCTGCTCTCAGAGGAAGTGTTCAGCATGTTACCAAGTAATGGTTGAACTCTGAGCTTAAATTCAGACACAGAACATTCTGATAATGTTCCTCTAAGCTGTTTTTTTATTTATTGGAGCAGTATCATTTTTCTTGGAAAAACTGAAAGGTAATTAGAAAGTATTCTGAAAGTATAGGGTTATGAGGGAGAACACTCAGCTGGCTGATCTTTATACCATAAGATAGAACAAGGTCCAGGGTGTGATTGCGACAGTGAGTGGATTAATTTACACTTTGTGTGAAATCAACATTGTCTAATAAAGCTGTAAGTAGTAGTTGTTGTATTTGTAGTAAAAGGAGTAGCAGCAGTAGCAGTACTAGAAGTTGTTGTGTAGTTGTTGTTTTAGTTGTAATTGTAGTAGTAGCAGTAGTAGTATTAGTAGCAGAAGTATTTTGCTTTGATTTGTTTGTTAGAGGCAAGGTTCAATAAGATAAGCTTCTGTCTGCTCCTTCTCAAACATGTATTGTATTATTATATTATTTTTCTTGTAGCTTATTGAATATATTGTGCTTAATAACAACAACAACAACAAAAATTGCCCTCTCCGTGCTGCAGACCGAAAGAAAGCAGCCAGTCGGTTGCATAGGGACCGTCTACAAAGTGCAGATTCCAGGAATAAGGGATTTAAAAAAAACATAATCCCTCAAAAACAACCAAAACTAATAAGTTGTTGTATTGACATGAGCTAGCCATAAATACTAAATAAAAGTAATTTTATTGGAGATCTGAATCACATAAATGTTCAATAGCTCTGAAGATACTAAAACTACACCAAACATGACTAAATATCACCTATTTTTACAAGTTGATAGTTAGCCCCTTTTTTCAGTTGATGGTTGCACTATTTTTACTTGATAGTTTGAGCTACTTCAGACACAGAAGTGTTAAATGATAAAATAATGTTAACAAAATAAAATTAGGGGGAAAACCTTGATTTTTTTTTTAGTACATCTGTTCATTATTTTTACATGTTTTGCAAAAGTATCAGATTGGGACTTTGTATCCACAGATTCTCAGAATCAAATGACTCAGAATCAGATCAGGGCCCAGAAAAACCTGATTGGGACATCCCTTGTGATTATTAGCATTGTATCAAGACACTATTTTCTAAGTTGACATCTGGTGATTACGCCTTGTGATCTTCTCATTGTATGTTTCAAATGCTGTAAAATGTAGCATTCCAGGCTTGTGAAAAACGCTTTACTGCCTTGCTTTAAGGCCCAAGGCGCTATACAGTCACAGTTTCATTCACCCATGCACACATATTCACACACTGGTTGTGGCATCTGTGCCCCAACACTGGCACCAACCCATAACCACCAGGAGCAATGTGGGGTTTGGTATTTTGCCCACAGAGACTTGGAAGGCAGAAACCAAACCTGCAATCTTCCAATCAGAAGTTGACCGCTCTACCTCTGCCCCACAGCCAATAGTACATGTCTATTTCACCCACTCACCCAACATATTTCATTAAGCCACATCATGCAGTCACTGCCATATAGGATATATTGCTCTTGTTTTTTCTCGCCTGGCAAAAATGTCTCTAATCTCCATTTGTTATGCTTTACCAAATACCTAAAATCTGCTAAATGTGAAAAGCATCTGAATGTGCTTTTGTGTGGGGAAAAAAATCCCAGCACAGACAGATTTGCGCGTCCTCTATTTGCCATGTTTGCACACAGTGTGTCAACCTTCCTCACAGTCTATTTTCATATCGAGTCTTTGAGTCATCCATTTCTGGAGCAGAGTGAATAAGGACTCCCAGAGGACATGGTGCACGTACAGAGTGGCGCGATGCTGCTAGGGGGGCCATGCAATTAAGATGATGGGCGGACGACACTCCCACCATTGCATCCTAGGGCTACTGCTTTGCTTAGGCTGTTTGAGCCACTCGTTCAGCCTCCTTTGGGTTCCTTCTTTGTCTGGTTTTGTTTTGCTATTTCCTAAAGGAGGTGTGTTGTTGGTTACAACCTGAACCTTTCAGTTGATAAAGTCTCCGATTTACTTTATTTTGTACAGATGGAGAGCCCCTGGAATGGCAAGACAAGAGGGGGCTCCAGCCAACAGAACCGCCCGGTGAGGCGGCCTTGCACTGAGCTGCTGAAATACCTAACAGCCACTGATGACATCCTACTTCACACCAAAGGCAGTGAACCTAAGAGCGCCTGGGGAGGTGCTAGTAGCAAAGACAAGAGCGGCCTGGGTCTTGGTGCCTCTTCGTCTTCCTCCTCGCCATCTTCATCATCCACCTCCTCGTTCTCCTCCCTGTCGTCTATATCCTCATCCTCCTCCTCCACCACCACAAAGAAGAAGTCAGCTCTGCCTTCTCAGCAGCCACTGCAGCAGCATCACCAGCGAGGTGAGAGCCGGGCTGCAGGCGACTGTAGTATGGCTGGTGTTGGGGCTGGGAAGTGGCAGCATTGCAGTCACGATGACGAGGTTGAGGATTCGGAGAGTGCTTCTACCCATGTTGGCCACAGAACCTACACCTGCAGCCATGCCCGCCCCAAACTGGAGCACGGGCCTCCCAGTGAAGAAGGAAGGCCGTCAGGCGATGTGGGCCGGCTGGCAGCTGCTAGGTTTATTAGGTATATGCATTCTTATTCCCTCCCTCCCCGAGAGGTGAGTCACAGCTGTGAGCGTTGCCGAGAGGCTGCATGTGCCACTCAGGCTAGTGAGGGCTTTGGCAGGCAAGGCTGCGGTAACAGTAGCGACGCCAGCCGTGCACCCAAACAACACATCACTGTGACAATTAAAAAAAGGGAGGAAAAGTTTGGACACCCTTTGCTTTGCCAGTTGCTCACCTCCAAAAATAGACCTTCACAGTTTCTGGCCTACGTCCCTCCACCCACAATCACCCCTTTACGTAAAACTAAGAGCAAGTCAGAAGTTGAGCCTTCTGCGAGCCAAGATCAGGCTTTTTTCAAAGTAAAAAACGTGGAACCCAAAAGGACCTCTGGTCATAGTAACCATGGACACTCGGGGGTAACGTTGTCACCTCTCATGTTAGACCTAGAGAGCTGGGTCAGTCAGCTATCAGGGATAGACATGGGCTTTGGACTAGAGCTGAGATGGCCAAACCAGGAAGGCTATGGGGACGATGTTGACCAGAATGATGACGGTGTTGTTGTTGTTGATGATGATGACCATGTCACGGGCAGCTCTGGAGCGGTGCTCTCACAGGGCCCACCAAGCCCGCTCATTCCAGATACTAGCATTGCAGAGCCCAACCTTCCCTGCAACATACAAGGGCAAGGGCACCCACACAGGCAGGCACTCAACGAGCACCCCGATGACCAGGGCCTCCCGTTGTTAGGTAATCATGACTGCATCCCCCCCACTGGCCTTATCTGTGCTCTCTCTTCTCCTTTTCCTGCTTTAACCACTTCAAAGTTTGATTCCGCAACTAACCCTGAATCTAACAGTCATTCTGAGAGCATAAACACCAATGACTGCAAACAGCCTGCTCGCCAATGCTTTTATTTTGCTAGTCCTAGAGGCTACCGTCAGATTCTAAGACAGTGTTACTGAGAACCAAAAGGAGGATGTGGGAAAAGGGGTGAGCCTTGTCTTGCTGCTATACATCTTGTATTCACTAAGTTTATTCTTGAGCCATCTGGCATATTGAGCTGAGTGTGCTGATCATGTACATTTAGACTCAGAGTCCCGGGTGAATCCTTCGTGCTACCAAAGCCACATTCGCTTAGCTGGAGCACAAGTCGGCCAGAGCCTCGGGCAACTGCACAAGCTTCCTTGACTCTCCTTTCCTTCCTTCTTTTTTTCCCCCTCCTCTGCTGTTGGTGCATGCAATTATGACTTTATTGTCAAGGGAAGGGCTCACCCACTTTCATATGTCTTGTTTGTGGCATTGTCTCTGGATGTTTTTTTTTTTTTTACACCATTACAGTGTGTGTCTCAAGCGCAGTCTGTCTGTGTGTAGACTCGTTTTAATCCATCACTCCATCCTGCCTCACAGAGTAAACAGAGAGTAAAGTGTTAAATGGGGTCAATTAAAAAAAATGTAATGGTTAACAGTGTTCAGTTAAAAATTGGTGTTTTGCAGAAATATATATGCATTTGTTGAGCCAATCTGAAATTGACTTGTTGCAGAATGTGGACCTTTTCTCTTCTGCCGTGAGTGTCATTCTTAGATCAATAATTACCCATGCTCCTTTGTGTTCTGCAGCCAAACCAACCACCTTGCCACATCCTTTGACCCCAGAGTCTCCAAAGTAAGTTTGAGATGTTTTTCCACGTTGTTCTAGGCAAAAAAGCAATACCAAACCACAGCAAAAAGACAAAATATGAGCAGAAAACTATTTTAAAAAGACTTATGTTCTCGGTGGAGGCATTTTGTGAATCATTTCCATTTCTTTGATCACAAAAACTCACAAGTCCTCTTCCAAAAAAGTCAAATAAGTGTTATAATTCTTTTTGTCTTCCAGTGACTACAAAGGATCACCTTTTGAGAACAAAACCATTGAACGCACATTAAGTGTGGAGATTGCTGGAACCCCAGGTGAGTCCACCTTTTTTACATCTTTTAAGACCCACTCCGATGAAAATTGTGTTTTCAGGATTTTTAACATGTTCTTGTGGCATTTTTCTCACAATGGATGATATATATTAAGAATAATAAGCTTAAAATTTTATTTTTGAGTTTTTCTTTGTTCAAATTATGGTAAATCAAGAGTAGGCCTAAAAAAAATGCTGTTTGAACTTAGAAGCTACAATTGGTGGGCCACAAACTCCCTGCTTCACTCCATTCTGATGCATCCACTTGCAGACAAATAGATCCATGTATGTCTTCGTTTTCCTCATTCGAGGTGGGATCTGGCTCAGAACTATTTGGTTGAATAGCTCCAATATTGCTCGCCATTTTTGTTGCACCTGTCATGTTAGGTTGGAGTTGTGAGGGGGGCTACACGTTAGCTGGAGTAAACAGATGGATGATGGGAAATGTGGGCGGACTTACTCCATGTCAACGGTTTAAGCCTTTAACTTTGGAGATGTCGTCTGCGACACCTTAAAAAACTCACGCTCTTTGACATTACCATAACTCCTTGATCGTTTATGCGATCAACGTGAATCAGCTGATTCTCAGAATGTCAGCTTTTTCGTGTTGGCTTTGTGCTGATATGCAACACATTATTAAACTAAAGTGTTGCATGACAGTGCAAAGCCGCTTTTCTCTGTGACAGAATCAGCTGGAATTACAATAATTGTGTAAACAGTTGAAGTGTTACGATAGTTGAAAGAATGTAAACGCTGGAGCTAACGCTTCGGTGTTAAAGGGTTACTTTTATGAACCTCTGGTACCACTCATTTTAAATTGCTTGTAGGATCACTTTATTGGTTAATGCCTTTATTTCCAGCATCTTGACAGATTTGTCAGAGTTCAGAGTTCAAGGTGAAAACAACGAGATGTATTTTATGTGCCTGAGGATCGATTAGTCTTTCCGATCTCCTCATGATTTATTTGCAAAAGCCTCCATTGTTCCCTGTTCTCAGAATACTTGAGAGTTAATATGCCTTCTTCTCATCAGATCTTAATGGGTTCTGACCACTAGGTTGCTCAGCTCACACGTGACATGGAATCTTAATCAGCAGCTAAATGTTTGCAATTCAAGGTAGACAGTCTACAGGGACAAAATGGAGTAAAGTAGTTGTTACGTACTCTTTCGTTATTTTTTTGAATGAAATACTGTAAAAAGCTAACTAAAGGAGTTCACATGAAAAAAATAATTCATTCCTTTTTTAAATTGGCTTCTTAATTGAAGATAAGGTTTATAAAAGTAAAGTAAATGCCCTTTAGTCTTTTGGAACTTTTGGGTATTCATTTACCAGCAGGCAAAATGATTCTTGTATTAACCTCATGTTTGTCCTTTGCACTTTTTCCTTCTGGGGAGAAAAAAATTCAACCCCAACAGGTATCCATCTGTTTTTTGACTTTGTTTTTAACCCTTTTGTGCAGATAAGTTTTCAGGGTCATAAGAGAGCCTGTTGAGACCTAATAGGAGAAAGAGCAGGGCTCGTTAGGCTTGGGGGCAATCAGGCACGGTTAATATTTCCTCGCGTTTTGCTGCACGCGAGCGAGTCAGTTGACCTATAACCAAATCCGTGTGTTCGTTCTTTTCCATCGGGTCTGTTTTACAAGCATGGTCAAATAAAGCCTTCCACCTGACAACTCAATCGTTGGCAAATCTATAATCGAATATTTGCAGGAAAGTCGTTAGTCTGCAGGCTTTGGGGTGTTGAGCCCAGATCGTAGTTAAAGATTAGCTTTTGAGGCTCACGCCATATTTGACAGATGAATCCCAGTAAGCGCCGGTAAAATAAATGCATATAAAGATAACAGTGTCACTATTAATAATCAGAGGAAAGTTATTAGGGAACATAGTTCAGCCTGTGCGGCTTGACAAGCCAGTGATGGAATTTTTTTTTGCCAACTGCTGCCAGCCAAATGAGTTTATTCTTTTATTGTGGGTTGTAGTAGTAGTTGTAAAGACTTGCACAAGATGTCCTGCACAAATATGTAGTGTGGATAAAAAAAAGGTGTTTCTTATGGGGTAAGATAACTGTCAAAAATAAAACATATGCAGCAATGTTGGGAAAACGATTTGTCTTTGTTTCCAGTATGACTTTTCTTTGTCTTTATTAAAAATGTGTCTGTTACATTACTGTCAAAAATATGTTGCAGGGTTACAGGCATATATATCAAGTCACAAAAACATCGATTCAATAAGGTGCACATGCGTACTGAGACTTGTTTATTTAGCTAATGGTAAATGGTGTGGAGTTATATAGCACTTTTCTACCTTTCTTGAAGGCTGAGCAATGTGGGTTTCAGTGTTGTGCCCATGGACACTTAGACCCATGGGCACACATTTTTTATTAGCGATGTAGGGGTACTTTTGGTTATGATCGAGGGCTTCCGGTTCTGGACGTTGATGTCTTCAGCCATGTCCTCTTAGAAAAAGAAGTAGCAGACATGCTACTACACTTACTAGGTGTAAAGAAAGGTCCATGTTTGTCAAAAAAGGTTTATAATAAGAGAATAATGAAACAAATACACAAAACAAGTAAGCTAGCTTGGGGCTAAAGTAACCTGCACATCACTGGGATCAAAATACCCAACTTTCTATTTCTTGCTAACATATGACAATATTGTTTTGTTTTAGCTGTATCTACACAGCCTTAAATGTGGTTATTATATATTTTTATATATTACATATTTTTGTATTATTGTTGATAAAATGACGCTGTTTCATGTTTATGTCACTGCTGTGACATTAGGGTTTGTTGTTACCAATGATCCACACCAAATGAAAATACTTGTCATTTATAAAACATGTAAACTGTTCATCAATGCTTCTGTGGTGGTAGTTAGTACGCATGTGCTCTTTATTGAATGGATATTTTGTGACCTTGTGACGTATTTTTTGACAATAACTCAACTGTCATATTGCAAAGAAAAGACATGTGCAAAACAGACATATAAAAGGTAAATCCAAATATATATTAATATTTTTTTTCTTGTTTTTTTTTTTAAGTATGCACAACTTTGTCTATGAGTGTACGTTTCATTTTGACAATGATCTTACCCCATAGTCGAGTAAAGAAATCTAAGCTCCAAAAGACACCGACAACCCCTTGGGATGTAACTGTTCAGGCCTAATCTCTGCCAAACTAATAGATTTATCCTGTGCTGCTGTGTTGTCTTTAATTACTGTATCTCATGACACTGAGGTGGTCTGGGCGTTGCTATTTGCATAGCTTACTGCCGGATCAACTCTTTAAGCCAAGAGTTGTTATTCGCTCCATGGTGTCCCAGCAAAAGAAGGGCTTTAAAACCCTTCTCCTTCATTTTGGTATTCCATTGTTTTCTCCCATGATTGGTGTTTGTGTGAGCAGAACATCCATCACCTGCAACTGAGAGGCACATATTTATCCAACTCTGATTTATTTCACCCTTATTGCTAATGGCTGCTAGTTTATGATCCCACACGCAAATTGTTTTGGACAGATGGTGTTTCATTGCTGAAACAGAAGTTTTTTTCCCGACATTGTCTCCCATCCGCTGTCCCTTTCTGCTGTCTCCTTTTTTAACTTGGCAGAATGTTTTATACGATCCGAGCTCACAGAGGGATGAGACAGAGATCGGGGGAACGGAGAAAAAAAGGAGCTTGAAGTCCTACTTACACATCTATAATAGATAATATGATGATAACCTATTGGCTCGTGCATCCCCAACACAGCAAGTCGTTTCAGAAACTTACACAATTTATGTGCCAGGCTCTTGCACTCTCTTTGCCAAGCCGTCTCTCCAGAGCATATTCTAACACTGGATTTGATACTAATAGCTGTCATTTGGTGCAATTCACTGGCAAGGGAAGAGTGATGTGCTTTATAAGGATGGCAAAGAAGATGGGAGAGCGTAGGTGTTTCACAGTGCCTGAGTTTGACTCCAGTGAGAGACTGTTAGTGACAAGTGTGCCTCTGTGTGTGGGCACATTTGTTCTGTGTAAGGCAAGGAAACGGGGAAAGATGAAGAGTGACAGAAAGAGGGAAATGGAGATTGATCCGGGGGAAGACAGCAGACAAAAGGAAGAGTGGGAGGGGAAAGGCTAGAACTCCAGACTCAACTAAAGAATGAGATCCAAGAAGAGGGAGGGGAAGGGGGGAATGAGAGTAATGGCGGCGCCTGTTTGTGTGAGCGCGTTAACAATGCTATAAAATGGGCTCATCTCAGGACTTCCCATATAACTGCCATCTGTCTGGTTATAAATCTGTAGGAATCTGGGGAAGAGATGGAGGGATGTAGGGCAAAAGCAGTAGGGATGCCATCTGACGAGAATGTCAAACCGACAACACATCCTCTCCATGCCTGCACAACATCCGTCCTGCTATGGTAGCCTCACCAGGCCTGCAAATCTGAACAGAGACACACTCCAATGAAAATGCTGTTTTTGGTGTTTTTAACGTTCCTTTAACAATTTTCTGATAATGGAGGACATATATGAAGAAGAATAAGAGGTGCATTCAGACTGGACACACTTGGTTTGCTTAAAGTGAACCAGAGTTTGGAACAAATTTTCAGTCTGAATACACCCAAGCGGCCTCTGGACCGGGAACAGGAACCCCTCTCGAACCCATCTTTTCAAGTGGTCTTAGTCTTTTTTCCAATTGGAATGAACACCAATTTGCTCTGACCTTTCCTGAGTTTGAATAGGCTCTGTACTCAGAGCGGAGCAACTGGACCAAAACAGTCACCGTAGCTGGGCATCACGGGATGTAAACAGAGCAGCGAAGCAGCGATGAGACACAGCATCTCATTGAAATGATGTTCGATGAATGCAGGGTTACTGAAACAACTTTTAACGTGATACACATTGCTTCTCACACTGTTTTCTCGACAATCTAAATTGGTCATTGAAATATAGAGTTTGAATAAGTTGAACTATCCTGACAAAGATTGCAAAGCGTAGGATTTCTTCCGGTCATTGCTTTACCCCGCCCTTGTAATTGCTGGCCAATGATGGAAGATATTTCTAATCAAGTGGTTTTGTTTACAGACTTTAGTTTAAAACAGAAATGGTGGTTGTAAGCTAGCTGGAGAGAGTGTAAATTAAGGGATGAGGGGAAATAAGGGGTTGGCTTACTCCGCACCAAAAGTCCCGCCCACAACTAACTCAGAGGCAAATTTCTAATGAACTCCTGCTGCTCTGCAGAAACTACGTTCCTAGAAAACAACAGTTTTTTTTTTTTTGGCTAAAAACGACATAATCATAATTATTATGGGAGCGCTTTGAAAGTAAATCAAAAGATAATTGAAGTGGGTTATTCAGATGCAATTAACAAGATCACAGGAGCTTCTGGGGGGGGAAAAAACACTTTTTATTTGAAATAGTTCCTCAAGATAAAAAAAAAAACTCTCTATAACTAGCTTGTGTCTCAGAAAGAAGCAGACACTACATTCACTTAATTTTTCTGTTTTCCATCAGATACATTACCTTGACCTTTTTCTTCTTTTTTCATCCTTGTGTGTTGTTTTTTTTTTCCTCAACATTGATCTTTTCAAGGTCAGAGAGTAAGAGAATGGCAACCCATCTGTATTAAAGTACTGCTATATTAAGTTACACCAAGCATTACATTAATCTGTCAAGATTGCAATAAAATAGGATTAGGCCCAGTGAAAGTGAATATTTTATTCATGCATGTATCTGTGTCCACTGTCCATAAATTGACCTGGGAGGTTATAGATGAATAAGGCTAGATGGGAGATGGAGAATACAAGCGGGAAGGTTGCATTATGATTCTATTTTCATTTTATTGCTTCCACACAACCTCTGCCTCTCCCTCCCCCGTGCAGGTCTGACACCACCAACCACGCCCCCACACAAAGCCAGTCAAGAGAATCCTTTCAAAGCATCTCTCAAAACCAAGTTGTCCTCATGTTCCTCCTCGGCCTCGACATGCAAAAGAAGCAGGTTGAGTGAGTTAGGCGCCTGCGCTGTGGCCCTTGCCCCGGGTGGCTCAGCTGGGGGCCCCACCAGGAAGGGTCCTGAACAGACTGAGCTTTACGCGCAGCTGAGCAAAGCGTCCACCGCCCTCCCTTACACTGTCACTCCATATGCAGCAGGGGGCGGCTTTGAGGAGCATCGCAGCCCTGGCGACAACAAGCGGGCCTGTTCCCGCGGCCACAGTGACCATGATTATTGCCAGGCATCAGCTCGCACCAAGGCGGCTGGGGGCACAGCCACTTTAACCGCAGTGGAAATGACATTTACCCCGGGTGCCGCTGATGCCTCAGTGCCCAGTTCTGGCAAAGCAGAGAACGGGCGTGTGGAATGTAAGGACTCGGCCGTGCCAGCATCCTCTTCACCACCATCTTTTTCTCCATCTTCAGCCTCACCTGGCCGTTTGACTAAGGAGCAGACTCCAGTCTCTGTGGAAGCAGAAGCAGGTCATTGCATGGGCTCGGGGGAGCAGACTCTCACACAAGCCAGTCCTGTCCCTGCATTCGGGGCCACCTCCGTGAGGGACCAACCACAACTCTCTGCCACGAGCCGGAAGCCCCTATGCGACCAGGAAATCAGAGCAGAGCTCAACAAGCACTTTGGCCACCACCCACAAGCCCTCCACAGTCAGGGTGGCCAGGGAAAAGAGTCGAGCTGCAAACGGAACAAGGCTACAGCCCCTCATCCGGCTGAGGGGGGAGCAAATAACTATTACTCCCAGAAGCTGCTTGGCTCCAGCTACCTGCACACAGGGTTTCTGCCTTTCCACGATGAGATAGAGCTGGGCGAGGGCCGTGACAGTCGCATTGTCTACCCCTGGGAGAGAACCCCTCTGGACCTACTCTTTGACTGCTCTCCCAGCTCTCCCTCCTGTTCCCCACCATCCAGCTGCTCCCCCTCACGAGGCTCCCTCTCCCCGCCCTCCTCCCTTCTCCTGTCACCCAGCAGACCTTTCCGCTGGACCCCCAGCGGATCCCGCTCCCGCTCCCGTTCCCACTCTGGCTCCCGCAGCTCATCATCATGGTATCGCAGGCGCTCCCTGTCCAGCTCCCCTGACAGACGTCCCCCTTCCTGGTAAATTCTCTCTCTGTCTGCCTTTGTGTGTTTGTGTTACATTTTTAAGCTGTTGTGTTTGCTAGAACCTCCCACTGGCATTTCAAATTCAGTTTTTCTAACATTAGGCCTGTTCTAAAACTAAACCTACAGTGTAATGTCTTTAAAATTAGAGTAAACTGTAGTTTGGATGTGATAAAGCTGATGGGAAACTTAACTGCAGTGGTCAAAAGAACACAATTTAATACATTAGCTGCTCTATGCACACGCAGTTAAAACACAATAGGATTTTAAGTTCCCTAAAATCTTGTTTTTGCTGCTTTTGTGTCATTTTTCTGATGATTGAGGACATTTCTGCATTGAATCGTCGTGAATCAGGAGCAGACGAAAAAAATGCTATTTGAAAAAGAGCCTATTTGGGACATAGAAATATGATGGGCGGGCAACAAGCGCAACAAGTGGGGACGGGGTTGCTCCACACCAATGATCCTTCCCACAATTCAGAGGTAAATTACTAAATGAACTCCTGCTGCTCTGCAGAAACTATGTCTTTGAAGAGGACAGTTTTTTATTTTGACGAAAAACATCATAATCATAATTAAAAGACCTCTGGGAATGCTTTTAAAATAGAATAAAAGATGATCAAAGTGGGACTTAACAGCTTTTATCAAAAGTAACCCATTCATATCATATTTGACATGCATTTCTGAGACTTCTGGCTCCAAAACCTTCCTTAAAAACCCATTGAATAAAACTTGGTCCGTTTTCTGGCCTGTAGTTTATCATCATTCCACTAGGCAGTAGAAGGGCGTTTCCTGCTCGTTTCAAAATGGCTGTCTCCACAAAATCTCAACAACACTTTTGGCAGGAAAAGTTTTGCCAATTTACAGGGCTTTAAAGGATTAAAGTTCATTTTCTTCTTTTTAACAATAACAACAGATGTATTTCAAAAATTGCAAAGACAAAGCACATTAGATTAAAAAAAAAACACTTTCCACTCTTTCTCATTTTTTGGATGATGATAGGCATATCATTTTAAGCTGTTTTTTTGTTTGTTTGTTTGTTTGTTTGTTTTTTGTTTTACTACATGGCAAACCTCTCTCCCCTCTTTTGTGTTCCTGGTTGAGAGCCACAAAGTTTTGGGAATGTAATCACAACACTCAAAAAAATAACTACATTTCCCATGTTCCCCTTTGATCAAGGCCCTGGAAAGTTGTGTTGTCGAGGGGTTGGGGGGGCTTCTTGGTAAAAGAACAAACAGTATTTGCAGAGAATGATGTGAATAAATTGTCAGTAGTGGTTCTTTGAGTGTCTCACAGTGTAGGACTCATCTGCGGTGATTCACTGTGTTTACATGATTACCAAAAGGTCACGATACTCCAGTGAGCTGATAGAATCGCTCTATTCAGGACCTCTTTCTTTACTTTGCAGCAACTTGATCACAAATTATGCTGTAATAGCCTGAAGCCCTTCAATCAATCGCTGACATCTACAAGCTTTTCAAAATATCACATGGACTTGCTTAGTTCGCAAGAAGCAGAAAACGAAACCCCTGAATTTGAACCAAAATGTCTCTCAAAAGGCAGCATTCTCTGTTTATACCCTTCAGTTTTCTGTTTCTGAACTGGCATTCCTTTGCTTCACTCAGCTCCCCAAACTTCTTTCTTTCCATTATTCAGGTCTTCCTTCTTCAGCAGCACTTCAATAATTGAGCATCAGAGGCTCAAGGAGTACAAGCTGTACAACCTCTACAGCCAGGCCACGAGGATTTAAACTATTGGCCACTCCTTTATGCAACAGATAGCTGCCACATGTATGAAACAGCTTAGGATGGGGATCTAATTTGTTTTGTAAAATCCTATCATGTTTAGGCTGGTGTCAACATTTAGGTTGGTTTTATTAACAAAATTATTACGGTTTTTGAATACAAATTTTGTTTTATCGATATTCTTTTCGTTTATTTCTTGTCAGGTGGCGTCACTGCACAGATTTGAATGTTTTTCGCTCCAGAGGCCACAAGAGTCCCCGCCCCCAGTCTCGCTCTCCTCTCAGCCGCAGGCCAAGGTGAGTCTTTAATTGAATTATTTAAAGACTCGCTCTGATGAAAATTGTATTTTTAGTGTTTTTTTTTTAACATGTTCCTGTAGCGTTCTTCTCATGATGGAAGACATAAATAAAGAAAATTGAGCTTCAAATTGCATTTCTGAATATTTATTTATTCATATTGCAGTTTGAAAAAGCATGTAGTTGGTTCCTACAAACTACAATCAGCATCTGATGCATCCACCTACAGATAAATAGATCCATCTTCGTTTTCCTCGTCTGAGGTGGCATCAGGCTCAAAACTGGACGAATGGATAGCTCCAATATCGCTCGCCATTTTTGTTGCACCAATAATGTTAGCTTAGGTTTGTGAGGGGCTGTAAGTTAGCAGGAGAGTGTACAATCAAAAGATTGATGGGAAATGAGGGCAGGCTTTCTCCACTGCAACAACTCAGAGGTGAATTTCTAATGAACTCTTGGCACTCTGCTAAAACTTTGTTCTAGTTTGGGTAAAAACATATTCATTACAAAAAAAAAATAAACACTAGGAACCATTTTTAGTCAAATGTGACCTGCTTTTAAGTGTGAAAATGGGTCAATTTTGACGCAACATGATACAAGGGTTAAAATAGATCAAAAGTTGATTTAACCTCCTCTTTAATACAAATGGTTAACATTTGCTTTTCAGATATGAAACAAATGAGAAATTTCATGCAAATCTCTCCAGATGTCTGATAGTAAAAAGGGAAGTAGAGCTAAAAGAGAGGCGATGAAAGAAAGAAAAAAGTTTCTCTTGTCACTAGCGAAGAAAAAAAAGTTTCCTCTCAGACAATTGCACCAACACAGGGACTGTAGCCAGCATTCAGACGAAACATGTTTAATTGATCATGTTTTATAGGACTAGTGACAGAGGGATCAAAATCCTGCAGCTTCTTATTCAAACTGCGTTCTAAATTGATGCTTTGGCTTCGTCGTGACGCATCTTCAACTGTCTGTAGTTTTTCCACGAGCCACTGTTGAAGGGACGATTTGGTATGCAGAGAAGTACTGACAGCGCCTGGGCGCTCCGAGCTGATTTGGCACCCACGCGCCTAATGACACCCGACAAGCCAGAGAGTCGCAAATCAGTAGAAAACTTAACGGACACGTCTTGTGCTAGTCCAGGGTGGTGGCGGTGGGGAGAAAGTAGCACTTTTCCTTCTTGATGAATCCCTAACTAAGCAGAAAGTAATGACATGTGAAGTTGTGCTGACAGATGCAGCTGCCTGGCTCTTTGCATTCGCCGGCGCTCCCGTGGGCCTCTCCTGCAGGCTCCGTAATCATAGCACCGGCGGAAAGACATCTTATTAACACTCCCATCTCCTTTTGCTTTTGCAACAAACTTCTCAGCTATCGGGGAACAAGTCCTTGGCGGATACCAGCAATTGTTCTTCATAAGCGCGGACAGGAACGTTGCATTTAAGGGACGGGGGAGGGGAGGGAGGACGTTGATTGATGCCAGATATTTATCTTCTCCTCCACAGGTATGACAGCTATGAGGAGTACCAGCACGAGAGGCTGAAGAGGGAGGAGTATCGCCTGGATTACGAGAAGCGGGAGTTTGAAAGGGCTGAGCAGAGAGAAAAGCAACGGCAAAAAGCCATAGTGAGTCACACCCCACCACCACCACTGTTAGTTTTTTTTCTGTTTGATGCTTGACTTCATCTTCCCGCACAAACACTGATAAAAGACCACATTTGATCACTGCCATGGCACAACCCACCGAAACCTCCCACAGACGCACACAGATTATTTAGGACGAGACAGCCTGCAGCCCCCTTCAATGTGCCAGAGCATCTCTCAGCTGAAACGCACAAAGTGAGTTCCTGAATGATTCAGGCTACAGGCCCTTCCTCTTTATCTCTGGGTTGTGTATTTTTAACATATCTGTCGACTGGAAAAACTGTCGACTCCTATTAATCACGCCACGGGGTAAAGCGTTAAAATAGTGGGAAATAGAAAACTAGCGGAGCAAGAGGAAGATAAGCTTAAAAAAAAAGGGAAATGGCCATTGATTCTGTTGAGATCCTTCCCCTTTTCTCTGCGCATTTCAAAATCCAGACGATCACATTTGTCCCTTATCGCCGCTCTCTTTGTCTCTAAGGACTTCCGGCAGGGTGTGAGGCTGCAACAACGCGTTGATAAAGCCCACATTAAATGATGCAGCAACGCAAACGTGGCTCGGCACGCACGCGTCTTCCAAGGAGTCAAACATTTATGAGCAGTCGAGCTGTCAGACGAGGTTTGGGAGGCCTCAGAAATGAAAGCGTCTGTCTCTCCATAGCTTCTCCCTTTGCACAAAAGCAGCCCTCAGGGTGCCGTCAAGAAAAGACCACCTATTTATCACTTGTCAGCAACAAAACCTCTTATTCAGCAAATGCATTTATTAAGCAGTACAAAAAAAAAAGAGTGGAAAAAGCACACAACAGTAATCCGGAGTTAAATTGTATTGTTCTCAGCTACAATATAAGCCGGACGAGCAAAGGTGAACTTTGAGTTTAGCACAAGGCAACTCATTTACATACATGCGACTGCTATTCTCACAGCAGCTTTCAAACCTGCAACAGGCCTCAGTGGACTTGCCCTAGTAATGGCAAGTAAATGAATGAATAAATAAACAATAGTTGAGGTAGACGATGGCCCCAGGACTCAAATGTGTTATATGATTAGCCAATGCAATTAAAATGCTCAAAAGCAATAACTGCAGCCGGTGCAGGTTGCTTCGAAATTATTTTAACATGACTCTCAGCCCCTCCGAGGTTCATAGAAATCTGTTTTTTTCTACTGACTTTGGTCATCTTTTGATCTATTTTTAAAGTGTTCCCAGTGGTCATTTTAATTATGATTATGTTGTTTTTTAGTCATTTTTATAAAAGTCTCGTTTTCTAGGACATAGTTTCTGCAGAGCAGCAGGAGTGTTTAAAGAATTTGCTTCTGAGTTGTGGGCGTTGGTTGGAAGTAAGCCCAGCTCCACTTCCCATTATCCATCTGTTTACACACTCTCCTGCCAGCTCACAGCCCCTCACAATCCCAATCTAACATTGCAGCTGCAACAAAAATGCCAAGCAATTTTGGAACTATCCAGCCATACAGTTTTGAGCCTGATGCCAGCTCAGACGAGGAAAACAAAGACGTACATAGATCTAGTTGTCTACAAGTGGAGCTAGTAGCCTGTCAATTGTAGCTTCTACGCCACAACTACAAGCTTTTTCAAACGGCATGTTGTCGTCTGCTCCTGATTCACAACAATTTCAATAAAGAAAAATTTAGAAATGCAGTTTTCGGCTCATTTTTCTTTAAATATGTCTTCCATCACGAGAAAATGCTACAAGAACCCTAGTTTTTTTTTAGGAATGGGTCTTCAACAAACCCTGAGCCGTTTCTCTGTAATAGGCAGTGTTGGGGGTAACGGATTACGAAGTAACGGATGACTGTAACTTCAATCAATTACGAATGAAACGACTCTAAACCCGCTCTTTAGTTGTGAGCGACAAGAGCCGGCTCCTCCCTGAGAGACGTTTTTTTCTATAATAATTCACCTTGTCTTACCTTATTTGTTTCTGTAAGCTCCGTTGTAATGAAATGTAAAAATGTATGTTTTTTTGTAAACATAAGAAGGTTTTCTGACTTTAAACTGAGTCCCCGTCCTTTTTGTTTTAGAGTCACATAAGAAGGATGTTTTAAAAGGATTCCCACTCTTTACAGGTGGCATCATTTGATCAAAGGTTCTGCTTCTGGTTGGTGAAATGCACAAAGACAGCGGAAAAGAACTGAAGTGAATGTAGAGGGAAGGGGCTTCCAGTGTGCAGTTCAAATTCAGAACCTTTATCGCCTGGTCGAATCAAAACTTTTTTTTTTTTTTTTTTCTTAATGGCTCAACAAATAAAAACATTTTTTTTCAAGAGTTTTAGAAACAATATATAAAAACACAAATAAGTAAAAACTACGGTGGCCCTGAAGTGCAAATCACATCAAAAAATCACTCAGAGCAAAATCAAATTAAAGATCACAACGACAATTAAAAAAGCAAAAGTAATAATAAAAAACAAACATTATATTTTAGCAATTAAAACCAAATTCCTGAAACCAAAACATTGAAAGAAAAACATTTTGAATAACAAAAGTAATGTAGTTTTATAGTAAGAAACTGCTCTGTTCTCCTAACCAGGAGGAGAGACGGGTGGTGTACGTGGGGCGACTGAGGTCCGACTGCACCCGGACCGAGTTGAAGCGCCGCTTTGAAGTCTTCGGAGAAATTGAAGAATGTGCAGTGAACTTGAGGGACGATGGGTAAGACCCGAAGACTTGGCCCGCTTGTGGTTTTGCATGATAATTTACAGAATGGCGGCGGGGATCAGGTATTCTAGATGGACCGTCTGCTGGAACAACAAAACTTTGGGGCTAGGAGCAGCTCCTGCGCCCAAAGACACACTTTCATTGATTCTCTTTTACATATAAATAGCATGATCTTCATCAAAGACGAGCCCTTCTGTGGAGTCACTGCCGTCCCGCAGCAACACTGACAATCTAATTCTTCTCTCCTGGACCAGGGACAATTTTGGCTTCATCACCTACCGCTATACTTGTGACGCCTTTGCCGCCCTTGAGAACGGACACACCTTACGCAGGCCAAACGATCCTCAGTTCGAGCTGTGCTTCGGTGGACAAAGGCAGTTCTGCAAATCCCAATACACAGACTTGGGTAAGTGCAGCTCCAGCTGGTCTTACCATCGAGCTTCCGCTCTGTGTGTTGGTTTGTTTTGAAGACTGTCATTAGGAAATAAATTCCTGATAAAAACATAGAAGGATGACTGTTACTCATGCCTCAGATGAATGATTTCTACTTTAAAAGCATGACGCCAGAAGGAAGGCTGCTCTTCAAAGCATTAGTGCCACCGTTTTATGTACTTATAGATGCCACATACATATGGGAATTCATATTTAACACTTTACAACATATGATTAATAGATTTATAAGGACTGACCGTGTTTAGATGTTGCAACGCAGATAATGTGCATTACTGTTCCACTGTGATGGTGGAAATCATAATCCTCAAGAGATTCATGGTATTTGTGGCTTCTGATGAAATTTTACTTTGTGTTACTAACTGATTCACTAAACGCTCAGTGGTTACAAATAAATGGACACTAAAAAACAACAGTTTCTTTAGATTTTCAACTTTGCAGAATGACTACGTTGTTATTCATTTTTTGGCATATCCCTTCAGGGGTCGCCACAGCCGGACAATCCAAAAACCTGCAGCACCTGTACGGGTCCATTCCCCATATGTGTCATGTGTCTAAGGTTTAAGATTAAGATTAGAGGTTAAGATTAGAGGTTAATTATTAGATTAAGAAAGGTTTATTTGGCTTATAATAGCTACCACAATCATATCTGCCACACTACTTTTCCAGCCAGAATTTGTTCCAAGTAACTTCATTCGACTTCTGTCTGATGCTCCGCCCCCCTGTTGGGCTTTGACATGTACCTTTAAGCACTCCGTTTCACCAGCGGTCCTTCATCTTTTTCAGTTTTTAAGCTGTGTTGTTTGTCTAAAGTGATTAAATGCAAACTGTGTAATAAATCACTGGAGTGAAGACAGACATATTTGAAATTGTAATTTGGGTCTCACAGGAATATTTAAGCACACGATACAAATCCATTTAATTTCATTTTGTCCTTTTGGTAGGCGCAGCTCCAATAAGTAAAGAGGATTTTCTCATGAGGTTCATCCAGACTTGACACTGACATTTTTCCACCACTCTAATGGAAATTTTCCAGAGGATTCTAATATAGGAAGATTCTTACAGCAGAGTGTGACAGTACAGCCAGCGATAGCATCATTAACTATTGTGACTTCCTATTGGTCAGATTCATCAACTTTTAAAGGAAATTCTACCTGGGTTGGATGAAGTGATGGATTTGATAAATAATTCAAACAAATCGGTGAAATAGACGCTTTTTCTTGTGGCGTGATGCTCACATTTGACGCATCGATGAATCCAAGTATTCTCCCATTTGTCTGTTGCGCAATTATTAAAACCGATATAAAATGCCCCATTATTTCAGGTATTTGTGCAGCCACAAAAGATCATCTTCTCCAATTGATGGATCATGGCTCTTAAAACAGGCTCTGATGTTCGCATTATATCAGCAGTATGTGAGGTCAGACATTTAAAATGTACAGTTTGGTGAAGGTCAATGGTTTGCTTGAGAGACAATGTGCACTTTTTTCCAATAAATGAAGCTGTAGCAACACGTTTTTAAAGCATGTGCTTAAAGCCGTTAGCCTTTTTAAAGAGTATGTGACACAGAGAAACTGTTGCTAATCCTAAAGCCTTGAGGACAGACATTATACTCGGACTGACTAATCCGTCTCATGAAATAGTAAGGCGTCTTTCAGCTGCCTCTTTGTCAGAAACAGGCTATCTCAGTCGCCAATATACTGATAGCATACGATAAAAAGATTGAGAGGAGCGTTTTCTAACAGCATGGCGTCCAAACCTCTTTTTATCCTTCCTTTTTTTTCTGAGACACTGTCCATTACTTTTAAGTAGAGCACCTGGGTATTTTTCACCCCTCAAGGTGTGCGGCGAGACACGATCCAGCCCTTGGCCATTGCATTAGATCACAACTGGCGTCTCCTGGCTGCCATGGTCATTCCCATTTCTCAAAGGTTGTGGAGTGTGCTGCTGGGCCCTGTAGGGGCCCCATTTGTGAAGCTGTCTGTTGGCTCAGATAAGACACTATGCATTATCACGTTGATCAAGAAAAATGGGACACGTGAAAGACGGATAGACTCTGCAACTCAATTTACAGTGCATATGGAATTCCTTCCCCTTTACTTCATTCCTGTATATTCCTCTATAATAAATAGCCATGTTTTCTTTTGAGTACATAAGGTTTTACAGCGAAAGTGAGAGGATTTTTTTTAAGCCACATCTAAGCTGTAACAGCAGAGACTGCCCAACTGTCAGGGCTGCTCTTTGAGATCTACCACCCTGCTTGTTTTCCAGCTATCCCTGCCTTACTGGCTGCCGATTTGCTGATTCAAGGTATTTAAGGTTCTGATTGACTAAACACGTGATTCAACAAGCAAGGACACACCACATGTTAGCAGAGCGCCATGTACCTTTCAAAATCACGTTGACATCAGGAAGGTGCTCCGTATTGTAAGGTGCACAGTAGTTTTTTTTTTTTATTAAACCTTTTAAGCCTTGTAGTGTAAAAATTATAATACTCACTGACCGGCCCCATACACTTTATTTTTAATGAAAGCACGCAGGTAATATAGTGGTCAAAAAGGCAATGTTTGTAAGATGGACATCAAGAGTGGAGAAAACTGAAGTTGTGTTATTTGGAAGGTTGGCACGCAGCAAATTCTAGTCATGCAACTTTGCAGCATGGATGTCATTTTCCTCAGGATCCCCTAAACAGCTCAGACTCTGAGTTAGAACAGCAACTTGCAGCTTTTTCAAGATAAATTGGGGAGTCATAGATGTGCTGTGACGTTCTCGTTGTTTTTGCTTATTTTTACCCCCCCACCCCCACCCCCCACCATCATAGCAGGACTAGGCTCACACATTTTCCTTCACTTGCGTTCCCAGCTGCAGCTAGAGAGAAACAGTTACTCTTCTGATTATATATATACTGCATAAAACTCACACCGTGACAAATTTTTTAGATCTCCAAAAAAGTTGTTTTTTTTCCTGAAATGTCATTAAAGATAACAAATCCACATCTGTATACATATATGCATTTTGGGACTGTGGCTAATATGTCCTGATCCCTGCAAATCTAGCCCAAATCAACAATTCGTCAACTCCATGCTCGGCTGTTTACATGTAAGCCATGAAAAATGCTTCCACGGTTCCCAGTTTTAGTTGTTCAATGTTTTTCCTCCAATACATTTTGACTTATTTTTAGTTCCAACTTTGCCATCCTGTGTTCAGTTTTTGTTGTTTTTAAATTCTAGATGCTCTAGTCTAGAAGGTCTCTCAACAGGGGCGGAGCTACAGGGGGCAAAGGGGGGCCGCGGCCTCTAAGCAAAAAGAATTGCCCCGCCCCCACTTCCCAAATTTTTTAGTCAAACACAGAGTCAAAATAGACAAAGTTAAAGAAATCATCAATACTAGCGTCTTTGAATTCCATATTAAAGGTGCATATTTATCTTTAAAAATTGTAGTTTTTAAAATATTTTTTTTGCTACTGCTTTACAATAACAAAAAAAACTGAAATAGATATTTTTGACCATTGGCCTTTTAATTTGTCGCCCTTCCAAAGTGTTCTGCCCCCCTCCAGCCCCTTGCATATAAAACGTTCTACAGTAGTTGTGGCACTGCCTCTCAAGCTATACGCTTCCAATCAAGAAAATGCAACAGACCATTACCTTTGTTGCATAGTTTTAAAAACAAATAGTGATAGAAAGAAACCTTTAACCATAACTTGATCTTATAGAGCAGGTGAAAAAAGCCAGCTTTGTTTTTCCAGAGATTGCTGCTCCAGCATGCAGTTATTTATTGACATTTTTTTTAACATGTCGTTATTGGTTCACATGAAACCAACCCACACATAACTGCTCACCCTTTAAGTCTGACAGGCTATACCGGTTTGTTCATTAACCTGCAATTTTGTCAACTTTTCATTTTCCTGTTAATGATTTTGGGGAAGTTTGATACCACTGCACGTACTGTAGTCAAAGACAAATACTTTTGTGTGTCAGGAGAACTCCATGGCTTAAAAACAGCATAGAAACTATCCGATTAACACCGGAGCTACACATGACCGAGCACTAATAGCAAGGGCAGAATTTTCTGTGAACTCGGTTCTCTCGGAATTCCAGGGTGAACCGTATGCCTTTGTGCACTTTCAGAGAAACGCCGTAATGCTAAAAACTAACAACCCTGCTTGTCCTTTCCAGACTCCCATACAGATGACTTTGATCCAGCCTCCACGAAAAGCAAGTATGACTCCATGGATTTTGACAGTTTGCTGAGAGAAGCTCAGTGCAGCCTGCGAAGGTAACCAGTCGCGTGGCGCCCGCTGTCTGTCGCAAAGAGGGACTTTGTATACCTCACTCTTGTTTCTCGCTCCTTTGATGATGAGACGAGACTACCAGAAGTTCTACGCTCTGTCATAGAGTATGTAAGAATAAGTCTATAGACCTATATCATTATAAATGAATATATTGAAAATGAAGTTTACATTAACATAGCTGCTGAAGAGCTGCAAAGGGACATCTCATTCTGGGAGAGCCAGTGAAACCTGAAAACATGGTGCACGGGGTTTGATGCACTGTACCGCTGTAGACCCACCAGAGAAAGAAGAACAAAAAAGAACTTTTAATTGTTTTTCTCCAAGCACTACAGTACCCACAATGGGGGAAGACATGCAGCTTGTTTAGCCAGATTATTTTTTTTGCTGTCAATATATATATATATATATATATATATATATACATAGAAAGATATGTACATAACGATATACATAATCTGTTGTTTGGATCTGGTTGTTACATTACAAGCAAAGAGTATGAAGACTTGTATCTGGGAGGTAAAATTCTCAAGGTAAAATTGTTGTCTACATTTAAGGAGAAATGTAGCCGTGTATTTACAAATACTATAAAAAATAAATATTTTTATTTTATGTACATATATGAAAGTTCTTTATTTGTTACAGCTATGCACTGTAAAACACAGCCTTTTTTTAAATGAAGAGAAAATTTCTTAATTCAGAATGTCGATCTGTAGTAGTTACAATACTGTAAAACATATTGTACGCCTACATGGTGTTTAGAAGACATGCTATGATTGTAGAAATGGGAAAAGAAAAAAAATGTTATGTGTGATTGCTCAGCTTTGGGGGAGCATGTGAACAAGTGTCTTTTTTTACATTATTTTATTGGGGAAAAGAAAAGTCAACCATTTTTAAAGTTTGTTAATCAGTGTTTTAGTGTTTTTTGCTTAAACAGAAAAAAAAAAGCATTTTTAACATATTTTTCATGATTGTAAAAAAAAGGTTACTCCATCTTTCCCCACATATGTAATTCAGTTCTTACTCAAACAATCAGAATATATGCAGTAAATATATATATATATATATATATATATATATATATATATATGTAAACATACAACTTGTTTGATTGAGTGTTTGATTTTTTGCCTATAAAAGACAATTCTGCTGTCAAAAATGTTTTAATCAGTACAAGCATATTTATGTATTTAATTTATTTGAATCAAAAATATTTATGGTCTCCATTTTTATGAAGTACCTCATGAGATTTTCTATGTTTTTTTTCTATTTATGTTATGTCTTGATTTGTTATTTAACTTGCAATCACTAGACAGGGTGTACAGCAAATGATTTGGTGGGATAGTATTACCTTCTATGCCTTTCGAAACAGTGAAAACAGTCAGCTAATCAGTTTGGCCCTTGGACTCTTGATCCTGTTGGCAGTTTGTCTCCACTATCAGTCCGATCATCAGCACCTAACTGGGTTTTCTTTCATACATAGAGACACGGGACGCGAAGCAATAAAATTATTTTTGCAGGAATTTCGTTGCTACGCTGTGTAAACATGCTGCCATCACTCCGCTCATGCTCGATTATGTGAATGCCAAACAAAAGTTTACAATTTCTTTTTCCAGAATTTTTTAAAGATCTTGTATTTGATGTACAATACCTATAAATATATATAAATATATATATATATCTAAATCATTATAAATATTCACGATTACAAAGGATTATTGATAAAGGCGCTCATAAAATAAATCAGAAAAATAAGGATATAAAAAGCAATAAATTATTTTTCAGAGTTGCATTCTAGCTCCTATTGTGTAAGTTTTGGACTTGACCCATTACCCAGTCGCTGGTAGTTAGGATTCCTCCATTCCAGTATGTCGGCGTTTTTTTCCCCCACGTCATGTGCAGTGAACACTTGAATGCCCCCACTCCCCCTCCTCGCTCTTCCCTTTAAGATGTACAGTAGCTGAGTCGATGTGATTGTTATGCACGCATTACCTTGTGACATCTGTGCAAACGTGACTGACTCTTTACTCCACCCTGTGTGTAAAAATGTGTCAAGTTGAAACTGTTTGTTGTGTAGTGCATGGCTTTTACAGGACAGCAGTCAGTACAGCCTAAACCGTTTTGGATATCTGCCTCTCAGTCATCTGAGCTTAAATGACTTTCTATTAGCCTAGAAGACAAAAAAAAAAATACTCAACAATGTATCGCATGCTGCACCCTACTCCTTCCACTACACACACACACACACAGTACTCACACTCCAGATATCACAGCGCCGTCAACGTGACATAAAAGGTAACCTTGCGGTTTCTGGTTCAATTAATATCCCGTTTCTAGCTCAGGCCAAGTAATGAGAGAACCAGCTTCCATCACAGGGAGAAAAAGTCTTTTGTGTAAAAGCTTTGCTGATCACAGACTTCCTTTCATGGAGTTTGACTGAGGAGACAAGAAAATGCTAATTTTTATGATGCAAAGAGGTAGGAATTGGTTCAGGGAATGATCAGAACAAAAAAAATACTTTTACTTATGTATTAGACATTGTTTTAGTTTTTTCTTCTTTCTTTTCTCTCCTTTGTTTTGCTGTCTGTATAGCGTTTGGGTAATGGTGTCGTGTCCCATTTGATAGATGTGGCTTTAATCATTGTAATAAATAAATGAAGAAAAAAAAGCTTTGTAAATTGCATAGAGTAGCAATATATTATAACACCTCCTGGTTCCAATTTCAGCTGTGGCAAACTTTTTAATAATATGACCCATTGAGTACTTTGCCACTGCTTAAACGTTTGTTGGGTAATCTTGTTTCCTTTTGGAAGGACAAAATGTTTATTGGCAAATAATATATGTGTGTGTGTGTGTGCGTGTGTGTGTGTGTGTGTGTGTGTGTGTGGTTTTTGTTTGGTATGTGTGCGTTTCTGGATGTGTGGGGGTGGGGGTTGTCGCTTTGGGTTGTTACCTGTTTGTGTCCTCTCCACGTTGCCTTCTGCCAAGTCCTTACCAATGCCTTTGTGGTTCTACCTATTGTACGACTTTTTTGTGAACTTTATTTTTTATGTGCAATTGTCATCAGCCTCACCATGCCAATAAAGGGAAATGTGTTTGAACAAAAAAAACAAAAACAAAAAAGAAGTGCCTCTGCGTTATTGTCCATCCCTTGAAGTGATGAATGTCCCTTTTCAGGCAATGTTGTACCTCTATCAGGTGGTGCTGGGAAATGATTAGGATTTAAGACCTTAAAATGTTTGATTTAAAAGTTAAGAAATCTTCAAAAGTGAATCCACAACACCCCCCACCCCACCCCACCCCCGCAGTCGCTTCATATCAAAGTATAGAAAGAACGCTGACTGACGAGGAGAAGCGACACGAGTGCATCAGCGCATCTGTTTCTTTGGAGTTTCTCTCTGGAAATAAATAATAATTCCCTCCTAATTTGGAGCGTTTCTTCACTGAGATCTGATGGGAGAAAACGCTGCAGTCATTTGCCGGCACCCATGACTCGCCTCAGCGTTGTAAATATACGAGTTAATTAAAAAAAAGTTGGGAGGGAGGGAGGGGGGGGGGGACAATTTCATTAAGGCAACATAGTGACTTGATGGTGTGCTTGATATTCGGTTCATTAGGGCTGAATCAAACTTGCGGCACACAACCTCGCCGGGACCAGACGTGGAGCTTCCACGATACAGGTGCAAAAGAGAAATATGGGAGAAATGTGCATTAAACTTTAAGGTTGGGGGTCTGATTGTGTTTTTTATTAAGGGCTCTGTTTAGCCCCAGAGAAGAGAGCAGCCGACTTTCATTTCGGCTCTGCCGCCGTATTACAGCAGGAGGTCTCCCTGTGCTTGCCCTTTTTACAGAATGAAACTGTCCCTCTGCTCGCTGTCAGCCTTTTCTCCCACCACCTCCTTCTTCTTCCCATCTCGATAGAAACCTTTTTTTTTTATCTGCTACAGGCCTATGTCTTTTTTTATTATTATTAACTAGCAGATAAGTAGCTATCTCCTCTCCAGTTGGAAGTAAGTAGTAGACTTGGAGATAATGGGGGTTTGATGCTGCCGGGTTTTCTGTTGGGACAAACACAGACACAGATGTTGCTACCGAGCTGTGCGGCTCTGTTTTGTTTTTTCCTATTCTTTTCCTGACATTTAGCTGCAGCTGCGTTGTTGAAAATGCTTGAAATCCTAAAAATGGCTCTGATTATGCAGCCTTTGTTTCCTGCAAAATGACAAGATAGTGCAAATGGTTTGTGATTTAGTGGCCAAGAAGCAAAGAGCAATTTTAAGATAAAAAGCCTTCACAGCTTTTAGCAGGTTTTTTTTTGATAATCATGTTCTCCCCACTGTACCTTTTTTTTTAATGCCTCTCTCAATATCAGGCAAGCAAGACAAGGGGGAGTGGACTCAGTAACAGTAAACTACCTCAGAGGAGTTCATTAAAGGCTTTGGGGTAGAACACGAGAAACACTACCAGCAATTTGCTTATACAGTTCTGTATATTATTATGATTGTTTTTAATTTGTTGTACTCTTTAAAGCCAGCTAAACCACAATCCAACCTTTAACCTCGAGTAACTGTAACATTCTTTGGGAACTGTTAGCCGGGCTTACACCGGTCCGTCTGCGGAGCGTCTTACTTGCGTTGTGTGGGGACTTCGTCTCACAGCCGTCTGGCCTCCCCCCAGTAGATCATCGGTAACTTTGGCAATCAGGCCCCATGCCCTCTCCTTCCTCAGAGTCCTTGTAAAATACATGTTCATGTGTCATAAATCATGTTATGTATTTGTACTTCCAAAGTTAACCTTTCGTCATCCGTGGCCAAAATGAACAACGGTGTTATTTGCGTAATCTCGTGGGCGGGTCACCTTAATAGATTTTTATTTTGGCATATCTTGAAACCTGGACCTGTTTCCCGTTCCTTCGACTTTCAATCAACATTTCAACGGACCAGAAATAGATTTCCTGCGTAAAGCTTGTGTTGCATGAAGGATAATGTAAGCCTTCTGACTGATCAATGAACGCTCTGTTTTTTTGTGTCAACACAACGTAGACGCACTGCAAACGGACCAGTGTAAGTCAGTCTTTAGGTGACTTGCTGCTTGCCAGGTGCCATTTACAACAATGTAAAGAAAAGAAAGGTGTGGAGTCTTCGAGGTGAACCAGCATCCTCCTCAGCGTCAGGGGGTGTGAAATGGGTTTTAGTTTCTTGGAAATGCCATAAACAATAACAACATTCTTGGGACCCATCTTCTTCTTGGTGTCAGAAATTATGGATGGACGGATGAAGCTACTTGGATGAGTGGCAAAATGTTTCAAGAGAAGAAGACGAGAAGTCCAGATGTCTTTACTAACTCTATTTCAAGTCGTCACCTGGATGAAAAAGAATCATCACGGACAACTGGAATAAAATAGAACCACACTTTTGCTTCACATTCAGTTCTTTATGTCTGTTTTTATATTTTTGTGTCAAACAAAACTATTTTCAGAGTAAGTTTATATCAATTTTATCTTATTTTGGTATATTTAAGATAGTGTTTTTATTGACAGGCACGTCAAACCATCAACTTCATAGCAACTCTGTATAAATAATTGACAGGCAGGTTTGTCCTGTCAACGAATCTTTTTGGACAAAGGCCATAGTTCAGTCACATTAGCTCTGGTAATGATCATAACAACCATAAAACTCAAACGTCTGCCTTAAATTTGCCCATTAAACCAATGAGTAATGTCATTTCCACCGTCTGTTTACAGAATTGATTTTGATTTTTTTTTATGAGAAATGGTCTACGTCTTCGTAAGCTTAATGGTCCCAGTAAAGTTTTTGGTTGTTTAAGACACGTCCGTACAAGGATAACAAATAAAAGGGAATTTAGAAAATGCACACAAATACGGATAGAAATTTTGAATTTTGTTAGAAGGTACCAAAAGGATTTGTCAGTCTTTTCAAAAAGTGAATTTGGTTTGTTGTATAGAAGCAGAACATATAGATTGAACTATTTTAGCCTTTGTACCTCGTGGTTTTAATTTTTGTAGCCTGTAGAAAATGAAAACCCCAAAAACTCAGAAAATCAGAATATGAGACCAATCAAAAAAAGAGGCCTCTCCCACATATTAAAGTTTCTGATGTGTACAAAAGCGCTTCTGGATTAATCTGAGCAGAATGAAGCTCCCGATTTAGCAAAACTTCCTCTTGTTAGTGTTTCCACCGACCGTCTTTCATAAGCCACCTTATGGAGAGAACGATGGCTGTGCTTTCAGGATTGCGATCTTCCCCCATCCAGCATTCTAGTTTCAGCACTTTTTGCCGTTAAAGAGTAATGATGAACAGAAGGACAGTGCCCCCACCCCCACCCCCTCCCACACTTCCCATCTTCACAAACTATCAACTTTGGGGACTGAATGTATTCTTCGCTAGATAATTAATGGCTACAGACAAATGGTGGTTGATTGAGCGACTCATCCCTCTATTTTCAATCACCATCTGCTGTGTGTTGCCAGCAAAAAACAATGTTAATTACCTCGAGTGTGCCCAAGATGTGGCGTATTAATTAGAAAAACAAAAAAAAAAGGGAAACCTAAAAGATTCCATTATTTTAATGTTTTTAGCGAAGTGCTTGTGTTCATAGATTTTGTTGATGGATTAACGCCGGAATCGGATCCAGAAGGTAATCATTTGTTAATTTAGCCTTTTTGCCATTTGCTAACAGATCAGTGTTGCTTTGAGGCACTTTCTCTTACCTGCCTTCCGTGGCTGCGGGCCATGACAGGCCTTTAAGAATGCTGGGGCTGGCAACTCTACGCCACACAGACGGGACATCAGCAGAAAGATGAATCTCCACTGTGACCGCAGGGACAGCCAGCTGACAGAAAGCGTTAAGGTTCTGGATGCAGACGGTGGAGCTTTTTCAGAGGGGGCATCACCTGACCAAAAAAAAAGAAGCAGAAAAAAGGAAAGGTGAATAGAAAAGAGAGACGAAACGGTACTTAATTGGCATGACAAGGCTTTGATGGTATTCTTTGGGCCAAAACTGTGATGGCTCCCTGTGAATCCTCCCCCACTGCTCCCCTTCTTCATAGTTTGCAGGTGGTGTGAGGGTTGATCCTGACAGTCCCAGCTTTGTACAGCATCACAAACGAGCTGATGCAGAGAGCAGCATGTAAATGTGGAGATGATGTGAGCAGCACATCGATGGTAATTATATAGCAATCATAGAATAGCATCAGTAACAATTAGCATAATTTCCATGACTTTGGCACTTAATGGCTTCATTCCAAAAACTGACAAATCAAAAATGAATATTTCCTTCACATAAATAGGTATTTACAGTCTGCTCTAGACTGGATTAAGAACATTAAGCAGTTTAAATAAAATACAGCGGGCCACAGGATAACCAAGATTGATAACAGAAATTTATTGGACTCCCTCTAAACAACAAAAAAATGTAAAAAATTACTGTCCCTGTGACCCGCTTTTTCTGGCTAGTGTTTTAAAAATTGAAGTAACTGGAACCAGATTAGGTACCCCCCAAAAAAAAACCACCAGGTGGCTTTTACACATGCAAGCCAGTCCCCATTCCAATGCAAAAATTCCCAACGTACTAGCTCAAATAAACACGCTAATACCATTGACTGTATATGAGAACTGGACCGAGTGAGTGTGACATCCTTTGTTGAAAATTAGTTGCTTCCATCTCCAATGAAATGAAGTCAATTCAGTCGCCTTTTTTTTCACAATACGGACACCGCCACGTTGGAACCAAAGATCGTCAGTAAGCAGTGATTGGTCTGAGTCAGTCTGAGTCAACATTTCTTTGGCACCAACCAGGAGTCAGCTTGTTGGAAGTCCACGCCCCTACCACTTGAAAGCAGGGAGAATCTGTCAATCAAACTCTTCGAACATTTGACATGAGACCACATACTTTTATTGAGGCATTTGATTGATTCAGTTTATAATGAGCATAACCTGCACTACAGGAAAAATATATGAAGAAAAAATTAGAATTAGATAGAACATAAAAAAAAAAAAAAGGAAGCAGATATTCTCACAAATATAATGATTGCGTAAAAGCTGTATATTTCTCAATGGAAGTCAATGGGATTTTGGCTTCTTGAAATCAACATGTACTTCCTATTTGGAACATTTAATTTATGGTGTGCCAACCATTTGAAATATGATCATGGAGGAGAAATGAATAATTGTGTTCTGTGCCCGACTGGAATTATATGACATAAGGTCTTTCATATATCGGAGCAGAGGTGTGAAATAGAAAAGCCTGGAGCAAGATTCACGAGACCTGCACCGCTTCGATGTTTTGCGCCAAGCCTCCTCCAACTTGAAGCCCCTCCCTGCTTGTCTAGAGTAAACATTATGGAAGCAAGAATGCATGCTCAGCTAAACATGACATGTGTGTCTGTAGCTTTAAGAGTCAAAACAAAACTGTTGCCAAAAGGAAGAAATATTGTGTGAACCATCTTTGGAGTGTCAGATTTTGGGTCCAAATCGTCTTGACTTGCATTAAAATCATCTGACTTTCAAGCTATAATTAATGGACACAAATACCCCATGCCTTAATTCACATGGTAATAACGCAATTAAAGTGGTGTTTCTTGGACTTGGTAATCTTCTGTGACAAGGCTTAGAATTCAATTAACCCCATTTAACACTTTGTTTCAACTTCCTGCAAGGCTAATTTGCTTTTAACTTACTTCAGTTGCTACAATTATGCCTGGCTAAAAAAAAAAAAAATCTCAAATGTCTGAATTATCAAATGTTTGTCAGTGGAGCGATGATTTCCAAGGGGATAGGAGCTGTTCTTATCCAGCAGGGTGCCTTGAGGGAAATTCTTTGATCTGGTTTCCAACAAAATGATAGTTTTGTCATTTGCTGTGAAGACTGGGCTTTGTTTCTATTGATGTGCAGCTCAGTTTTTGGAGCGAAAGACCAGCGTTTAACATCCCAGCCTCGCGTCCTTGGGCAAAAATGCTAAACAGGATGGTCAGTCAGTTTGGAATTGCATAATAAAGCATAATAGCATAAAGTTTCTGAGTTCATGAAGTCAGAATGTATGGTCATTTTTGAAATTAGGAATGCTCCATGCACTCTGTGTCCCCTCTGCATAAACTTAAATGCATCTATGAAGACATAAAAGAATCTCAAGTACAATCAGAGCTGTTTGTCTTCTGACCCAAGCCCCCATGGATTCCCCCCTATTTAATCACTGTTGCTTAGTTCTCTTCTCAGCTCATGCGCTCTGTAACAAGTCCAGCTGACAAACTTTTTCTCAAAGAAGGTCATGGGCCAATCCCGATCTAGCGACGAATAAGGAGCCAAGATCTTCACTGCTGTCATTCAGATTAGTATTAGACGCAACCGTCTTTCCTAAGCAAATCAGACAGTGTGAAGGACGAATCCTTTCTACCATCCAAGCACGCCCGCGTCGTGTTAGAGAGGGACAGGACAAGAAGTTGTAGGGCAAACAGACATTTTTGAGGGAAGTTTTCCTCGTTCATGATTTATCAAACCGTTTCATCATGTTCAAGGACTCTGTTACTCTCAAACTACATGTTTTTGTTATAAAATGCTGATAGAAAAGCTTAAAGTTGAAATCTTTTTTAGACTTAGAACATTTTTATGAGTAGAAGTCGCATATTATTTGCATAGCTTGCTCAAGGGTGCAACTTATACTCAGGAACGACTTATATCTGATTTTCTTAAACATACAAAGGCTCATATATTTGTTATTTTGTTATATATTTGTTGTTTCCTGCTAACCACCACTAAAAGGCACTGCATTGTGGGTATTAGTATTTGCTACTAACACCAACGCAGAAGACACGCCGTCCAAAATCAACATGGAGGAGAATCTGATTGTTCTCCTCCTGAACTTTATCCTCCTGAGACCCGAGCTTTTGTGTGATGTGCATTTTGTATTTCTTATTGCTATTTGACATAAGTAGTAGTATGTCCTAGCTTCATCCAACTGATCAAATGTGTCAAATTTGAACTCCAAATAAAACTAGAAAAAGTATCTTACAAAAAAAACATTGGTTTCATTCATGAAATTTGGATAAAATTTTTGCTTGAGGCACTTTATTCTGGGAACTCTTGTAGGAGACTTTTGCTGACATTGCTGCCATTTCTTTCCTACTGATACTGGTGTAATTCTTTGATTTCACCACAGGATGAAGGGGGCAGTGTCTCTAAATGTAGCTAACAGATCTAAGATTTGGAAAGGTGAGTATCATTGTGCTAGGAGACACAATGTAATGTCCTCGTGTGAGGACGCAGGGTCTCAGGAGGTTAAGATATTGATCTTATTTGCATTGAGACGTAATTATTCTTGTTTTTATTTGTTCCCTCTTCAGACTAATGCAGGACAGCAGGTTGTCAAACAGGGTCACAGAGACTAAAGTACTGCTGAAAGCTGCCCACATTCAGACGCAGCTCCTGCAGTGGAAGACCGACATAAAAAAAGACTAAATGATCTCATGAATCAAGACATGTTTACTGATCCTCTTGTAGAGCTCTTCAAAATCCTAAACCTGATCTGTCAACATCGTAAACGTGCAGACAAACAGTCAGTGTTTCCATGTTCAATGATGCTAAAAACTTGACGGTAGCTTCTCCCACACGCGACAGGAGTGTCAGGTCTACCAACACATTTGGACGTGCGTCTTTTTTTGCTCCTGCGACTTATTCTCTGGAAAGAATGGTACTTGTCTCATTGTCTCAGCTAATAACAGTTTGTCCTGAGGACCATCTGGAGTCCGTTGTTTCCCAAAGGTGATTCACTACAGCTGAGCACCAACCATAAGTAGAGAAACACTCGCCAATGAAAGATTCACATTTGTGACAAAAATGAACAAGGTGGGATTAAAAAGCATGGTCGCTGATGGGAACAAATGTGGTTGGTGAGTTTGTATCATTTCACTTGGAAGGACAAACTCGCACCTGGACTTAATGAGGGTTGATTAGAGTGGCAGCGAGCCTGCATGCACAACACAGCTGACGGGAGTCTCCATGCAGCTCCACAGAAGAAGAAGGTGAAAGCAATCATCAGAAGTATCTTTGTCTCCTATACGCTGTAGATTATCTTAAACATCTGTGCAGGGCAGGTCAAGAGGGCCCCGCCGTAATCAAGATCTTTAGGTTTGTGTGTTTTTCTTCTTGTTGGGTTTTCAGCCACAGTAGGGAGCGCCACACTGAACATCACGCTCTGCAAATCTGTGCGGCTTAATTGAAAATCTGTGCCCAGTGGTTTGTTTGGTCTTGAATTACTGCTTCCTTTGATTTCACCTAGGCTTTAAGTCTCAGTAAACTGTTTCCGTCTTGGAAATGGTGCTTACAGCGAGTCAAAGCTGTAAACTCACAGACAGTCAATTGAAGTTAGTTTTAAGCCTCATTAGGAATATATTTCCTTTTATGGATCTCCCTCCAAAAAAAAAAATTAAATTCACCAAATACCTGGCCCTGCACTCCTACATGGGATTGTATTTTTATACATATATTTTTTTTGCCAGACTATAAGTTTGTAAGCGTCTGCTCACTCAGTCTACAACTTTACATCCAGCTCCATTGCTGTCATGACAACCGAGATTTCTGGGAAGCTTCCCAAAGCCATTTTTTATCCCTCATTGAAGGTGAAATTGTGTGCTTCTTGTGACAACTGGAGGAGAACTCCGACTGAAAAGGATAAATGCTTTAATGCGTGTAATCGTATCGTATGCTTTAGGCAAACATGTTAATAAGTGGATGTTTTGACATGTTTGAATCCAATTCTAACCTCTGTTCTTTTATGTGTTTCCGGTGTGAGTCCCAAAGAGCTCAAAGCAGTTTTCAGCTCAGATTTGTTAGGAGGGGTCCCAGAATTTCCCGAGTAGGTTGGTGGGTCAAAATTCAAGCCTGAAGGCTGTTTAAGGCACAAAAAATGCATTTGAGCACCAATGTGGGAGTCTTCAACTTTCAAATTCAAGGATAGGTTTGCATTTTCTCCAGTTCATCAAGCTAGATTAGTCACACGTCAATAAGTACAGAGGAGGATGTACTAGCTGGAAGACAAGTGGGGAGATTTCAATATAAGCAATAAAAGGATACCATCTGCAGTCCTCGATACAATGCATTCATGCTCAGCTGAGGCTTACTCCAGCAGTTGGAATTTGTCAAATCAAAAGGGAGTTGTTCAAAAGGCCCGACTTCCTTCCTTTGCGTTTTCCTGGACAATGTGTCTTACTGAGATCCAGAAAGAGAACAGCAGCACAAAGAGGGAATTTTATACCAAAAAGAAAGGAGAAAAACTGCAGAGTGTTCGCTTTGTCAAAGTCAAACTCTTGAAAGCCAATTGTAGTTTAAAAAGAGAGCTGGGATTTTTTTTTTTTTTTCAAATCCTGCACTACGTTTGTGTCGTTTTTAGATTCAAAACAGTGATCTGAATGGATATGACGCTTAAATTTGCAATCGACTGATTAAAAAAAAAAAGCAACACACAAGTTATCCTGCAATTACATGGCACGCAATCCACTTGTGTTTTCAAGCAGCGAACGTGCTAGCGTAAAAACCCACTTTTCTCCTGATGAATTATTGTTAGCGTTGCAGCACAGCAAAGGCCAGGAAGGAGTCAGAGCATGTGTTAGCTGTATTTTTAACTTCTTCCATGATTTCTTCCATCTATGGTGCAGACTGAAAAGAATACAGATGACTTCTCACATCGTTTGATGTTGAATTCATTCCAGCAGCGGTAGAAAAGTCATGTCCTCGTATGGGTATATGCACACCCCTTCAAATTCAAGAATTTGCAGCGCAGTGCGCTTTGGGCGGCATGCAAGCTTTTCTCTCAATAAAAAGGGGGAAAAAAACTGCTCTTATATCCCAGCGGAGGCGTGGCACATTGTGTGACAGCAGCGAGGAACAGGGTAGAGCGGCTATTTTTACCTGAAGCCCAGGAGTGAGCTCAGCACAGAAGGTGAACCAGGAGGAGAGTGGAATTTAGGCAGCACTCGGGAATGTGAATTGGGTAACGTTAATCATCTGGACAGTAGAGACATTAACTGTGCATGAAGCTCAAGTCTCTGGACGTCGCATGAACTGTTGAAGTACTAACACAAGGTCTGTGGATGTGTGAGATTTGCAGGCAAAGAAAGGAAGGGCAAGTCCTGCTATGTGTGAGTCAGGGAGTAAAAGAGGACACGCTGTAAAGTAATTTTTTGAGTGTGTGTGGAATGGCAGAGTGCTTGTGTTGTGGCTCTTGTAGGTGGAGCTCACTTTTCTGGAAGCTCCACGGCGTCCCGGAGGAATAGTGTGTTTTCCAAGTCACTTCAGGTTGGGAAAGCCCGCTGATGAAAAAGGATGAGGCTTGTAGCCACAAGCTCGGTCTTCACGGAAGCCTCAAATACTAATATGGTTTCAGCCTTGCTGCCTTCCAACAAAAATTCTAAATATTTACAGTTTTTGTCTTTTTTTTTTTTTAATATTGGATGCAAAGGTGTGCCTTAATATGCCACAGCTAAACTGATTTAGAGAATGCTGATGCTGGATATTTGGTGGTGGGAGTATCTGAAAGGCAACAAAGGTGGAGCTCTAACCTCTGAGCTCTGGGCTCACCTTTTGTTATTATTCTCAAGGCATCCATTTGTGCTGACCTACTTTGGGAGCAGGGACTGTTGAGGCTCTGAGCTCCAATGCAAATGAGGGGTTGTTGCTTTCTGGCTGCCTGTTGAATTTTTTTAGCACATGATGCAACTGGGGAAAAAATTACTTCTTGTCATGTACTTATTGCATCTTTCATGGGGGCTGTCATTTTTTTTTTTAGCACCACTTCTAAAGCTTATCCCTACATGGATCTCAACTGGTGATTGTTTTAACTGAAATGTTGAATCTGCAGACCTGAACTGCTCATGCTTGGGTTAGCTCCTAACTCTTAATCTGCTTAGCATTGCACGTGACAGTAACTGTAGTGTGACAACAACCCTCCATCTTGACAGGTGGGTGTCAAACACCTGTCACTTTGTCAGCAGCAGAGCAGAGTTTCAATCATGTTGTTTCTACAAAGCATTTTAGTCTTAGACAAACATACTGCTTAGTGAGGGCTTTTTTCTATTGAACTGTGATGTTTTGCTTTTTTTTTTTTCTTAAGAGCTTAAAAAAATATTCTGCCTGAATTTGTTTTTGACAGATTTTATAACAATATTTTATTTCTGGTTAATAAGAGATTTTTTTTTTTAAAAAAAGGTTAAACTGTTGATCTCAATTTACTTTTAAACCAAACAGCAACTATTTTAAATATGAATAAGAAATATGAAAAAAAATCTTTGACCGAAACCATAGTGCTTGATTCTAGACAAGGAGTGGGCAAACTTTTTGACCCGAGGTCCACAAAGGGTTCTAAAGTTTGATAGTAGGGCCGCGGACCAGGAGCAGATGCTGATGGTTTTGGTAATCCACCTTAATAGAGAGAGAAATATGGAATCAGTATGAAAATATGCTTTAATTTGGATAAAATATTGACATGTGCATTTTAAAACAGAAAGTTTTGGAGTATTTATTTCAAAATGCTGGTTTTTGTTCTCATTTTAGTGCCAAATCCACTGATGGGATGATGCCTCTCAGGGAAAAATGCAAACTTAGAGACATGCTGCATTCTAGATTTCTAGAATGCAGCATGTCTCATGTAGTTTTCTTTCTTCTAGATTTGTCCTTTTGTTACATTTATTCTCAATGTTGCGTTTGGTTACTGTTTTGGTTTTGGTTGTTTGTATATCTGCTATAACGCCTGAGAATTTAAGGTAATTCTTTCTTGTTCATTTTTCTTCCTGATTTCTTTTGAAACCTGAAGTGAGCCTTTGGTTTATGTTGTGAGTCCTTCCACCTGTCACTCTCCTACACGGCTGTGTGGCCAACTTAACCCTGCCGGTTATTAATATTTTCTTTATGTCACCTATTTTCTCCCTCTTCCTTAAGAGGGACGTAACACCGCAGTAAGACAGAGTACATGTGTGTGAATGAGAAGTTTAAGAGTGAGGTTACAGGGAGAAGAGATAAAGAAGGTGGAGGATTTGAAGTGTCTCGGGTCAACAGTCCAGAGTAATGGAGAGTCTGGAAAAGAAGTGAAGAAGTGAGTGCTGGCAGGGTGGAATGGTTGGAGAAAAGTGTCAGGTGTGATAGAAGAGTTTCAGCTCAAATGAAAGGAAAGGTGTACAAAACTGTGGTGAGACCAGCCATGTTGTTCGGCCTAGAAACAGTGGTACTGAGGAAAAGAGAGGAAGCAGAGCGGGGGGGTAGCAGAGATGAAGATGCTAAGGTTCTTTTTGGGAGTGACCAGGATGGATAGGATCAGGAACGAGTACATCAGATGAACAGCAAATGTTTGAGGTTTTGGAGATAAAGTCAAAAGGGCCAGACTGAGATGTTTGGTGATGTCCAGAGGAGAGGCAGTGAATATATTGGTAAAAGGAGGCTGAGTCTAGAGCTGCCAGGCAAGAGGTCTAGAAGAAAACCAAAGAGGAGGTTTATGGATGCAGTGAACGAAGGTAGCTGGTGTTAGAGTAGAGGATGTAGAAGACAGGGTTAGATGGAGGAAGATGATTTGCTGTGGCGACCCCTGAAGGGAAAAGTCGAAAGGAAATGAAGAAGATACAGTGACATGCAGTCAGGGGAGGCAGCAAAAGATGGCTTACAAAATACATACATAAAATGAATGTGCTATTTTTAATTTTTAAAAGACGGAAACATTTTTTTAGACATGTCTATTCTATGGTCACATTTTCTGTGTGGATTTGCAACGTTGGTTAAAAAAAATAGTAGTGAATTTCTGAAGTTCCAGTTCAAATACACAGGAGAGGCACCAGCAGCCCTGTGCCTCCTCTGCGCCATGCCTGCGCTGCACACACTGAAAGCTGCAACTGACGCTCACGCTTTGCTAATTTGGTCTTCCTATCATCAAAAAAGACACTTTATTTTTTAATGACCTAATTTGCTCAATTCTCAACTGTCTGATTACATTGGTGCCAGTTTGTGACTTCTTTAGTCTTTTTTTATCTGCTAAAAATGCACATTAGAAACAGATTAGCTGAGGCAGGCAGTATGCGGGCCTCAAGGCAGAGGGGCGCTGGTGAGCCCGGAGAATGTGACACGGCAGCTAAAGAGTAATAGAATTAGCGGTAGCAAGTGAAGTGCAGCCGTTCTCCAATTAATCTTTAATATTGTTTAGTATCATTTTCTCATTGGAGGATTACGTTTTTAAACTCAGGAATTTGTTTAGACACGTCACTTAGAAGGAGCGGTGCATGGACTTCATTTATAAGTAAAAGTAAGTCAACAATAACAATTTTGGTGATTTTTTTTTTTTTCTCTGCTACAATTTGTGACCAGAAGAAAAATGTTGAAATGTCTTCACCAGCATATATACTGTACATGACGTCTTTACAGCCTTTCCCATCCCATGTCATGTGTGCTGTACATACTTCCTTTTAAATTATTCTCAAGGTTCAAGTGCGTTTGAGTGTCTGAGTCTGTCTTTCATCATGCTCTGCAAATGGAAGCACACGGTAAGTCAGTGACCATGTTTTGATATAAGTATTCATGCTCTTAGCACTCTTGTAGTAGGGGAGGGACTGCTCCATTTGTGGGGTGGCCAGGGTAGCCACACATAACTTGTGGTTTGTTGAAGGATATCACGTGATGAAGCTCAGTTCTTGGGCGCTCTTTGTTGCTTCCATCCTTCACCATTACTCCTGTATGTTTTCTCTTGCTCCCTCCTTCTCCTCCTCCTCCCCTCTAGTTTTTTTTCAACTTTTTAGCATCAGAAGGAAAAATATTGAGTTTTTTCTAAAACAAATATATTTTTCTCATTCTTTTCTTTCATTCAATATAACCATATTGTGTAGACTGTCCTTTCTGGTCATGTAGTCATGATCTTCCTCACTTACAGGTGCACCCCATCATCAGTCAGGCTTTTACTTTGAACTAATAGCTAAATGCCTTTCTTCTCAGCCAATCAAAATCATTTATTTGTCTTTAAATTCACACATGGATGTCTGTATCTGCATTCCAAACAATTCAGTGGCTCTCCTCTACTCCGTTCTCCACCTGAAATCACGGTTTGGCATCTAAGCACCATCACTGTGTAGGTTCTGGGGTTTATTCATGGTCCAAATTCATCCCAAACACACAAGATGCCTTGGGCCCAGAACCTAACCGTCAAAAACCATGGAGCTCTTTCAAGCACATTATTCTGTAACCCTGATAAATCTTTATTCGTATTGATAATATCACTCCTTGCTGAAATGCAAGTACCCTTTTTACAAAACAAACCAAAGTTTGGAAAGAGGCCATCACTGTGATCCAGTCTTTAAAACCTCAACACCAGCGGTCCCAACCATTTTTTAGGCCTCGGACAAACTTAGCAGACAACGTTTTCACAGATCAGTCCACACGGGGCCGTAGTTGGCGTTTGATTTTGTTTTAAGCTTCCGGTTTCCATGAAAATCTATTTTTCAAATTAAATTACACCTATATGGAATGTAGCTTAAAAAGATCGTTTGAAAACATCAGTAAATGTTTTACAGATGATGAAGATTCAAAGCAACAAAGTTATTGATTCGTAGAAGTTGTTTCTGATTTCCGTATTTCCATAAAGGAAACCGTTATGGGTCTTTAAGGGGCGGGTGTGTCGCAGAGGTAGGGCGGTCAATAGGATAGCTGCAATCTCAGCCCAGTTTTCAAACCCAGAAAAATCAGGTCCTGTACATGCACTTGAGCTGCACTTCATTTTTTTCTTTTCCATGCTGGACGTCAAACTGAATTACTTAAATGAATATGTATCCATTCTCATGACAAAAAAATGTTTGTGCTTATTTTTTTCTGGAATATCTGAGTCGCAAATGTCAATTTCCCTAATCTCGTCTCTCCCCTTGACTGTAATCAACGGCAGCTCTTATTTTTGTACATTACACAGACATCGTTGTAAAGAGAGAAATAAAAATTGCCGGCATGCTGAGTTTATGCCTGACAAACAACATCCACGCGGAGAGCTGACACTGCAATTTGCACTTACACAGAGAGGCAAATCCCAGCCTTATTCAGATCAATCATGCAGCACAAAATAGTGGCATGGAGACTTATATTTTCTAACTGCGTAGAGTTGGGAAGCAGTAAAAAAAAACTGTGATGTGGCAGGGTGTTTATGGAGAATATGAATGAAGGCAGCATGCAGTTTTTATGCTTTCTAATAAGCCCCCAAGGCTGGCAAACATTACGACTCCACTGTTTTACAACCAATGATGGTCTTCTCAGATGTGCATCTGGTGGGTAAGTGAGAGTAGCTTAGCTGGGCAAGATGGGACACAACCAAAGCCATCACCAAAAACAATCCTTATGAATGTGTGTCAGTATCCATCAGTGTGCCAGGCTCGCTCTCCCATGACAGCCTCAGTAAATGTTTTGCTAATTAAATATTGAAAAGTGGGTGCATGTTGGGGCGCTCACTTAAGAGCCAACTTTTGGAGGTTAATCAGTTCAAATGTGAAGGGATCAAAAAGGCATTTCAATGAGAAGTCACAGTGAAGGGATGATGAACTTGTTAGGACCCACTAAAACCGCCTTTGTGCTAAACTGAAGGCCTTTTTCCTAAATGATTCCTCCAATTCAAACATTCATATTTAAAATCTTTTAGTGCACTCTTTCTCAACCTCAAAAATGTTCAATTTAGTTAGTTTTGGTAATTTACAGTCTCACTTTCTGCTACAAAATAATAAACAAACTAGAATTTCTGCATTTTGTCTTCTTCCTTTGCGATCATTTAAAAAGATCTGAGTGGCCGGGTTAGGCTCCAGCAGCCTCGTGACCCCGAAAGGGACAAAACGAGTTTAGAAAATGGATGGACGAGGTTTTTTTTTCACTTGGCCATCTAGAAAGAAAGAAAAAGAGAGAGACCAGAAACAGAAATGTATACAACTTACCCTGACCCCCAAAGTGTTTAGAATGATAGAAAAACAGGAAACTGTAAGGATTGGAAGTGCTTTATAGAGGGATATGGGACACTTCCGGTTTTTAGTCGAGGACTTCCGGTTCTGATGTCTTCAGCCATGTCCTTAGGGGAAAAAAAAAAAGTCTCGTCACGCTACTGCCTAACTGTGCAGCCAAAAGGGGGGCCCGGGTCTGGGTTTCCCCGTGCGCCTCCCTAGCCCGGATAAAAATACAGGGTTGTGTCAGGAAGGGCATCCGGCATACAAATCTTTGCCAAACCAACCTGACGGGACAGGCTGAAAGATGAACAACGATTTAAAATTTTCCACACAAGGAAAAACATGTAAACCTCATACAAATTCTTCACAATATAAACAGCACAAATATTTTTGACCCACATACACATGTAGCAAGATGGGATTAAACTTTTATGGTGCATTTGAAAAGTTTTATATTAACTACCAACAGCCTCATCTTCATTGTTTAATGAATATTGGAAAAAAAAATCATTTTCTAGATGTTTCTGAGCCACTAAGTGAAAGTAACAAACCATTAGCTTAAAAAATACTGGATCCTAGACAAAAATCCTCATCTAATCATCACACTTCAGTGAAGCAGAATACAGTTTTTTTCCTCCATATATTATATAAGTTAATCCCTTTTGTCATTCATAAGCAAGTTAATAACATTTTATCACACGAATGACTTCTGGTCATGGAAGCATAATAAAACGATACACTTGTGTGTATTATAATATGCAGTGTTGGAAGCTGGAATACAACATTAGCGCATGCATTTATGGCATGTTTTGTTTCATTTACAGTTTGTAAATGTCGTTAAATATAAATAATGATACGCTTTAGATGCAGCTGGGGGGGCAAGAGGAGGAGACACTGAACGGTCAACTACTTTTGTTCATTTTTATTCTTAGTGAATGTGAAGGTTGAGGTGTTTTTTTTTTTTTTTTTTTTTTTTTTTATAATAGCTATTATTACTTTTAATATCGCTTCAACATCTTCTTACTTTTGATCTAATGTGTGTATTTGGAGCAATGGATGAACTTGCAAGTTCCCTCAGGATTAATAAAGTACTCTATCTTTAAATACTCATTTTCAAGATACACACAACTTTTTTGGAATTTTAAAGTAGAAAAAGCTATTTTTCTTTTTAGTTTTAACTAAGTCCAAAGACATTTCATTTATGAAAAAAAGAGTACCCCCCCCGTAAGTATTAAATTGTGTAATGTGTAATAATGATCACTGCAATGCTTTAATTGCAATCTATTGATTAACTATTGATTTTCTTTACTTGATCTGAAATATTTAGCAATGATTACTAGATTAATGTTCTAATGATAATCAATGTTTATTACAGATTGGTGTCAATCAGTGATGTTTGGAAAAAAAAAAAACATTTTTCATTACTTGAAAACTTGATTTGCAATGCAGTGATAACTCTGCATGCATTATCATGTGTGAGCTGATAGGTGTTTTCTATTGTGTTGAAGTGTGTGCGTGTGGGACGGGTGGGGTTTGTGTTTGCTGTCTTACTGCTGGCCGGTTCCTGCCTATTGTAGAATTAAGGATTTGTTGCCTGCTGGCTTTATAATTTGGCTTAAAGCTGTATCTCCATCACTGAAAGAAACAATTTAAAAACTGGAATTGACTAATACACACATAAACAATCAGTTAAAAATCCGGTGTTGAATATTACAAAGCCTTTCTGAAAAGGAAATAATGTTTTCTGTGCTTCAGAACATCAATTTGTTTGTGAAATGAATGCTAGCTCTGTCAAAAAATTTAGAAAGCTACAGACTGATCCCAAACATTAGGTAGGTATTAATCTTCCACAGATTTGTGCCTGGCTTTTTTTTAACTGCAACACAACTTTAAATCTAGCTGCATTAACAGTTTTTCGCAGGGAAATTTAAAGAATTTTCAACTTGCTTTTACCATTTTAGATGGCATTTTTCAAGTTGGACATTTAGATCTTCTAGTCTGGTCATTTTGAGGTGAGATATTCATCAAACAAATGACTATTATCAAAACCACCATTCTAAAATGTTTTAGAATTGTTTCACTCTGTGCTGTTGTGTAGTTTGTCAAAAGTTTGAGGTGCAAGCTGTTGTTGCAAATAATAAAATTCTCTTCATGGAGTGTAAGAAAAGTGTCTCATCTAGAGATGAGGACTTGGACTGGAGTCACACTAAGCCCTCACATGCACTTGGGACTTGATTTGAGACTCATCCTCAAGGACTTGATGCTCAAAGTCTGTGTACAATTTTCATTAGTTTATTCTTGTTTTTAATCTGCAGGACATTGCTGTTTGGTCTAAAAATATAAGTTCTCTTGTTAGAATTTTTGGATTAGAAATGCAGAAACACCAACTGTTGTTTAAAAGTAATTTAACAACAATTTAGGACAATAAAATGTTTGTTGTTGGCTGCACTGTGGGGCAGTGGTTAGCCGGTTCAAGTCCCGGCTGGGTGACTTGAAACAGTGTCACCAATGGGGAACCTTTCTGTGTGGAGTTTGCATGTTCTCCCCGTGCATGCGTGGGTTTTCTCCGGGTACTCCGGATTCCTCCCACCCTCCAAAAACATGCTTCATAGGTTAATTGTGCACTCTAAAATTGTCCCTAGGTGTGTATGTGAGTGTGCATGGGTGTGTAATTGTGACCCCAGCTCATGGGTCTAATGCACAGAACAAATTTACATCCCCAAATGCGTCACAACTAATAGGACTTGAGCTTTTACACACTATATTCTTGTTGTTAACTTGTGGATCAAACCAAATAAGTTCATTCTCTATTCTCATTTCCTTTGTCCATCACATAAAGCCCCCGCATACCTTCAACTCTAAGAAATACACACATTCTCTGCTCTTGCAAAATATATGGAGTCCTTGATCTTGAGGAATTACGTTACTTTAAAAGGTCTCCCGGGCTGCACGGTGGCGCAGTGGTTAGCGCTCCTGCCTCACAGCAAGAAGGTTCCCGGTTCAAGTCCTGGCTGGGGGACCTTTCTGTGTGGAGTTTGCATGTTCTCCCCGTGCATGCGTGGGTTTTCTCCGGGTACTCCGGCTTCCTCCCACCGTCCAAAAACATGCTTCACAGGTTAATTGGTTACTCGAAATTGTCCGTAGGTGTGAATGTGAGTGTGCATGGGTGTGGGATTGTGGCCCTGCGACAGACTGGCGACCAGTCCAGGGGTGTACCCTGCCTTCGCCCATGAGTAGCCGGGTTAGGCTCCGGCAACCCCGTGACCCAGAAAGGGATAAAGCGGATTGGAAAATGAATGAATGAATAAAAGGTCTCCTGGCTTCCAGCTAACAGTTTCATCACTTCAGGTTTCCTTTGCTGTGAGCTGAACATTTTAAACAAGATCAGCTATCTCTTTTCAGACAAATTGAAATATATTTGATTAGATGAGATGTGGAAATGGGATCTCTGATCTCTGCTAATTTGTACCAATTTTCCTAATTGCAAAGGAGTTAAAAATGTTTTAATCTGCATTTTGGGAGGATTGTGCCCACTGGTTGTCAGTTTTATTTCCTTGTTTTTAGTCATGTTTTGTTTCAAGCCCATATCCTGTCAGTCACACCAGGTTTAGGTCATCAGTTATCCAAAGCTATCTTGATTTGCGTTCATGGTCCTCAGTGTTTTTAAGTGTCTGGTTTTCAGTTCTCTCTGGTCAGGTAATCTGTTTTTATAATAGTTTGTTGCTCCATAGTTTTCGTCATGATTACATCTATTTATTAAATGTTCGAGTATCTACCACCAAACCTGGTCTCCTGCATTTTGGGCTCTACACCACCAGTTCCCGACACGTTTAAAGACGCACGTCCCAACGGTAAAGGATGAAGCTGCTGATTCTACACTCTAATGCTACGTACACTCTGGGCATGTGAAGTACGTTCAAGAATGGGCTCTTTCACAGCTCTTTTCCAATATATGACAGATTTGGTGTCATTAAGTTCTTGCTGGGCACAAACGGCAATGATTCATTTCTCCTCAATTATCAGTTTTGTAATGGTTGCCACTTCTGTTAATTCTATGGTCACAAATACAGCTGTGTGATGGGAAGGCATCACCAGGATCTTCAAGCCTCCTGATTTTTTGAAAATCGTAGGCCGTCCATATCAAGAGTTACTGGACGGTACCCCAGCGGTTATTAAAAAGCATTTTCAATTCCGACTTTGAGCACACATCATATTCTTGTCAATGTACAAATGTACAATTTTTTTAGACAACATGCCTCTTAAGAAACCCAGCAAGAGCAAAGCCCAAGTGCCCAAGAAAACAATGGTTCAAGCGGTCCAACCACAGCAGTAGTCTTCATCAGATGAAGAATCTGAACTTTGTGCTGCATCAACGCCGTCTCCACATTTGGACCCACGGTGGCAGCCACCGTGGGTCGAACCATGTCAACAGCCCTTGTTGATTTTAAACAATTGGACAGTGGCAGTGGGATGGCAGTTCAGGGGCAAGCGGGTGGCTGGAGGGTGGCAGTCTGAAATCGGTCGATTATCAGACGATTTTGGGGACCTTGGAGACCCTCCTATTAGTCAGTAATCGCCCTGCTGCCTTCCTGGGACTCTCCTGTCACGGGACTGCCACCGTGCAACCTCCAAATGTGCGGCCACTGACCAATGTCAGTTTTAGAGAAAAATCGTTCGGTTGCCGTAAATATTTAACTTCTTGCTAAAATCTCTGCTATGTGCAGTGTAAAAATGCGACTGCCGCCTCCCTGATTACAAATGCCGCCACATGGCCACCTGCTGAATTTGCTGAAAAACTTGCTTTGTGGCATTTTGGGATATGTTACCGTAGTGTCATTGGAAAGGATGCTACCCATATATCAGTACCAAATCCAAGTCCCTGATTGGTCAAAGTTCCAAGGGTTTAACTTATGACGCACAATCAATGGCCGCGCCTTTTGTACGAGACAGTAGTCGTAAAAACTAGTGTAATGACGTGTGATCGTGAGAGTTTTGAATGCGGAAGCCCCAAACGTGCATTTACATAGACATTTCATTGAAGGGGGTTGCTTGAATACTGTTGAATACTGAAACCAGCGTGACCGTAGTATAAGGGTACGACCTAAGAAGAAGAGCTGTTGAACTTAATCCATGTTTTCCCTGCATGTCACATAAATTTTTGAAACGCCTTTGAAGACCTCCCTGTGTCAGCTTGTGTAAACAACGTGTCTTCCCTGCATTTCAAATGAGACATTTATCAAACCTGTCTCATGCCTGAGCATTTTTCCCCCACTATAAATATTTTTCAATGTTTTAAGGAGCTAAAGCCACTTTTTCTGCTACTGCTTCCCAGAAAACGCCAGCCAATATAATCAATGTCTTTCTAAAAATATTTAGACTGGAGAAGGATCGATGTGAGAGATCATTCCCATTTGACTCTGATATGTTTACACAAATAGACCATTGATGGCATTGAGTGCCTGTAATGCTCTGTTATGTTGCCATGCTGTCGAGGAGATTCTGCTGCCAGAGACTATGCATATACCGTCGATTACTATATCTGGCTCCTCTTCCCGGCGCACAGAGAGCTTTTTAACATCTCATAATACAAGGTTGAGCTTGTCTCGGAGCATATAAAACCCCGGGCTTAGACTAATGCCTGTGAAAAGCGCTGCGTGCCCTGTCAGAGATGCTTTTTTTTGCAATGTGATTACGGTTGGAGATTTTTCTGTCCCCGGAGCTTTCGACAGTGAATGCATTTTTCTATCCACTGTCTCATGCCCAACCTAATAACCTAGCTGTTAAATTTTGTTGTGTTGGAATTCTTTTTGAAACCGTTTGTTTGGTTTCTGATTTCTGGCGCAAGTTAAAGCGGCTTGTGAAGTGGCGCCTTATAAAGGAGGTTTAGAAATACATTCCGATTCCAGTTCTCGCTGTTTCTTTACCTTGCACACAACCCACACTTTGTTGCCCAATTCATGAGTACTATGGTATATAGGACCATATATGCTAAGGTGGAGCATAAAATTACAGTTTTGTTATCTGTCTAAACAACGGTCTCCTTTCCACAGTGGTATCTTCCTTGATCTTCACCTAAATGGCTAAAGCAGCAAATTAAAATTGATGAACATCAGAATTATCTCTGGAAGTTGTTCTGGACTGCTTGGATACCATTTGGGTTATCAATGTTCAGCTTGCCATCACCTGTTCAGGGTGTACCCTGCCTTCGTCCAACAGTAGATGGGTTGGCTCCATCAGCCCCATGAGCCTGAAAGGGATTGAGCAGGTTCTGTGAATGGATGACAGGATGGATAGTTTGTCATCAGTTTACTCTTTCAACAACTCTGCTTTGTTCCATCTTGTGGTCTTTAAACTTTTGAATAATAGGAGCAGCAATGGTCAGACAGATTGGACATGGTCTAATTTTTATAACATGGTCTACTTCGATACTTATTGAAGATCACAACAACAATTAAAAAGGCAAAACAAAAATAAAAAAAACATTACATTTAAGAAATCAAATTCCAGAAATCAAAACGTTAAAAAATCGTTTTTTAAAGCAAAGTAATTTTCAGAAATTAAAAGAAAAATTAAAAAGTAAGAAACAGGATCAGGTTAGTATAATGGGACATCGCTGATTGGATGATGACATTTGTTCATATTTTTCAACAGGAAGGTATTTGGCAATATCTTCACACAGAAGATATTTCTTTAAGCTTCTGACCACACTCACTTTAAAAGTTTGGTGATTTTTCATTTTACCACAGTTTGGGCAAAATATCCTTCTGCTTTCCCTCTTCAAAAATCAAACATGTTTTTAATATTTCATTTAATTTCTAGAAATGTATTTTGTTTTTTTTTTTGTTTTTTTAATTGCTTTCATTTCTGGAATTTTGTTTTGATTTCTTAAATGTTACATGTTCTGTTTATGATTTGTTTTGCTTTCTTCATTGCCATTGTGATCTTTAATGTGTTTTCGCATTGAGTGATTTAATGATGTGATTTGCATTAAGGGCCACCGTACTGGGGCAGTGCTGGAAGCTTCATCAAAATCAGATGTTTAACTAAATAAAACAGGAAGTCAAAGAACTGGACAATATAAACACAAGCAACTTACAAATAATTCAGATCACACATTTGGAGACACTGAGCTCCTTGTAGGAGAAAAACAAAACTAGAACATCTAATTAATTGATGAGGCTTGCCTTTACAGAAGTAAATGCAAACCTGTCCCTCATATGATTTAGCAGCACGTGGAAAACGTGTCAATAAAAAATGTTCCTAATTAAGACGAGAATTTTACTGATCTGCATCCTGCTCACACCTCAACTTTCACCATTGCTGTGTTTGTCCAGGACTACATTCTTCAAATGTGCTCTCATCAGCAGGTTGAGACCTTAAACTCATGTCTGTTGACAGGCGATATATGGCGGGCATCACAGCATGGAATTAACCAGCTCCACATATGACTTGGCTACGAGGGGGAATTGCTCATAAGCTAACAGGCAGTTGGGGCAAAGAAACCTTTTTATTCCTTGATGCCCTCCTGACCCCCTTCTTCCTCCCTCTCTGTCTCCTGGAGGCAATGCTGCAGTTGCTAGGCGACAAGCAAAGGGAGGGGCAGCAGCCATTATGAAGGCCAGTTGTGCTGTGCGAAGTTATTATAAAAACCATAATGATATGCAGATACTCTGAGCAGAAATTTCTGTCTGCATTATTGCTAAGCGGAGACTCCTAATGTTTGCTGAAATTCCCCGTGAACATTTTCTGAAATACATCGTTGGAACATAACATTAATCAAGCGTTTATTTAGGAGATATTTTCCCAAAGTGCATGTAAATGTGAATAAAGCATTAAATAAAGATTTTGTTTTTGGCATACGCCAATGCTCCATTTGCTTCCTCATTAAATTCACTTAAATTTGCTCATGCAGGACAAGATCTCTAATTGCCATATTTAACGTGTTAATGATTTAATTATTCTTTTAATTAATTTGCTACGACTAAATGATTGACTTAATTCAAAGACTCTTGGCTTGCTTTCGAAGTGGATGGGGACATTGCACTCTGAATGCGATTCGCTGACATTTTGCCAGTAAGTTTCAGACGGAGTAACTGGAAAAACAAGTGATTGTATGAAAACATAAACCAAAAAATATTGATAACAGATTTTTTTGCAAAATTGCGGACTTGTCGAGTGCAGGAGAAACTGCTCTATCTAAAAACAGACTCATAAGCTATATTACTCTTAACCCCTTAACGGCCTGTTCATTTAGAGCACATATAGAAAACGTGAAAAAAAAAAACATTGATTGTGTATATTACTCCGCCAAGGCAATAAGAATCTGAAAAACATTTTTTAATTGATTTTTTTCTTGGTTGGGTAGAAAAGGATTGTATAAAAATGAGTCACCCTCATTCAAAGTAAGCTCGCTCAAAAAACCTCTGCTTGTGTTTTGGCGTCTGACTCCTGTCAACCATCGACCCCCTCAACATCAAAGAGATCACCATTTTTTAAACGAAGGGTTTTATGGACTACTTGGTACAGTTCAGTCACTGAATTTGGATTTCTTTGGATAGCTAAAGTAAAGAAATTGACCTGAAAAGATCAGAGGAAAATGTACGTATTCCGAAGGGCTCCAGCTCTGGCTTTTTCAAGTTATTCTCCCTTTGCAGGCTTTGAATCTTGGCTACAAATTGTTTTTGCTTATCAATCTGGACTGAGATGTTTGAGGTCTTTCCAGGGATCTGTTGTAGCCACTTCTCCAGTTTGGGGGTTACATCCCCAAGTGCTCCAATCACCACTGTCACCTTCACCTTCCAAGCTTTCTCCAGTTCTTCCCTGGTATTTCTCCAGTTTCTCGTGTTCCTTCTTCTTGATTTTGCTATTGCTTGGTCCACCACAACATCTTTCCTCTGTTCTTTATCCACCACTACAATGTCTGGTTGGTTTGCCATTACCATCCTCTCCGTCTGTATCTGGAAGTCCTACAGGATCTTTGCTCTCTCATTCTCTACCACTTTCAGAGGTGTTTCCCATTTTGACTTTGGGGTTTCCAGTCCATATTCTGCACACATATTCCTGTATACTATCTAAGCCATTTGGTTGTGGCGGTCCATGCATGCTTTCCCGGCCAGCATCTTACACCCTGCAGTTTTGTGCTGGATTGTTTCAAGCGCCTCTTTGCACAGCCTACACTTTGGGTCTTGTCTGGTGTGGTAGATCTGAGCCTCCATCGCTCTGGTGCTCAGGGCTCATTGCTGTGCTGCCAGGATGAGCTCTTCTGTGCTGTCCTGTATGCCAGCCCTTTACATCCATTGGTAGGACTTCTTGATATCAGCTACTTCAGTTATGGTTTGGTGGTGCATCCCATGCAGGGGCTTGTCCTCCAGTTAAGACATCCTCTGTGCTTCATTGCCTGAGACATACACTGAGCACACTGTCAGTTTGATGTTTTCATGCATCTTGGATGTTTCATCCTGGATAGTGACTTTCAAACTCACTAGTCCTCGGCTTCCTTCCCTGCAGCTGGATTTGTATGGTGAGAAGCGTTTGTGTCTTAACATCCCTGGTCTGTATCTCTTCCTTTGGCCATCTTTTTATTCCTGCAAGGTGTTTGATAACTAGCAATACGTAACTGATTATTCCCCAGCTTTGTTCTTGCTTTAGATCTGGCTTTTCAAGACTTGCCTTACTGGCACGTAAGGGAAGGAAATTCTGGAGATTTTGGGCTGCTTCCTGTTCCAGGTTGCCATTTGCCTGTGGAATTCCAAAGTGTAACTGTCCGCAATGTCTGCTTTTGTTCCTTCTGGGAGTGAGACGCCTTCAGTATGGACTATCATGCCTAACTTTTCACCATCCGACTGAATATCTACAGCCCGAATGACATCCCAAAGTCAGTCCTGTAGATCCTGGTGGATCAAGTAGTCAAGCGTACAACTTGAATAGGGTTTAGGGTTTGTGTGTGTGGGTGTGTTTGCTTGGGAAATGCTTGGGAAAACTAATGTAGACAAATCCACTAATCAGGTGACGGTATTAGTTGGCATCAAATTGGCCAAATTTCTTGATGTCTAATTGAGGCTCTTTGGAGTTTTATCAAAAATTCAAAAAATTCAAAATTGAAAATGTGGTTAACTTTATAGACATAATAAAATGTAATTCTCTAATAGGAAAACATTTTATAAGAGTTTGGTAAGAGCTCACCAGAATCTCTGCAATCAAGACTTTGGTCACACTGGTCAGTTATTCCAGCAACCACTTTAAATGTAAATGTGGGTTTTGGGCTTTTGTATTCAAAAATCTGACATTCATCCATCACTACGCAAGTCAATTTTTGGGCTCTACGTACGAAACGCACAGCCACTGAACGTTCGTTAAAAGGTGAACAAGGTCAAAATTTTCTGTCGTTTCTCGGACTCGAAAAACGTGGACTTGGATTTAGTAGTGACATATGGATGATGTCCCTTTTAATTCGCAGAAGTGGCAACCGCTTGAAAATTGATTGTGAAAGAGACATGAATAATTGCTGATTGTGAACAGATGTAATTATATGACACCGCATTTTTCATATCTCGGAAAAGAGCTGTAAAAGAAAAAGCCTGGAACAAGATTTGCAAGATGGTGAGATATTTCACAGCAAGCTTCTTCCAACTGTAGGTGGATGACATGCGCAAGTAAACAGTACAAAAAGAAAAAGAATTCCTCCTTGCTTGTTTAGTGTGAACATCGTAAATACGCGTTTAAGAACGCACGTTTGGCGCTTTCTGGAATGTGCGTCACATGTGCAGTGTTAACGTAGCAATATACTCACTTCAGTTGGGTGACTGCAGTTGAAATATTTAAATCTGTGTTTGTTTTGCTTTTTTAACCCTTTAACACCAGAGACACTTAAACAACACATATCGTAACTTTTCATGCATTTATGCGAACAATGTCACACAAAACTGATTCTGACTTTGCAAATCAGCTTTAGTTAATGGTAGGGCTGGGCGACATTTAATTTTTAATTTTTTTTCCCAGATAACTAAGAAAGGGCATAAATATTACAAAATAAAACTGAAATCAAAGCAAAAGCTTTCAGGTTTAAAAAAGAATAAATAAAACAGAACACTAAACTGCTTGATCAGTTCCATTGATAACAAAGCATTAATTCTACAAATAATTTTACAAAAAAATTCAAAAGTTTTCAAGTTTTACAGAACAAACATAAAATTGACAAACATTTTTGTCAATATCCTTTGAAAAAACTGGGAACAAAAAGCAAATTCTCAGAATTTCTTCTTGTAGTTTAGACTGTTGCTGCTGTGCAGGATTTAACTTTGTTTTTGCTGAAGAATTATCGTTTATTTCAGTCTGAGATTGAGCATGCTCGGTGGCACTGCTTCGTGTGATTAAAAAGGTTGGTGGTATTTCCAGTTTTAGAAGGAATATACCTTCTGCAAAATTTGTGATTGTTACGGTTTTTTTTTTTTTGGTCAGATTTTAAATAACTAATGTCTCCACACAGGGGCCTAAATTTAACTTTTGAGTCACCGGCCAAGTTGGCAAATTGATTTTACTGGCTAAATGATAACACTATTTTACACAGAAATACCTTTAGGTGTTTCACCTTTTTGAACTTTTTTCAGTTTTTTTTAAAGAAAATTAAATTGCATTAAAGTAACTTATATTGTATGAACACGTCTTCATTATCATCTAACTGTATTCTAAAATTTTAACATGCTGGCAAAACAAGGACAAGAGATACCCTAATTCTGCCTCCAGGTGATCACATTTTACAATAAATCATAACAAAAATAGCCTGAACAGTATAATATTGTGGGTTTTTGTCATTATATATGATTATTTACATTAAAGCTGCAACTTTAAGGAGGGGGAAGGACTCAACGCAACTTTGACAGGTCACCGTTTTTGGGATAACGACAAATGTATGCTACAAGGATGCTAAAACACTGGATTCAATTATGTTATTATTCAGCAAATACAGTTTTTTTTAATTAATGTCCTATTAATTAATCTTGTTGTATTTATCCACTGCATCTCAAAGGCCAGTCTGTGAAAAAATTGTCAGACTTTAAACCGATCCCGTTCACATTGAGGTGGCACACAGAATAGGTCATTAGCATAATTATCATCATAGCATTAACGTCTAACAACAGCACTGTCTCTGTCTGCTGCCGCTGTAGGTCTAGCAGCTTTATCCTCATGTTCTGACTGGATCCTGTTATAAATCACTGCATGTTCTGCTGCTTCAACAGCTGAAACTAATCGCTACACAGGTAAAGTGACCACGGGGTGAGGGTGTCTCGTATCTGTTTGTTTACCTCGCAAGCAGAAAGTAGAGGAGAGGACAAAAGAAATTCACCAAAAGAAGACAGAATAAACATAACTAAGTTTACTTAAACAGTTACTCGCCATGTGGCGACTAATCCTCTAACTTTTACTCGCCAAAGAGGAGAAAATGCTCGCAACAGACGAGTGTTAGTTTTGGACCCTTCAGAATAAAAGTCTATCACCATAGACTACTTTTCCTATTGAGAAAAATCAATAGTTATCGTTATATGGCCCACCCCTAGTTAATAGCATATAATATAGCATACCTTTTCTCAGCAACACAATCTGCTGGAATTACGTTGTTTGTGTAAACATTTGAAGAATTATGATCTGGTTGGGCTAAAGCTTTGATGTTAAAGGGTTGCAGAAGCAAACCATCCATATGAAGAAAACTTATGTGGCAATATAGCTTGGGGGAAAAACTCTGTTTAGGAAGGAAGAAAATAGTACTAAAACAGAACAGGACTAGGACATAAGGCATGTAAGAATGCACAGTTGTAAAATCACAATGTCAGTATGGCAGAAAATTGCATAAAAAGGCCATTTCTGGTGTTGACAGATGTGAACTTGTGCGCTTGCAACAGACTTCAACATGTTTGCCATATTATAGCAACACTGAGCAAAATACTGCCTTCAGCGTGTCCAGCTAAAGCAAAAATTCCCAAGCTAATGGTTTCAAAATAATGGTTTAAAGTCAATTAACTTTTGAGATAACATGAGCGTCTCATAATGGTTACCAAGGGCCAAAACCCAGATTGGATCCAAGCATTTGATGGCTCAAATTACTAGACATTAAAAAGCTGAGGAAAAAAAAAACATATTCGTTCTTTGTGTAATCCTTTTGTTTTTCATTCTGAACTGTGTTGAACAGAAGTCTGTAGATTCTCATTTATCCAGGTAGACGGGTAGAAAAGGTATCAACCGAACTTTGTTTTATTTTGAAAGACATTTCAACCTCTCTCCAAAATAAGACAGTCTTTCTGAGAAGCTGGGGACATGTCTTCTACAATAAAATCAATTCCAGATTACTGTTTTTTTTTAACGTTGATTGTGTGATCCTTCCCCAGTCGTGTTCCAAACAGGAAGCATCGCCAGGTTCTAAAAAGCCAAAATCCTAAAGACTTTTTTGAGAAATAAACAGCAATTAATAAAACAGTAAATTTGTCAGAGAAAACATTCTTCAATCAGAAAAAAACATTCTTACTTTCATGTTCTTGCTAATCCAATTTTTTTTCTTCATATTTTGTCTTTGAGAAATATTCACGTTATAAACTGACCAATCAGATGCCTCAATAAAAGTAGGTGGTCTAACATTGAGCATGTAAAACATTTGATTGACAGACTCTCCCGAGCCTGCGTTCCGGTGGTAAGGATGCGGCTTTCCAACAAGCTTACTTCTTATTGGTGAGACTGGTTGCCAAAGAACGATGACTCAGAACAATTCGGAGTAATCACTGCTTACTTCAGACTTGTGGCGCCAAAATAGCGTCATTAGTATCGAGAAAAAATGGCGACTAAACTAACTTCATTTTTTTGGGTGATGTCACCTTCACTTCGTGCAGTTTTTACCTTTTACTTGGTGATATTTTAACCTTAAATGGGTTCAATTGAGTTTATTTGGAACATCTATGGTTTTTGATAAATTACAAAGTGGGTTTAAATTGTGCTCCTTTAATTTGCGATTATATCTTCATTAAATGTAAACAAAGATTTAGTTTGTTGTAGATTAATTATTGGTTTCGGTTAACAAATGTTGGCATGTAGTAAAAATCCCAAAATTGTTTATTTCTTCATACTAAATTCAGCTTAGAGATGTATTCAGGCTTTTCTGTAGTTTCCATATCTTTCTTTGTTCATTCATAAAATGCACTACACCTAAATAACCTCCTTAAATTGATTAAGCATTTCTTGCCATTGAAGTTCCCTGTTAGCTAAACTCACCTGATCCAGGTAACCAGCTGCAGATGGAGCAGGATTTCTTAAAAAACCAGCATGCAATGAACACCCCCCACTTAAAGACAAACAGGAGTAATCTGAAATTAATCAACAGAAGTCCCTGCACCTTTTTGTTTTATCTTCTCGCACTTTAGTGAGCAGCAAGTGGGAAACCTGACAGGAGACCCACACAGACTGTTGAGCTACGGGTGTTTACAGTTAAAATATTTGCCTGTCTCCAGGATCTGAGGAGCAGAAGATAAGGTAGAGACAGGTGCTGTCACAAGCAGAACTGTCTCCCTCCCACCCAAGTTCTCTTTATTAAAAGAACATTGATTTTTTTGTAGCCTTTGATAATCCCCCCTCAGCAATGTCTAATCAAACCACATCAGATGTTTGCTACCAAGGTCAACCGCATTGAAAGTTTCTTCCCTCTTGTTTTTGGAGAACATACCTGTTTCTGCTTTAACCGTAGATCCGCAGCCTTGTGTAAACTCAAAATGTGTTTCAAGCATTTGCATTTAAAAAAACAGCTTTCACCTGTCATCATCTCTCAAAAGTTGAAAACCTTTTTTTTTTTTTTCCAGTGAAGCTTCATGCCAGAAAACGTATAAATACAAACGATGCTTGCACGCATGTCTGTGCATGTGTACACAAGCACTACTTGCTCCCCACCTTGACAGGTTGTATCACTTTCACTGTGTTCCCATGGTGACAGGTTGTTCCACATCAGGAATGCTGGGTGGGTGTGAGGTGTAGCCGAAGCAGGCATCTGGGCTCATCTCCCAGTTGTTAGGTTGGGCCCCTCCTGGGCTTGGTGATGAGCAAAATTATTTTTAATGGATCTTCATAAAACCATCTGTATCAGCGCACCTGCACACTGGAAGGCTATTGATAAAATGATTATGACCACAGGACCCAGAAATTGCTGTAAAATGTGTAATCATTTTGTTTGTTGTATCAGCAGACCCACTTTTTCCAGCATATATCTGTATTCTTTGGGTCCAGTTCAACAAGACTGTTTCCCGCCTCTTGTGTCTGCATGATTTCCATTTAGATTTGAAGTGGTGTTTCTAACATATCACAGCTTTGTGCTCCAGGACGCTTTATATTAAATGTCATGTAAATGGGTCATGTGACCTGGCCAGAGGTGCATTGTCTGCATTAGATAAAGGTTAATTGTAGATGATTAATTTCCACTGATTGCAAACATACTGAAGTTGAATTTCCATCCAAATTGCATAATGTTCCCTTTTTTCCCAAACAGTGTTGGAAGCAGCAGATATTTTGAACGCCCGTTAACATCTTTAAAATTCCCACTCCAATGAAAATGGTGTTTAACATGTTCTTGTGGCATTTTTTCTCCTGATGAAAGACATGTATAAAGAAAATTAAGTTTAAAATTGTGTTTCTGAGTATTCCCTTATTCAAGTCATGCTTATTTTTATAGATCTATTCAGATATATACAACAACCACTACTTTCTTCTTCATCAGAGCCCCTGATTGGTCAAAATTCAACTGGTCTTAGTTTCAACGCACTTTCAATGGCTGCATGTTTTGTACATGGAACCAAAAAACTGACTTAAAAGTTGCTTAGCGATGAGTGAGCGCGAGAGTTGTGAACTTGAAAGCCCGAATAGCGCATATATGCACATTTACATAAAAACATGTAAGTGGCCGCTTCAACACTTGTTTCCGAGCCCGGTGTGACCTTTAGCATAAAGGGCTGTAAGCTCTCGGGAGAGAGTGCAAACAGATGGATGATGGGAAGTGGGATGGGTTTACTACACACCAACAGCTCAGCCTACAAATCAGAGATGAATTTCTAATAACATTTCTGCCGCTCTGCAGAAACTATGTCCTAGAAAACAACCCAAGTTTTATGATTTTGGCTAAAAACAACATTGTCATAGCTAAAAGTCCTTTTGGGAGAACTATAGCTAATGCTAATTGATCTTGAATAAAATGATACCCAGTCACTATATTTAAAAAGAATACACATTTTTATCATCTTTAATTTTTTTTAATGTAACTACTTCACTAAGAGACCCCTAAACAATCCTTTTTGACATGTTTCTGCCACACATTCCCCTGCTACTTCTCATCAAATTTAATATCTATGAAGATAAAGCTGATGTTTTATTTATTTTTGCCCTCTGAGACAGCTCGCAGGTACCCTCTGGGTGTCATGATTTAGACATACCGAGCAAACACACACACATACACGCACAAAAAAAAAGACAGCCACTGTCCTTGTACCTGCTGGCAAGCACTGTAATGAAATTCAGCGAGATGAAATTTTGCACAACCTCTATCAGGGTTGGCCATATCATTCTAAAGTGCTTCATTACAGCAGTTACACCAGTGGTGGTGGCCTGTGGGATATCTTCGTTTGGGATATGACATACCTCATTCATCACTATAAGATAAAGAACCAAAGGCCATGGTTTGTTCAGAAAAAAATTGTCAAATTTTGTTGTATGCATCCAGTTTTATCCCTAGATTTTCTACATCTCATCCAATCAACTGCCTGTGGTGCTTTGCTGACACTTAAAGCATTAACCCGTTCACTTAAAGCATTAACAGAAAACCAGGAATGTATACACTTGGGATGTATTTCTCTGTCCAACTAATATAATTCAAATTATCATTCAGCTGTTTAATATAAACATTGAAGTTATAAAATGAGACATGGTTTTTCATGCCCTGAAGAACTCCGTCATGAGTCATCAGTTTAGCTCTTTGCCTTATTTGCCAGCCAAATGAAATAAAATTTAAGATTTGTCTGTTTTGCTGATAAAACTGCCTTAGAAAGGGATGGTGGTGCAGGTTCAGCAGAATTATAAAGTTTTATAGTTTCTGGTGAATCAGTGAAGAAGAAATCTGAAAGGGGCCGCAAAGTTTTATGGGTTTTTATCATTAGAAACTTGATAAACTGTCTAAAAAATGCCATTTCAAAAGTTAATAAAAATGCGTCTAGATTCCCATACTGATTAGTCTACTACATAGGGCACTCGCCATTTGGAATTTATTTTGTCCGAATCTTCCAGTGCCCTCGAATTTTCCCAGAAGTCACTGTGAAGAACGAATGTAACGAATGTTTGCTGATATTCGAAAAACAAATATGAGCAAATGTGTTTTTGGAAAATCATCCAAGTTGTCATTGTAATAGCACAGAAGAATTACCGTAATCTTTGTAAAATGTTCATATTTATGAGGTTTTTTACTTCTGATCATGGATGACATTAGATTTTCTGTTAAAAAAAAAAAAAAAAAAGTAGAGAGCATGTGATCGTACCACATTCCAATATGGCACTGGATGGTCCTGTACTAGATAGTTTAGGAGTGAGGGAATTTGGACATAGCCAATGACTCTTTGGCTTTAAAGAAAAGGAGGAAATTACATCATTTGATTTCCTAAACTCACATTTACAAGCAGGAATACAAAACAACTACACTGGACAAAAATATAACTGCAACACTTTTGTTTTCCCAATTGTCATCAGAAAAAGTCAAAGATTTCAAACATTTGCACATATTACTGGAGTCACATTCCCTATACGTGCACTCATACTTGGTCAGTTATGCTGATTCTGATGATGACTGTATTTATCACTGCAGTAAATGAATTTTTTTGGGTTAATCAACACGTGTCTGACTTTCTTTCATTAATCTTCAGTCTTTGATTGGGGGACGGTGGGAGCCCACAGAAGAGGAAACAATGAAAAACTGTGGATTGTTGCATCGGATGAGTCAGTTTCTGCATGCAGCGTGCAGCCTTTACTTATGAGCCAACTCTTCAGTGCCTCCTGACTCCCTTCCATTTTCATAAGTTTTCTCTGTCTTCTGTTTCCCCGCTCCTCATTGCTTCATTCTCACTGGTGTGTAGGCAGATGCTTTGGGCCCCCAGAAGCAGAATGATTAAGATATCCAAAGGACTAATGAATGGGAGACCCCTGTTTGTGTACCCACCGCCAAGTAGTGCAGCTGCATAAGCGCTGGATGGCACAAACAAAAGCCTCTCCCCAACCTCTTCAGTAAACGGCTGCAAATGACAAGATGCTGCACGTGCACAGCCTTATCTTCTGCCAGGGGAGCTAATCCATAATAAGATTTAACACAGAAACAAACAAATTCCTTTAGTTTTTGGGGGGGGGCGTTTTGATCCAGAAGACTTTGTTGCAAATGAAGGTGAAGTTGTAAAGAAAACTGCAGAATGTGGTAGCATCTCTGCAGTGAATCTCTACATTCCCCAGCTGGGTTTGGTAGCTTATTCCAGTTAATTATTCACTAAACAAGGGGTGTTATTATTCTCTTGTGGTCTCTTCTTTTAAGAGAAATACATTTTAAAGCAGTTTTGCCAGTATTGAATCATTCACTTTGATTTTGATTGATGTTTGTCTTCTGTGTGTAACAAGTCCAACGCTTTTCACTCCACCTTTAGTTTGTTCCATTAGCTTAAAGCTTTGTTGAGGGTGTAATAGAAGCAAAGAAAAACAGGTGATCGAGATAATTAGTCATTAGTGAAGAGATTAGGGTCTCAAATGACAAGTGGTTGCTTTACAAGGTCATAATTTGATTAAAGTCACCGCTGGTTGATGGGAAAAGCTTCTCCAAGATGATTAACTTGTCCTCCACATTCCTGTCTCCTTCTCCCCATGTGCAACCAGTTGATTTCTAATTTAATTGTACATATTAGACAGGAGCACATGTTTTAGTTCATGTGTGACAGGCTAAAACGCAGACCAACCTCGTTGAGTCTATTTAATTGATCTAATAATCTGAGACTCTTTTCGTTTTGGATGAACAAAAAATGAAACAGTTTCCTCCAGTTGCTAAGAAAATGTTAAACAATGTGTGTAAATTAACATAAAAAAAACAAGCTTCATGTGGTTATAAATGGGGATTTTCATGTCATTCTTGGCTAGTGCTTCTACATTACTTTCAGGTCTACAAGGAGGTTTTTAGCTGTATTTCATCTAAGTTGGGTGTAAAACAGGGCTACGTCCTGAATCCATTCAATTTTGATTCACAAGTTTTGATTCTATGTACCGGTAAATGTATCTTTGAAATCTTTATGAACCAATTAACACTGGAGATGTTCCCGGTGACACCTAAAAAACACACGGTCTTTGACATGCCATAACTCTTCCACCATTTACATGACTGGCGTTAATCAGCTGATTTTGATGCAAAAAACAGCTGCTTTTAATATCGGCTTTGCACCAATTTACAATACATTACTAGCATAAAATTTTAACACTTTATGCTTACAATTTGGTCGCTTTTTTGTGCGACCAAATCAGCAGGATTAACGTTACTAGCTTACATGGTTGAAGAGTTACGGTAGTTGATAGTTTTTATCTTGTTTGTTGTCTTCTCCTGTTTTTGTTTTTGCGTTTTTCTAATTGTTTGTGTTTCCGCATTATGTATTCATCACAGCATGATGTCCAACACATCGAGTCAATTTGAACCAGAAGTGAGTAGAGCCCTAGTACAAAATGGAGAAACATAGAAAAACACGCATCCATCTAGAGTCTCTTAATCATAAATGCTTGACTAGCAGCATTTATGATTAAGGATCTTTACAGCAGTAAGCTCACTTAGGGATATTGGTCATTTTACTATTCAAAAATCCCTCTTCGATCTAGCCTTGTCTCATTTCCCATCATCCTTTTTTTTTTGCACACTCTCTGCTATCTTACAGTCTCTCACAACCACAACCTAACATTACTGGTGCAACAAAAATGGTGAGCAATATTGGAGCTATCCAGCCGTACAGTTTTGAGCCAGAGGTCATCTCCAACGAGGAAAATTAAGACGTACACGGAACGATCAGTCTGCAAGTGGATGCATAAGATTGGAGCAGAGCAGGGAGCTTTTGACTTGCCCATTGTAGCACCAATGTCACTGCTGCAAGCTTTTTCCAATGGCGTTTTTCCGTCTGCTCCTGATTCACAATGATTTGAATAAACGAATACTCAGAAATGCAATTTTGAGCTGAATTTTCTTAATGTATGTCCTCGATCATGAGAAAAATGCCACAAGAACATGTTAAAAATACCAAAACTCCATTTTTTATTTGAGTCTTTAACTGCATTGCAAAGGAAGTCTGAAAAAAGTCTAATTTAAGAAATAGTTTGCTTGATTTGATCCTATTGTACTTCCTCAATACTCCTCCCGTAAAGTAAAATCCTGGTTGGCATGTGAAAAGCCCAAGCCTATTCAAAGTGTGCCGTTTTTGGGGGGAGTTTCTCCTCCTGACCTTCACCTTTTATCTCTATTGTTTACTAGTTCTCTGCTATCAAATATTGAAAGGGGTCAGTTACAGACCAAAGTTGCCCCCATCTCAATTTTTAATGTATAATAAAGTAGCGCAGATGGTTTTTCCCTTCACCGTGATGCGTCTGAAGGCAGGTACCCCTCCTGTCGTCCGAGGACTCCGTTTATAAATGTCTTCCCCTAAGGTTCACTGAAAGGCGCACGCCGCAGCTTCATATATAGTGAACCATGCCGCCAGGGAATTACAAACTCACTCAAACTCTCCTCCACCAAGGAAGTGAGACAACATACATGGTCTGTGCATCCTAAGTGTTCTTTTAAAGTGTTAAAAAAAAAAGCAAAACTGTTGACTTGTTCATTGACAAGAGAGAAAAAAAACAAACCAGAGGAGTTTTGGAATGAAAGCCTGTGGTGGAGAACAGACTAAAGACCATGGGTGGGATATTGAGCACATCTCATGTGTGTTTTTTGTGTACATTCTGCACAGTGGTCATTACTATCTCCTAACATTTCCCTCAACAGGGGCGCTTCTGTCCCCAAAAGCTGTCCAAATAAATGCTCCCCTTTTTAACTGTGTGCGTTTCTGAAACGTGTCTTCATCCACGTAGAGTGTATATATCTTTGCTGCCACTTATTTCTCTTTCTTTTGGCAGGACCTCTTTTATTTTGATGCCCCCCTTGGCGAGGCAGAAATAGCCCCTTCAGGGTGTCAGTGGCCAGCAGTGTAACAGATGAGAGTATCTGGAATGTGCTTGGGGGGCCAGGGATGCTCAGACAGATGTGGCTTAAGTAGCAGAATAATTGGCCACCACCTTGCCTGCATGTAGATTTGTAAAAACCAACATTCTCAAATGTCCAAGTCGTCCATCCTAGCTTAACTATTACGTGCTTACATGATGTGACTGTCTTCCATTATCAGAAAACATAGAGAAAACATTTTTGTCAAAAATTCTTTGCAGAAAGTAAATCAGCAAAACAGTTTATGGGAAACGAGAGGAAATGCAACAAAGCTCATTTAAAAAAAAAAAAAACATTCTAAGACATGGTTTGGATTTTGTCATCAACCTTGTTACAACCCATCTGACTGTATATAGTCCTTTGCATAGTCCTTCCTTGTGGATTTCTAGGGCACTGGGACTGCAAAACCCAAGGCTGTATTCTCATCGGCACATTTTCTTCTTTCTTATTGTCTGCTGCAGTGGAGAAAGCATCAATATAGAGTTCACTGAAGGGAGTCTCTTGTGATTTTTCTAAATGCAATTCCACTTTTGCTTATTATAGACTCAGCTTGGCTCTGTGGCACAAGGTAGGGCTACTTTACATGAAGGGCAGAGTCATGAAACCCTATCCAGGACTGAAAAGGTCATTCAGGGAAGGAAGTTCGTGGTCACGAATAAGGTTCACTGATAAGTGTTTATGACGGGTTGGGAAAACAATGTGATAAGCAATGTGTATCATGTCAAAAGTTCATTTAATGAGCCACCAGTCATCCAAGCAAATTTCAGTGAGTTGCAGTTGCATTATTTCTCCACGTTTATGTTACGTTATACATGACTACGGTGGCTGTTTTGGTCCAATTGTTCTGATCCAAGCAAAGCCTATTCAGACTGAGGAATCTCAGACCGAACCGAAGCTCAGTTCACTTGGAAACAAACTGAAAAGATGGGTCAAAGAGTGGTTCCTGGCCCCGGACCAGGGTCTGCTTGGCTTCTATTCAGACTGAAGATTTGTTTCGAATTATTGGGGGGAACACACTCTGGTTCACTTTTCTATGACCAATGAAGTATTTCTTTCTGCTCCCTATCGTGGCGTCTACGTCTCAAAAGTGCACATTTGCCTGTCAGACGATACAGAACAGCTGCCGTAATCCAGCATTGTGTTCATGAAAAATACCATTGATCCATTCGCATTTACCTCCTCATGTTTTTTGTACCTCCAGCCAGAAATATTAATATTACAAATTCATCATTGGCAAACCCACAAAAAAAAGATTACTCATTTGAAAAACTCAATATGGTTGGTTATGTTTGCTGTCAAGTTCACAAACATTTTAACACAACATTAGCATATTGTTCATATGAATGACCTGGATGACATGACTCAATTGGATGAAAATCTTACAGCCTTATTTGGTTCGGTTTTCTCGGACACTGCGCTTTTGACACTGTGTATTTGGGGGCAACATTGCACCAAAAAAAACACAAAGAAAGTGCAAGAAGCTACAAGGAAAACCTAGCTATTGCACTGTTAAGTCATGTGAAAAAAAGTGGAAAAATGTTTCGTCCATCAACTGTCACTCCCAGATTTTTAGCTGCAGGATTTTTATACATGGTTAGGCATACTTCAGCCTTTTTATTGAAATTCCAGTGTGTGAAACTAAACTGAACCAAACTGGATGAGGTTGTCAAATGAAATTAATAAAAAATTAGAATTTGAATGAGTCTAACTATTCTAGAATGAAAGTACACCTACAAGAAAAATGATCCCTATGTTTTCAATTTAAGCTGTTATTTGGCCAACACCAGAATTTCGATTGTTTTTACAACCGCCCAACCGAAACAAACTTTCTGCTGGCCTTAACGTGTAGTGTGAATGCACCCTTCCATTATCACTGTGTGAGAAAGTCCACCGTTAAAGAAGAACTCCAAACAAAGCAGAAAAAAGATTTCCAAAGGGTCGTCTGAACAACTTTTTTTTTTTTTTTTTGTTGAATATGCTGGTGAAGGTTCTCATTTATCCAACTGACGTCTTGAAGTTGAGTCATGGCGTCTGGGCTTAAAATCTACTCTTTTAAAACCTTTCATCCCTCATCCAGGCGTTATCAGTTTGGTTGAAGTCTAAGTTGAAACTGTTTTAGCTCTTTTGTGTTCCCCAAGTCTTTCAATGTTCTAATCTTCCAATTTAAAAAGCCTTAAACCTAAAAAATAACTCCAAATGACCATTTTTAGTCAATTCGTTTAATAATTAATTCCATTTTTGTCATGGAACAGTCTCGAATGACTTAGGTTTTTAACTAAGAGTCAAATACAAAAGGCACAAAGACCTAAAAAATAGTGGGATCGGACAATTGTGTGTTCAGTTTCCATCTTGCCTGGCCATGTGTCAAAGTGTCCACATTGCTCCTGGTGTTTATAGGCTAGTGCCAGTGTTCAGCATCGGCGTTGCCATCAGTGTGTGAATGTAAAGCGCTCTGGGTCTTCTAAGACCAACATACCATGCTCTGGCATGTTCTAATTGGGTGGACACACCTGAACCGGGTAATCCAGGTAATCCAGTTTCAAGTTTTCAGTGAAATAACAGGACAAATCAATGAGTTGTAACACCATAGTATTAAAAAGAAATAGTTGTTTAGGATAGAAAAGAGTACAATTTGACAAACCATTAGATTTGGTGCTGCGAAATATGCTCATAATGATTTGAAATTTGTGTCCAAGCAGTGAGAAAAAATATACAGCTGCACTGAAAGCAGACAGGAACTAGAGGGAAAAAGTCAAGCAAAATAGTCAAAAAGTCGCTACTTCAACAATGTCTCCTGAGAAAATGGAATAGGAGAAAAAACAACCTCTATTTCTATCTATTGGACCAGCCAAAGGCACATCAACCATGTTCTCTCACCCTCTCCCCATCGTCACTAAAAGCAATCATTTTAGAATTGATTTTCATGGCTCAGAGAGAAATAATGGGAATTCTTTCTAATGTAGAAATGTATGTGTTCCTTTTGGTTAACCAGAATAGACCATATTTCAGGCTTGTCAGTAAGAAGAGTAAAAAAATACCTCTGATCTTATGCTCAACTTTTCCTCTTGCTTTCTAAAGAGACAACTCATCATTTCCAAAAATCAATCAAACTATTCTGTGTTCATCCCGTTTCTAAAGAGATGAGAAAAGTTTGGTTCTTTTTTTTTTCAAACAATTTCCCAGGTTCTCAATACAGACAATTCTGTGTTAAAAAAATACAATGATATGCCAACCAGCAAATCAATCTCTCCATGACGACAGTGACGAAAGCTCTAGCGTGTCCCAGTTTACAATGACAGATGCATTGTTTGTTACACAAACTTCTAAAGCAAAGTGAAATCTACTCGTGCATTCACAGCGTCCATGGATGCCCAAGTGTCCAATCTGATAAGCCAGCATCTACATGTTCACTTTTATTCGGCGCCATCTCCGCGGTCACCCAGTGTGGCTCACAGAAACATAAAGCAGCACCTCTTTCCTAGATGAGCCCAAATCCATTTACCAAGGGTTTATCCATCAGCAGCTGTCGAGTGTGTAACACCCAGCCCTGGTGCCATTAATGTACCATTACATACCAGATTCCCCTAGTTTATTACCACTATAAGAGCATGTCAGCTATTATTAATGATAGCTCAACTTCTACCAATGAAAGAGAGTATTGATTGACAGAGGGAGTGAGGAGTTTGGGGATTGCCCAGACATTACCAATATTTTTTTTTCTTTTTCTTTTTGAATACTGCAGCTTCTTGGCAGCATTCTGTAAACTGGGACAAAGTGTGCTCTATAACTTGTAACACGCTGCTATTTCAGAAGAAACTTTGCTGCTCAGATTCAGGTCAACAGTATCTAATGCAAGATTCTACTGAATCCACAAAAAACATCGACCAGATTAGAGGAAAAAACAGGATATCTGCAGTAAAAAAATGACTCGTTTTTAGCATTGAATTTGATTATTTTACTTTTAAAAGTTGATAGTTTCTTCAAATTGGCTGAATTAATCCTTAAGTGGCTCTAACGGGATATTTGAGGTGTAACTATTAATCGGCTTTATCAATTTATCTTCTTATGGAAAGTTGTTAATTGCGTCAAACTATACTATTCTAAAATCATTTTATTAAATAGATTTTACTGATATTGGAAAATACCATTTGGATTGGAGCACGGTAGCTTTTTTTTTTACTAGTCTGAATACACCTTCGTTACAAGGTAGCTCTCTGCAGACTGTAATCTGCAACCTTGGAGTTCTCAATTTTCAAATTGAAAGAACTTGCACTATTTTTTTTACAATATGATACCATTTTCTTTTGTTTTGAAAGTGATCAGTTTACTTTCTAAAGAATCAATTAACATTTTGTCAACATGGATGTTTCCTCTGCTGCTTCATTAAGATCTGTGTCACTCCTGCAGCTGATTTATTTAATAATTCAGAGCAATAAAGTCAGTTTGAAGGGATTCCAAGTTGCCATGGCACAATAAATAACCAAGATGTCAAAAGCAATCAGTTTTGGGAATGATGCACACGAAGGAAGAAAACTCATTTCAACTCATAAGGCTTTTCATCAGCCCCATGCTTTGTTAAATAATCATCAGCCAGTGTCGGGAGCAATCTGCAAGTGACCACTTTACCAATCCCCATGAGAAAAAAGGTCTATTGGTCTTCATGTTCATGTGACTAACAGAATATCAATGAGCACTTAACTACGCAAAGTGGATGAAAGGGAACAAGAGAGTAAATAGGGAACAGAGATCAGCAAAGAAAATACCCAGGAGGTTTCTTCATGGAGCACTTGCACTTCCTTTCCCTGACAAAGAGAAAGTCGAGGGAAGAAGTGAGCAGACATTGACCTACAGCTTCAAGTAAAGTTTGGAGACAATCCTGGCTTTCTGACAAGGATTCTCCCAATTCTCAGACCAAAAAGGCCGTTCGTTTCTTAAAGAAGCATGATGGTGGTAATTTACGGTGACCCTGAAGTACAAATCGCAACAACGCAACAACTCAATGCAAAATCATATTAAAGATCACAAAGACAAGCATCCAATCAGCGATGTCCCATAGTACCTAACTTTTTCTGGTTTCTTTTTGTATTTCATTTTTTAACATTTTGTTTTAATTTCTGGAAATTATTACTTTTGTTTTCCAAAACTTTACATTTTTAATTTTGTTTCAATGTTTTGGAATTTTTCTGTAAAGTTGTTTTTTTTTTTTTATTATTATTTGCTTTGCTTTTATAATTCTCGTTTTGATCTTCAATATGATCTTGCGGATTTTGAGAAACGGAAGTACTGCTGAAAGCAGCCGGCATTCAGACGTAGCAGGACTGGGAGAGTCTCTGAATGATCTCATGAACCAAGACATAGAGACGTGATTTCGGATGCTTTTGTAGAGCTCTTCAAAACAAATAAACTTGATCTCTCAATATCATCCCTGTCTTTCAAGTATTGGACATGAGATGTACTGCCATGTAGCGATGAGGCTAAAAACTTCTGACAGTAACTCCTCCCACACCCGTCAGGAGCACCAAGTTTATGAACACATTTTAAGGACAAGTGTCATTTGGGACATTTGATTCGTGTCAAAAACAGAGGTGGAGGATGTTAATTTGACGTGCGGATCGCTTTCGGTGTTAACTCAGCATTGCACAAGGTGCATTATATGGTAGAGATAATATTTATATCACCTACTAAATGATATTTTGACCGAGCAAACCCAATAAACTATGAAGAAAGTAAAAGTACAAATCAAACTTTGATCACATCAGAGTCTAGGGAACACCTCTAATCTAGGACATAAAAGGTGTGGAAACTGCTGCTAAGGGCACGAGTCCACATTGAACTTTTTTTTTGACAGCAGCATTTTGACATGTCCTCCCAACTGCTTTTTCATGAGTAACAAGCATTACCCTTTTGCTTTTCATTATCTGTTTGACAGTCTGCGCAGGGCCTGGGCCTCATGTTGTCGCAACTCAATCTGAGAGTTGCACCGCAGCTCAAAGGAAGGATGGCACAGCTCTCCAGAGGCAGCAACACGTTGACAATCATTATCTTGTCCAAGAAATAGAAGTTGGAGTGATACCCATTTGGCTTCTTTTAGGTTAAACAAGAAGGTGGACAGTGTTGTTTCATGTTCAGACACAAGATTAGCTATTCATTTCTATAACATTATTATGTTCTGGACAGCAGAAAGGTTATTTTACTTCAACTTCTTTTATTTAGTTTTGCTCTGTGATTCATGGCTGTTTTTATTTTTATTGTTATTTTAGTAAAATGTCTCTTGTATTTGAGACACCAAGTCTCAATTGATTTGAAGGTTTAATTATGATAATAATCTGTATTACTTTTAGTTATAATTAGGGTTGTCAACGTTAATGCATGTGATTAATAAAAAAAATAGCACGTTAATATTCATTGATTCAGATTATTTTCACATCAGAAGCGATCGTCTTCCGCTTTGCATCGAATGGTTCAGGCTTCCGTGGCGTTCATTAATTTCTGAAAATGCGCACTTCGTTGGGCATTATCCTGCTTATAGCATGGTCACTTACAAAAGAAATAAATAGATTTTTAATATATTTTTTTCTTATTATTTTTTCAGCTTCGATCGCTTTTTCACAAAAAGTGGACCATTGTCACGGTAACACGAAGATGTGTCACTGCGCCATCAGACCTCGACTGCAGCGGCAAAGCAATGAGCTATATTTGCTGGTCGTCACGATAGGTTCAATAAAGCATCAGTTCAGAGAGAAAGTTCACCTCTTACCGTTTATTTTTGTCCAGTAGATGAAGCAAAAAGTTAGTTTTAAAGAAAACTGCGCAGTGATATAGAACATTTGGGCTATATGACTGGAACTACTTTTTTAGCTGTGCATCGACACCTAACAGCAGCCAATCAGAATAGAGTATTCACACAGGCCATTTAAAGTGAAGAAAAACAATGTTTGTTTCTTATGACTGTATTTCAGCATCTTTTTTTTTTTTTTTGGAGTAATGATGCTGATATTAAAGTCTTTACATGATGTGTTTTGTGCACACAAATCCCATTTTTGGCATATCTGAGTAAACACTTTACAAATTAAAACATTGCAAACAATAATAATGAAAGAAAAATGTATTCTCTGGCCTTTTTTTGGTCAAAAGCCACATATTGTCATTTAAATTTACCTAGTTAAATATTGTGATTAATCTTGATTAATCACAATCCAAAAGTGTGATTATTCTGATACATTTTTTAATCGATTGACAGCACTAGTTATGACTCTACCAGCCCTAGACCTATAAATATTTGGTATCAGACAGTGGCAGAGCTGAAGTGCTATTTCTAATGTTTAAAGAAGCTTGTAATGAGAATTTCTTAATCTTTGTCAAAATTGACACTAATATTGACTCAAAGGTTGGGGGGGGGCAAGGCTCTTTGCCATGCCTCCGGTAGCTCTGCTCCTGGTATCAGATCAGTACCAAGCTTTAAAGCATCACAGTTGAAAGACCGCTACAGAGCTGGAGGGAGGCTTTTTTTTTTTGTCAGAATGACACAGCAGACTCATGGTCCTGCCAAACTGTACAATCCTACACACGTTTGACAATTAAATTTTATCACTGTCAACAAGATTCGGTGACGTGTCCGTCTCCAGACAGCTATTTCCTCAAGGAGCTCGAAAGTGAGATAATTGTTAAAGGGTCAAAAGATGCTCTCAGCTCACTGAACTGTGCTGAAGGTTGACCTGTGTGGATAACAACCAGCAGACTTTCTGCAGGGCAAGTAGAGACCAGTCAATGCAGTTTGGAACATTATTCTGTTTTTGTGCAAAAAAAAAGGCCAAAGTCATTCAATTTTGTCCTTAGTGTCCTTTTTGCACACAACATGCACAATAAGTATCACCATGACCCCATTAGGAAATGTTTGCATTTTCTGTCAGACTGCAATGGTAGGCATTTAATTTAGTGAGAAAACTCAATATTTTCAGTGACCTTATATGTTTACATGATTCTATGGTTAAAAGTGAAAATTTTTCTATATAAATTCCTAAAGTATAAATTATTAAAAAAAAAACACCTGAAACAGTTAGTTTTGTTTACAAAGATCACAACCATACTTTAAGACTTTTGTTCAACCCTTAAACACCTGAGCTTTAGCTCCAGTGTTGACTGTCTCTCAACTACCGTAACTCTTCATCTGTTTGCGCAATTCATGTAATTCCGGTGGATTCTGAAGTGGAAAAAAACAGCAGCTTTGTTTTGATATGCTCTACTTTGTAGGAGCAGACTCCAATGCAAGGCATTGTTAAGCAAGTGTATAAAAATATTTCTAACTACTTCACAAAGTAGACTTAAAAAAAAGTGAACAGTTACGCAATCAACAGGAAGCACCTGATTGGGTCGCAAAGATAACCGGCTTTGCGCCATTTTGTTATCGGTCCAAAGCCGAAATGAAAAGTGGCTTTTACTGCATCGTTTCATGTTGATCGCGTAAACAGTCAAAGAGTTATGGTTTGTGTTATTAAGTCACCTGCAACATTTCTGCTATTTATGGGCACAGTTTTCGAACCGAATGTTTTCGTTTTATGTTGCAGTTGGATGACTTAAAAAAAATCTATAAAAATACTAGAATTAAACTTAAAATAGTCTTTTTTTTGTCTTTTTAAAAAGTATTTAATTTTTGTTATATTTTGTTTACAAATTTTTGCTGATTATAGTGACACACATTCTAAAAATTAAAAATGATAAGACAGAAAATCATGAGGTTATTAAAACAAAGGAAGTTGGGGAAAAATGACTACATTATTCTGAATCACTAGAGACCGGAATGGGAACTTTGATTCATAATTTAAATCTGATCAACAATGTTTAAAACAAGGATATCTGACAAAAACCTTCAAAAAATGCTGTATATTTTTGCCCTTTAAGTGCCCAAAATGAAAACAAAAGAAAAAGTATAGAGATGTAAAGAAATGGTTGTGCATAAAGGGTTTGAGGAAATGCTGCTGTGCTCTGAACTTCAGAAGCATTTACTAACAAAAACTTTAAAAACTAAACTATGTGTTCTGGAAGGTCTACATTAGCTTTTCTGAATTAACACTTTTGGGACAACACCATGAAAGAAACTAAAATGCACCACATCCAGGTCATCGGAATTACATTTCCAGGTTTTGTTTTGTTTTTTTGTTAGAAAAAAGATTTTAAAATACCATCAGGAAAATCTTTTATTTTGATGAAATGTTGTCTGGAGGCATAATGGTTCAATAAATACAACACTGAATAAGTTGATTTCCTAAATGCAGCCGTCCCTTCAAAAGACAGCACTGTTTAATTTGTATTTTCAAAATAAAACTGTGCCAACCATTTCAGATTTAGTCAAATCTGTGCTTCATTCTGCTCTAAATATGTTTTATACTTTTGATGTGGTCAACCAAACATTTAAACTTGATGTGTTTTATTTTTTTTTTTATTGTTTCAAAGCTGTTCCATAATTTCCAACTAGAGCTGCGTGACAGGTGTTTGAAAGGCAGGCTTCTGCCCTGACCGAAGGAGCAGTCATTTTTGGAAGAGTGCCACTCAATTCCAGCTGGGATGCATTCACTCACGGCAAGTTGAAATACTACAGTTCAAATTTGTCTTTTTTTTCCAGTGATATTATCAGGCATACATTTTTACAAACATTTGGACAAACTAAGATATTTCTGTTGATGAAAATACTTTTGCTGAGTTTTCCATCTGTTTCCCTCTTGTGGTTGGTCTTCAGAAAAGGCTGAACAAAGGTTGGGGAACCAGTTGGTGCGTGGACCTGAAAAGGAGAATCAAAGGCAAATCTCTGTGGACTGCAGCTATTACTTTGTAACAAGTAGAGGGAAAATGTGTTAGTTTCCCTGTGGAATATGTGCCCTGTGTGGGTGAACGCTTTGCCCATGTGGAAGAAATGATGGCACAGCAAGGCTGCGGCCCCAGGCACTTCAGCTGTACCTTTGTAGTCACGGACTGAGAAGCAAGCCCACCAGAGAGGTCTGTGAAAGTCCCCGTCTTCCACAATAAAGTTTTCAGTGGAACTCATGGGACACGGTTCAGTCCCACACTGACAACTTTGGTTCACCCTTGAGCTTGTCTGTTTTGCCCAACGCATATGAACACAGAGTATCTGCGCAGGGACACACTGTGTACGTTCTTGTGTGTGGTTGCATGCCGCCTGCCTGCGTCAAACAGCTCTATTTGAGGTGGCAGGCACAGGTGCGCTAACGGCATGGCAGGCTGCAGCAGGTTATTGGCCGACAGATGGAGTGGAAGGCGGGGGGTGCGGGGATGATTGCTGGGTGGAGGGGTGGAAGTTGGAGAAGAAAGGGGCGGGCACTAAAAACTGTTGGGGTTTGGGTCTGGCAGGAGTGGCAACAGTCCAACCTCTTTAAAAGAAAAAAATCTTCATGTTAAAAAACACTTTGAATAACTTGCTTAGTGTTTCCACTAAATAACCTCCCACAAGTTATTTTTAGAACATAACCCTTGCAATAAACAATGGACTACAGTATATTCATGTCAAGAAAAAACAGTAAATTTAAAAATGTAAACAAAGTATTAATTCAAAAATAATATTTAAAAGGAAACCTATGCTAAAACAGAGGCTTTCCTTTGCTACTGTAAATCATCGACTGTATATGAGAACTGGACTGTGTGACATCACCCATGACTTAATTCGACAGTAAGACACAAAGGCAATTCAGGCGCCATTTTTTTTTGCGATGTGGATGCCGTCAAGTTGGAGCCAAATGTCGCCACTAAGCAGCGATTTTCCAAATCAGTCAGTTAATTTTTTCTATGGCAACCACTCTTACCAATCACAAGTGAGCTTGTTGGAAGTCACCCCTACCACTGAAAAACAGGCTAAGGGGAATCTGTCCATCAAATGTGAAAAATGTTCGACGTGAGACCACAGGCTTTTATTAAGGCATCTGATTGGTTTGATTGGCACTTCAGAAAAAACATGAAAATAAATAAGGATGATCAAGAATATGTAAAAAGAAAGATGGCAGATCAATAATGGTTGTTCTGAGAACCATAATGACTGAGTAAAACCTGTTTATTCCTCAAGAAAAGTCTACAGGAATTTGGATTCTTTAAGTTCTAAATATATTTTTTAAACATATTGAGAGAGTAAAACCTCATGATTTATAAATATTACGATATCCAGCTACCGTTAGCTTGTGACAGCAGCTTGAATGGCCAGCATGGCTAGCTGCCCTGCTTGACTATTAATCACAACTATGCCAATCACAACCATGTCAGTTGGCTGAGTCACAAAACCTTGTAATCTGACAGCGTTGGGCCTTAAAATGAAAAATCACATATTTGATCATTAATTTTCATAAAAAGGAAACAGTTTAAAGGCTAGGGAAAACAGATGGATGGGGGGGGACACATCAACTCCTCTCAAATTTTAAGCTATGGTCCATCTGAGGGCTCATTTTTTCCATTAAACTACCCTGCATGAATACTAATAACGCCTGTGGCTGTAATGGCCCTGCCTAAATCCCTGTATTTGATTTCCACTTCTCAAAGTGACCTTTCTCCCCGTAATGGGCTTACCTGTGCTGGATCATGTTGGGAGCATGAGAAGCAATGGGTGACTTCTTGGAGTGGGATTTTTTCCTGTTCGAAAGGACACATCCCCGTTCTAAGCGGAGTGATTAGACAACACGCACAGAAGCGCTGAGACCAGGTCACAGAGTGCCAAAGCTCTTCGTCTCATTTTGTAGCAAATTGTAATAAGTTGCAAAGCAGACGAACCAAATGACCTACTAAATTCTATTTTTGGTGAGATGACCAAAAGAAGTCGGATCATTGGTTGGCTGAGTTGGAAAGGTCTTACCTATCATTTAGGTTTCGCAAACACACAAAAAGTCTGTATCAAAAAGAAAAAAAAATCCATCATATCTGTACAGGAAATAAAATGTTGCCATCTGAGTGATATATTTCCAACTCCCCCTTGACACTAACATCCTGTTTGCTTCCATTTGCATATTCAGTTAAGGGATTTGTTTGTGTAGCATGTGCCCAGATAACCAACGCTTTCCAAGGTTATGTGCAAACAAACTTTGAATGCCTTTTTCCACACTGTTTAACTCTTTTACTCTTTCAGTTTGTTGCAACTCACACACTTAGTCACATACACACCAAGGGGCACTTACTGGCTGAGTGTGACATCACTCATAGAAAATGAATTATTTCCAACTCCAACAAAATGAAGTCAATTCAGTCGCAATTTTTTCGCAATAATGACATTGTCATGTTGGAGCCAGAAATCATCAGTAAGCACCAATTGGTCCGAGTCGATCTGAGTCATCACTTCTATGGCAACCACTCTTGCCAATAAGGGGCGAGCTTTTTGGAAGGCCACATTCCTACCGCTTGAAAGCGGGCTACACAAAATCGGTCATAGGAAGTTCAACATGGGATCGCATACTTTATAATGGCATCTGATTGGTCAGTTTATAACTTGAATAACTTGCAATGAAGACAAAATATATACAATTGGCGAAAACATGTTTTTTAAGAAAAAAAGGTATCAGAGCAAGAATGGTTATTCTGACAAATAGAATGACTGATTCAGGGACGTGCAGTCAGGGGAGGCAGGAGAGGCTGTGCCTCACCAGCAAAATAAAGCTTAAAAATGTAGACATGAAAAAAACAATAATTTTTTGGATACACTTTTTGTTATTGAAAATCAAATATTATTTTCTAGACATGTCTTTTCTATGATTACCTTTTTCTGTGTGGGTTTTTAACGTTTCTTCTGTTTAAAAAAAAAAAAAAAGCAGCAAATGTATGAGTTTCCTGTTAAAATATGCGATACGCTGGCGGGTGAGGCAGCAATGGAGCTGCAGCTGACGCATGTGCTTTACTAATCCGGTCTTTTTATCATAAGAAAAGACTCATTATTTTAAAATTATCTAATTTGCTTATTTCTCATAATCTGTCTGATTACATTGGTGCCAGTTTGTGACTCATTTGGTCTTTAGAAATGCAGTCGGTGAGGACCGCAGTACGCATGCCACAAGAGAGAGGGCGCTGGTGAGCCCGGAGAATGTGACACTGCGGCTAAAGGATAATAGAGTTAGTGGTAGCAAGGCGAGTTCAGCCGTTCAGATTGTTTAGCGTCATTTTCCAAATGGAGGAATGCGTTTTTAAACCCCCAAATTCAAGAACATTTTTAGACATGTCACTGGTAGTGATCTCCACTGCGACAAAGACTTTTCAAGCTGAAGAAAGAAAAGGAAGACATCTACAAATAGGTTATTAACGCGTTTCTTCAGAAGGAGACACCAACAAGGGAGCGACACACGGACTTCATTTATAAGTAAAAGTAAGTCAATAATAACAGAGTCTGTTGACCCCCCCCCCCCCCCCGCGCTACAGTTTGTAAACGGAAGAAAAATGTTGAAATTTAATTTCAGTAAACACACTTTCTGCTGCCAATCAAATGGTGAATAGTTTCTCTGTCAGGTTCATTGTGACTGATGACGTCAGTGCCTCACCAGCGTGGAATACCTGTGGAAGGCACGCACGTGGAGAACATGCAAACGTCAGACAGAAGGGTCCCCAACTACGATTCGAACCACAGCCTTCTTGCTGTGAGTCACTAAGACATGTTTTTGTTTGATGGCAGCAGTTCTAACATGGATGCATCAATGAATACAAGTATACCACACCAATTACCTGTTATTTAGAATGGCGATTAGATATGTTAAAAGAGTTTTTAACATATCTAATTATAGTAAATAAAATGACTTTACACCCATTTTATCCTCGGTAGAAATAATTTTAAAGTGTTTTTCATCATATTACAATTGTCAAACCAACTATACATCATTACATTTATACAACTCCTAATCTTTCCATCAGCATCCTAACTGTGTTTAACTCATGGCATTTCAAGATTGCTTCTGTCACCAGGAACCTTGAAATCCTTCTCTCTTATGTTTGTCACCCTGCTGTCTGGACTCCCCTGGCTCTGAAAGGGGCTCGAATCAGTGACCTCTAACACTCCCTGAAGACAAAGAAGGGTGAAGGGGTCAACATCTTCTGATGTACCTCTAGCCTTTCATCGTAATGGATGTCTTTTAGGATTTCTAGTGGGATCCTTCATTTCCTTTGCTTGAAGTGAAATGCTAGTGGAGTTGAATGGATGAGGTTCCTCACTGACAGGGTGAGATGAGGGACATTTGTTATGCTTATAGAAAATCACAGGCTCTTTTACAATTGGGCCATCATCTCAAGATCCCCGCATTTATCTGCAAGATCCAATAAGATGTAAAGACATATGGCAGGCTCCGACAGCTCTGCTCACACAGTTTCACTGCTTTTTTTTCTCTGTTATTCTGCCCTGAAAAAAATCTCATGATTTTCATCATGCCAGAATATATCAAGTATGGTAAATATTAGTTTGTGACCCCTGTTTTTTTGTGACTTTAGTTTTGACAAGTTTTTTTCCCTCACACAGAATAAAGTTAATAGCTGTACCACATTTTCCGTACTATAAGGCACACTTAAAAGCCTTACTTTTTATAAAATATTCACAGTGCACCTTATAATCCGGAGTGCTTTAATATAAAACAAAATATTAATAACGAAAATGTTTGGTTGGGTGTTCAAGTGAAAATGCTAATGCAGCTGATGTGTAGCAGTGTTGGCCTTTTTTTTAACATGTTACTAACAAAATTTGGGGTTAGTGTAGTCACATTAATGTTTGTTTTAGTTATAGTCTGCTTTTTAACACGTTGCAAACAAGGTTGGGAGTTGCAGGTATTGTGA
>BSAI01000212.1:6582591-6606521 GCA_036245035.1 Adrianichthys oophorus | reverse complement strand
TAGTAAATCACCGAGCCTGCACGTGTGTGGGCGTGCATGTGTGTGGACATGTGTACACAAGACAGAACATTTAACTGGAGGGCTGAAAATGTGTGTTTCTAGTTTAGGGTGTCAGTTCCAGTTTCTAGATTTAGAAGTGTGCTGATAATTACTTTACATAAAGCAACATTTGTTCTGTTGTTTGAGGTTAAAAAAAATGGAAATGTATTAATATTTTACATCCATTTGTAAGATCAGACAAGTAGGTATTTTTTTTAAAAAGCACTTTTAATCAGTTAAATCAAGGACAAATGTGTTTGTCTAATACAAACAGTGAATTGAAAAAAACGACAACAAACAAACCTTGAGAGTAATAACTGTTAAAAAAAGGTTCCACAATTAAGCTAATTCATTTGAAGTTCTTTGCTAAAAGATAAAGCTTTAAAGACCCACTACAATAATAACCTTTTTTGGTGTTTTTAATTGGTTTTTGTGGCATTTTTCTGATGATGGAGAACATATATATTAGTGCTGTCAATCGATTAAAAAAATTAATCAGATTAATTATACTTTAGGGTTGTGATCAATCACAACGTTTTACTAGGTAAATTTTATGTGACAATATGCAGCCTTTGAACAAAACAAGCCAAACATTTTTCCCTTCATTTTTATTGTCTGAAATTTTTGAATTTATAGTGTTAACTCAGAAGTGTCATTTGCATGCACAAAACACATCAACAGTACTCTTTTCTGATTGGCTGCGTGTTGATGCAAGTCTAAAAAAAGAAGTTCCGGTCACAATATTCTCTACGTGCAGGCTTCTTCAAAACAAACTTTTTGCTTCATCTTCTGGACAAAAACAGAAACTTTCTCTCAGAACCGATCCTTTATTGAACCTATCGTGACTATTAGCATAAATATCACTTTCTTTTTTCTCTGCAGTCAAGGTCGCTGCTGCGTTCTCGTGTTACTGTTACAACGGGCCGCATTACGTATCAAATAGTCCGCCTTTTTGTGAAAAAAGCGATATAAACCTAAAATATGACAAGAATTAAGTAGCATGAATCAATTGAATATTTATTTCTTTTCTAAGTGACCGTCTTATAAGTCGGAGAGTGCCTGACCAAATGTGTGTGTTGTGAGGGGCTGTAAGCTAGCGTCAGAGCATAATGAGAGATCTGAGCAACAGGATGGGGAAGAGGGGTGGGTTACTCCATGACAATTGTCTTTCCCACAACTCAGAGCTGAATGTCTAATGAACTACTGCAGCAAATATGTCATAGAAAACATTTTTTTAACTTAATTTTGGGTAAAAATGGTGTAATCATAATTAAAAGACTACTGTGAATACTTTTACAATAGATCAAAAGGTAAGAGTGGATCTTTAAAAGTAAAAATCTTAAAAAATATCTTTTTTAAATGTTTGTGATTCTGTAGAACACATAGCCTCCAAATGATTTTACTACACATTTTTAGCTGGATAAAACATTATTTTGTTGAAGCTGCTGTACAACACAAAACTCTTGTGTGCATGTATTCAGCCAACTTGTTCTAAAGCACAAAAGTGTGTCGATGACTCCACACCTCTATGAACAGACAGGCCATTTTCCCAGATGCATTTGTTTTGCTGTAGCATTCCCAGGCAGACTGTAACATTGTTAGCTGAGGACAATTTCTCCCTCCCTTGTTCTGTCGCCTCCTCTCTTTGGTCTGATAGTCAGTTATTGGGACTTGTGGGCTTGATAACAGTCCCAGCACATACACAAGCACGAGAAGCATCCGCTGCCCCGGTGGAGCTCAAGGCCATTCATGCAGCTCTTGGGCGTGCTACCGACTCTGACATGGCCTACTGGTGCGAGTGACTCGTGGCGAGCGCCATTGTCCCATATTAATACACTATCGACCCACCCAGACATGCTTTGTCAATGGAAGGTGCCACCATACCAGATTTTCTCTGGGCTGTATTGATGTGAGGGCACCAGAGGAAGGCCGTAATGGATACATGTTTGGCAATAAGAACCCCTGCCAGGCCAGGGGAACAAGAGAAAAGGGTATTTTTGTTGTTTCTCATCCTATACACTTACAGCTTCTCCTGGGTTCTATGTGGCATTCTTACAGTCCTGTTTCTCTGGTCAGAGAAAAGAAAGTCCACTGAGGTTTGGGTTTGCTATTTCAGTTTCTGGGCATGATGGATTGTTTCATGCATCTCGTCCTCTTGTTGCCAGCCATGCACCTCAGCTACCATTTGGCAAATAGGGATGTATATGTTTATACTGCTGCTTTCAGATAGAAAACGTGGGTGGGGGCCAGAGGAGGTTCACCTCAGCACTTTGCTGTCCCCTGGTGCTGTCTCTATCTGTAAATATCTCCAGACAGCCATGTCAGGGATTTATGTGAAGGTGACAAAGCCAGAACTAGCTGTCCAACTGTTTCAGTCAGCTCCATATCAGAGCTGTGTGGAAAGAAATGAAACTGAAAACACATCAATTCTAAAATAGATATAAGCTTACAGTAGGTAAGCCTACAACAAGCTGAATACAGAATTTTAGAGTTCTAATATGATTGTCCGATTCTACAAGCTCCACTAGTTATCTTTTTAAAAAATAAATTTAAATCTGCAACAGCAGGCATCTAAACGTTCATTTTTTTTAGTTCAGTGGTTTAGGTTATATTGCAACATATTGCGTGACGACCCCAAGATGCTTTTCTCCTTGACAGAATTGATTTAGGTTGATTGTGTAAACACTTCACTACTGGAAAGTATGCTTATCAGTGCAAAGCTTCTTTTTTCCACTTTAGAATTGACTACAGTAACTCTTCAAGTGTTGACGTGAGGATTCTAAAGGGGAGAAAAGCGTCCTTGCGCTGATATTCAACAGTGTACAGTAGTGAAGTGTTTACGGAATCAATGCAAATCAGCTGATTCTGTCACAGACAGAGGTGGTTCTGCGCCATTTGTCAAGGGTTGGGGTGAATGAAGAATCACACATCATTAATTTGACATGTATGTGAATCATGGACAGCTTTTTCAGATTTTGAGCAGTGTTGTCCAAGAGTCCAAGCATATCTAATTAAAAAATAATTCTGGAGGATTATATGTGAAGATTTGTCGCAATTCTAGTGTTTTTAAATGTATATAATCAACTGTTGCTACCTTGTTGGACAAGACAATAATCCAGACCTTTGATTCTGATTAAACAAATTATGAAAATAACTTCCTAGTGTCAAATGCAACAAAGAACAATCTGTTGTTTCTTGTGTCATCACATTTAATTTGACCTGCCAAAGTGGCTGAAAAATAATACTGAAAGAGCATAAAATATGTCAGTCAACCTCCAGTGTGGGGCATCCTTACTAATGGTCCTATGATTTAATCATGTAATTACAGGTTTTGTTGGACAGTGTCTGCTGCTAAGATAGAGGTACAGATTAATGCCCTGCATGGCAGTAATTACAAAGCAAATATCAGTGGGAATTAGAAAATGGTGCTGCATTTCCCCTTGTACATTTTTTTTATCTACTTTGCACCAAAATGCAAAGTTAGAATGTAGCAGAAGAGGCGGGAAAAGCATTTTGCAAATGAACAATGGAGAGTTTCATACCTTGGCAATAAAGACTGGAATTCTGCACTTGTGCTTAAAGGGACCAACAAATATTTCACTCCAAATAAGAAGGTGCTGCAGGACATGGCACGCTTCATTTTTGTTCTTTTGTACAGTGCCATGAAAAGCAAGTGACAGTATGACTAATCTGCTAACACCTTTCCTTGATGTTGTACAGTTACTGTCTGTGTTGTGTAGCTTTTTCGTTTTTATAGCTTTTTGTGTCTCCCTCGGTGAACCATAATACCAGTTTTATCGACCTCCAGTGAAACATGAGGGGAGAAATGAGAACAACAGCTTAGCCGGTTAAAATGCAGCGCTGAGAGACAGACACCCATGTTTCCACAATGTGACAAGCATCAGAAAATTGCTTAATACGTAAGCATGCCGAGAGGTTAGACAAAGGTGTCCGGTGAATACCATGTCCTCTCTTTGGGTTCTGATGCTGGCATTTTGGTCTGTGTAACCCTGTCCTTTTTGCAGAGTTGAGTCCCCTGTGACTTGACCCTAAAAAGCTTAACGTGGAACTTCTTTCATTCTACTTTTGGATGTCAATAGACGGCTGGATGGGATAAAAACAATCAAAGCACAGCAGAAAAAGGGAGCAATTTCACTTACCATCTGCCACATTACTGCAACATCAGCAAACATTTCAATCGCAAAGTTTATTCTGGGAGGGTTTGTGTTCCAAAACAGTTTTCCCCTCTGGGTATGTCTCATGTTTCCATCCCCGTAAACAGAAGTTATATAGGTTTTAGACCAGGCAGGTGCTGTTACCCCTCCGTGTGGCAACACTCACTTAAGGTTTCTTTTAATCTCAAAGACTGATGAGTCAGCGAGAGTGGTGTGAGATGTTGAAGTGAAGGTGTGGCTCACTGGAGCAGACTGGGAAACTGACTGCAAGCAGAGAAAACACAGACAAAGCGAAGCATCCCAGTTTTGGTGGATAAACAGGTCGAGTCAAACTGGAGAATCAAGATAAAAAGCCATTAACCATAATTTAAAGATTGAAACCGCATGCGGTGTTGTATGGCACGCAAGCGCTACTCACCCCAGCCCTCGCCACCCAGCCTTACTGGCTGGGCGGCTGGTACATGCCCTTTTTTTCTCCCCCTCTTCGCCAGCAACCTTGGTCAGATATGCACAACAAATTGATGAAAAAAGAGGACCTGACTGAAGACATCAATGTCCAGAACCAGAAGTCCTGCTATATCACTTGCACAAAATCTAACTAATCTAACGCCTAACATTAAGGTTTCCCCGTTACAAGCTTTATATAAAAGTGTCTTTTACGATTCTGAACACTTTTGGGTTAGGGTAAGGAAAGATTAGGGAAATTGTATATTTTCTCATTCCTTTCAGTTATGTAAACCGCCATCTTGTCTGCAGCTTGAGTCCTCTAAAAAAAAAAAAAAAAACACAACCTTTTTTTTTTCTAAAAATTGTGGCTTTTCTGTTGGTTTTACCTCCATAGCAACCATTTTATGTTTTGGTCACAATATTTTGGTCCAATAATAACTTCAAAGTTTCCTGTTAGTATGTTTTGGTTTTGTTTGTGGATTTAGAATTTTTTAAAAATGTTTTCACCCCATAAGAGATTTTGGTCCCATTCATTTTTTTGGATGGTTTTGCCTATTGTGATGTCATCCTTTTTTGGGAGAGTCGTTCACTGTGCTCAAAATTCAATTTCACCAAGTACTAGGTGTGTACGAATTTGGGAGATATATATATATATATATATATATATATATAAATTGAAGTCCAGGAATGCACTGGGTATATAAAAACTTGGGCTGTCAACATTGACGCACGCGATATCTTAAAATAAATTAACACGTGATTTTTAATTTAACGCAGATTTAATTACATGTCAAAAGCAACCGTCTTCTGCTTTGCGTTGGACGGTTTAGGCGTGCGCTAATTTTTCAAAAAGCAAACTTTGTCAAGGCACTATCCCTTATAACATGGTCACTTACCAAACATGTAAATATTCAATTGATTTTTAGTACTTTATTCTTGTTGTTTTTTCAGTTTAGATCGCTTTTTCACAAAAAGCAAACTATTTGATTTGTGGTGCGGCCCATTGTCACGGTAACACGAGAATGCGTCGCTGGGCCGACAGACCTCAACAGTAGCGGAAACCGCCGTCCTCCGTGCCAGCCCAGTCGAGCGCCAAACTCCCGGAGGTGAGGTTCTTGATGAAAGAGGATTGTTTCAGGTCCGGGTCGCCTCCTCCAGGCACTCGAGGAACACCGGCAGCAGTTGACGATCAGAAGCTTTGGCTTTTGGGAGCCGTTTTCCCTCGTGAGACAGGGGGGTCTCCACAGGGGCTACAGGCCAAACCATGACCAGCTTTGCAGCTGTTGTTCTGCAGACGTCGTGCAGGTCCACCGAAGCAGTCAGGTTTAGTTCAACAAAAATGCTCAGTCCCTCCATTTATACAGCCAGGGGAAAGAGAAAACATCCATAGTCCTCCTCGTCTGCTTTAGATCCGAGGCTTATGGACTCTCTGGAGTCGGTGCAAGCGGCGTCATACTGCTTCAGTGGTGCGGCCTTGTAAGACTCTTCAGGGTCGCTCATCGGTGCTGCAGCCTCTAGCTGGTCACCCAAGCTGACATCCCTGGGAGGTAAATTCCTGCAAGTCAGTTAACTCCAGTGGAGGAGCCATCATTGGGTCAGCCGCTGACAGGCTCAAATCGGCACGTGAGCCGCTCGCAGTGTTCACAGGGGACCGGGGAAGCTAATGTATCCTGGACATGTTGCAGCCCCAAACACGAAGCACAAGCAGAGTGGGTGTCTGCTCTGGCAATTTGCTCCCTCACGTACACGCCCTTGATGGCAGCCTGACTGTGTCCATGGTGAGGGCAGGTTTAAGCTTCATTGCTCTGTTTTGCTTTTATAAAGGCGGAAGCGGTAAGTAGCTAGTATAGTGGCTGGCTACAGCAGCTGTTGTTTGGAGACAAGCCAGCTACTTTACTCAGTGAAACCAATGCGGCTCCGACTAGCATTGGGTGGCTGAGTGATTAACTCGCCCTTTGAACAGTTAAGCTAGCTCGTTTTCACAAGAGCTCTCTGAGAGTATGCTTCTGGGAGCGAGAAGAGCTGTTAGATTTGAGGAAAAGGTGACGCCCCACCCTTATACTAGAAGGAAGTCACTCCTTCTAGAGCAGACATCACCGTCCGTCTGCCAGTCAGGACTGGCGTAATGTGTAAAAGCTACTGGGGACAGTGCATAGGGGCAAGTCCCATAGTAAGATACCGAATGAATGTTGAAAGAGAACTTCTTTTTTAGCTGTGCATCAACACCCAGCAGCCAATCAGAATTGAGTATTCACCCAGACCATTTAAAGTGCAGAAACACAGTATTTGTTTCTTATGGCTGCATATCTGCATCTTTGTTTTCTTGGGGTAATACTGCAGACATTCAAGTCTTTACAGTTCTTTAGAGTTCGGCTTATCTTACTGTTCATCTGTTTTGTGCACACAAATTATATTTCTGGGACATCTGAGTTAACACATTACAAATTAAAACATTTCACACAATAAAAATTAAGGAAAAATGTTCTCTGTGGACTTTAGTTCAAAAGCCGCATATTGTCGTATAAAATTTACCTTGTAAAACAGTGTGATGATTCATGATCAATCACAATCTAAAAGTGTGATTAATCTGATTAATTTTTTTATTGATTATTTGATTGACAGTACTGATAAAAAACATTCAGTCAAAAATCAAAGGCCTTTTGGTTGGCAGTTGTCAGTTTAGAAACATTTCCTTTTGAATTAGTTAAAAGAAGATGTGTCAATTGAATGCAGTAATTTTCAGCATCAAAGTGTCATTAATGCAAAGGCTGATTGATACTCTGTCCAGGAAAAATAGTGAAAACACAGGGGGAATAAAGCCACACAAACAAACAGCTCATTAATTTCGCCCCCCCGCTTGTGTTCGAACCCAGCAACCTGAGTTTTCCGCACAGTGCAAGGAAATTTACCGCTTTGACAGACTAACCAAGCGAAGTCCCACTAATTTAAATCAGCTCAGATTTGTTTTTTGTTTTGCCGTCATCTTTATTTTTTATTGCAAATTACAGAGTGCCCCGAGTAATCTGGTGGGTCCGCTGAATGCTAATGAGCTTCGCACAGGGCGTTCTGTTCAGGGAATACAAGCTGGATGCTACTGATTATTGGAACTTCTCCTCTCTGTTTGTTTTCTTGTTATATTTTTTTTCTCCTTTTCCCCTTTTAACCTCTCCCTCTGATGAGGTTTCTGATCATCATAAATCTTCTGACAGTAATGTTCCCACAGCAGAGCTACTGATCTAGTTGTTTACCTCACAAGCAACCAATTTTTGGTGTTAAAAAAAAAAAAGAAATACATAAAAGATACCGGACAGAAAATGTATTTTATTCCCCTTTATTGGAAATAAATCTGGTGAAAGAACAGGAAATAGAAATTAAACATAAAGTAAATGAGACAAAAAACAAAACACCTTACCAGCTTCTCTTGTACATTTTGTAAACAACGTCTGCAGAAATTAAAATGCGCTTAGATCAGTAGGCAAATATTGAATGGAGAGGACTACAGTAATCGAATGATCCCAAAAACTTGTCAAGGTTACACGGACAGATGCAATGCTAAATTTAATTTCACACTGTCGCAGCTTGAGGGAAAATTAAGAAACACAAATGGGGTTGATTCCATAAGCAGCTGCTGGGATAATCTCAGTTCTTCCCTGCAAGGAATTAGTTTCTCTTATTCACTTCCAGTAAAATGGATTTCCAGTGCATAGGATTGGTATGTTAGATAAAGTTTTCCTACGGTCTATTAAAAGAAACAAAAACTGCAATTATACAAGTAGTATTCTTTAACACATTTTTTCACAGTATAGGTAAGTTAAAAGATAAATACATTTTCTCCTATTCACAATTGATACACATAAAGTATATCCAGCAAATGCTTATTATTTTATTCAAGTTTGATTTTTCTCCTGGCCTCGAGGGCCATCCTCCTCAGAAACCTCATCCGCTCCTGATAACCTGGATCCGGTGTGTTTTGTTAGGAAGTTGGAATCTGTACAGGGCACTGGTCCTTGTGGTCTAGAGTTTAACATCTGTGCTTTAAAGACCCACTCCTATGAAAAAATTGTTTATGGTGATTTTAGTAGCTTCATCTTCAGATAGTTTGTTTTACCATCTTTTTGTTTCCTCAAGTTTACGTTTTCTTGTGGCTTTTCTTGTGGGATTTTCTTTGCCTCCCTAACGATTTTTCTGGCAGTTTTTGTTGGTTGACCTGGTTTAGTTTCCACAAAACCCATCACTTTTCACATCTTGATTAAAGTTTGAACTCTACTGACTGGCATTCTCAGTTCCCAGGATATCTTCTTATATCCCTTTCGTGTTTTGTACAATTCAGTTACCTTTTCTCGTAGCTCTTTTGACAGCTCTTTAGCTTTCCCCATAATCCAAGATCCAGAAATGTTGGTGCAGCACTGGATGAAGGCTGCAAGGGTCTGCTGGAGTCCAGAAACAGAAACAAGTTACAAATGAGGATGATTACCTTTAGCTGCCCTTTGGTATCAGCTTGTGTGCATGTTTTCAGAACAATATTGTCAGGGTATATAACCTTTTGGACAGGATCATTTGAGAAGTTTTTGTTGTCATCATGATTTAAAAAAGGTAAACAGCATATTTTTTTTACAATAAATAACTTCACTAAAAATAAAAAAATTAAAACGTTTTTTCCTAATCATTTATATGCAATGAAAAATGACCAAGAATATAAATAATATCAGGATAGACTATAAATTTGCAACAGAAAATCTCTAGCTGTAAAAAAAAAAAAAACATTAAATACCAGGGTTTTTGGGTTCAGATTTTGTTGTTTGGAAGCCAATCACAGATTCAGATAATTAAAAAAAAATCTAATGTTAATGAATATTTGCTAAATGTTTCTTTGTGGTTAAACAAACAACACATCTGTTCTCACCTGCAGAGGAAATTATGTTCCAGGTGCCTTATTTTTTTTTAAGTCTTGATGGGATTTGACATTTGGAGTCTGCAAAGGTGCACATATTTTTTATACTTCGGGCATGTTTCATTGCACTTGCATGTGTCATTTGTATGCATAGCTGTATGACTGATGACTTTCATTAATGGAAGTGAACAAGGATTAGGCCCCCTTCAGTGTTGCCAGCTTTTCACCTTTACTTTTCGCTAATGATTTTCTCCCACATCCTTCCTCAAGGTTGACCCTGTCACTTCAGTACCCCTTCTTTTCCCTCTTTCGGTTGTATACTTTGATTCCTTTTCATTCATCTTCTCCTTCAAAGACACACAAACACGCATCTTTTGTTAGATGTATGCACACATGCACATTTAGCTAAAAATCCAAACAAGACCCACTGGGTTATTTGTGTGTTTTGTTTGGCAAACAAAGCCTGGCTCCTTTTAATATCAACGAAGCATAACTGAATCAATTTAGAAATAGCCTTATCTGCTCCCAGGAACAAAGATAGCCCAAGAGTGATTAACTTCAACAGCTTTTACGTATTTGCATCCATAGCTGCCATCTTTAAGCTTTTTTGATCAGGAGGGTAAGGGATGACGAAGATGAAATTAGCTTAATCTGTAATTATGCGCTTGGATGTACTTATGCTTATAAGTGTGAATTTGTTTTAGGAAAATACTTAGATTGCATACGGGTAAATGCAAAAACATATATGCATAAGACAGAACGGGGAGAGAAAGGGTGAGGAGGTGGGGCTCAGGGGAATGGTGAAGGAGTGTATTTCGACATGTCATTTCTGAAATTGAGTTTTGATAACTGACAATTTGTTCAGCTAGTGAAATGTCAAGAGTCCAAAAAGATTGATGAAGTGCATAATAGATGTCTCAGATTGACTCGCCGCTGTGGGCTTGAGTCCCACGCACGCATCAGACCACCGAAACGATACAGAAATGAGTTCTCTCACGCGCACACACAAAGAGGCGCCGACAAACACACAAACAGATGCACACATGCTTGATGGCTGGAGAACACCTCTGATATGGAAAACTGCTCTACGTCAATTTGGCTGAGGTAGATGTGATTTCTGCCTGAACACGGAAGTGTCATTCAAATGATGGTGGCCACTGACTGGGGGCTTGTAGATTTATTAGGGAGCTGAGTTGCCATAATAGTTTATGTATTTGTGTATGGAAGAATATTAAGGTGAGCCATATTTTTCCTGATTATCATTAATGCAGCCAGCGGAGTCTTGACTCTCCTGTCACAGATTTTAAAGCTGACATGGTAATGCTACGACTATTATTTTTGCAGCACCAAGTATGTTCAGCGGTGTCAATGTACATTCACGACATGCATACAATTACCATTAGTTGCTGGGATTCTTCTTCTCATACCACGCATTTTCCTCTAAAGCAACCGCAATTTAAGTTCCAAACTCACGATATAAAAAAGCTTTTGGATCAACAGTCTCAGTACACTATTTGTGTGGCTCTAACAACGTCAAACTCTCAATTTTCTATTTTATTCTTTTACCTTTTTCAAAAATTGTTTCTACCATTGACCGTATAAGAGAACTGGACTAAGTGACCCCTCTCCCCTCACGTTCCAAACAGAAAGTACCAAAAAACTGAAATCCCATAGGCTTCTATTGAAAAATAAACAACGATCATATCTTAATTTTATGAAGCCTGCTTTTGGACTGTGGAAGGAAACTGGAGTGCTCGAAAAAAAACCACAGAGAGGTCCCCACCGGGATTCGAACCAATACATTTGTGATTTGAGATTTTATCTATCGAAACATTTATTTTTAACAATAGTCATGCACTAATTCTCTAACATATTTAAGCAATTGCAAACACATAAAATTTTTAAAATTAACCATGTGGACAAGAGTTTAGTCACTTCCATTTATATCCTGTATGCTTTTTAATAACATAAAGCAAAGCTGAAGTATTCAAAGTTAATTTTCCTATGAAAAAAATTGGAAATGAGGGCAAAAACCTTCTATAATTTTTTTTTTTGATTGCCAGAAGCAGTTTGTTGAGCTATTAAATTGCAATTACCTTTACAAATTACTTTTTATGAAGCAACACAGCTAAGAAAATTCCAGATTAAACAGAAAATTTCAACATAAACTGCCACTTTTTAAGAGTTTTGAAGTGAAAAACAATGAAATGGTTTTGTAGCAACACTAAAGAGCGCACTTCTATGATTGAAACCTAATTGCTGTGCTGCACACTTAGACTTGCAAAGGTCAAACGTGTCATTAAGATGAAGGCATCAACAGATTAGTTATTTTCTCAAAGTTGACACTCTCGGATCTCTTCATAATTAGCCCCTTTTTTAATGAGCAAGTGAGTCACTTTAGAAGTCAGACCCAAGCTTGCATCAATGAACTGTTACACAAGGAGATTTAAGCCTGCCAAGATGCAAACATTCAGCACACAACATGGTTAGCCTCAGTAAAAGCTCTTTTTAGGAAGAGGTCCAGCTTCGGCTGTTAAATCTTTTGGGTGTCCTTTGTGCGGCTGGATGGATGCAGCACTCCAGTAAGCTTTAAGGATATTGGGAGGCATCCAGGAAATCTATCTGACATAACAAAAGAGTTTTGAGGAGCAAATTCAAACTGCCTTGACAGCTCTGAAGTTTTAACTTTCGCTGCCGTGTTTTTTTGCTTCAGAGACTGGTTCATTCCTGTTTCCTGCTGATGCAGGACTATGGAAAAAACATGATATTAAGAGTCCCTATATTAATGTTAGTTAATTAAGCAATAAATAACTATTAAATAAAGTGTGAACAGCTGGTTGAATAATAAACATTACTTAATTGCAAACTAATTCATTAAATATTACACTTAGTAATGGAAGTAATGCATTAAAGTGACTGTTAACACTTTAGTTTAATGCGTAACTATGCATTAACTTACATTAAGAAGGGACCCTTATATAAAGTGTTACCAAAGGTTTTGATGGATTCCTTATTTAGTCATTTAAAAATAAGTTTAATAATAACTTGAAAAGAATATAGATGTTTTTGCCATTCTGAGTTGTTTACCTTTCAGCTTATCCCTTCAGGGGTTGCCACAGCAAATTAACCTTCACTGATTTGCACAGGCGGACAGATTTTTACGCTGAATGCCCTTTTTGACACATCCCTGCACTTTTTTTTTGCGGGCTGGGGACTGGCACAGGGACGCCTAGGTTAGCCCCCCTGGTTAAAAGTTTTTTACAAATATATTATGGTTATGAAGATCCTAAATCTCTATCTTATCATACTAATACAAAAGAGCTACTTCATTGTGCAGTGTGAAAGCATTTTGTCTAAGCACCCTCCTTCCTTTTCCAGGAACTAGAAAGTACCAAATACTGCAGTTCCACCAAATCCACTAGAGGCTGGCTTTGAAAGGGGACTATTTTTCATTAACTCGCATATTCTTGCTTTGTTTCCTTTCAATAACAGCGTGTGTTGGGGGAAGGGAGACGTGATATATAAATAATAAATTGTGTTTTTGCTAGAGCTCAAATATGATAATTATTAAACATGTTTTTTTTGGCGGCTCAATGGATCCATGGTTGGGCTCAATAGAAGTCTCACTGTACTTTGTACCACCTATTTTAAGATTAAGTTGAGGTAGGCAATGTGCTTATCTCTCTTTAAACTTAATTTTTGACGTTTATAATCCCATGGGTGACTCCACAAAATGGTGTAAATATACATATTAGGATATTGGGACATAATATAGACATTAACACACGCAATTAATTAAAAAAATAAAAAAGTGTTAATATATATATTAGAGCTGATTAATTACACTCCACGAAACAACCGTCTTCCACCAGTTCAGGCTTCTGCAGTGTACGCCAATTTCTGAAAAAGCACACTTTGTACAATACATATTGCCCAATGGTGGGCAGCAGCCACGCATACGTGGCATTTGGTGGCCAGCCAAGAGTCTCTCAATTCTTGTTTGAGGTTTCTTCATCCATTCTTCTTTACAAAAGTCTTCCAGTTCTTTGAGATTTCTGGGATGTCTGTTACACATTGCTCTTTTCAGGTCTATCCAATAGATTTTCAATGATGCTGAGGTCAGGTGATTGGGAAAGCCGCTGCAAAACATTCAGTTTCTGCCTCTTAATGTAAGACAGCATGGATTTTGAGGTGTGTTTAGGATAATTATCCGTTTGTAGAAGACATACTCTCTTCAACTTCAACTTTTTCACTGATGGCATCAAGTTAGTGTTCAAAACTGCTGAAATTTTGTGGTAGCCATTGTTCCTTCTACTGGTGAAATGTTTTTCTTTACTGCTAGCTGCAATACAAGCCCAAAACATGATTGATCCACCCCCATGCTTAACAGTTGGACAGAGGTTGTTTTTTTTTTATTAAACTCTGTACCCTTTCTTCTCCAAATTGACCTTTGCTCATTGAGGCCAAAAAGTTCCATTTGAACCTGATCTCGGTCCACAGAACTTGTTTTCAAAATGAAATGCATCAGGCTTGTTTATGTTCATTTGTGAACTTCAAACATTGAATTTTGTATTGAGGACGTAGAAGAGGTTTTCTTCTGATGACTCTTCCATGAAGACCATGTTTATACACATATCTCTTGACAGTATAACACAACTGCAGAGTCTGCCAGGCCTTTCTAGAGGGATCAGGCAGTCAAACGTGGGTTTTGACTTGCTTTTCTCACAATCCTGTGAGCTGCTCTGCTCTCTGAAATTTTTCTTGGTCTTCCAGATTTTGCTTTGACTTCCATTGTTCCTGTTGACTGCCATTTCTTAATGACATTCCGAACAGAGGATATTAGTATCTGAAAACACTTTACTATCTTCTTATAGCCTTCTCCTGCTTTGTGAGCATCAACTGTTTTCAGTTTCATTGTTCTGGACAACTGCTTGGAAGAAGCCATGATGCTGATTGTTGGGGCAAAGTCACATGACTCAGATTATTTCAAATCTTTGAGATTGAAATCACCTGGTCTTTGCAAACGATGTTTGTGAACAATCCATGACACTGTAAGGTCTCTGCTTTTCCAAAGGGATTGGTGCATACTATTAATTCTGCAGGTTGCCCAAACTTTGCACACACCATTATTTTGTTTTCTGTTAATTTTGAAAGGGTAAATGATGGAAATAAAGCCTTTTTTTTTTACATATTAAAAGAATGTCCCATCTGTAAACTGATGCCTTAGGAGATTTTTCAATCTTTCCTTGGGTTCTTAATGCACCATAATACAACATTTTACCTAGGGTGCCCAAACGTACGATCACCACTGTATATGTTCTATAAAGAACATCTGGCTAGTTTGAGGTCATTTTTTCCCAGTTCCACATCCTCGATGGAAGCTCTGATTATCTTAAAAATTCAAAAGACTTGTAGTATTTTCTCCATTAGCGTCAGCTGTGTTGAGGGAGAGAAACCCTTTCTGAGGGAACATCAAAGAACCTTTGATTTAAATTCCTGTGATGTGGGGAGTCTTTCTGATGAGATGAGACCGCATGTGGTGTGTTTATTACTAAGAAATGTTTGAGTGCAAGTTTAAGTAGACCAGGTTGATAACGGGATCAAAATCTACTCCGCCTAATGCTTTGGGATGTGGGAGGGGGAAACAACAGCACCTGTGGCCCCACAGGACAGGCCTTTTAGTTCAGAGTCTCTAGTCATGAGACAACACATAACAAAGATGAACATTGGCAACTTTTAAGGATGTTAGAAGGGTTCTTGCGGAAAAAAAAAATATCACTACAGGATGGTAAATGAGAACTAAATTGTTTATATAAGTGTTCCCTTGCTTTACAGCGGTTCACCCATTGCGGTTTTGCAGAATTTTTCATTGTAATTTTGCTAACTTTTTTTATTTTTTAAAGCATTGCGTCCTTGTGTTTTGCGTCCTGATTGTCTGTAGACTTAGTCAATCACTCTCTTCTGTGGCATGTTTCCTGTACAGAATCCATTCAATACATCACATTTACATAAATCTTTGATCATGAGCAGATTTTGGTTTTCATTCTATAACACTGGACTTATTTTTCTACAAAGGTTGAAACTTTGAGATTTTAAACAAGAAAGAAAAGTGTGAAAATATTCATGTCTATCTGAGAAAAGTGTATCAAATAGTGAGGAGTTTACAGCCTTAAGCTAGTCTGTAATTCTACTTCGTGGATTTCACCTATCGTGGGTGATTTTTAGAATAAAACTCCTTGCAATAGATGAGGGAACACTATATCAAGTCAGGTTAATGCACAAAACCATGCAACATATGTACATATGAGGACTAAAGTGCCTCAATTTTTCACCCAAGCCAAAATAAATACAATATATCAAATAAGTACAAAACTTGTTTCATAAAACTTAAAACACATCTGTTTTAAAGTTCTAATTGTTTTGAATTTTAGTACACAAATTTTACATACAATATTAACTCTATCTCTGTTTTGCTGGAAATATGCATCAATATGCAGAGTGTGTTGGAAGTCTTTGAATGGTAATTTTATTAATTAAGCAATGAAAAATGTAAATCTTTGCCTTGCACTTTTAAAACTGATTGTTTGAGGGTATTCCGTGAGACCACCAATCCATGACTCCTCTTATTATGATTGAAACTTGTACCAGGCCGATGTAAGCCAAACAGAAAATGGATTTCACAAAATGTGAACTGTATTACCACAAACTCATTAAACATCATTCATGTTTCTTTTCTAATTAGAAAAGCGTGCTGCTGAGTTTCTGTGTTAAACCCCAGTGTAGCCTCTGATTTGTTCTACTTTTTGCTGAGTGTATTTGCTATATAAACACAGTTAGATTAAAGCAGGAGAGTTTGTGCTGCTCCTCTTATCTGCCACGAATGCCTCTGATGGCTCCTGATTGAAATGCCAGCTCTGAAGTTCCTTGCTCAGCCATACGTGTAAACGCCGCAACGGAATGTAACTTATTCCCTCAAAGCGCTTGTTTTCTCTCCCAGGCATCTGGAGATTAGTTAGTTCAAATTCCAGACTGGTGCTTTTTGAAGAGAGACGTTTTCTCAGAGATGCATATGTGTCAAATTGGCATGCCGGAATTAATGTGTATAATTAATTTTGTTCTTATCCACACATTTGATCAGCGAATGGAGAAGTGGAAACTGTTTTTGGAGCTATGACGCGCAGAACCATGAGAATTTTCCTTAACATTTACATTCTAGTTCTCCACATCAGATGGAGTCATGTGGCTCCACTCTACGGTGAAACGGCGCTCATTGTTACTGTTACTTTATCAAAGTTGAAGAACAAAACCAGAAGGTTTTTTTCTTTTCACGGAACACCAAAATTGGTGGGCTTCCTTGTGCAGTTATTTTTGTTTCTTTGTATATTTCTTTAATTTTTTTTGGTTCCCATTGCATGAATACATTAATAGTTGCTTGGTTGAGACGGTTTTCAGATCTCTGTTGGGTACTGGATCTTCAAAAGACAACAATTGTTTGTAATAACTCAAAAATATTCTAACAGTTGCAACCAGAAGTTTCATGGTTAAAAAAAGAATGTCAACTTTCTGGTGTGTTTAAGATTCAAGACCCACTCTGATGAAAATTGTGTTTTTAACATGTTCTTGTGGTAGTTCTCTTGTGATGGAGGACATATATAAAGAAAATTAAGCTAAAATTGCATTTCTGATTATTTCTTGGCTCAGATTGTGAATCAGGAGTAGATGAAAAAATGCTGTTGGAAAAATCCATCTACATCTCCATTTTCCTCATCCAATCTGGCTCAAAACTGTACGACTGGATAGCTCCAATGTTGCTTGCCACTTTTGTTGCACCGGTAATGCTAAGTTGGTGTTGTGAGAGGCCGTAAGCTCGCAGGAAAGCACATAAACAAATGGATGTCTGGAGCACCAACAGTCCAATGCACTACTCAGAGGCAAATTTCTAATAAACTACTGCTTCTCCGCCCTAGAAAACGACACAGGTTTTTGGATTTTGGTCTAAAAATGGCATAATCATAGCTAAAAGACCACTGGGAACTTTTACACCACTGGGGACTTAAGTAGAATTAAGGAGAATGTATGGAAAAATATACAAGTAGTAGCAAAGAAATTTGAATAATTTTCTACTTTTATATGTTGATGATGGTTCTCTGAAATCAGTATCAATTTGACATCTTGGATAAATCTTCTTCTCTGAGCTTCTTTTTTGGTAGATCCAACATCCAAATTTGACGACTAACTGTGTCAGTAAACATTCACTAAATACATTTCTTTTATCCCAGACGCCATGACCAGGTGTCTGAGGGCTTCAAATGCAGTTGCCCTTATTTATGGATACTAAGAAGCATGTCATGGTCGTTGGTGCCTTCCACACCACAACTAACGGGATAATTAAGCTTTTCTCAGCCTGATGGACACAATGGGTGAATTTCAGCTTCTCTAAGTTGCAGCAATACTCTGCAAAGTGCCTCTGATTTGCCAGCTGATTGTGCTATGATTATGTTGTCACTAGATGCTGTGATTATAATGGCCCATAATTGGCGGTGTGCATTAGTGGCTCCACATCACCCCCCTAGACCTTTCTGTCTACCTGTTGATGTATTTGTTGACTTTGTCCATGTTGCACTTTTTGAAGTTTTTTTTTTTGTTTATTTTGGGTTATTCAGACTCACATTAACGTTCTTTTAACAGGCTTCACTGATAGCAAGTTGCACCAAACAAGTTCATTTGTTTGTATTGGACAAAATGAATCCATCTATTGATTGTCAATATTCCTGATTTAGGATCAAAGGAATTGCTGGAACTTAGCCCAGATAGGGTGAAGGTTCAAAGTGGACAGATTGCCATTCCATGTAAGGAAAAAATAAGATTTTTTTTTAATTTAAATTGATTCTATGATTATGTGCAATGATATATGTTTAGATTATTTTATTTTAATTCTAAAAAACACATTTTTGGGATTTTTTCAATTGAAACACACATGAGACTGAATAATATTAACCTGCACTGTGTTGTTGTGTCTTCCTTGTATGCTATTGAAGGGATTATTTTACAAGATGTACAAACACTCTTGTCCAAGATTAATGTGAAGTAAGTGCCTCCTTTTTGAAGGGTATTCTCATTTTCACAAAAGGCACCAAGACACCTGCGGCAAGCCAGCAGAATGAGACACATCTTGGCGGAAAGGAAGCCATTTGTTTGCGTGGTAAAACTGAGCTGTTTACTCTGGCTTGTTGGACTGTCAGTGTCCTCTGTAAAAGCAGCTCTATAGCTGTCAGCATTTAGAGGGGAAAAAAACGACTAATTTGCATCTCATTATTCCCACCTTCCCCTCAAGCTCTTCTGGAAAAAAAAAAAAGCTACACTTTTTTCTTTTGAGTTGTCTCTTATGCCGTATAAGTATCGTTGGATGACTGATGGACATGGTTCTGCTCTTTTAGGGTCCGGAGTGCTTGATTAAAGCTAAGTCCTGTACCCTTGATGAGCATATGGATTAAAAGTGTTCAGTGATCGCCCAGCAATTCCACCCACTCTAATTGAAAGCCTAATGTGCACCCACCACATATTAATTAAAAGCAGAGGTTATAGGCCCTTGGGGTGCACCATTTAGGTCTCTCATTAAAAATTAATAACCTCAGTTAATTATTATTATCATATTGTGAATCACATCAGCAAATAAATATGACAATGGGACTCCCTTGCCTCAAAAAGTCCTAACAGAAGCAGCACTTAGAGGATAGAGTAAGGCACAGCTCAGTTTCAGTCAGAAAATGTCTTTTTTTACAATTCTCTTCATGCTTTTAACTTGTAGTCAATGACACAAAGTGCAGGACAAATCAAAGAAGCAGCATCTTATCTGTGCTTCATTTGAATCTCATGCTGCTGTACACTCATAAACCATTACCATATTTCTTAAACACGAAGCGCACTTAAAATCTTTCAATTTACACAAAAATGGACAACTCGTCTTTTTTTTGTCAAAATCTGTCCAAATGTTTTTGTACAGCGTTTAGTAAACGATGAAACCACCCCACTTGATGAATTGTAACAAATTGGGTACAGTAGTCAGGGCCTGGCAGAGTAAAACATGACTATGCTTCAAAATAACAATCTGAAGAAGTCATAGTACTGTTTTGTATTCTATGTGTGAACAATGTTGAGAATTACTTGTTAGCTAAGAATGTAAGTTTTCTAAAACTGATATTTTCTTTACTCTAAAACAATATTGATGATGCAACCTCATAGTTACGCAACTGGGTAAATGCTTCTAACTGCTATTGATGGAACCATATCCTTGCATATAAAAACATTCTTGAAAAATAATTTTGAAACATTAACTTAAAATATTGTGAAAATGCACATGGCTATTTTTAAAGACAAGAGAACAGTTCTTAACTACTTTTAGAGTACTACCTATAACCTATTAAATTTGGTGGTCTATAGTAGGGATATAGATCACCTACTTTGTTAGGTTATTAGGTTATAGATAACAAACAAACAAAGTAGGTGGTCTGTAGTAGGAGTATAAAACCGGCTAAAGTCAGTTTTCATGGTTTTGAATTTGACCTACAGTACTTTTGGTTAAGTGTTGGACATCAGTGTTTTTCGTAAAAGCTGCCACTTGAAGGAAAAGTTACACTTTTTTTGTATCCATAAATTTGTTGTTTGTCTAAGAACTGGCAGTGCTAATACATATTCTAGTAGTGCACCTTTTTCTCTTTTTTTTTTCTTTTTTACTTTTAGAGGCTTTTAGACCAATTGTAACATGTACCTAGCTCACAGCAATTTTTTTCAATCAGTCGCTAAGAGTCTTTGTCACTGCTCTGCAGTCAGAGTTTAACCATGTAGTTTCTGTGAGCTTCACCAGAATGGAAGTAAACTCTCAGCACAAAGAGAAAGCAGCATGGCTTTTGCAAACTTCAGGTATAATCAATCCCCTTAATACTCGATTCTCAGCTAATCCTTTAGCTTGTATTGTGTTGTGTTGTAGCAGCTTTTTTTCAATTTTTTTAGTGTTAAAAGTCATCGATGACTGATTAAACTTAATAAATATTCTAGTTGAATTTCTTAACGTGAGACTTTTTGTTATTTTTACTAATATTTCTCTTTGAGCTTCCATCAAATTTAAACTACTAGTATATAGCTCATGTTCATATCAGCTCCCAGGCCTCTACATAGTCAGCTAATTGAAGAATTGTTGATAAATTCGACCGGGCCAGCTACATTTAAACATGCTGGTTCAGCGGGGGCACTATGATGGACTGACAAACTGTCTAGAGTCTGTGCTGCCTTTGCTCTTCAGTAGCTGGGTGAGCTAGTATCCCTGTGACCTCAAATTGGAATAAAGTGGGTTCAGAAAATGGATGGCTGGATTGCTTTAGTGGGGAACATAAAAACTAGACAAAACCATAGAAATTCCTGGTGGAAATTTACATTGTAGATAAGTGTGTGCTTCTTGTGCGCAGCTTGACTGTTAGGATTTAGGAAATTAGGCAAACAAGGCGTAGTTTGTGTGGGCGTTCTATAGGTGTCCTACAGGCACTTATGTATCACCTGCACACCCTGTGTGTGTGGCATTTGCACAAAGTCAGTAAGGGGCCAGTAAGCACACCTTACTTACTAATGACTAGAACAGTGATGCCAAACTCCAGGCCTCGAGGGACAGTCTCCCACACATCTTCCAACTCTAACCTGTCATTGAAGCTCCTTGTTGGCTAAGCACACCTGATCCAGGTAATCAGTGGCAAGTAAGGGCAAGATTTCTTAAAAACCAGCAGGAGGCCTGGAGTTTGACACCCCAGGAATAGAGCATGGCATTAGGGCATCAAATGACAGCATCACCCATACGTAAAAAGTGCATTCAACCTACATCTGCCACATGCACAACAATTGTATCTTCCATTTTCATGACGTTCCTTGAGGCGGCACAAGTCTCAAGGGAACTTCAAGCGCACTTGCACTCCTTTTAAGATGCAGCCGCCTCTGCCTAAAACCCTCCATGAGCCAGACAACCAAAAAACCGGCAGCACCCATACGGGTGCATGTGGTTAAGGTTTTAAATTACTTGGGCTTTTTCCCATTAGCTAGTAGGATGTGATTTGTTTTCATAGCATTGATAATAACAATGCTTGGTTTCATTGGATCAAAGAATTACTTCTTTAAAGACATCAAATTTCTTTTTTATTATTAGTTCTTTGTAAAAAAACTATGAATTAATACTCAGGGTTGTAGTTAAATCCATTGGTGGACATTTATCTTAACTAAAGATCCGAAGCGAAGTAGATCTATGCTGCGATGTGCATATATTCTCCTTGATTCTCACACACAAAGTGCTTATTCTTTGCACATGACATGTGGCATTTTTGTTTTTTGGTGCCATAAAAGTTTGCATGAATTTGTTATTTGTGTCCATCTGTCATAAAGATCTTTTTTCAGTCACATTGGCCGGCCTCTTAAACCCATCTACTTCATAACTGTCTCTTAAAGAGCGCCCAGTCAACGATTTTGACACGTCCACAGCTGGAAGACTCTAAAATTGCCACTATTCTGCATTTTAATTTTACAAACTATGCTAAATAGATCAATGTTCTCGTTGAGCACTGATGTTTTATTAATGTAGACTCTGTATCTCTGTTAGAGTCAGCCTTGTTCTGTCATTCTACAGGTACTGCGTTGTCTCTCAGTGGAAAACACCTATTTTCCCTCAGGGTTTTTAGCCACCTGAGCATAACCTGTAGCAGAATACCTAGATGATTTTCATGCATATATATTTGATTAATGACATGCCAGCATCACTGTCAAGTCCAATGCCATTCAGATCTGGCAGCTGAAAAAGATTTCTGTCGCCTTACAGCACATAACAGTACAGACAAAAACCCGGGACAGTGTTGTGGTCCAGCTAGTTGTGTCTGCATTGTCCTATAATTGTTCATTTCTCCTTTGAAGTGAGTAATGATCACCTTACTTCACAGCATTATCTCACCTGTCAGCCTTTTTTCGCAGCTTAAGATGTTTGGAGGGAACAAACACAAAGCATGTTTACATTGTTTTTGTCTGGAGATCAAAGACGCCTCTAACAGCAAACAAGTTCAGCAGATGACAAAAGGTGCCAAATGTTCCCGCAGCATCAGATGGCTTTTGTTGCGATACATATTGCATTTCTGGCCAAATCTCCCAAACAACATCACAAGTATTTCCCCAGAGGATTGACCCTCACTATTCATAGTCGGGGAAACATCCCGAAGTCAAGGGCGCACCGCATGAAGTTAAACGATTTTGAAGAATTCCAATCATAACATAAAAGTTCTAAAACAAGAAAGAACCTCTAGGAGAAATAAAAAAAAAAAAACACAGGATGTGCTGTGGTAAAACAGAAGAAATGGAACAAATCCTGTCGCGGAGGCGGTGCACATGTTAGTCTTCTCATATGTGTTATTCAAGACGAAATGGCACCTGGCCTGTGGGAAATCTCCACTGCCCTCAGCCGGATTACTCTTGGCACAATCCGGATGCAGTCTTGTTTGATGTCTCCCACCCATCCGTCTTGTATGTAGTCTTTTATCTCACTCAAAGTAATATAGTCTTCACTGCAATTCAATAATGGCCAAACAGAGTCTGTCAGGCTGCGTTTGCCCGTTATCTCACACAGGCCTGTCCACTTCAGCAACGAGCCACCCGATATTCATGTGTGTGTGTGTGTGTGTGTGTAAGTGATTTTATCCCAAAGGAGGGACTTCGTGCATGTATATGTGATCATGTGTATGAAAGAGAGCGAGGAAGAGAGGCCAAATCTATTGATGTGTGTCCGCACCATGTGGCATACAGAAGGGGAGTGGGGAGACAGACTGTCTATTTATCCTTCAGTGTGTTTGTATGTGTGCTTTGAACGGTTATCCTGCTCGAGATCTAAATTAAGAAATAGTGCGGGTGATGGGGCAGATGTTGTGGCTGGCACCTGTGTGTGGGTGTGTGCGTGCGCGTGTATGTCTGTCTGTGTCTGTCAACACAAGTGAGGGATTTTAACTCATTTCCTAATTGGATGAGAGGCGCAAGATGTAACCTCGGCTGACCCGAGCCTTGCTGCAGGACAGTAGGAACCAAAGTAAATTAGACACAGAGTGACAGCCAAAGTGATGCTCTCAGGTTCCTCTGCTTCAGTCAGACAGCAGAGGCTTAGATTGATTGTTGGGGAAAAAAGATTGACTAGGATAAAAACCTATTTCAGGCAGATTCTTGCTGATAGGCTGATGTGCAGTTATGCAAAATGGATGGAGTAATATTGCTTGATAAATACACCAAATATGTGTGGATATCTTAATAAAACTGCACTTCTGCATAATATCAGCTGCCCCCCTCACACACACACACACACACACACACAC
>BSAI01000212.1:6441691-6582581 GCA_036245035.1 Adrianichthys oophorus | reverse complement strand
CACACACACACACACACACACACACACTTCATGTCAAGCTGCATAAGCAAGCAGCTTTCATTTACCCCGCAGTCACAGGGCATCATGTCCCACAGCTCATTCAGTGCATGCTAATATTCTGCTGCACGGCCTCCCCATCATAATCACCCATAACACTAAAATGAGACGCATGACAGTAAATAGCAGTCAAGCCTTACAGGGACTGTTTGGCATGGGGATGATTTTTGTTGCTAGCAAACACTTGAGATGCCAATAAATAGGACAGATTTTTTGATAAATGAAGCTGCTTCTTTTATAGTCATGCTTCAGTGCTGTCTGCACATGCAGATAAAGAGATGTATTTGCTGTACATATGGAGGGAGTCGGATTGCAAATGTTGAGTGATTTGTTTTTGTAATCTAAAGCAGGAATTTGATTTAGGGGCTGTATGATGGGAAAAAAAGCACTTGACAAATAGCAATATTAGAATGAACGTGCACATTTCTCTTGGTGGTTCTCTCGCAGCATATTTTTATCCTATAAATGTATGCACGCCCAAGTTCAGTGTAAAGCACTAACAGCAAACTGTTTTACTTGTCTTAAGCTATGTACACATCGGGCATATGTGGTGCGTTCAAGAATACGCTAAAGGTGGGTTTTTGTACATGCTTTTAGCATATGGTGTTCACACAGTGACTACCTGATATTAACGCATGTACTCATAGATGGAAGAGGCTTGGTGCAGAACATTGAAGGGGTGCAAAACTCGCAAATCTGGCTCCAGGTTCTCAGCTCAATTCTCATTTAAGACTTGGTGTCTTATAATACCAGCCGGGCACAAACCACAATTGCTATTGTCTCTTTCAGGGTCGAGATTGAACCAGTTGGCACTTCTGTTTCGAAATGGATGCCACCCATAATTCGCTACCAAATCCAAGTCCGTGATTGGTCAAAGTTCAGCTAGTTTAACTTTCAGCGCACATGCAATTGCCATTTATTTTGTATGTAGAGCCTGAATACAGACAGACAAATGTGTGTATCGACATGTGAAGGCAAAAGTTTTGAATGTGGAAGCCTGAAACGCACATATACACACGATTGCATAAACTTTTCATTGAAAGTGGTCGCTTAAATGCATGTTTGCGAGCTGAGACCTGATGTCAGTATGTCATCGACCAGTACTCTCAAAAATGAAGCTGCCATATGTGCGCTGTGTGACACGCGTGGCAAGGACGTGTGGCATACAGGACTCGCATCTGCATGAAAGAACGTGACGGAAGCATCCCGCTGACGACGAGGGCTCTGAGGGGTCAGCTAGACCTAATTGCAATAAGGGAACATGTTTTTGGTCCAAGCTAGTGGTTCAGGTCTGCAAGGGGGGCAGCCATCTGCCGCCCTGTACCTCTAAAGCCCACAGAGCTGTCTGGTTTCAGCAAAGGAAAAGACTTGCTAAGGACACTTTCTCATTTCATGAATGATTCCTTTTCAGTTGAGTTCCATGTGTAGCCAGAGGTGATAAGAGTTAACGTGTTAAAAACGACTCCCCACTTTTTAATGATGAGTTCTGACTTAATGCCCGGGCACAGTGGGTGTGCTAGCTATAGCAGCAGGCTTTTTGCAAGGCCTGCAGAGCAACTTTAGGTTCACCCAGGCATGTTTCAGAGGGATAGTGGGACTGAGTGCTGTCCATTTGGCAGGGCTTGTGAGATCAACAGTTTCTCCCGAGGTGAATTGTGGGATCCACACTGGGTCAGCACATGGTATTTTATTTTGAATATGTAGTGGATACTAGCTAGTGCTTCAGCAACTCAACCTAGGCAGTGCTGAATGCTTCTTCTGGGATGCTCCTAAGACTTCTGTTTGCCTTAATCCCACAATTTCAAGATAAAGGTAAAAAGCTTTTGAGTACATTTTTTTCCAATGGTGTAAAAGTGTATATTTTAGTTCATATGTAATTACAATATTGACATCATATTTTCAATGCAGTCATAGCCCAATAAAATGTCCAAAATGCAAGTAGCAGCATGTGCTTAGTCTAGATCAAAATGAAGGTCAAGTCCTAAAATGGGCATGGTCTGATCATGATTACTGAGAACAAAGTGATTATAATTTGTAGTAATCATACATTTCTGAATAAAAGCTGACCAAAGGGATGTATAGTTCACCTCAAATGCTACTTGCTATTCCCATTTATTTCCCATTAATCTCTCAAATATTTCCTTAACATTGGAAAAAAAACTGTTCCTATAGAAAAAACAAAGCTTTCATATGACTTTCATTAATTTTCTTTAGAGTATTTGAAGAACAAAAATAGTGCTATATTTGCTGAACGTGGGTTCTTGAAGGTGTTTTTAGCATATCATGTTCAAAATGGGCTGTCACTACCAAATACTATCGAATGTACTCACAGTTAGAAGAGGTTTAGAGCAAAATATCAAAGCAGTGCAAATCTCGCGATTTTTGCTCTAGGCTTTTTCTTTTACAGGTCTATTTCAATATATGGAAGACTCAGGCCAAACTTAAATTTCTTTCCTACCCCTCTGGTTCCTTCGTATTGCTCCAATTGTAGGGATATTTGAAGATGTTGTGGTGTCTGAAAGTTTTTTGTTTTTTTTTTTTATAGAGGAGCCGTAGGGGCTTAGGACTGGCTTTCCCTCCGTCAGTAGTGAGATCCGCGTTGTTCAAGGAAGAAATGCATAAACAAAAGTTTACACTTAAATGTGTTTCATTAATACATGGAACATTAAAAACTGTTTTTGTTTTTGCATGACTTTTTAAAGTAATAAAACCGATGCTATTTTTTTTTTTTTTTTAAGCGCTAACGTAGATGACCGGCGACTATTGGTGATTGAGTAGTAGTAACGCTCGAATTCGAAGACACAATTTTTTCCATATCTCTCTGCTTGGAGTGATACATGTAGGGATAAAGAGAGGAGTTCAGATTCAGCCTTGGTGTCATTTAATTCTGTCCGGGCACAAACTGCAATTACTAATTTCTCTTTCTCTGTTTATTTTCAAATGGTTGGCACTTCCATTAATTAAAAAGGAAGTTACCCAATGGTCGCTACCAATTCAGATTCCTGTTTGGTCAAAGTTCAACTAACTTTCAAAGCCTTATGAATGACTGTGCATTTTGTACGTAGAACCTGAGAACTGACTTAAAAACTTGCATAGTCCAAAACGTGCATTTACATAGACTTTTCATTGGAAGTGGAAGGTGAGAGGCACATCAACAAGCTAGGTGTCAATGTAGCACGGCACATTTAAATACACATTTAAAAAAATACATTTATAGTTTACAGACTGATATCTTCTAAATGTAGTTAAAGCAAAGGACAAACACTGGCCTAAATTGAGCATGAACTTTGTGTCTATTATTAATGTCCAATAGACTGGTGATAGTATTCCCCATGCAGTAAAACGTGGTTACTATATTAACCTTCAACATGCTGAAGATAACTCTTTGGACATGAACAGACAGTGCCATGTGAACTGATAAGAGGTGCAAGTTGCCAACTGCCAATGCCACCTTTGCCTGCGAAAGCTGCATTCTGACTGCATGTCTTTGTGTCTATTTTTAAGCTGCACCATATTCATTAAGGCTGATGACTGATAGGCGACTTTGTTGCCAATCACAGTCCATGCGGTGACCTTGGATTAGAGGACTGGCTTCTACATAAAGAATGGGTTTTTAATGAGTCAACATATTTCTCCACTGGCCAGAGGGTAAAGGCTTCAGGTAGCAGCAACACCACTGAGCACATAAAAAACTGGGATGGGTGACAGGCAAGTAAATGTTAGATTTTTATTCTGGTTTTAAGTTTGATCATGAGCACTCTTGAATCATCAAGTTACATATTTGGCTTTATATTTTCATTTGTAAATATTGTAGTGTTGTCATAAAATATCATGAACCTTTATCTTCACCTATGCCCCATTTAAAATTAATTGTACTCACATGATAGCAGATAATAAATCAACTTTTATAGCAGATTAGAATATTTGCGTCACTTTAAAAGCTGGCATGATTGTATTCTTGCATCATCTCCTATTTTAGCACTTCCTGTATTAGAGCTGTTTGGATACTCCAACCAGACCATCAGGTACCTTGACTCGATAAAGGACAGGGGGCCCCGCAAAGCCAGGATGATTAATCACGATTAATCACATTTTTTACAACTTCTATTTATAAGACAATATGCAGATTTTGAACAAGAAAATATGCCAGAGGGAAAATATTTCTCTTAATTTTTATCGTTAGAAATGTTTATATTTATAAAGTGTCAACACAAACGTTTAATTTGTGTGCACAAAACACATCATTGGTAAGATAAGCAAACTCTAAAGACTTTTAATGTCTGCAGTATTACTCCAAGAAAACAAAGATGCTGAAATAATGTTCAGCCATAAGAAACAAACATTGTGTTTCTGCACTCACTTCAAGTCCAAGTCAAGTCACGTGTCACTGCTGTAGAAGTCCAAGTTGAGTCTAAAGTTCTCAAATTCATGACTTGCATCTGACTTGAGTCCAAGTCATGTGACTTCACTCCCCTGTATTGAAGATGTTTAAAAAACATGAAAAGAATGAGACCATTTATTCAATCATAACTTTTATTACTTGATGCAGTAATCTACTAAATACATTATATTTTATGAAATTCATTAAATAAATTCCCTTTTGAGAATAGAGGGATTCACGGACTCAGTTGTGTTGTTTCCAAAGCTCAAGCTTTACTCAACTTTGTGAGCTTTCCCACCTGTAATGTCCAGAAACCAGTTACAGCATATCGCATGACCGCACACAATAAACTCCAAGAAAAGGGGAGTTTTAACCAAAAGGGTTCTTTGTGTTAATGTCTATTTTAAACCAGGGAGGTAAGACTCAGAAATGAAAGCCTTCACTCATACCACACCACTGCCCCTTCTGCTTCTCCATTTCCACTCATATTTCCCTGACGTTCCATAAAGAGACAGCCATTTGAGAGGGGGCATTGATTTCAGGCATATCTGGTGATAAAATGCCCTTGTGCACCTGCAGCTCCTTTAACTACCCAATTTGAGGGATGTTGATTTGGCAAGGCCATGCAGGACCTTCAAATAGTGATGTGGATCAGGAGGGAGTACACAGGAACTTAAGACAGTGTCTTATTAAAGACACCAGGAGACAGTAAAGGAACAGATAAATTGAGAATGTTCCTCTTGTGGCATTCAACCCTTGTTGCTATTGACAGAAAGATGAAGGATAAAAACCACACTCTTTGCAAAATCTGCTAAAAAACAAACAAGTTTTCCATTTCTGACAACTCTTTGTAGCTGACCTTGTATTTGCCTTAACTTTCTACCAAGCCTCATCTTAAAGCCTTATTAAGCTGCAGATGGGGAAAAAAAGTCTCTTCAGGAAAACTTCTGAGCCGGCGTCCCTTTCTGGCCTTTAATGAAACATTGTCCCAGTCACACCACTTTATCATGATCTATGAACCTGATTCTGAAGCAATAGAAAACCAATCACTTGCAGCAGTCTCTAGGCAAAGCATTAGTCATCATGTCTTTGACGTCGCCATCAAATTGGGTCATTCTTTTAAATTAAAAGGGCTCATTCGTAAATATAAACTAGCAGGCAGAAAAAAGAACAACACTTTATTGTTATTTTGAAATATGAAAGAAAAAAGCACCAACGCTCAGGTGAATTCATGTCTGTCAAGATATTGTATCTTTTACTTCAACAGATTTACCTTTACACTACACTGAGAGTAGTTTGAGGGAAATGCAATGCCACGTTCACACTGGGCATGTGATGCACGTTAAAGAACAGGCTGAACGTTCTTGAATGTGGGCTTTTGGTGTTCACACCACTCAATATGAGCGCATGTACTCACAGTTGGAAAAGGCTTGGTGCGAAATGTTGAAGTGGCGCAAATCTTGATCCAGGCTTTTTTCTTTCACAGCTTTAGTTTGATACATGATTGACTTGGTGTCATAAAATACCAGCCGCGCACAAACCACAATTATTTCACATTTATGATCAAATATGATCAACTTGTGTGAATTAAAAAGGATGCTTCCCCTACATCCTTAGATAACCTGAGTCCCTGACTCAGTCCATGACTTGACTGGTCAATATTCAACTGGTTTAACTTTCAATGGTCGTTCAATGGCTGCCCCTTTTTGCATGTACAGCCTAAAAATTCCCCTAAAAACTTGGGTAGCAACATGTGAACGCAAGTATTTTGAACATGGGAGCTAGAAACACGATTGCGTAGACTTTTCATTGGAAGTGGTTGCTTGAATGTGCGTTGGTGAGGAAGGTGTGAACGTAGCTTAACATTTTTCCTTGAAAATAGCATGGAGATATTTAGGCTCTTTATTTGTGTTATTTGCCTAAATCAGTGCAACGTCAAAGCCTATTTTAATAATAAAGTCATGAAGAATGCTAACATATGCTGTCTTTGCATTCTTCTTCATTCTAATTTCCAAATACATCTCTCTTCTCAGCATAATTCAGGTAGACATCTTTGTTCTCAGCTGGAGAGGATTCAAATCAAGAAACCTAATCTTTGTTGCTCAACAGAGAGCCTCAGTTGTCTGATGGGGTCTGACGGTTATTGAGCACCTGGGGTGTATTCAATAAACCCAAAGTGTGTTCCTGCTTTAGTTCAATAAAGGAATTCCTCGCATCAATTTGCCCATGAGATATATCCAGTATAACTTGGTATATGTTGTTAGAAGAAAGCCTTTTTTTGTCCATCACACAAGAAAAGGTGTATTGTCAATGGGAACACATATCATCTACTTTCACCAATCTATTCGGATAGTGTTTTTAGGTAACGGAAAACCAAAATACGATCTAATTTTAGCAAACAATACCTCTCAAAAGGATAGTGTTTCCTCAAAGATGATTTCTGCTGATTTATTATCATTCCTCTAAATATTTCAGCCAAAATGAGTTAAATATCCACCTAAAACTGATGTCATTTATCTTTTAGTCCAATTCCTCTTGACACCCAAGTATGTGGCTTGTCTATACTCCCCGACCCAAAGAGGGAGTGATCTGGTTATTTCTTTCCAATCGATGTTGCTGCAATGCTTTGGCACGCCAATCATTAAAGCTGTCTCATTGAGTGCAAGGAAAAGCTTCAAACCCATGAGTTGCACAAAGGGCCTTGCTGCCAAGGAATTTGGCAAGCACTTTCAGGGCGATCACAAGTTCAGCTCTTGTCAGAGTTTACTGTCTTGGGGTTGGGCCAACAGTCACCACAATGTCACAATAAAGAGAAAAAAAAACTCTCACTTTGGGGTGGAAGGGTAAAGAGCCTTTTAAATCACTGACAATTATTCTATACAAAAAAGCAATTGGCTCAATCTAATAAAGCTGCCCTAGCTTGGCAGCAAGCAAGTGTTCCAGCTATATTTGTTGAGTTCATTATTGGCATGAGGTAGATGAAGACACTGTATAAAAAAATATTAAAAGGAAAAAAAGTGAATAATAACAATAATAATCATCATCATTTAATAATACTATAATAATAATCATATAATAATAAAAATCTTGAATTAAATATATTAAATTCAGTGGGTTATACCATTTGTAATTCATTTCTCTTGATTTGTGTTGTCAGCTTTTGAAAGTGCTGTGTTGCATCCTAAGTAGTGCTGTCAATCGATTAAAAAAATTAACCAGATTAATCACACTTTTGGATTGTGATTAATCACGAATAATCACACTGTTTTACTAGATAAATTTTATACGACAGTAGTTTAGACTGTAGTTTAGACTTCTCGTATTTTAGACTGTTGCTGCTGTGAAGGTCTTAACTTTGTTTTTGCTTGCTCGTTTATTTCAGTCTGAGATCGAGCATGCTCTGTGGCACTGCTTCAGATGAAAGGTTGGTGGTAGTTCCAGCTTTAGAAGGAACATGCTGTCTGCACAATTTGCAGTGCACGTTACTTTGTTGGAATTAAAAAATTATAATACCTCCACACAGGGGCCGGAATATTATTTTTGAGATACTGGCCAAGTTGGCTGGTTGATAAAAAAAAAAACAATATATATATATATATATATATATAATCAGCCAAATTCTAACACTATTTTACCCAGAAATGCACTGTACTTTTTTGAAATTTTCTTTTTTTTTCTTTTTTAGGAAAATGAAATTGCATCAAAGTAATTTACAAATGGTATAAACACATCTTTATTGTCATCTAACTGTAAACTCATATTTAGACATGCTGAGAAAACAAGAACATATTTACTAGAGATTTCCTAATTCTGCCTCCAGGTGACCACATTTTATATTAAATCATAACAAAAAATGCCTGAAAACAGTATAACATTTTGGGTTGTTGTCATCATACATCCTTTTTGAACTTAAAGCTGCAGCTTTAGGGAGGCGAGAGGATTGAGCACAACATCTGACAGGTCACAGTTTACAGTGGAACACAGACTCTGTTATGCTACAGAGACACTGCTAAAACAGGGGTTCAATTCTGTTATTATTCAGAAAATACAGTTTTTATGAATGTCCTATGGATTCATCTTCTTGTATTTATCTGCCGCGTCTTACAGGTTGGTCTGTTAAATTACTATCCGACTTTAAACTGGTCCATGATCACACAGGACACACAGAACAGCTAGTTAGCACCATAGCATTAGCGTCTAACGGTGCTGTCTCTAAATCAACACATTTTATGAATCTGTCTGTTGCTGTTTTAAGTGAAGCAGCTTTATACTCCAGCTTTTATACTTGTGACTGAATCCTGTTATATATCGCCACATGTTGCGTTGTTTCATCAGCCAAACTAAATGCTGCACAGGTGAAGTGACTACAGGGGGTGGAGTCACATTGCGTGTTTATTCACCTCGTGCAGACGGTAGAGAAAAAGATCACAAAGGAAATTAACCAGAAGAAGAGCTAATAAACTTGATTAAGTTTACACAAACATTTACTCTGTGGCGACTAACCCTCTAACTTTTACACGCCAAAGAGGAGAAAATCCTCGCGACTGGCGAGCTTTACTTTTGGACCCTTCAAAATGAAAGTCTATTGCGATAGGCTCATTTTACTATCGAGAAAAAGTACTATTGCGATATCAAGAGCTTGTTTTATCGCCCAGCCCTACGTACACATTTTTTATATTAAAATAATGTCTTCTGCTCCTCTGATCTAACCAAGAACCTATGTTCACTAAACCTTGTCACAGCATGTTTTGCTGCCCCTTCTTTCCTTCTTCTTTTTGTGTGTCTGTGTGAGTACAAGTGCTGTGTAATTAGGTCCTGGCGGGCTCCACCCGGGATCCTGTGCACCTACAGCTAATTTGTCATCAGGGGAGGATTCTTAAACCCCTCTCTGCTCTCAGTAAATTTAGTGTTTCTTCAGTGTTGAAATAATAACTCGTGAGGCTTAGAATCTTTGGACCAAGCCTGGAACTCAAGACCTGCCTTGGACCATTTTCAATGAAAATCAGTCACTGGCAGCCCACTGCTCAGACACACATCAAGGGCTTGATTGCTGGTCAATCAGCGGACAATTTTACTCTTAATTTTCTTGGCTAATCCATCAAAGACTCTATTTAGTCATTTTCTGTTTACAAGTCAGAGAAACTTAAGTGACAGTGAACATAACTTCTCACATCAAAAGGCTTGATAATAATACAACAATCTCTAACATTTTTTACAAGTAGGCTGGAGTCATGGAACAACAAATCAGTTGAAATCACTGGTAGGAGTTGTGAGTGGGATGACCTTTTGTCAGGATTCCCTTGGGATGGGAGTCATTTCTGCCAATAATCACGGGACCGGGACAGGACAGGATCAAGTTCTTACGGGAGTGGGACCCAACCAATTCAGTCGCGAATGAAACAGCTTTCAGGGCGTCGCTTCAGAGTGAGCATTTACCTCATGTATGCATTTATGAGCACCTTCTTGCTTTTTTTCTCTTCAAGCCGTGATTGATCAATAGATATGTGATTTAGCCTATGGTTTGCGCTGAGCGCGGGCAAGGTAGCGTTTGTGCTGACCGGAGGCGGGTCGTGGGTGAAACACGCACAGCAGTACATGAACCAAGTATGATCAAGGTGCAACAACAACAAACTACAGCAACACCGAAACGTAAAGACACCTGAGAACTGAAAGAACCTTCTTCAAACCTTTATTTCTAAGTGCAAACCTTTATTGTGAATAAAATACTTTTTTATGGTTTTGCACATTTTCGTTTGTATTTTGTATTGTGGTTGCAGTGTTTTCTGTTGTTTTGCTTCAAATTTGTTTAAAAGGAAAAAACAAAAAGATTTATATAGTTAAAAGTTAAATTGCAAATAGTTGATTTTGTTTTTATCATTTACTTAGTAAATAACAGCATACACATATTATACACTTATATGAATAAAAACACTTTTTTTTTTTACATTAGTTATCAATTTTTTGCATAATTTTCTATAGCTGTTGATAGTAAATTAAATAAAGCAACAAAGCGACCTAAAGAGCTGTTTGTAAGCCGAAAGAACCAACTATTTTGAGTGAGCAAAGAGCCGATTCTCTAAGAAGAACCAGAATTGCCATCACTGCAACCAATGAGAACAAGGACAGAAAAAGGCTGAACCATTTTGTAGATTTCTAATATGCCAACAATGTAACTGATTTGAAAATATAACATTACCCAGAAGCCATCAGTGTTCCTGGTCATGGTTTTCTAATTAAATCTAAAATGCAGCAATCATATATCGATGGCAGCAATGAAGAAAACCATGGCGAATTCGATGACAATACTTCTGACGCATGGGTAAGGATTTAATCGAAACAGCCGGCACATCAAAAAAATGACGAGTCGGAGACATCCAAAGCATCAAAAAGTGATCCAAAGGGGTCCTTACCCATACGTCAATATGTGACAACTTCGGAGTGAGAATGCATTGAAATAAATGGTTGGCTGGCTGGCAGGCAGGCTGGTTGGTTGGTTGATTTTATTTATTTATTTATTAGGGGCCACATGGATTGATGCACATAAAATCAGTCATAGATGTAAATGTACTAGATCATAGTAACAATGCTAATTTACATCTGTAGTCCCTTGGCAGGTACACAGAGAAATCAGGAAAGGACAGGACAATAAACCTCCCATGCACAGTCACATCCTGTGAAAGCACTTCACAAGATAGTATAATAAATAGTAAAAGGTTAGGATCCGCTTAAATAAAATCACACCAGAAGCATATCAGAAGACAGTGGAGAAAAAATTGTTAAAACTAACATAAAATCACAAGAAAAGCAAATCACAGGACAGTGCAACAGTTAGAGCCTAAGAGTCAATGATTACATGACTAGTTTGTTTTCAACAAATTCTTAGGGCAAATTTTGAATGTTTGTAAGGTGTGACATTCTCTTACAGAGATTGGGAGACTTTCAGATTTTACTGGCCTTTACAGACAGAGCGTTTTGTCTGAATGCAGTTTTCCTAAATGAAACCTCACAGTCCCCTCTAAAGGAGGCTCTGGTCCTAAGACCACTGTGATCTCTTTTCTTAAAAAAGTCAGACATGTGAGGTGGGGCCATGTCCATGTAGCGCCTTGTGAATCAAACATTTAAATAGTTTGAAATTCTACAAACTCAATAAATTATGTCTATTTAAAAAAAAATATATATATATATATATATATTTTAAATATATATATATATAATATATATATATATATACACAATTGCTACTGTTATGATTAATGTGTTGTCATGACAAAACCCCTAGCAAAAACTTGTGGAACAGAAAAAAATTATAAATTGGTTTGATATACAGGTCAACCAAAACTAACAATTGTAAAAGAAACAAATTTTTTTCTTCAGCGTTTAAACTGAACAAAGACATTTTGGTGTCTATCCTTCTAAAACCTAATCTAACCTTCCTGTATTTTATATTAACTTGGTCAAGTTAGTTTCTGGATCTCTTCCCAGCCTGGCCACGAATTGACATGAATCTTTGTATGGTGGGAGTATCTGTAGATTTGGCAAAGATAACATGGGATTAAATGATTTAGGTATTTACTGATCATAAAATGTGGGAAGCATCTGTTATCTCTGGCATTTGTGGCGCAGTTATTTTAATTTGTCTTTTGAGTCATAGGAAAGCTAGTAAGAGAAACAGACAAGAAGACAAAAGATTAATCTCACTGGGTCCGGGATCAGAGCCAAGGAAGGTCATTACACAACTGGGTCGGCAGAGGAGTCACTTCATCATCGTTTCAGCACACTGCAATGTTGTGTCTTATGTCAAATGCTCTATGGGACAACTTTAAAGTTCTGAAAGGTCTACCGACAATAATCTGGAAAAAGCATGACAGTTTCCGAGTTAAAAAGTAATCTCTGCTGATAAAGTCCTGTGGAGCTGCGAAAGTGGTCCACCCTGTAGATGAAACACTGGTCTAAATCCGCAAAAATTGAAGAGAATGACACCAAAACAGGTTAGCTTGCATTGCTGTGTACTTTTAGGAGACCTGCCTGCATCAGCATGCTGAGCTCACAGCATTCTTTCTCACCTGGGAGCTGCATCGGACCACTGAGGTGTGCTAAGATACTACACGCTCCAGGGCGCCCATGACCTTTGAATTATGGCCGTCGGAAACAGTGAATGTGCAAGAGACGGAGATCCAAAGACAAAGGGGTGGAGACGGTATGTGTCAAACACAAGGTTGTGTTTTTTGAGATTCCACTGACAGTGTAATGTTCTTCCTCTAAAACTTGCATGAGAATCAGCGTGTGTTTATAGGTGGTTCTATAACATCATTACCTGTATAGAGACTCTGTGCCCTTTTCTGAACCATAATCATGCTCACACACTGTGTACTGTTCTGATCCAATTTATATCCAGGCCTCTGGGGACAAAACAAATGACGTATTTGAGGGTCTCTTCGATCATTAAAATACTTTATTGGAGGTCACTTTAAGAATAATTATTTTTTTTATATGGAAGTGTTTAAAAAAGGTTTCACGCTTTTTTTTTAAAGGAAAACTAGTGTAAAATTTCATGTATACTTTAATTTAACCGGATTGTTCAAAATGAACCAATATTGAGTTGTATCAGCAACCACAAATTATTTTAACTGAATTGTTGTTAAAATAAATCATTACACCCCTATATTGTACACTGTAAAAGTGGAAAACCAAAAGCAATTCCTATATCTTTCTTCATCTCACTTCTTTGAACCAAATCAAAATTATAGTGGTTTTTTCTAATGAACTTTTTATGCTAATTTAACACATTTTGCCTCTGTTCTGCTTCTGAATATTTGAATTGTGTACAGTTTGTCAGTGAACTTACAAATTCAGTAAATTTCCTCTGCTCATGATTATCAGTATGATTACGCAGAAAGACTGTCTGAACCCTTTTTTTTCACTATTTTGTGTAAAGAGTCAGTGCAGAAAGGCTCCCTGAAAATGTTCAATGTTTTTCTGCTCCCAAGCACACAAGAGCGGCGACAGTCCCCCTTATGATGGAAAGCAATCTGATATCTCTAAGCCTGCTTCATTTAAAATATAGAAAAGCCTGCTGCTTCCCCTCTGAGAGATGCTCTCTGTCTTGCGTGTGTCTGTGTTGGTGTGTGAGTCTTAGACTCTGAGATGATGCATAGACTCTGACAGTTTGACAGATGAACAGATTTAAAGTGCTCGAAGGACCAAGCCTGTTCAATAAAGGCAGAAGCTATAGTGTGAGCGTGTTTGTGTGCGCACTTGTTGATGTGTAGGTGCTAAGATTTGGTAAACGTACAGTTCGTGACACTTCCATTTGTGACTCATTGATACATAAAGTGTAATGGGTAGGCACATAAAGGTATGTCAACCTTGTCTACTGGCATAATCAAGCCAAAAAATATACAGCAACTCAGGGGAGGAAGGAGGCAATAACCTCCCTCTATTACCATCCCAGTGCTCAAGCCCACACAAAGTCATTCATGCCATTCTCTTCAAAAAAGGCTTCTTAAGCAGAATTGGACTCATGGTCCAGAGTAATGTTAAAAGTTTCTTCTAATTTGACTTTTTTTTCAGAAATTGTCTCTCCCAACAAGAAATGTGGGCAAAAACAACAGTGTTATCACTCATACTGCTGTCTTTCCATGAAAGTCCCTCTACCGTGTTTTATAGTGGAGGCTGCACTGCAACATCAGTGAGAGAAAGTTCACCTTTTACCTCTTGTTTTTGTTCAGAAGATGAAGCAAACGGTTTATTTTGAAGAAGCCTGCGCAGTGATATAGAACATTTGGGCTATGTGACCGGAACTCCTTTTTTAGATGCATGTCAACAACCAGCAGCCAATCAGATTTGAGTATTCACCCTGACCATTTAAAGTACAGAAACACAATGTTTGTTTCTTATGGCTGTATATCAGCATCTTTGTTTTCTTGGAGTAATACTGGAGATATTAAAGTCTTTACATTTCTTTAGAGTTCTGCTTATCTTACTGTTTATTTGTTTTGTGCACACAAATTACATTTCTTGGATATCTGAGATAACACTTTACAAATTAAAACATTGCAAACAAAAAAAATGAAGGAAACATGTTCTCTCTGGCCTTTCTTTTTTCAAGAGCCGCACATTGTCGTATAAAATTTACATAGTAAAACATTGTGATTAATCATGATCAATCACAATCCAAAAGTTTAATTAATCTAATTTTTTTAATCGGTTGACAGCACTACTTTAGAGATAAATCCCTTTTAAAAATACATGATGACGATAAATAACTTTCTCTATTTTGTGTAATGCAGTAGTTTGTCCTAAAAAAAGTTGCAAATGCTTTTTTAAATTTCATGTCATCAGTCTCTAAAATGTATCAAAAACAAGTCGCCTAATGACAGCTTTAATTTTTCATGGTTTCAATTTTCCACATGACTAAACCAAAACACCCAAATTGTTTTTTATTTCTGCTTAATAACACCACATGCCTATTTGCCAACATTTGTATGAATATCAACTTTTGTTTTGGAAAATTGTATTGTTTTCCAGACAACATTTGATACATAACAAATCTGTCGACTCACAAATTGTTTTGCATCCTTCCTAATAAAAAGAGACAATCAGGAAGACATTAGAATCTAATTTAGTTTATGTAATTGGCAATTACTTCTAAGTGCATTTTATTACAATCTTGCATGCATATTCACTTGAAAGGGCTGTGTTTTCACAGACTGAGTGTTTACGTCGATTCTGTTTTTAAATTAGAATTGGAATAATTTGTATGTTTGATTTTCTGTCCACATTTTTATCACAAATATTCCTCATTTTGATTTAAAATCAGTTAAATCACAGTTTAGCGCAAGTCAATAAATTAAGTCTTTGTCAGTTATTTATTGTCTGAGCCCATGCGCCATAAACCAGATTTTCTGATTCTAAAGCTAGTAACACAGCAGCACTCCTGTACTAAAACGAATGCATCAAAAGAGGAGAAAAAAATGTAAAGACTCTTACGATAATGAGCTATCATGGCTGCTTTCCTTCCCCACTTATTGTGCACTGGTCCCTGTGCCCTCATGCGGACACAATGTTCTCCTGTAGTAAACTGCAGGACGCAGGCAAAACGCTCACTCTGTCTGCCTAAGCAAATAATTACTTCGATTAATTAGCCATGCTGTGGATAGCTGGAGGCAAACATTTCATTAAAAAGAACTAAAACACAGCAGAAAGTGGCTGTGGAATCACCACTTGAGGGTGCACTCTAGTGTCCTTAAGAGACAAAGGCTGGAAAGAGGAGATGATGTATCGAAGGAGCTGCTGGCGCACACATGGCTCTTTACATACTCTCATGTCTGACCTGTTGTGCACCAGAGAGCAAACCTGATTTCAAGTGTATGATGAGAATACATAGAGCATGTTTTGTCATATATTGGCTACATAACTTCAGTCATGTTTTTCGTAAGTTAGGATTTAAAAAAATGTAAAATGTTAAAGAATACCCTTCAGTAGACATTTTTTTACTGTACCTGCTTTCACCTCAGTTGGTCTTGCTAGTTTAAAGTGAGCTCTCCAAAAAAAATAAATAACCACATTTACAAAAGTTTCTTATTTCTAAACACTTGAGTGGCTTTTTAATTACCTTAATTTTGCATGTATCAATAAGGTTGTCAATAAAGTTTGACTTATTTGTCGTGTTGCGCTCTGCAAAGGCTGCTTATTGCAGATAAAAGGTGCACAATAAAAACACAGTTAGCTAGAAAAACTTCCAATCGACTCTTCTGACCAATAGCCCGCTTCTTGGCCCATCCAGGCATTATGGATAGTGTAGTCATATCACATTGTATCTATTTTGTTTCGCGTTAACATGCCCTATAACCCACGACACCTTATGTATGAAAATTGACTGTTCAAAAAAAAAATTTAAATATATTAACTTACATCATTTCTGTTTATTGATTATATGATTTTGATTTATGTTTGTTTTGGAAAACTACTCACTTCTACCATCTACATCTTTTTAGGACTCACTATTGATACTTGTCAGTAGTATTTACCTCAACACCATGTCTGATGTACATTCACTTCCTTCTTAAAGCAGCTGCTCTGGCTGGTAACACATTTGACATTGCAATTAAATGGAAACTCCCAAGCTAGCAAAGTCACGAACAAATAAATGTCTGAGAAAATATTTTTTATTCAGGGTAAAAGAACCAGAAGAAGAACCTTTAACACACAGTACCAGGACTTTCCAACTTAAAATGTGCATTTATTTATGTATTGCATCAGGTTGTTCCTGTTCCACAACGCCTGCTGTGGTGCTATACCCCCAAGAGCTTTAGTTGAACAGTTTTATACAGAGAAAAAGAAGTGTTTTGTTTCAAAAATGGCAAGAAAAAGGAAATTAATTGAAAAGCAACAAGCCATTATAACACTGACAAACTTTTTTGACGAACATTTTATTTGCTGAGATATGGAAAAGAAAGCCAATTTGTTAGTAAGGGAAGTTGTTTTACTATTAAAGTGCACTTAAACTGATCAGAAAGCCTCAAATGAGTCAGATACAAATAAACATTTAAGATCTTTGGTTTAACATGTTTGAATGTTGTCAGAACAATGGAAGAAAGGGTGCCCAGTTTCCGATATCAACTGTCAAACATGGAAGAGGAAGTGTGATGGTATGGGGCTGTTTTGCTAGATCCAGAGCCAGTGACTTCTACTGCAACAGACACCCTGACCAAACATGCAGAACAAAGAATTCTGCAACAACACACAATACCATCTGATATGTGCCTAGTTGGCCAGGGGTTCATTCTGCAAGATAATGGCCCAAAACACAAATTCAAGCTTTGCCAGAACTAGGGGACTTATGCAGGGGTTAAATAAACTTTCTGAAAAATACTTAATTTTTGGAAGTATGTCACGACTGTGTTCATCTGTTAAAAACTTACATGAATCAAAAGTTTAGATTATAATTTGGTCTATAAATTCTATTGTTTTTTATTACTCCAGTTGTTCATTTGTACTAACCCTTTCATTTTAGAGCACAACAAGACATTGCGTAAAAAAAACTTGACTGTGTGTGGAATGCAGTTTTGCTTCACTGTACATGAATAATACTCACAGTCCTTCACACTCTTTCTGTGTATAAAATGTTAAGACCCTAATTTCTTGCATTCCTTTACCTGCCCCTGTGGCTTCTATGCTGCTGTCTGGCCCCATTACCCACAGGGAGACTAATGAGTCCTACAAATGTGTATTATTTGCATCGGAATACGGGGGGAGATTTGACTGCTGTGATGCACCGGTACCTTTGCAATGAGAGATAAAAGCAAAGCCTGGCATAAGCTGCCTTACAGACAGAGTGGGAGAAAAAAAACAAGAAAAAAATGGCAAAGAATGCACTTCTGAACAGAAAAAATTAATAAAATGGTTTTGTTCTTTTTGTTCTGCAACGCAACTAAATGACAAGCAGGAAGCCATTTTTTACGTCTGGAGTATGGATTGCAATGCAAAATCAGATTTTTACCTTTGTTTTAAAACAGCCTCATTCTCGTAAAGTATAAACACCAAAATGAAATCAACTTTAATCTTTTTTTCAAACATTTTCTTTGGTTTCTGAATAAGATTGTCCAACTATCTAGATGTTATAAGTTGCTAGAAGATAACATCTCAATTCTAACATAAAGTCATTCTACTCATTCCATTGTACAAGCACATTTTGGTAATAGGCAATTGGGTGTCTGTGGGACTTTTCAGTCGTATTTACATGAAGACTTTCTTTACAGATCATATTGTACTTCCAACTAAGTTTTAAACTACAATGCTTCTTAATTGAGTTTCATTTATCTGCTGTCTCATTTTCGACAGTTTCTTCTTATTATAGTGGTGCAGGGTTATCTGCTTCCATTAAATGGATCACACAGAACGTAGCTTTATTTTTCTTTTGATAATAATCTTATGCTGCGGACTTTTCATTTCCAGGTTAATTCACATTTGATAATGTGGAAGTTTAAAATAAGCAACAGGAGACCTAACAGCCAGCCCCTGTCCATCTCCTTCACCTTCCCCTCTGTTCTCAATCCAGTTGATAGACTACTTATGCCCCAAGGAAGCAGAGGAGTCTGCTTGATAGTATCCACCATCTATTTTATTTTTTCTTATTCTTATTTTTTTTTTCAATTTGGTGGCTAAGGAAAGGTCAGGATTAGTTATCAACATGGCTGTGTCTAAGGCAGAGACAAGGAACCACAGTCACTGCCATGGGTTCCCTAAAGCCATTTTCCTCAGTCCCAGCAGTAGCCTAATCTGTGTGTAGGTGTGTGACTATGTGTTCTCAAGATTGTGAAAGCACCTTTGGGTTTTCTGCACTTATTTATGCACTCTGAAGGAGTTGTGTACTAAGAGTAAATACTTATTTGCAGGTGGTTTGAACCATACTTAAATGGTTTTTATGAGTGTGTGTGTGTTTGTGTTCTTGATAGTGTTTTATGGGGTATGACTGCTGACATTGTGCACAGGAAGATGGAAATTGAAGTGAAAAGTCACCTTGTGACTCAAGGCAAACTTTTTTTTTAAATACTCTTTTTTCAATTTTTTTTCTCAGTTTAGTCAGAGACTTTTAATTTAATTTAAAAAAAATTTATCTCTTCATTGCAGTTTTATATTTTGTGCTTCTGGGTTTTTACATGTCTGATCTTTGCACACAAAGTGTAAAATATAAGTCAATTTTATGCCATTACCGGTCTAAGTACCATATTTTTCAGACTATTAGTCGCTCAATATCAAGTATCAAGTCAGATCTTTATTTATATTGCACTTTTTATGTTTTAATGTTTATGTTTTTAAACTTTTTCTAACACGAAGTGCTTAACACCAAAACAAATAATATAAAAACAAGCACAATAATTTAAAAATAGAGCTTCCCCCCGGGACCCATACATGACCCCCAACCCCAATCACACCTCCCACCCCCTTAACCGATGGAGGTAAACATTGGAAAACAGGCTGAGCGGAGAAAAAGTTGGAAACCATTCACTGTATAATAGAACTGGACTAAGCGAGTGTGACACCCACCATAGAAAATGTCTTACCTCCAGTTCTGAAATGAAGCCAATTCAGTCGCCATTTTCCCGTGAAATGGATGTCTCCTTGTTGGAGCCAGATGACAGTGATTAGTCTGAAAGAAAAATTATCATGAAAAAAAATAGGATTAGCAAGAACATGTAGGAAAAAGGTAGCAGAGCAAGAATTGCTATTCTGACAAATATAATAACTAAATAATAGCTGTTTATTCCTAAGTAGAAGTCTATGCTGTTTTGGCTTCTTGGAACCAGCTAGGAGTAAGGGTCACTAATATCCAGTCCAGTTCTAATATACAGTCAGTGGGAAATCAATGATCTTGTTTCTGTCTACCTGTTAATCAATGCACTCTAAAACTACTGTACTCTATTTATTGTAATGCTGCTCAACTTTTGCACCTCCCAAATGAAAGTTTAGATTTATTGACCTGCCCTATCACTTTGTCACACCTAAATTTTATAACTTATATTGTACATATTCCTAATTCACTGCTCATTTTACTTTTGCTTTATTCTGTAACTTTATTTTGAAACGTGTGCTGCTGACCACTTGGTCAGGTCACCCTTGTAAAAAGATCCTGATCTCAATGGGTTTCACCTGGTTAAATAAAGGTTTTAAAAAAAAAAGTTGTGGAAACGCTAATAGTTGGGACCTCTTCCCCTGGTAATAGCTGCATAGCCAGCCGCGTGCAGCATCACAGGCTGAGACCCGCAGCAAGGCGGCGATGCCTCATTGTCCACATCTAGAACTGCAGCGGCTGAACAGCAGCTGACCCAAAAAAAGAGGATCCAACTGAGGAAGCACTGGAAAAATAATAACAGTAAAAATAAAAATTACAAATTGTTGCAGCCAAAAGATGCAGAGTAAAGAAGGAAATAATATCATATATGTCATGCTGGAGGATAAGTCGCAGTTTTGGAGAAATTTATATTACAAAAAACAGGAACAAGAATGGATGTATCATCTTGAAAGACAAATTATAGTAATGAAATATGTAACAGTAGTCGACATAATATATGCATGCTTCACTCCCAGAAAAGCCTTAAATGGACTGAAAAACATACATAGTGACGCGTAAATGTGCTAGTTTTGAATGCGGAAGCCCGAAATGCACGTATGCACACATTTCCATTGACTTTTCACTAGAAGTCGAGACCTGAGCTAACATAGCAACAAAGGGTTATGGAAGGAAATAACCAAACTGTATGTTTATTCACAGAAATGTATGTCAATATTTGTAGAGAACATTAGTGTCCACGAAAAAGCCCCAAAACATTCACATAGTAAAAAGTGTTTCTTTCAATCTGACACATCAAGATGCATTTGTGGGCTGCCCTCAAACCCAATTGAAATGGAGCTGACCCACATGCAGAGCTCCCATCTAAAAAACCTTCAGGAGGGAGTCTGCCTTTCATCGATTCCAGGCATTACTACAGTCAGTGTGTCCTCCGGATCTGTAACTTGTCATATTGGGGGCGATTTTGATGTTCAATTTGTTTTTTAATGCATATAAGCCTTGAAGCTGATTTAGCATCGATGCATATATTTCATTTACAATCACACACACCCACATATATCAAACTGATTACATCCCACTTTTCTCGCAGCATCCTACTTTTTTTCTTTTATCGTCTCCCATCCATTCCAAAAGTAACGGTGATTCCCTCTGTGAGAGGGTGCTGTCTCGCAGTCCCAGACCTGTTAAATGATGATGGAGGAGCAGCAGGCTTTTACCCATCAGTCTTTATCTTCGCCGTTTCCCCCTCCCCCCCATGCACAGCCACCACAATTCCCCTCAAGTATGCTAAACCTAGCTAAGTCTATGGTCACTCTGATGGTGACAGATGTTCGTGGTTGAACTGGAGATTTGTCACTCTTCTAAGAAAAGAAAAAAAAAGATCTCAACCCTTATCTTAATCTGCTGGCCAGTTCTGAGCTAAAACCAAAAGATGAGTAAGAGAGAAATACGTCGAATGACAAAAGGAGGTTTGGTTCATCTTCTTAAAATGCTCTTCACTGGCTTTGTTTCCTATATGAGCCGCCTCTTTAGAATTTCAGCTGCTGCAGTGATTTGATCGGTTTCATGCCACCAATTTGTTCTGCGTTGTGCGTTGCATTATTTAGACTATACTTATCTCCTCCCCATCTTTCCTTGGCTGGTGTAAAATAGCGCACATATCTCTTACGCTCATCAAGGCGTCTCATTCATTAACCAAAAAGGAAATCGGCGCAGAGCAAGATATGTGAGAACCATCAGATGCTGGGAAATTTTTTTATGCTATCTGTCGGCAATCGTCTTTTTCTTCATCTCTCTGTTGCGGCGAGATCTTTAAAGGACATTAGCCACATACTGTAAAAAATAAATCAAACGAATGGATTAACAGAGCTAAATAGTTGTCAGGGGCCTCAAAAGGCCTTATGAAGACAGATCTGCCTCTTATGAAGGCAATCAGGTATGGAACTTATCATAACAGAAATTAGGACTGAGACCTATTTTTTATTCCACAACCCAAGGCTATATTTCCATAAAAACTAATGGCCAAGGACATTATTCAACTACTCTAAGTTATGTGCGGGCTTTTTTTGTATTTTAAACATGCACGTGAGCGTGCGCGCACACACACACATATACGAAAGAGTAAGGGCACAACAGAGTAGAATAAATGTAGTACATATAATTATATATACTCTTTTCTTTCAACCTATTATAGGAAAAGATGAAGCCATTTAAATATAAAATACAAATGGGATTGTAAACTTTAAATACTTTTCAACTAAAGTTTTTTTTATAATTCAGGAGAGATGTGGGGGGGGAGTAGACTAAAAATAAAAGCAAAACCAGTAGAAGCAGCCCATTATTATTTAACCTGTGTTGTCCAATATTCTAAGACCAATATTCTTTTTCCCTTTAGTTCTTCTTTGGTCAGTAGACTGGAATGTGTATTAAAAATAGATGTAGCCTCTGGGTCTGACAAGAGAAGCCAGAGCCACAGCGATAAGTTAATGATGGTAGCTGCTAAGTTTCAAGTTGTCTTTGACACAGAAAGGTGCTCATTCTGTATAACATGGCACATTCTAGAGTTGGGTAAATAATACACAAAGGCTCATGTGAAAGTTCAGCTTACCGTCTTTTAAAAACATTATTTTCTTAGGTATCACAAGTGGTCTTTAATGGGCTCAATTTTTTTCAGAAAAATATCCAAATCTTCAAGAATGTTAGCATGATAGGGATGTTTTAACATGTTTTGTGACATTTTTCTGATGATGGAGGACATATTTAAGAAAATTAAGCCTAAATTGCATTTTTGAATTGTTTATAATCAGGAGCAGACCAAAAAAATACTATTGTAAAAGGCTTGTAGTTGTGAAATAAGCTACTAGCCACAAGCTCCCTGATCTGCTTAATTCTGATGCATCCACTTGTATACGACCAGATCCATGTATCGTATTGTATGCACTATAAGGCGCGCCGTATTATAAGGCGCAGTTTTAGGGGTCTATTTCTGTATTTAACCCATTCATAAGGAACACTGTGTTATAAGACGCAAAAAAGTGAATTCAGATGAGCTTTATTACACTATTTAACAATCCACTCACATTATTTTTGAATCAATCTTCTCCGCAAAACATCTTCTGTGTTTGAATTAAACAGCTGCGTAATCAAACATGCAGGCTTCCCACTCATCGTTGTCGGAGTCAGTCTCATTGCCAGGTGGTTGTTTAGCAATGATGCCGGCCTTAGTGAAAGCTCAGACAACAGTTAAAGCAGAGTCCTTAGCCCAGATGTCCACAATCCATTTACATATGGAGGTGTAACTCGCCCAGCATTGCCTCCCAGTCTTAGTAAAGAAGTGTGTGCCGTCTGTCATCCATCGTTCCCACAAACAAAGATGCACGCTCTATTTTGCTTTTCCTCCAGTGGCACCGAGAACCTTTCTCTCAAGACATGGAGGGGACCTCGCGGAGTGTAATCAAACACTAATTCAGCAGGGCTGAATCCAAGTGACTCTTGCGGAGACTCTTGCGTGCACCAGGCAAACTGGAAAATTGTGCGTAAAGTTTGGTTGGATGCGCGGCATGCAGCAGTACGCATGTGGGGAGCGCAGATTTCCCAGAGCACTCAAGATCAGACGCGTGCTCCATTGTAGTTGTCACCTGCGCGGGGAAAAAAGGTCAATTTCAGCACCTGACGTAGTGACACGATCATCTCCTGAACAAACAGACAAAGGAACACTGTCAGACAAATAATCTGTGTATTTTTGGGACTGCGTGCACGTAATGGTGCAGGCTGGAAAAAGCTTGCGCTCTGAAATGATGTTCCGATCTTTATGTTTTGGTTGCATACGATGGGTTTATGCTGTGACTCGGGATGTGGTAAAACTTTACCACCATCCACATTGTTTACCAGGAGCACAGCTTGCCAGAATCATTGTTTGTGATCCACCTGTGTCACCTGTGTCACTCAAAAAATGCGCACAAGGTTTTGGAACTTGGTACACACAAAAGGTGCACTGGATTATTAGGCAAACTGGCATTCACCCAGACAACTTAAAGTGCACAAACACAATGTTTGTTTCTTATGGTTATAAATCAGCATCTTTGTTATCTTGGACTAAAACTGCAGACACAAGTCTTTACAGTTCTGCTTATCTTACTGTTGATGTGTTTTGTGCACACAAATTAAACTTCTGAGTTAACACTTTATAAATGTAAAAATTTCAGACAATAGAAATGAAAGAAACATTTTCTCTCTGGCCTTTTTTTGTTCAAAATCTGCATATTGCCGTATAAAATTTGACTCATAAAACACTGTGATTAATCGTGATTAATTATAACCCAAAAGTGTGCTTGATCTGATGAATTTTTTAATCGATTGACAGCACTAGTTTACATGCAACTGTAGCCACTTCTGACAGTGTTCATCAATATTGCACGTTTTCTCTATTTGTGGAGAATCACTTTTATTGTTGTCTACTGAGTCTAAAAGGCTAAAATAACTTTATATCTTTTCCAAACGGTTCATGCAATTTAAGTAAAAAGATTAACAAAATGTGTTCTTTTTTTTTATTCCATTATGTATTTTATACTAGCACTATTAGCATTATTGCTTTTGAAAACAAAGTTGATTAAAAACAGTAATAATCTAGTTAAGTAGTTTTTGATTAAGATTTATAAAAGTGAAAGGTGCTATAAATGAAAAATTAAACCTCCAATGAAAAGAAAATGTTGCAGAGAACATCTATCATGTAGAACAACAACACAAAAGATTCATCTATCATGAGTGAGACAAAAATAAAGCCCAAAGCAACAGGTTTACTAAAACAATATGTGAATGTAGAAAGCAGAATTCCATCCAGTTTGTTTGATAACCTGAACTTCCAAGCAAAGACGACAAGGCAGTTAACTGTAACAACTGCCAAAAAAGATTGATGGAAATCGTTCAATATTCAGAGGGGATCACAGTCCTTTGCCAGGAGCAAGACAAAAAAAAAAAAAGGATGTGGAGGCTGGCCAGTAAAAGGACATATTTGGGTCCACTGTCCCAAAGGTAGCAGAATCTCTGATGTGGATTTGTGTCTCCGATCCTGAGTCATCCTGGGTCTATGTTCCCAGGGTCCTGTAATTTCCAAGAATACCTATTGATGAAGATTTTATGGGCATAATGAGTGTACTCCACACATTCAAATGAGACTTGCTGTATTTTTACTGTAAATGTAAATTTGTTTCAATGTAGGCTGTAAAAACACTTGCCTTAAGCGCTACCCATAGATTAACTGCTAATGGAACCAATAAAGCTAACGTAATTGTAGCCCCATAAAGTAGGATCCAGAGTTATCACTTTTGCAGTTTCCCATTCCAAGTTCAAGAATGCTTGGCTGTTGGGGTTTGTGTGACTCCGTGCCTTTGTGTATCAACACAAAAAGTCCTGTAAAGACCTCCAGATTTAAAAGTCAAATAATATCATCTAAACTTGGCTCAGGTTCCCCTTTCGCCAGTATATCCCAGCGCAGCTGTAACTGGGAGAAGATTATTGTTTTAGAGAATTTAACTACAAATGGTAGATAGTTGTTATGTGGAAATGCCATCACTGCCCCCCCACATGAAAATGGAAGAAGAGGGGAGCCAAGCCAAAAGGCCATTAAAATCTGCAATCATTTATTTCCACTCCTTCGTCTAATCCATCTCTTTGGGGAATGGTTCTGTCCTTATCCACCCAAGGCTACCAATCTATTCTCCTGTCTGTCTCCATGCATCAAAATGAACCCGTGAAACAGTCAGACATTCTTTCTTTCTTTTCTACCCCTTTCCTGTCTTCCGTCCTTGTCTCTTGTTGGCTCAACCTGCTTTTCTGATTTCTTTTTATCTCTCCTCTTCCCGTTCCTCCTCCTCCTTGCAGTCTCAGATTGTTCCCATGTATTTCCATTCTAACCTTTTCCTCTCCCCAGCACCTGTTCTTCCTGTCTCTCTTCCTCTCTCCATTTCATTGTGTCAGAAATGTCTACACAAATCCAATTCAAATCATATCTAGAAAAGAGGGAGCAAAAACAAGACTCTGTCAATGGCAATTTAATCCGTGGTTAGCGAGGTGAATGTAATGCCGTGCATGTTCCAGGAAGCTGTCTGATTGCATTTGGATTTGTGCAGATCTGGTTGCTGCTCAGATGTAGAGTGAAAAAAATAATAAAAATCACGCAGACAAAGCTACCCGACGGATTTTTCACAATATGTTTTTATTTTCTTCTCTCATATTTATGTATATTTTTGTTCAATCAAATTGCGAGAAAATTGTTTTGCCAAAGGAATCCGTGGACTTCTGAAGACGGGTTGGAGCAAGGACAGCTTTCCCTGTACCCTAACCTTGTATTTTGGGATGATAAGACTAAGAGGTTTGAAGCGTGCAGCTCATCGCTCATGGCCTCACTAGTCGTGAAACGTCAGAGAATAAAAGTGGCGCTTCAAACCAAGGTCCAATTACCCGTCAGGCCACTTCCCCAAGGTTAGCCACACCATTGCGCTGTCACGTCAAGAAATAAAAAACTCCCGTCTGGCTCTCCGCCCAACACCAACCGCCTTTTGCTAATGGATGCAACAAAGTCCTACTAAACATCGAGTGAATATTTATGGACCATTAATAACCTATGTGTAAACTGGTAGTGTCACCAACCATGTGAGACATATGATGGGAAATCATTGGGAGAGCATTAATATTGGCACACATTCTCCTAAGGAATAAATAAATAGACCTAAGCATCTCAGACTTTTACTCAGATGGGATTAGCTGCCAGGAATCCCAGACGGGTCCATGATCTGTAACCGTCCAAATTCCAGGAACGTAATTGGTAAAAATTGTTTGATGAATTGCAGCCATTTAGCTTTTCTTTTACTATCTGCAAGGTTCAGCAGTTTTCTTTATGAAGGTATATCCAGCTGGATTTCTCGGAGAAGAGCTGGAAGACGACCTGGGAGATGTTAAATATGTACAATCGGGCAAGTAATTAGATTAATAAGGACTAAATGAGCAGCAGGCCAGGAACTGAAACCCAAAATCCCTCATCCTTTGTGAGTCTCGAGTACAACACATTATAGTATCTGCTTAAAGTTTAAATGGAGCCTGAAAAAAGTTTCCGCACTGCTGTTCCTGTGCTCGTTTCTCCCCTCGACAGATTTATATTCTCCTCTGCTCATCTCTCTGTTCACCAGACTAAGAAAGATGTTCAGCAAAAGTAAGAATGAAGCAAAACTTGCCAGGCTCTGCAGGAGAGCGAAAAAAAAAGAAACCCATACCTAGAGGCCCTGTAGGATTACTTGAATCAATTCAATCTTTGGCTACATAGGTTGATGTCAGATCTTCGCTGATTATGGTAGTTAGAGCACAATATAGATTTCTTACCTCAAGCCTTTTATTGATAAAAATGTATAGATCATCCATGCTAAAGGCACAAACTCCTTTAGTAGGGAAGTCACCTGAAAAAAAAGCTCTTGACTCGCATCTTTATGGTTAAAAATACTTAAAAACACTCTGAGAGCCACTTTGTTAAATTCTCCATGCTATAATCTTATGCAAGTTCAATTAATTAGCTTGCTAATTGTAGCTAAATAGCGTTTATATGAACACATGGTAACCTTAATACTTCTGCAAATGTCATGAATTCCTTGGAGAACTTAGATGGATCACAATATTTAAAAAACATCAAAAGGGTAACACCTCTTTAAATCCTTACTGTTATTTTCTTTCAAAGAAAAATGACTTTGACAAACTTTGCAAATTTTAAAAACAAGACGTGAAGGACTTGCATGTTGTTGTTCTTTTTTTTTAATAACTTGCACTATATTCAATGACAGGTCAGAGCAAATCTTGTTGATGTGCATTGTAAAGTTTTCTTCATTAAACTTTCATCTTCATTCAACTTTCTTGTTTTACATATTTTAATCCTCAACTCAAATCAACTTAATGACGACAAGAGACTGTCTCACTCATTTCAATGGCTCAGTAGAGGTGCTAACGATGCTATTCTTACGAGTGACAAAGGTAAAACAACCGTATGGTTCCGCCGTCCACTCATTTATTCTGAACTCACAAGCTGTACATCACATAAAAAAAAATTTCCTGTCTCTAAAAGGAAGCTACTGACTTCAAAATAAAAGCATAAATTGTTTTTTAAGTTTAAATTATAACATTGCTGGCAATAAACTATAAACGTGTCACATAAATAGCACTTACATACATTAATGAAAACATATCAAATGAAAAGCTTGGTGATCCCAAAAAGGTTACACAAAAAGGTGCACATAACCAAGGCAACAAAATGTTGAATTTATTTCTTTAGTTTTGTCTTTAATTAGTTAAAAAAATGCAAAGATGGTGACAAAATTGTACTAAACATTTTTATATTTTTGATATTTAGTTATCTAATTTCAGAACCAGTGTCGAAGGGAGTTAGAAATGTGCCAAATTAGCCTCTTTCCATAAACATTAACAGGTCAACAATTATTAAAATAATTGTAAAATTCTTAAAAATTAAAAGAATTTTACTAATCATTTATGATTAGAAAAAAATAATTCCAGACTGCTCTACCTGGTAATTTTAATAAGGAAGGTCTACCTGACTGCTGGATAAGCTAGCTCACACGCCACTCATCAATTAAGCCTTCACTCTAAACCAATAAGCTAAATTCCCTGCCTTCTTTTCTCAGCCAATCACAATTATAGGTATACTTTTAAACGGTCATTTATCTATCTACATTCCAGACGGTTTTGCCGGCCCTCCTTTGCCCCATTCCCCACCTAGACCACTACCATGTCGTGGCCTGGCCTCTACCACCATTAGCGTCTAGGGTCTGGGGTTTATCTATCTATGGTCAGAGCTTATCCCGCCAGAATAAAGATGTCATCTGCCCAGAGCCCAACCGCTAAAAGACTATTTGATGCTCAAATAAATGTTTACTCTCATTTCAAAGATCTCTCCTTATTTAATCATAAGAGTAAGTAAGGGTGAAGTAAGTTAGGCACAGGTGTGTTGTATAGATTTTTTATCTTTTCAACCCCCCCAAACCCTGTGCACTGCGCAAAGAGCCCATTAGTGCTGTTCAAGTGACAAGTGTGCGCTCCATGCGTGCCCCTTGCCAACAACCTGGTAGTTAGAAATTTTTTAATTAGACAATCAGAATATAGTTTGTGTTAGCACCCTGCAGGTGTCCTACGGGCACTTACGTAACACTTGTACTTCCTGTGCGTGCAGCATTTGCACACAGTCAGTAAAGGGCCAGTACTCACACATTATTACGACCAGAGTGTGGCTTGAGAGCACCGTACGACATGATCACCTGTACGTCGTAAGTGAGTGTAAGTTACCTTTTCCTTACACTAACACTTCAAAATACACTTGGCACACGCACTACAATTCTAGGTAATATTTTTAAGATGTCCCTTTAGGTGTCTGTACTAGCCTCAAGGGAACTGCAAGACACCCTTGCAGTTCCCTTTATTGGTGCATGTGACTAAAGCCTAACTAGCAGATTTCAAAGCCATTTTAAGGGCTCACAACACCACGCCAGGAATTCCAGTTCCCAATCATTGTCTTCACACCATCTAACTGTTCATCAGTATGACTGACAACAGCGCTTTTAATTAGAGGCTGTGAAAAGGCTCTCAAGTGAGTTAAGGAAACCTCAGATTGAGTATATTGAACCTTTTCATCTCCAGTGAACTCAAAAAATTGGTAGCAGAGCCTTTTAATCTCCAAATTTCTTTCTTGCTTGAGCATTTTCCAGCAATTAAGAGGATCCTAAATTGCTTTATAGAACTTTTTGCAGTTGCACATTTTAATTTCAGACATTCGTACAACGTTAATTCGATGCTGCAAGTTGGAATTGGGGTTATAGTGTGGTCATATCGCGTATGCGCCCAGCATGAATTGTCTTTTGAAGATATACATATTGTTCACCCTACACTAGAGAGCTGCCTCCGTCTCATATTCAAGGAAAAGCACAATGGGACAAATACAGCTTTGGCAGGATTCAGAAACATGAAAGTACTGTAGGAGGGCTCCTGCTCCTTGGGGAGCACAGATTTTCTTTATGAATGCAAAACAATATATGGAGTGGTATAAGCAGAGGGCTGCTATCATCAAAGGCACCTCATACTTATGCTTGTTTTCCTTCGTCCCCCTCCCCTTCTTCTTCTTCTATGATCTGACAAGGATTAATTACTGCCCAGCACAATTTACACTCTGCTGGAACTGTGGCAGAGAATAAAGAATGGTTGAAATGTGAGCCCTGTGACAGCGAGTTAGAATGCTGAATTGCTTTGAGCTGTGCAAGCCGCTACTCGATTGCCTTCGCGGGGAGCATGTTTACGAGGCTCGACTCAGAGGTGAATTCCCAGGTCCTAAAGTGACAAAATGCCCTCACTTAGATCAAGACAGTCGCAATGTTTTATGGATACACAGGATCTGTAGCTTTTTTTTTTTTTTTTTTTGCATACTGCAATTTAACGTATCTGCAAATTATATCACAAATATAGTAAATTATAACAGATGTGTTTTCCAACACTGTTCTCAGAGAATAAACACCATAAAATATATTTTTGGGGGATTATTCATTCATTCATTCATTTTCCAATCCGCTTTATCCCTGTCGGGGTCACGGGGTTGCCGGAGCCTAACCCGGCCACTCATGGGCGAAGGCAGGGCACACCCCTGGACCGGTCGCCAGTCCGTCGCAGGTTTTGGGGGATTAACGATTGCTTTTTCCAGAGACAGTTGGATGCAGCCTTGAAGGTGTCAGCTCCAACTGGCAAAGCAGGCGGCCTGCCAGCACGCCTGGCTGCTCCGTCCATTAAAAGGTCCTTTTGTCAAAGGCGGCATCGAGGGCACTTAACAGGACCGCAATTAACACTGCCTAAAATTAGAACGCATGACCCATGTATCCGGGGAAGTCTCTGAGCCCTGTTTCCCCCACCGCCACCACCAACTAAATACAAATTACAAAGACATTTAAAAAGCTATACTATTTACTGAACCGTGTTAAGAGTGGCAACCAAATGTCAGAGGCCACTGACCTGGGGCTTGGGCAACCACCATGTCTGTTCAGGTGAATTGAGGAGGGGAAAAGCAAGACAAGAACAACCAATCCTGGTCTGGAGTCACCAGCAGATCAATGCTCTAAAAAGTAGAGGCAAAGGTCAGGCTGTTCAGCCTTCGCTGAGGGAATGACTGTGATCATCACCAGGATTGGACGGGGCCTTGGGAACATGCACACCTCCAGCTTTATGCACTTTCACCATACGCATCATTCTAACAACTCATTTAGGAAGTCCTTTTTTTTTGAGTCTTCAACACCTGAGATGGCACCGGGGACACTTAAAAATAAATAAAATAAATAACACACGCTCTTTGTGATTGTGTAACTTCTCAACCATTTATACCAACGGAAACCATCTGATTCTGACATGGAGAAAAGTGGCTTTTTGTATCGGCTTTACTAAGATAGTGATTACTAACATAGTGTTGTAGAGTGGCCACTCACTAAATGGCGGTTGATCTTTTGTATTCTTGCTGTTTCACAGATTTTTTTTCTGTTTTTAAACACTGTGTTCTGCTTCCTGATTGGCTGGAGACCTTGTCAATCAATCTCCTCCATGCTGTTTCCTGTACAGGATGCACTCATCTTGACAAATCTACATAAATCTCTTTTCATTCTATAATACTAGACTCATTTTCACCTGTCTTGCATTATTTTTAGAACGTAACCTCGGGATTAACAAGGGAACACTGTATAACACTGCAAAACCACTTTTCATTTCAGCAGAATCAGTTCATTTATGTCATAAACATTTCACTACTGTAGTGTTGTTGTCAGGGCTCCAGCTTCCATGTCCCCCTCCGACCACCAGGGGGAGCCATCTTCTGAATACGGACTTTCCCCGGAGCTTCATCTGCACTCCAATTCCCATCAGCCTTTGCCCTCTGTTCCCAGGTCTCACCAACTGTTCCTCATCACGCAATCACTACAAACAGTATTTAGGTAGACATTCTGCCCGGTGTGAAGTCTTGTTTTGTAATTGCATTCAGTCTGAGCAGTTCACCTGCTGTCTCTCCGTGTTTTTGACCCTTGCCTGTTTTGACGGCTTAACGCTTCTCTCCGTGTATTGAGACTCCTGCCTGTTTTTTTAGTTCGTCCTGCCTTGCGCCTCCCTGTCTGTATCCTCTTGCCATTAAAACCAGTTGTACATGGATCCAACCGCTTCTGCCTCTTTGTCACATTTGCCCAACAGCACAAAGAATCCACTGAAATCGTTCCGTCCATTGCATAAACTCTTAAAGAGTTACGATAGTCAAAAGAATGTCAACTCTGAAACTCAGCGTCTGGTGTTGAAGGGTTAAAGATGCCAAAAAGTGGGTCGACGTGTAGGAAGTGAATAATTTTATTCCTTTGCAATCACACTATGAATAAGTATTTTTTTCGCCACAATTAAAGATTACAATAGACCAATTTTTCAAAGACAACATACAATTAATGTATAAAAAATTAAATTGGTTGGCATGCTTAAACTTAATCTTTTTAATGTCCTAAAAAATGACCCACATTTCAACCCTCTTTTCATCTGGTACTTCCTTTTCTTAAGTTTCTCTTTCATCCACTGCATCTTTGATTTGCTTTTCTTCTCTTTCCTCTCAACGTCTGCCATATTTTTCCTTCTTTTCTTACTTAGCAGCATGATGTAAAACTCCTGCGTAAATCTGACTGAGTGATGTTTGTATAGCTGGCAAAGGGATGCAGCCATAGCATGAAATAAACAAGATGCCCAAGCAAATTGAAAAGAGGGAAGTCCCCCCCTGCTGTGCATTTAAATTGGTCGGCGCATTCTGACAGGACGCTGTCGAGCACGTCTGTGAGATTAGACATTCCCAAGATGTTGTTTATTTGTGTCCATTCATTCCTAGGATATCTTCTCTTTTGTCCAGGGCTTATCGGCCAACCTTCTTCTACCGCTGCCATCTCGCTGCTATGCTATGTGGCGTGAACTCTTGTCAGGAAGCAATGACCCTTGAGCTCCCCCTTTCCCACCCTCTCTCTGCACCCCCCGTCATCATTGTTACTCAAAACTGGCAATCAAGCGGTGAATTATCATTGACAGCCATATTGCAACGCTGGATAAGACAGAAATATTAAATTACTGAGCAAAATCAGACAGGCTTCAAACTCATAAAAGGTTAAAAAAAAAAACTGAAAGCTTTTCTGTTGTCAATAGTGAGCACAGACACAGAATCACACTCTTCTGTGCAGCCTCATTTTCTTCAGAACTGTGGAACGCCAAACAGGCAAGAAAAATGGCCAGTATGCTCTCCTTATTCCCCTGAGAAGTCAGTCCTACACATAGGGATGTGGCTATTACTTATCATCATCAAAAAGTGCTTGTTTGGTGATAATAGGGGCCTGGGATAGATATCTCAGCTAAATGGAGGAAGGGCTTTACCTGAAGAAGCAACTGAGGAATCCTTCCACCGCTTACACAAGCACTTTCTGTCTCTCTGCAAAACAGAGGGCCAGCTCTAAAACCAGACTTAGCCTTAGAGTAGAAGCAGATAGGAAAAACTGCTATTATCCCTGGTTAGAAAGACAAAGTAAGATAAACAATAGCAAACAACAACCTTTAACATGCTTACAGTGCAAGAGACAATTATTAGTGGATAAGAGGGAAAGGAGCATGAAGCTTGTTTCTATCAAACATGATTGTATTGACAATAACACCAAAGCTGTGGCTTTAAGTTGAAATTTGAGGTTCTTGACTTAAGGTTTTTGATTGATCAATTATTCAGAATTATTTTAAATGTATTTATTACATAATAATATGTAATTATTAAGTAGTATCAATGAAATGAAGAAGAAGAAGAATGAAGAAGATTACAAGGACCACACTCTTTTTTTAGACTTTTGTTATGCTGGCCATATAAGTGCTCTTAAAGAATAAGATTTGAGATATAAGGACTAGAGCTATAAGCCAGCAGGAGAGTGTATAAACAGGTATGTGATGGGAAGTGGGGCAGGGTTGCTTTGTGCCAGCAGTCCCGCCCACACCAACTCTGAGGCAAGGATTTTTATGAAGTCCTACTGCTCTTCAGAAACTAAGTCTTAAAAAACAACACAGATTTTTTGATTTAGCCTTAAAATGGCATAACAACAATTAAAAGGCCACTATGAACACTTTTACAATAGATAAAGAGATGTTTGATCCACAGGAACGTGGAACAAACTTCTTTCAATCCAATGCAAAACTTCTGCTACGGACTTCTTGTATCAAAATATCTGTCAATAACAATACCAATCCAACATAGACGAAGCTTTATGCTCAAGCTCACAGCTTGACAAAACAAAAGTAGGATTTTCATGCAATACACAAAGTTGGGGTCAAATGTTACAATTCATCCATGAGTCAGGCTCAATTACAGCCTGATCTCAAAACTAAATTTGCTGGCCTTATCTGTAAAGGTTCCCAGAAGGGCGCCTCTTCGCCTTCCTCTGCAGGCAGTTCACGTTCCTTGTTTGTTTTATCTATTGCCATTCAGCTATTTGAGTTTGACATTAGGTTCATGACCACTTCAATTCACCTCCCGCTATCTGATGATTCTGTCGCTCACACTCCTCTAATGTATTCTTAGGAGAGAGGGAATACGTGTTGGGGAGAAAAAAGGCTCACGTCCCATCTGATTGCAAGGTCTCCTCTGATGAATGATGCCGCGATGGGCAAGGGTGTCTTCCATCTGACCGTTGTGATTCATTAGAAAGAGACATTATTGTCAGCATGAAAAGTCACTGCAGATCACTGGAAGTCCTGTGTTATTCTTTTGGTAATAAAAGGAAGATGTGTCAATAGGAAATTTGAACTTCCTTTTGTCTTAGAGAATAAGACAACAGGATAACAGAAGAGGACTGAAATCGATGTTGAGAGAAATACCTCCCGTAGCAAGCACTTCTCGATTCTGTTTCATAGTCTCAACTGTTCACAAGCACTGAAGATATAACTGTAGGATGGGGAGGAGGCGAGGAAAGAAGAAAAATTGAGAGAATGAAATAAATATCTATTTAAAAATAGCCTCTCAGCACAGCAAGGAGAGATTTGAAGATATTATCCTCAAAGGCTGCTGTGAGTGAGGCCAGCAGAAGGGAAAACTGTCTGCGATGAAATATGAACAGCACATACTCCCTGACAGCCTATGGCTTTTCCTGATACTGCCAAGACCAGCCCACTGGAGTGATCCATAGACTCTTTGTGGAGACTTTGATATAAATGCTGAGGGCTAGATGTTAAAGATCCTCAGCTCACTACCGCCCCACCCTTCCTCGTCACTCTTTCCCAACGCCTTGCTTGCCGCAAAAGAGGAAATTTGTAATGTTCCCTCTCGTCCTCCTGCCACGAAAATATCATGAAAGCGGACAGGGAGAAAGTCGACTGACTTGTCCTTGTCCCTTTTCAATTTGACAAGGCAAGCAGCCTTGGGGACTTTCCAGTCTATTTTCAAATTGACCATTTATAATCAGTTTTCTAAAGGACAATGCAAAGGGGGCAGAGGAGGCTGTGTTGTTGTGGAAGGCATAGAGCTGGGGGTTGGTGGGTGATAATACAGAGGCTTGTTGTCAGACATGTCAGCAGGTAAGATGAATGAAGAATGGGGGGGGATAAAAGAGACTGCACAGCAGGGAGTTGACCTCTATTTAAAAAAGAAAGAATGGAAAGAAGGGGAAAAATCTATAAAAACTCAAGCAAATGAACATCTACACCCTGACTTAGTGAAATATGCACCACCTCTCCGTGACCCAGGTGGAGGATTAAAAAAAAAAGAAGTAGCACTCCTGGAAGATAAAACCTTCCGAAAAGATGTCGCCCGGTGTGTCCATTTGTTGGAGCCAATGTGGCTGCATATATCAGCACCTGCAAGGTCAGGCCAACTCGGGCGTAGCAAGCGTGGTGAGGGTCCCGGCTCGGGAGCCGTTACAGCTTTCTGTCACACTACTTGCTCCATCACCACCACACGATGACATTTCCACAAGATGGCCCCTGTGAATTATGCGGCCCAGCGGAAGGGTAAGAAGAGGGAGCTGGAAAGGAGGGAGCTCATTTTCTGGGTGTCTGCTCACGACATGAAACCGCCACTTGTTTTCATCAGCACCTTTCGCTGCTTATGCAAAGCGGCACGCGGGGCAATAAGGGAACAATCAAGCCGGCCCACTGCTCTTGTTCTCCATGCCACAGCTGCCTTTCTCTCTTTGAGGCGTAATGACAGAGTGTCACCTCTACGCTGGCCCTCATCTTCCCCGAATTAATCCCAATTTGGCCATCAAGCAAGGGCCCGTCCAAAGGTACTGGCGGCGAGTAATTGACATTCTCAGGTGCATGAGTTTTGTTTATGTAGCGACACCGAGCCAAGGCCTTTCACCATGGATGACAAGCAGACCCAGTTTGCATACACCACTTGATTCGGGAGCTCTGCATGAGTGACTGCTCAGCAGCCCGTGGCTCTATGGCATTTCAGCAGAGGCCATTTCAGTAAAGATCACCTCAGGTGTCAAGCGGCTCGGAAGGTGCAGGCGGCAGCTGGAGGTCGTTTGTCCAGCACATTGATTCCACCATGACCCCGTCGCTCTCTGTAACTATTGATCCATCTCCCCAAGAGCCCAGCACAATGCCCACTCCGCGTGGGGAGATGGAACTCAGGCATCAGCGTGGCCTTCCCTTCCCCTTCAACAAATGAATGGCACTTATTCAATAGTGTGTCGCACCTCACTATATGAAACACTTATCTCTGAGGTCGTTCAAACCAAAGTCCATCTCGGTTATTGGGATTGTGTGAATTGGGGAGAGTTGATAAACTTGAGAGCGTACTGGAACAGAAGATGACCTTAAGTCATTACAGGTTATGCGGACATGCGCAAGTGTGCTAGCTGGGGCTCATTCCTGGACTGGTCATTTCTAAAAGCTTTGCCAGGCACATCTCCCACGCCTTTAAGCATGTCACTCAGGGGGACTATGAATCACCATTTCAGCACCCCCATTTCAACCTGAGCGTCTAAAAGGCTTTTTCATTAGGGTAAAAGGGAACCCAGGCAGGGCTGTTGTCGGGTGTTGGCTATGTTTGTGGGAGGGAGGGTCAGGGATTTGGGTTAATTACAATAACAATAGGGTGCGGCCAAAAGAGAAAAAAATATATATATTATATTAAAAAAAAAAAGGGAAGAACTCACACCATGGCAGGGCAGAGCCTCTCTCATTTGTTTCAATAAAGTTAATTGATTCCTATGTCCTCTGGTGCCATTTGCATCACATCTATTTCGTGCACGCCACACGTCCCATTCTTATCCTCCTTCCCCTCTGTTCACTGAGGGCAGGACAACATCAATGGGGGACGCATTGATCTACCCGCACCAGGTGAGTAAAAACTCACACACTACACCTGTACACTGACATGCACATACAATGAATAGCTGGAACATAGGAGACCCCTGACAAAGACATTCAGTAATCAGAACCCTCTTATATATAATATATAATTAATTCTCCTTCTTTTTTATGCCTTCTTAGTTCTGTAAGATTATATAAAAGCCACATCATTCAGTCACTACCTTTAATACAAGATAAAATACAGTTCAACCTCAGTCCTGAAGCTTTTTTGGTACAAAAACTGTTTGCTTTATTGTGTCCTTATTACCTATATTTAAAGACCCACTCCAATGAAAATTGTGTTTTTAACATGTTCTTGTAGCATTTTTGTCATGCTGGGAGACTTAATAAAAAAAATTAAGCTTGAAATTGCATTTCTGAGTCTTTCTAAATTTAAAATTTTGTGAATCCAGAGCAGATGAAAAATACAGTTGGAAAAAGCTACAATCAGTGGGCCTCAAGCTCCCTGCTCTATTGGATTGGAGCTGTGAGGGGTTAGTCCCGCTGTGAGCCAGTGGGAGGGAGTGTAAACAAAGGGATGATGGGAAATGAGGGCAAGCTTTCTCCGCGCCAACAGTGCCAGCTACAACTAATTTCTGATGAATTTCTGACACTGCAGAAAATATGTCTTAAAAAAACAACAGGCTTTTTGGTTTTGGCTAAAAACTGAATAATCATAATTAGAAGACCACTGGGAACAATTTTACAAGAGAAAAAATATATATAGTTGGAGTGGGACTGTGAGCTTCAAAAATGACCTGATCTGACATTTCTGTGATTTCAGATCTCACTGAACCATCTCTGGCATGTGACTACACCATGGCAACTTGCCATATTTCTAATTTTCATTGTCATGCTATCCATGTGACAGCCGATCTATCTCATCCAGGCGGCTGTCCTTGCTTTGCCTGGGGACTCCAGTCTGACTCAAAGACACAGACAAATGTAGCTCTGCCCACTGGCGTCCACCCAGGCTCTCGGCGAGGGTGGTATCGTGTGTCTCTGTTATTCCACACCCCCACCCCCACCCTTTAAGACTTTGATGTAACACACTCATACGTTTCTAACACATAAACACTCCCATCATCAGTCAGGGAAGATAGCAACCAGGGATCAGGCACATGAGTGACGACTGGGGCTGTTAACCAAGTGCCTGCATGACGGTAGCCCTCTGAGCTGAGCTGTACGCTTGTATGACACATTGGCTTGTCTTTATTGTAGGCTCTACAATTAGCTGTCAACCAGGAATGTAAAGACACGCTCAGTAATGCATCCAGCCTGGTGAAATACAACTCAACACTCTTCATCTGACTCTATGAAAGACATCTTTAAAATTTGAAACAGAGCATTATCCCTTGCACAAGCTATAATCAAGGTACTTCACATTGATCTACAAGAATGCATCGCTTCTATTAAGATGACAAAATCCCCATAGGCTTTATTCCCAAGTTGATAGCACAACCTATATAACATACATTGGACAAATTTGCTGCAAAAAGCCCCTGAACCATCTTCAATCAGCAAGGAGCTAATCCTGTGAAATCCTTTTAAATTGTGCTTCATTCAGGCAAATCCGGAATGCTTACAAAATATTGACTGTGGTGGCGTCCAGGAGGTGGAAAAATCTTGTAAAATAGTTTTCAGTATTCTGAAGGCTGCAGGTTGGCATGGTTCCAGGCTAAGATAGTATTCATAAAATCAAATGCACCCGTATGGAGGCTTGACCCAAATGGGTGCTGTGAGTTTTTGGTTTTCCAGGCCTGTGAAGGGTCGTAGAGAGGTTTGGCCACATCTTAAGGGGAGCACAGGGGTTTCAGTAACACTTTATAATTACCAGAACAAATCATTATTAAACTGTTAGTTATTGAGTTATAAATGACTTGTTAAATAGCAGTTAACAGTATAAGGATTTATAAATGTAGGGTTAGGGTCAGAATTAGGATTATTAGGATTAATTGGAAATTATCTTCATTTACTAACAGTTAATTAATAAGGAATAGCTGCAACTTTAGAAAAAAAAAGTCTCCGTAACATAAAAACGTAAAATAGTTACTGATTCCTAACAAGTAATTTGTTAGTAATTTAGTAACAGCTTCTTTATGATATATTGTTAGTTAATACACTGGCAAAAAAACAGCCTGCAAAAGATTTTTTTGTCAAGTTTTGACCATAAAAAAGTACAAAACCAACCAAAAAAAGGAAGATGACCTAAATGCTAGTGATTTAGCACATTCAGCAGGTGGCTGCACTGCAGCATTTTTAATTGGAAGACGGTTGTTGCATTTTTACTTACCACACGATGGCTGAGGAAGTTTTAAGAAAAAGTGAACGTTTTACTGACAATTTTTCTCTAAAAGTTGACATCGGTCAGAGGCCACCCGGGTACATTTCAAGATCGTGCTATGGCAGTCCATTGTTAAGCGGACTGCCACAGGTGATGTCAGGCAACAGCTGGGCAGCCACAGATCAGTGGCAGCTGGAATCGCTGGCTGGCAGCAGATGTGTAAATGTCTCTGGATGGCACCCATCTATATAAAGCCACAGGCCACCTGGTGGACCTGGAGTATATAAAAAACGGGCCTGAGTGCCACCTTCTACATTCATGATCACGCCAACAATTTCTGAAAACTTGGGCGGGAGGCATGAAATCGTGAATTTCTGCCGATGCCTCCCCATCACCTGCTACTTCTAGAATCTTTAGAGTTGCCATGAGTTAAAAAAAAGATAATTTTGCTTGTTATGTATCCTATTTGTGCGTATGTTTAGATAAAAATACCTCCAAAATAATAAACGGTTTATTGAGGGTTTGTTGAAGGTGAAAGCTCATGATCAGAGCCACTTGTTTTGAGCTAGGAGTAACCATGAAAATATAATTAAATCAACTTCATCTTTAAACTTGTGACCACCCATTTATTCAGACTTGCTACTGGTAAAACCATATTCCTCAGACCCCCTTCCTACAGAACCTTTCCATTGAATCTATTGGGTAAATGTGTGTGTCCTCTCTGCACCAATGGTTGCCTATTATGGTAATTTAACAGTAGCAAAGCTCTATTGTATGTCGTAGACTTTTGTTGCAAACTCATGACCTAATTAACCTTTTTAATCCTCAACTGGGCTATGATGATAAGAGACTTAGACTCTCACAGTTTTCATTCAGATGCCCAGCAAACACTTCAGAAGTCCTATCCACCTGTTTCAGCCAGCACACCGGAGGTTCTCTGCATGATATCACCAGAGGCCCTTAAGTCATCCAAGACAATTAACACTACCTAAGATCAACAGAGGGAAAAAAATAAAAAAGAAAGGGGTTGGCAGCTTTTGGAGCAAAGGGGCCTCCCAAGAGTGGGCGCATGAGAAATCAGGTTTGATTGGTATTAAGCGGTGAGATTAAAAAGCCATCTCATAGGTCAGGTCAGCCTGCGTTCATTTGAATGCATTACCAGGGTCCGAAGCCAGATAACGCTCTCATTAGTGCCACTCAAACCCTGAGTGACAACAGGGGTGAAGAGAGAGCATGTCGTACAACACTTTGAGTTAATTACTCAACGCACTGTTTGCTCCGCACTCCATACATTTGTTCTCCACTCCTCCTGAAGCGGCCTTCGTGGGAAGTGTGCTGGTAAAGGAACTGCCTGTTGCTTCAACTAAGACTTTAAAGACCCACTCTAATGAAAATTGTGTTTTGGGTGGTTTTTTTTTGCATGTTCTTGTCGCATATTTTTTATGTTTGAGGACATATATAAAGAAAATTAAGCTCTAAAATGCATTATCGAGTATTTCTTTCTCCATGTAAGTCTTGGTTTAAGCTGGAATCTGGCTCAAAACGGTACAGCTAGATAGCTCCAATATTGCTCTCCATTTTTGATGCACCGGTAAAGTTAGGTTGGGGGTGTGAGGAGCTGTAAGGTAGTGAACAGCGCATAAACAGAGACCTCTCAACAACCGAGAGGAGAAGAAGGGTGGGGGTGCTCCACACCAACAGTCCCGCTTGGGGCCCAAAAGGCAAATTTCTTGAACTCCTGCTGCTCTGGATACACTAAGTCCTAGAAAATGACTTTTTTTTTTTGTTTGTTTTATTTTGGCTTAAAAATGACCCAATCACAGTTAAAACACCACTGGGAGCACTTTAAAAATAGCTCAAAAAACTATCAGAGTGGGTCTTTAATATCTTTGTCTGCAAGTTTTCACATTTTTTTAAACTTTCCCCAAAAAAAGAAAAGGTCTACCTCTTAAAAAAAGAAAGGAGAGATGAGCAAGAAAATGAATGCTTGACTCCTCATCGATGACATTGTGTTTGCATATTGGGGGCACGAGGTTACATCCATGCCATTAGTCTCCCTGCATGCATCCAGCTCCGATTTCTGCCCCATCTTCACAGTTACGTTCACCTCGGCTCAAAAGGTTCCATAAATTGTTCTTTTTCTTTCTTCTCACTCCCACCACTGTTCTCCAAAACCCGCCTCATTGGCCACTGCACACACGCAGGCAAGCGAGGAGGGGAGGAGTTCTTACCCGCTGTGCACACATCCCCATACAGAATGCCCATCTCTGCATGTACACCCCTATCAGCACCCCCAATGGAGCACCCAGGGATAGCTGAATATTCCAGGGCGCTTTCAATTTTTCAGGCAGGTCTGCGAACCCCCTCTCATAATACAGCACCTCCACACTCAAGGGAGTTGGAGTTTTGACTGTCATTAGCGGGGTCATCAGTGGCCCCTCAGGAGGGAGACTTAAAAGAATGGATCTGAATTGCTTTTCTCTCCTTTTTATTTCCTCTTTTTTTTTTTCCTCCAGTTTTAGCCCTCTGCACGACTCCGTCACAACTCCACTTCCTGTTTCTGGAGGCCTAAGAATATTCATCCGCCCCCTCCTCTTTAATTCTATCTCCACTGCCAAATTCATCATGAACGAAGTCTTCCAATGCACTTTTTCATAACTCGGATGTCACGCTTCTTACTCTACTGTGAGGAGTGGCGACAGCGCTCCAAAACGTCAGTTATGCAATTGTAAGGCGTTTATCCACTTGTATAACGTGCTGTTGGTGCTCATGTGGGGATCAAACACTTGATGTGAGGAAAATGGCCTCCAGCTGAAAGAGCCCAAGAAGACAGAGGGAAAGGGGGGGGGAAACTGTTGGTGAAACTCTTTGGCACTAATGTGAATTCCCAGTGCAAGGTCTGGCAAAGTAGGTCAATAGGATTTAGAAAGTTTGTGCCTTTTTTTTCTCTCCCTTCTCCTCGTGTACTCACTTGTCAATGGAAAATGAGCAAATAAGAGAGGGGAAGAAGATGAGCTGGAGAGTGAGAGGAAAAAACAGCAAAAGAGAAGGGGAAGGGGAAAAAAAGCCCATGACGACGGGCTGATCAGTGGTTTGAGGCTCTCGCTGGTCCCTCACCAGCTGACTGAAGACCCAGACAAAGAGAAGAGAGCAGAGATTTGTATCTGCGCTCCAGAGAAAGGCGGTGACTCACATCTCATCATCTCGATATTAAAGCAACAATCTAATTATAGTATTTCTCCGGGGACTACGAATATGAGAGTAATCAGTAACTAGAACAGGGTAATTATTTGCCAGAAGTTTCAGCATTTGCACCTGTGAGGACTGCAGGGATGCACAAAGTTGAGCCTGTCTTTCAGTTCATAATACAGTCTATTATTATGATTTAACCTAATCATTTTGTTGCTAAAACTACAATATTTTCCTCACTATAGGACGCACCGGATGATAAGGCGCAATGTCAATGAATGGTCTATTTTCGAACTTATGTCACATAAAGGGCATTAAGTGAAACATTTGAGTCAGAGATAAATCTGTCAATCAGACTTTGTTAACTACGTATACAGTAAATTTAGCATTTGTTTATAACACGCTACACGCTAGCCTTGCATATTCCCAATACATCTTACTTCCAACCTTGTTTGCAATATGTAAAAAAAACAAAAACAGACTGATACCACTAAAAGGAACATGACTGTGACTAAACTCTCGACCAAGTTAGTAACACGTATAAAATAAAAAACGGGCTACACTTTAGCCACGTTAGCGTATTTACAATAACACCCAACCTTGTTTGCAACGAGGTTGAAAAAAACAGACTGATATCACTAAAACACAGACGTTACTGCGACACCGCTAACTCTCAATGTTGTTGGAAAGATGTAAAAAAAAAAAAACTACAGTCTAACACCGCTACACATTAGCCACATTGACAAAACACTGTGTACCTCTCAAAATTACTGCGACAGCTCAAGGTTGAAAAAAAAAAAAAGGCTGATATTGCTAAAACATATGTTACTGTGACTATGCTAACTCTTAACCTTTTTGGAAATTTTTTTTTTTTTAAAAACTCTATCCGACACCACTACACATTAGCTGCATTAGCATATTTACAAAACACCCAACCAAACATTTTGACAAAACACTGTGTACCTCTCAAAATTGCTTTAATAGCTCAACCAGAATTAATCCATATAAAAGGCACACTGTCGTTTTTTAAAAAAAAGCTTTAAGTGTGGCTTATACTGCAGAAAGCAATATAAATGAATTTCCCAGGGATTGAGGGTTTTTACAGCATCTGCCAAAATATAATAGCTTTGGTCAAACGGGCTTCATTTGGTCTACCACAAAATTCCAGGGGGAAAACGTGCCGATAGACATGATTAAAAGGTCCAATTAAATGTGTTAATTCATTGAAAAGAGCAACATATACACATGATAGATTTACCACTTAATTGGAAGGCACATTTAAGAATAGCTTGTTCTGTAACTTTCTTCATGAACTAATCACAATAAACTCTACTGGCTGTAATGAATTGAAGTCAAATATTCATATTCAGGCTATTAAAGATACGGCAAGTGTGAATTATTTAAATTCTAATGAATGTTTTAGGCTTTCCAAGTAGCAATAGGCACATATTATTCCTCGGCTCCTTACAAATGGCTCATTTTGGCATCGGTTAAGTGCAAAGTAACCTCTCGCTCGTATTTCATTTAATCAATTCGGCAGTGGCGGAGGTTCCTCCAACTAAGCAGCTGCTTCTACCCAGTGATAGGAGGAGATGGAAACCATCAATACAAGGAGACAGTTTCTGGAATTACTAATCAATTCTTAGCTGAAAATTCAGTCGCCCAAGATGAATCAGGGGAAACAAGATTCAGACCTCCTCCAGTCTTGATTTAGACTCTGACACATCAGGCAGGAAAAAAAAACGTCCATGTTTTTATTTTATAGAGAGCGTTCAATAAAATGTTTTTGTTTGTTTGTTTGTACACTCCAGGAGCCACCTGCAGCACCTGAAAGAGTTGCAGATATTGGAGCAGAGGAGCGGCGAGATGCGGCTCAACTTTGCCTTCAAAGCACTCTGCAAAGAAGTTGCAATGCGAAGAGGAGCGCCATTATTCATGTTTCCACATTATTCATCACAAAACAAAAGAGGTTCTCACTCGACTTGACGTAGATGGAGGAGGGCCACCAGGGTATTATTCACATCTGTAAAGAAAAAAAAAAAAAGACAACTGGATGCCATGATACACCATGCTTATTAATGCAAACAAAGTCTCCCAACTCTGTTTATAAATCACATTTTCCTCCACATCCGAGCATAAATATTAATTGTGTTAAATATATGATGTATTGCAGTTAGAGAGATTCTTCACTTGTTTCTTGTTCAACCAAAAGGATACGTTCTATATATCAAAGCCACACATCCTGCGGCAGCACATTCAGCGCAAAAATGCACTTCCCGTGAGCACCACAAGGGGGCAGTGCAGCCTCACAAACAGATGCTATCATAATCTTAATCTGCAGCTCTCATCCCCTTAATTGATGTGGATTTCAGTGTTTAACATTGCAAACTGTTGACAATATGTTCCTTCTTATCAGATGCAGCCTCAGAGCTGAAAACAGAAATCCCACCTTCAACTTTAAGCCCCTTAGCTCAGCCGTGCATTTATCAGGACTAAATCTAAATATTGCTTAATCTTTACCACAGTGTGGACAAAGAATCAGCCGCTAGGGAGGATTTTTGCCTTCCTTTTTTTTTTCCTTCACCTCCAACTAGACAGTTTACACAGCTGTGCTGGAGATACAAATGGCATTGTGATCTCATTCTGTGGTGGGACATCTGTTGCTTTCAGATGGCATTGCTTCAGAGTCTGCAGCAGTTTTCTTCATGTATCCAGATGTCCTTTTTATTTATTCATAAGATTTCTTTCCTTCGGGTCACAAAAGCTTTGCAAAACCCAAAGCATGTGACTCACCTAAAACAAAGAGAGAGGCTGCGGTTATAATACGACTTTGTGTCAACTTTATTATGAGTTTTTATGCTACTGACTATTCAAAACGGTTGTTTTCAGACTTCTCTAAAAGGACTTTTTTGATCCGCAACTTCTGGTAATAAATGAGAATTCTACGTTTGATTTAATTCGCACAAACCATATCAGCTGATTTCCATTAAAGACAGTGTCAGCTGCAGACATACGCGCTCCATTATGGTGCAAGCCTCTAGAACACATTACTAATGGCAAATACCATTAGTAAAACTTCATTTCAAGCTCAGCTTCATGTCTACTACTCATTTTAGTTGTGACAAGAATACTTTTTTTTTTTGAAAAACCAAAAAAAAATTGTTTTGCAAAAGCAGAGTTCAGAAACGCTGAAGAATGGAAATTTCCTTCTTTACTAACTTTTAATTTTCAAATAGGTTGTGTCCCAATGCCCTCACTGCGTTTGAACGATTTGCCATTTAACAAAATAAATGTATATTTTATAAATCATTCAAGCTTTCCTCAACAGAACACAGTGGATTCATAAGACAAAAAACAATAAATACATTTTAACTACTTGTAGGAGAGGTGAGTGATTCAGACAGAAAAACAAACAAACCAACATAAACATTTTCAGTCTTGCAGTTTTTTATTGTTGCCCTCAGGCCGTGACTTTATTGTTCCGACAAGGAAAACAAACAGGTTCACAAAATCCTTTATTCTAAATGCCATTAAACTTTTACATCATAGTGGCTACACTCAACAGTCTTATAGTCAACCTTTTTTAATCATTAATTTACTGCTTAATTTTTTTCTTCACTTATCTGTTTTGCACACTTTTTGTTGTTACTGTCATGCTTTTATCTGGTTAGATACTGGAGAAGTCCTTCCATCATAAAATGTTCATATTCATTAGGATTTTACTTCATCCATTCCTTCAAAAAACGTTCATTTTTAATTAGGTTTTTACTTTGCCATCATCCATCCATTCTTCTTTAAGAAAAATGTTAATTTTTTATTAGGTTTTTGTTTCACCCAATCATTGACATCCCATTTGCTATTTTAAAATTCACAACAAACAAAAAAATAATAAAGTAGTATGTGTCCAAATTGCATTAAAATCAAGGGTACTGAACAGTCCTGCAATATATAGTCTTTTAGAGGTTTGTGGGGTTATGGACCCAGGACATTTGTTTTGTTTTTTTGTTGGGTTCCACTTCCTGTTTTATTTTGTTGCTGGTTGTTACTTCCTGTGTTCTCTCCCTCCTTATTGGCACACCTGTTTCCATTTACCTCATCCCCTCCTCCTGTTATAAGTCTTCGTCTCCCCTGCACTGGTTGTCGGATGGTCTTTTGTACCTTCATGAGTTTGTGTTCAGTTTCTTGTGAACCTTTCTCAATTAAACGAGAGAACTTCGTATTACGAGTGTCGTCTGCATCTGTGTTCACACGTCAACCCTGACAAGGTTAGGGTTTGTCTTTTAGTAGTGATGGAATTTGGATATATGTAAACGTATATTTTTAAATTCAGAGACGGCAAAAATATTGCAAACGATGTTGGATTTTGCAAAGTTAGTATAGAACCAGATTCTTCCATCATACATTTCCTTTGTCATTCACTCTTTCCCACATCTGTAAGCTGAAATAGTCCGGGCATATTCCCGTCCCGATCTGTACATGGTTCGGCTCAATTTGGCATCAGAGAAGTCCACGTGAAAAAGTCCAAAACGAACACTGAATCCGTCAGCCCATTCAAAGTTGTCCATCAGGGACCATGCGAAATATCCACAGATGTTGACCCCATCTTCATTGATCGCTAAACAAAGTCAGAACATAAGGAGGTTTAACACAGTAAAGCAAGAAAAAGCAGCTTTTTAAAAGAAAAAAAGAAACAAAACTGTTGCTTCTCCTTCTTAAACCACCTAATTAATCCATGACTGTTAACATGACATGCGAGTAGATTAACATCATTACTTTACATGAGAACAACAGCATCATTAGTGATGCCTAGTTATATGCTTGTCAGCTGGGAGTATCTCAGCAAGTTCTGCACTCGCCGTCTCATTAATGACTCAACATTTCATTGAAGTTTTTCGCTTTCATCGTAAAGATTGCCTATTTTTTAACATTTGCAATTTATAATAATAAAAGTCTTAGTCACATGCACACGAATGGGGTTGACCCATACAGGTGCTGCAGGTTTTTGGGTTGTCCGGGTCTGTGGAGGGTCAGAGAGGAGGAGCTGTGTCTTAAGGTGCTCCGGGTTTGGAGGTAACTGAAAATTGGGAAAATTATCAAATGGGCTTTTGGGGGCTTTTCGGTCATCATGAAAGCACTTTGGCAGAGAAACAGGAAAGAAAAAACGTGTGTCCACTTCGCGATCTCACACTAACTAAAGTTTACAGCTGGTTCTTTGAAGAAACATTAATTTGGTGTAACGAAAACCCACTGAACCAGGAAGAGGAAGCTCCAAACTCCAATGGACACTTTTTTTTTTTTTTTTTTTACTCGTTTTCCGGATTCCCAGTAGTTTTGACCTTGATCAGGAGTGTCCGGCCAATCAGGAAGCTGCAAGGGCAGATTGACTGGAAAAGGAGAGCAGCTCTGGTGACCTGGACTTGCCTGTCTCAAAAGCTGATGGTCAAGTACACAAACCATGTTCTGCTCTGAGGCCAAGAGGGCCTGCCAAGCCTAACCGAGCTCCAGCTTTATAATGACACTCAGCCCGTGAATAGGAGCACACTTGGGAAACTTTTAGAGGAGTCATTTGTTAAACCCTAATGCTGTACCAAACACGAGGTACTCAAAATGCACGGCTACAAAAAAACAACATTAAAATAACGTTTTAAACATCATTTGTTTCATGGACATACTTAAAACTGCACGGTCTGCCAAGTCCTGCTCTGTGATTAAACAGCGTTCACCAGCCATTACCTTTAGCCACTTCCGAGATGGTGCTCTTGTAAAACTCACAGCGCTGAACATCCTCGATCTGCAGCAGCCCGGCCTGAGCAAAACCATTCTCTGTGATGTAGACTGCAGGGTTGCTGAAGGTGTCCTGGAGTGTAATAAGGCAAATGTTTTTGTCAAACAAGGCGTCGGAGTTTGTCAGGCATTCAGAGGGGAGACAGATTGGTATAAGGCGTGCCGTTTAGCCGCGTTTGATGGTGCCAGGCTCAAACTAATGGCCTGTGACGAGTCACAACGGCAGGAAATTGCTTGTTTGCAAACACGGCAAAATAACTGTTTCATTCTACGTGACAACATTAATGAAGAATCAGTGCGGTTCTGTAGGTGCCAAAAGAGAGATTACCGCATCCAGAATCAATGGCAAAACATTAAACAAATGTCAGAGTGTTCTCCTTGTGTGACTGGACGCAATCTATCATGTTCAAAGGTGAAGAATAAATTCCCTGGATGGAATGTGGAGGAGACTAGCGAGTCACTTCCAGATCTACAGAACAAATAAGAATATGGCAAAAAAAAAGTCTACATTACATTTACCACTTTATGTCTGGGTTATAACTACCCTTACAAGTGGATACTGGTTGTCTGCAGGTGAAAAATGGGCAAAACTGATGACAGCATCCCTCGTACATTATAAGTGCGTACAACTTACATTATCCTTATGAAAACTTCACGATACATTTACCACACGCAAGACAATGGTTTGTTCCATTTTCATAATGTCCCTTAAAGTGGCCACGCAAGCCTCAAGGGAATGCAAGACACACCTGCACACCCTTGAGATGCGACCACAAAACCCCCCACGGGCCTGACGGCCCAAAAACTCGCAGCAACCATATAGGTCAACCCCCCATGCAGGTGGATGTGGCTAAAACTACATTCACACCGCCCTCAGCAACGCATGTTCAAGCAATCACTTCCAATGAACTATTGCATTCATGCATCGCTACACAAGTTTCTACGACCGTTTTCAGGCGATGTGTACAAAACGCACAGCCATTGAACAGGCGTTGAAAGTTAAACCAGGTTGAACTTTGCCCAATTAGGGACTTGCTAGAAGTCCCAGCCGCTTGAAAATTGATAATGGAGGAGAAATTAATAATTGCGATTTGTGTCCGGCCGGAATTATACGACACCAAGTCTTTCATATATCAGAATGGAGCTGTGAAAGAAAAAGCCTGGAGCAAGATACTCAAGATTTGCACCGCTTTGACATTTCACACCGAGACTCTTCCAACTGTAGGTGGTGGACCTGCGCTAGTAAACAGTAGAAAAAGAAGAAGAAGCCCCTGCCCTCCTGTCCAGTGTGAACACAATGGGCTAAACGTTCAGAAATGCACGTCACATGTTTGATGTGTCCGTAGCTTTAGGCATTACCTTGATGTATTGAAGAAGTTTTCTTAAGCCATGTGGAACAACAGCCAGCCAAGAAACCCCACAAACAGGCCAGGACGAGTCTAAAACATCCTCGGCATCTCGGTCACACTTCATGCTGGGTGTTTGCTCTCGACCTCCTCCTGCTCTTACTTTGCGGGACGTATAATAGTTCAGTGCAAAGAAATCGGCCGTTCCCAAAACAGCAGAGTCATTCTCTGAGAACTTTGGCAGCCTTGAGGCACCAGCGTATCCCAGTCTGGAGCTCTGCGCATCAATGGCACGTCTCATCATCTCTGGATAATCTCCTGTAACAAACACAGGCCAAGCAAACCATCCCAGGGTGAATGCGAGTGCACGCTCGGCAGCGGCGGCATCCTCGCTACAGCCTTCGTCCAGCGGCTCGAACCAGTCGCTGTTGAGCGCCAGCGACACAGCGCCTCTCTGCTTCGCTCTGTACCCAAAATTGTAGCTGTGCCATACCATGGCATGAGCACAGAGCATGTTGTGTCCCACCACATAAGCAGCGGTGCCTTTTTCCTTTAACCCTGGGGCGTGGATGCCGTCCTCATGGCCCAGTTTGGCACACACGTACGGCTCGTTGATTGTGATCCAAAGTTTGACTCGATCTCCAAAAGTCTGGAAACAAAACTTTGCATAGTTGTCAAATAAAGTAGCTATGCTGGGTGATAACCACCCGCCCTGATCTTGGAGAGCTTGAGGCAGGTCAAAGTGGTACAGAGTGACCATGGGGGACACGTTACAGGCCAGCAAATCGTCAATCACCTTGTTGTAGTAACACACACCTGTTTGACAGCCACAAAAAAAACCCATGAAATTATGAGCGTTTCACTCTGGGAATTTAAGAGAGACACAGAAATACCTCTTTGATTGACGTGCCTCGTGGTCCCGTCAGGCAGGAGGCGAGCCCAGGACAGAGACAGGCGATAGTGGGTCAGTCCAAGCTGCTGGATGCAGGCCAGGTCTTTTTCCCACAGCTCATAGCTGTTACAGGCCACATCTCCATTCTGCTCTCCAAACACTCTGCCTTTCTCATGGCAAAAGGTGTCCCAGATACTAAGTCCCTTCTCATCTGCTTGCCAGCCACCTAAGCAAGCAGAATTACTGTACATCAATGTAAATGTCAACATAGATATCATAAATATGAACATTTTAGGAAGACTTTTTATGAATCCACTGTGTTTTGAAGATGAAAACTTGGAAGGTTTAATGTACATTTTTTTCACATTAAAAAATTGTTGAAACACAGTGCATGTGGTGTGTTCGACAATCGAGTGAGCATTGATCCACGCTTGGTTTTTCGCAGAGACTTCTGGGAAATGTGGACTTTGGAATTGTAGATTTGGACAGCACTACAAATTGGCAAATGCCCGATACAGTGAACTGAGTAGTGAAGGAATTCAGACCTTCCACTAAAATGACATGTTTTTGGTTCAAATATGTCAGTGTTTATCAAAGAGGAGCAAAAGAAAAACATAACTTTAAATGACTGAAATATTTATCTACTGTGAGGATCGAAGGGTTTTGCACCCCATTTTAAATATAAAGGAAAGATTGAAAGATCTTCTAAAGGCATCAGTTTACAGATTCCAAAAAATGGTAAATGATGGGGAAAAGGTGACTTCTTTTCTTTTATAAACTTTTATTAAATTGATATTTACAAACTTCCATTAACATGAAGCGGTCCTGCCAGTCACTGACTCCCCCCGTATTTTACCTTCTATTTGATATGCAGACGTTGCGGCTCCCCAAGCAAAATTAGGCGGGAACATGATACTTTTGTTTAAACAGGAAGCACTTCTCCTAATTTATTGTTTTGTTAAACAATGAAGAAGACGTTTCACATTGAGAAGTCATGTATTTCTCGACTAAATGGACTTTCACGGAGCCGCGGTCAACCAGGAAGTAGCACATTTTAAGTAGAGGGCGTGGCTGTAAGTCACGTGGAAGGCCACGTGACACAAGCCAGCATGATTGGCAGGAAGAAAAGATGGCTTGAAATATGGTATATTTCCAGCTTCTATGAAACAAAGAACTTCGGAATCTCTTGTTCACTGTTTTGACAGAGTTTACCTTTGTGCTGTTTTCTTAGGGAGCTGAATTGGGACATTATTTTCGTTTATTTAAAACAAAAATAACAATTTTCTATTGTAAAAAATATGTTGAAATGGAAATTCTCAGGTTTGATGATGAATTGAGAAATATTCAACAAGGTGTACGGAAGATAAAATTGTAACTGACTTTAAAAAATTGGTTATATTTATTTATTTGAGTAAGTCTTTTTTTGTTTTAGATTGTTTTTTTTTACAAAATAGCTAGAAAAAAGTAAAAATAGTAAAAAGATTTTGCACTATAAAAAAATAAACATGTAATATAATTTTAAAATGTTACATTAAATAAATTTAAGTTTATTTGGGTTGTGTTTCTTTTTTCAATGTATTATTTATCATTAAATTATAGAATTTCATTTTTTCATTATTATTTGAACATTTTTAAATAACAGAAATGATTAATGTTATTTACCATTTTCCTAATCAATATATTTTAAAAAAAAGATTAAAATAATATCATTAACCCTTGAGCTGCTGTGATTTACAAACCTCCATCAGCAGCACCACCTGAGGATAAAGGAAAGTGAGTTGAGAAAAAAAAGAAGGAAATAACTTTCAATTTTAACACATTTTGTGTCGTTTAATTCAAATTTTTAAAGGAAAAAAGTGCATAATATTTTTTAAAAGCCTTGGGAGGCTCATTTGATCCAACTTCAGCTGTTAAATAAACATTTTTTTCCTCTGAAGTCATACAAAAAAAACCACTCAGATTGCAAGTACACCCTTAGCCCACATGGAGGCACAAGCAGGAGCTGAACGACAGGGTCTTTAAGAAAATGAAGTGGTTTTGACCCATTCCTGCATTGGGATTTACTCTGAAGCTGCTCTTATGGACATTTCTCAAACTTTGAATAACAAATGTATTACTTAATATGTAAAATACATTTTCTTTTACTGAAAATATTACTAAAAACACTTTTTAAATGTCAAAGCATTGATAAATATTCATTTTTCTTGTGTTTCTGAATTTTTAAAAGAGTAGTATTGTTTTACAACCATTCAAAGTGTTGAAGAAACTCCAGAAACTCTGGAACATTTTAGTTTTATTGGACAGTTATGATACTAAAGGCTCTAGACTAGAGACATTCAGCAAATATTTACATCCAACAATCATGGTGTAATTTCAGCTAAATTATTTTACACAACATAAAAAAGCAAGCCACCAGCATAGTTCACCAGTTCTTAATGATCTTTTTTTTTATTTAACTGTGAAGAGTTGTTTCAAACACAAACTACCAAATGAAAAGAAAGTACACTGTATATAAACAGAAGAATGATGATCACAATGTAAATGTTAGTTTATTTTGTTGTTGAGAATATTAAAATGTACTATTTTTTTAATTTGTTTAACTTTTAACGAAGTAAATTTATTAGATAAAGTAGAAAGTAATAATACTCTCAGGTTATACCAAAATACCACAAACATTTTCCTCTTTTTTCATTATGCTTTTATTTTTTTACTTTAGCTAGACGTTTTAGTTCTCTGTAATTTCGACTTTCAGTTACTTCCTGTGCAAGTTCTTTACATTTGTAAATTAAATATTAATAGTTTAAGGAAAGTTTGAATAAAATTGTCAAATTTTCAGTCAGGGCTGCTGTCTCTAAAGGTTTTTTAAGTCTACTCTGACTCAAATCTGTCTAAGTTATCCTTCCAGGTTCCCTTTATAGTAGCATGAGCAAACAGGGGGCGAAAGCACAGCCACAGGCCTCTCGTTTCCAAGCCTCTTCTCAAGTTGGAAGCTGTTCTTTCATCCAACCTTTTCTGCAGAATAAAGCGCTTCACTTGACTTAATCATAACAAAAGAAAATGGATTGTGTGCCAGAAGGTAAACGAATTCTTATCAGTCAATGCTTCTTCTGTCTCTTCCTCACACATTTATTCAAGGATTTTAATTTGTCATGTGTCTTAGTCTCCAAGGCTTCAGCAAACTAGACTGAACATGCTGAGGCACTCAATCAAAAGAAAGGACCGGGCTGTAAGACCAGTCATATGTTTTCATGCAGGCAGCAATCAGGAAGCACAAAAGCTCCATTAGTAAAGGAAAAGTATGCTTTTATGGAAATAAAAATGATAGTTTTCTGTTTGGAACGACTACATTTGTTTATACAACCCTTTACTGTGAAATGTACATGTAGAGCATAGTTTCCTTTTTTAAAACTTATATTTAGCTAAATGTATCACAAAATGTAAGATGTTTTTTTTGTATTAATTGTGATTAATTTTCATCCATTGGATCCTTCTAACAGAATAAACCATGCTTAAAAAACACAAACATGTATATGTTTTTTATTTTTTTATTGAATTTTCATTAACTGTCACACCAGAAAGAGCTTGCTGTCCCTAACCTAGATCAAAGAACTGTAGTTAGTTTCTTCAATTACTTAATTTGTTTAGAAAAAAACGAGAAAAGTCAAGTAATATCCCAGAATAACTAGTAAAGTTGATTTGCAGGTATTTGTAATTAATTGCTTATCGGTTTATGGTAAAAACATAATTAGCATCTATAGCTAGTCAGATCCGTGCATTACAGACTCATCCAATGAAAATTGTGCTTTTGGTGTATTTAACATGTCTTTTTTGTCACACTGGATGACATATATAAAATAATTTAATATTAAAACTGAATTTCTGAGTATTTCTTTATTCAAATTGTGATGAATCAGTAGTAGATGTAAAAATACAATTTGAAAAAGCTCTCAGGTTTGACTTAGGTGTGTGCTACAGTCTGATATGTCAGCTTGTAGACAAATAGGTACATTATCGTCTTCATTTTCATTGTCTGAGCTGGAATCTGCTCAAAACTGTACGGCTGGATAGCTCAGTCATTACTTGCCATTTCTTTACAATGCTAATGTTAGCTTGGGGTTGTGAGGGGCTGTAAGCTTGCGGGAGAGTGTGTAAACAAAGAGATTTTGGGGTATTAGCTGAGGCTTACTTCTGCCCCAACAGTCCTCTGCACGTCTCAGAAGCCAGTTTCTGATTAGCTCTTGCTGCTCTGCACGAAACGGCATAATCATAATTAAAAGTCCATTTGAAGTGCTTTTTTGAAATAGATTAAAAGACGACAGAACTAAGACTACAAAACTTTGAAAGTTTCTTTTATTTGGCATGATTCATTTGTTGTGTCCCAAAGCAACCTAAGTTCAAAACTGAAAAGGTTTGTAAAGTCTACAAGAGCTATTACTCATTCAATTGTTTTGTGAAAAAACCCACTTGAATGCAAATTCAAATTTTAAAAATCAAATAGCAAATTAATAATTGAATTCAAATTACGTAAAGGGTCTTCTAGATGTATATTTTGTTGGTTTTCCTTTATCCAGTTGTTTCTCAGGAAGAAGCAAATTCATCTTTGAAACATGCTTTTATTCCGAAAGGCAGGCCGGATGTGGTTCCATTTCCTCTGCCTAGCTTGCTCACTGGCGGTTTTAGTTTAGCAAAATCTCAGATTCGGAAGAGCTACCTGTAACTATCGAACTATTTTGGAAACGAGTTTTATAAAGTTTTAACGGATTTTACTTTATTTTCTGTTGGTTTTTAGTCACTTTGGGGGATTTTGAAAGTTAACACTCCCGCTTTTGTGTAGTTTTGGGAAAGTAATTTCCTGTGTGTGTCCGAGGATAATGTAGTCGCGCATTCGGTGAGCGACGGGGTACAAAGTACCACGGAGTTCATGGCGATATTTTCTGAAGTTTTAGAGCGAAACAAGCCGAGATGACTGCATTTGCCTCCCGTGAAAAGACGACACGGACCCGCTTCTACGCCACGAGCAAAAAAGAAGCTCCAAAATCCGGACAAGTTTGTTAGGAGCTAGCCGGAATGTTCAGTTTTTTACATTTTGTGGATTTATGGGAAACTAATCACGCGCCAGAACGGAATGGGAATTGTAAATGAGCCAAACAAAGGACACCTTCGTTGGACTTGACGCCAAGAAAGGGGGGAAAAATTGAGAAATGGAGGAAACCTCGCGGAAGACAATGGTCTTCTTTTTCTCCGGCTTTTAGGTCGAAGTCACTTCCAACCCACAGCCGTTTTCTGTCGTCGTCAATGCCACAGTGGTTTTGGTAGTCTTGCGTGAGAATGAGGCTGCGGTTGTTGGTGTTTTCGCCGCTGCTGCTGTTGCTGGCTGTCTGCTGCCGCTGCACGCCGCCGCCCGCCTGCAAATCCTCCGACGAACGCCCCAAAAGCGGTGGGAAAAGCCTGACATCCGACAAAAGGGTGGTCTGCAGCAACATGGAGCTCCATCAGGTGTTGCCCCCAGACTCCTACCCAAACAGAACCGTCACTCTGTGAGTATATCAGCCATCTTAACTTGTGAATAAACAGCCCCGCCACCAAAAAAAATCAAGGTAATCCAGCACTGATTCAAAAAACGTGATATCATGTTAAGAAAAGCTTTTAAGGAAAAGGCTTACCCCTATCGAATTACAAAAGACTGCATTACCTAACAAAAGTTACAAAGCTTAGCTTGACTGACTCAAAAATACTTAATTTTCATTTAGATGTGTATATGGCTAAAGTCAGTGATTACACATGACACCATGTTTTAGAGGTATTTATAAGAGCTGACAGGATGGGAATAAATCCTGGTTGTGTTTTTCCTCCAGGCTGTAACATAAACTGGTGGGATTAACTTCAGTTTCAGCTTCTGACAGCACACCTGAGTAATCCTTATGTTTATCCGCTTTTAGAGTTATACTTTATGCCACAAATTGATTTTCAGTAACTGGTTTGATGTTCTTTTTACAATTTACAAAAGTTATAATATTAAAGGCAAGCACTTGTGGTATCGCTTTTTTTCAGTGGCACTAGCTGGTATCAGTTGCTGTTAATCTTTTGGGGGCAAATTCCTTAACCTTTAGAAGTAAAATAATACCATGTGCAGACACTGGTTGTTGATAACTGAAGGTATTGTTAGGTTTTTCTTGTATCTGTTAAAGTCGTACCCTGTTTTAAGATCTTTTTACAGGATAGACGTTACATTAAAGACTCACTCCGATCATCTCTTAAGTTATTAGCGAATCATTTCCAGTGGTTTATTGGTTAAAAATTGCAGTTTTTAGGAAAGAAAAAAGTTATTTTCTACGACACCGTTTCTGCAGAGCAGCAGTAGTTAATTAGAAAATTTGCCTCCAAGTTAGTTGTGAGCAGGACCTTTGGAAACCGTCTCCTCCATTGGTAAGAGCTCTCAGTTTACACTCTCACCCGCTAGCTTACAAACCCTCACACCCCCAACCTAACATTACGGGTGCAACAAAAATGGCGAGCAATATTAGAGCTATCCAGCTGTACAGTTTTGAGGCAGATGTCAGTTTGGGTCAGGAAAACAAAGACATACATGGATCTAGTCATCTTCAAGCGGATGCGTCAGATTGGAGCGGAGCAGGGAGCTTGTGGACTGCTAACTGCAGCAGCTGCATCACTGTTACAGGCTTTTTCCAACAATATTTTTTTGTCTGCTCTTGATTCACCATAGTCGAATAAGGAAATACTCAGAAATGCAATTTTTATCTAAATTTTCTGTAATGCTAAATTCAAATTCTTTCCCTACTCCACCGGCTTCTCACTACCCCTTAAATTAAAGGGATATTTCAAGGGGTAGGGGTGTCCAAAAATGTTTTTTTTAAAGGAAAGGGAAGGGACTAGTTCTGCATCCTTCCTCCAGTAGGGTGAGCCACGTCACGCTCTGGCGCGAAGGAGAAATGCACATTGGTGTGCTCTGAAGCACAGAAGTTTACATTTAAATGTAAGTAATGACTTTTTGTTTTAACATGACTTTTTTAAAACCTTTATAAAACTTTGTTGTTGCTGTCGTGTATTGTCCGAGCTGTGCGCCAAAATAGATGTCCGGCAAATATTGATGACGCGATCGAGGGTTAGTGCCGTCCGAATTTGAAGACGCTATTTTTCCATAACTCTCCGTTTGGATGGCTAAATGGAGGAGTAGGGAGAAGCTGTAGGGGAAGAATTCAGATTCATCCTAAATCTCCATCATGAGAAAATGCTACAAGAGCATATTAAAAACACCAATGACACGATTTTCATTGTAGTAGGTCTATAAGTGATTGATTTACAGGAGGCAGATAATTGACTATAGAAGAGTCTGAAGAATACAGATGCAAATGTGGCTCCTCTGTGGGTGGGATTAGCCAAAACAAACACTGAAAAAACGGCACCAGAAAGAAAAGGACTAGTCCTGATTGTTCACTGACTAGTATATTTATGTGTTCCCTTTACGTTTTTTGACAAGACATTTTTGACAAGGAATACCAGCAAACCGGCACACAGCAGACCGTGTTGAATACACAGTATTGTTGTTGATAATTTACAGCCTGTAAAAGACAGTCTGACTCTGAGGTGGTTCTATTCTCATGTAAGGAGACACTGCAGTTGGGTTTGTTTGGGCAAACCTGAGCAATAATAAATGAGAAAATGACTTATCTTGTGTGAAAACATCTTAATACATCTTGAAAATTTGTTAAATAAATATCTTAAGTAGAAACAGAAATTCTAGATATTCTTATGTCCTGATCCCAATAATTTATGGGTTTTAGGGAGTGTGTGGGGGTGTGTTTTAAAGAAGCACAGCCACTATTAGAGACCGGCGTCTAAAGTAAACACTGGTTCGACCCGGCATCTGCTAGTGACCAGCCACTATTGGAAGATATACTTATGTAATGTTTTTCTTCAATGTTACTTTCCTATTAGGGAAAAAAAAAAAAACTGAAGTTGTTCTTTGGTTGTTTTGCATTGCACAAGTCATATATCAAACCGAACACAACTGCTACCCAAAAATTGAGATTTGAACTGAATTGTGACGAAAGTGTATTATTACATCCCTGTAAAGAATTAATTATTTAATTAACCGGCCTGTCAGAAAATTTTAACACTAAAAGTAGTGTGAAATCGGTTTATGATTACTAAAACGTAACTCATATGTTTGCTTGTCGATTGGAAGCGTGAGTTTAAGTCAATCATTGCAATTGTAGGCAAATTTATGGCATATCAACTTGCAGTATTCTTTTATTTCTGAGGTTTTTTAAACATAGTTTTCCCCTTAACAGACATTTTAATGAAAATAAAAAAATCAAAACCAAGTTGAGAATATTCTTTCATGCTTTATTTGAGTGACTAGAACAATCAGTTGACTCGATGCAAGGAAATCACTTTGCAAGTTGAGAAAAGTCTTGAGCAGTGGGCTACTTATTTGGCTTAAATGACTAGGTTACCCTGACATAGAGCGCATGAAGTTATTCATTGCAGTTTTTCTCTCCATGCCCCTCTGTCAAGAAAAATGAGTGAATGCATTCCTTGCATGAGTCCACTGCAAGCGATACCACATGCCTAAAGTGATCTGGAGGAAATCACACAAATGAGTTTTCAGCTGGCCTGTCATCCTTCGTCAGCATGAATCTCTCCTAAATAGCAGAGAGTTTAATTTTCTCCTCACCTGTTTTGGTCAAAAGTTCAGTAAAAGTTTCAACCAACATATTTAAACAGATAAGAGCTGCTTAAATTTGAGCGTTAGAAACACACTGTCATATTTCAGTGCAACCAAGGTCTTTCCACAGCACTGTATGGACAGTTCAAATGAATGCACTTGGGTTAGTTCTCCTCAGAGATGTGCAGGATTAATGTTGGGAAGGAAGCCGGTATTTCCTTCCTTTGCCGTAGCAAAAAGCATGCCCAAGTTCATGGCACACTGGGGTGCACTAAATATTGTGGGTTTCAAACAGTGCTAACTAGAAACAAGAGCTGCACTCTCATCTGCTTTCTCGCCGTCATTCTCTTTAGAGAATTTTGCATGTTTTTTTGATCAGATTTTTACCTCCTCAGCTCTAAAGTTGATGGTAAACCCAGTTATTGGCTCATTTATTTTTCTGTCATGCATTTCCCTTTGAGTAGCTGAAGTTAAAAGGAAAATACAAATGTCCTGGCTCAATGCATTTGAGAACTGAGAAATGTTTTGAAAGCTTTTACTTTTATAGACATTTACTTAGTTTGCAACTTTTTCTTTTATAGATATACTTTTCTATTAGATTTTGCTTTAAAACCTGGACATTGTCGAACTTTAAAAATAATCCCTAGCTCATTTCCAAAATCATTAGGACTTTCTATAAAACCTGAAACAGGTCCTTCACTTTTAACCTTTTTGTTAAAAACCACCTCTCCAACCGCATTTCTTAAGAGATGCAAAAAAACCAGCCAAAATGACTGAGCACATCATTGCCCCAGAAACAAACTTCAACATTTGTCAACAAAGACAATTGTCGAGACTTCAACTCACATTGCTTTTGGGGCAGTGGATTTTTTTTTATATTAGACAAAAAACAACCCATTAGCTGTCACCTTTTAGTCATTTTCAACCCATTTTTAATTTCTTTTGCTACATTTTGTTCACCTAACATTATTTTTATTGATGTATAAAAATACTCCAACAGTCATGTGTAAAGGAGCTTCAAGGCTCACCCTATTACTTTTTAGCTCCTCTAAAGTTGAGTGACAGAAATATATTTGACTTAAAATAGTTTTTTCATCATTTCCAGAACATAACATCGATGTTGAGAAAGCACCTCTTATTTACTCAGGTTTTTAGAAAGGATGTCTGTAAAAACCTGAAGTCTGATTCAACTGGCATAAGTTGGATCACAAGAGAGAGTTGCAACATTTGGTAACTGTTCTTAGAAAGTTTCATAGTTTTGTAAGTAGTGCGTAAAAGTCAAGATGACATGCAGAGATGGGCAGGAATCTAATTAGTCATTTGGAGACAAAAAAATATGTTGAACTGCAATTATTATTCAAATTGTATTTCTGTCATCAGCTCTTATATCGTTGTCACAAATGCACTTGTAGAAAGCGAAGAACACCACCCTTCTTTTTGCATGCCATCAGAACAATGTTGACAAGAAAAAGATGGAGGAATGGGGTTAAGGCAGGAAATCATGCACTGATTAGTGGGTGGGCGGGTGGTGGTGGTGGTGGTGGTAGGGTGGGTGGGTAGAGAGAACACAAGGGAATGGCTTATGACTCAGGAGAGCCTTTTTTACAGATTTAATTTGACAACCCATTGAGTCATAGGGCTTGAGAGTTGTGTATGGAGAGAAATTTATATCAGTCCGATTTGTGCGTGCGTAATTTTGATTTGTGCATAACTTTAGATTTGTGCATGCGTAATTTTGATTTGTGCGTGCGTAATTTTGATTTGTGCGTGCGTAATTCTGATTCGTGCATAACTTTAGATTTGTGCATGCGTAATCCTTTATTTGTGCGTAACTTTAGGTTTGTGCATACATAATTCTTGATTTGTGCGTCATTTTTGATTTGTGCGTGCGTAATTCTTGATTTGTAACTCATAAAATACATTTTGTGCATGAGTTCAAAAATTACAAAATATTAAAAAAATACAAAGTACAATTTACACATGCACAACTTCAAATTACGACAGCTTGAAACTAACTACACGCACAAATCTTTAAAAAATATGCACGAATCACTTGTTACGCACACACAAAACCACATTTACACACGAATCTGATTTGAGACTCTTTTCACGTCTCCCAGATTCGTGCGTAAGTGATGCGTTTAAATGCTACTGGAATGCTGGTTCATCAGAGTTTTCTGATCAGCCGCTCTGAACTTAGACGGTGAATAAGATCTGGTGAAAATTGATATTTTCCAGCTTGCTAAAACTGATGTGCCGGCTAATTAATATAAAAAAGTCTTAATATGGGTTTTTATTACACTTGTCCTTTAAAAATAAAAACATTTTCCAGAATAAAACAGTTCATCTCTGCAGCCCCGCCCCCGACAGCGCCTCAGACACGGGGCTCTCTCCCGAGCAGGTAACCCTCCCCGCGGGGAGACCTCCCTGCTCTGGTCTGGTCTCACGGCGGAGTTTCTCCGCGGCGAACGTGAACCCACAGTCTACATTACAATGAATTTGAAGTTGTGCATGTGTAAATGTAGACTTGCTTAGTGGTTATCAGGTTAACTGATCTGGCTCTATTTAATTTTTGTCCTCAAACCAGCCTCAAGGAGGGAAGTGAAAGTATTGGTTCTTGTTGTGGCTGACAAACTGCTTGCTCACAGTACACCGTCTGTACTGAACTGTGCCTGCTCTCAGAAACACTCCTTTATTATTTGTGAACAGGCACAGTTGCTATATAGGTTGGAAAAGTAGCTAGCAACTTTTAATCTTTTTCTTTTAGTCACAAGACACATCACGGCCAGTCACAAACATGCAACTTTTTTCTGTTTATGTAAGTCGGGCAGATACTCCACTTCATTCTAGATAGACCCCTTCGTTGTCATGGTTATAAGTTTTTTTTTGTTTTTATAAATAATCTCAAGTCTTGCTGACTGTGTTTTATTTGTGCAGGTGCAATAGATCTTTGGGGATTGGTTAACCATATACTGTTGCTCAATTGGTGTTATAATGTCCTTTGTCACTCTTTATGCCCATAGCATAACCGTACGGTTTTTGTGTTCAGGTAATGGTGTGGTAGCATATCTGTACAAACACCATGCTCTTGATCTGTGCTGGGGATTGGAACAAGAGTCTGCTGCTTATTGAACAGAACAGAAAGTGATTTCAGGGACCAAACAAACAACAGCAAATGCTCTTTGCCATAGACTTCAAGTCCCTGCTTTAGTTTTGGATTGGGAGTGAACAATTCTTCCAGCTTCCATGAAATGAAGAGACATGGGTCAAAGATGTGGGGACAGAATGTGGAGTTTAGCACATTGTGGATTAACTCTACTGATACCTAACTATGAATTGGTTTGTTAAATGAACTTCATTACCCAAGGAGGAAGCTACTAAAATTTCACTTTCCTAAAACTGAAATCTAATAGAAACTTTTGTACTTTAGCTTTTCTTTGTTTTGAAGTTTTATTAGATTATCTCAACCTTTTATGACAGATTTTCTTTCATTGGTGAAATAACCCATTTGCAATCTTTTATAAATTCTGATATCAGAACTAAAGAGAAACTTTTTTTCTTCTCTGGAAGTTTAAGCAAAAAAGAATCAATAACTAATATAATGTGTCAGAAAGAAACAATGTGCTGACCTTTACCAGATTTTTTTTTTTTAGTGTTTCAGGTGCAGAAACACTCTGAAACGCTGTTTTTATATTTTATTCATTTGAGCTATCAAGCAACACACAATGCTGTAAACATGCTTTACTTTTTATGACAAGTTTCTTTCTCTTCACAGCATTTTAAACAACAACAAGATTCAAGAACTCAGAAAGGATTCCTTCATTGGATTGCCATTTTTGGAAAAATTGTAAGTAATACATTACTCGAGTGACATATGACATTTTATTGAGAGAGGTTGCTTGTTTCACCTTTTTCACACTCTAAAATTGGAATGTGTTCTCTTTTAAGATTCAATGTATTAGCTTAAGTAAAAAATATTAGCTAAAGTGGAAGGCTTTAGATCGAGAACTAGAAGGGCTAATTATAGATATAAGGTTTTGTTGTCTGCCTGTTGGCACTCACTTGACATACAGCTGTTCAGTTATATTGGGATGGGGCCATGTGACTGCACAAAGAGTGGAACAAAATCAGCTTTACTAACTTTTTTTTAAGATACAGCTTTAACAGTGTTTAAGGTCTTCATGTTGTGCTAAAAGAGGATGAGTTTGGCATTCTTTGGTACATCTGTCAGTGTTTTATTTTTTATTTGATGGAGGAATCAGTCATACCATATTCCTCTGTTGAGTTCTTCATCCTCTGTCACTTTGGAGCAATTCCGTCAAATCCCGCATAAGACTGAGTGGTGCTTCGTCTTACCGTGTAGCTGTCAGTAGCAAACACTGATCCACGCACCTACAATGGCCTCTAGTCGTTGTTGCTATTTATTTTTTAAAAAGCTGCACGAGTATAAGTCGCATCCCCATCCAAACTATGCAAACAAAACGCAACTTGTACTCCAAAATATTCTTTAATTTGTTTTTAAAGCTGACCTTTTAGGAAGATGTGTGCTGAATAAGAAATTAAATGGGAAAATCTTTGATCTTTCTTTGATCTCTCTTTACCAGGGATTCCCTCAAAGCTATTATGTGTTTTGCCTGTGTATTTTCAGTCACTTTTTGTAAATTCTGTTCTGCTTGTAGTTGCCTGAATGCTCAGAAAAGTTTACCTCCAGGAGGCTGGTCCCATTGTGCTCAACAAACCCCACCCCGCTGTAGTCCGCCCTCAACCAGTGGGGCCAGATTTATAGATGGCTTGCTTTCTTTTGTTATTTCAGTGAGGCCAATCCATGGCCAGAGGTGTCAGCAGAACAATTCACACGCACACACACACACGCACACTGAGTGAATGTTGTCGCCCCTCCCACACTTCTTTCAACTTTCAGTGGAGTTGGAGAAAACGTTTTCAAAAGTCTGAGAGCGCAGAACCACTTCATCTTGCCATCCACATCTTCTTTATCCCAGCTTTAGCTTTTTTTTCTCTTCATCCACAAAAGCTTTCTTTTCTTTGGACTGCTTAAATGCAGTGGTGATAACTCAGCCAACGGCTGGCTGTGAGGGGCCAAAGAGGGCTAAAGAATTGATTACTCCTACCCAGCTCTCCGCGTGAAATTGGAAAGTAACTGTGGAGACTGCTGTGTTTTCTTGGGTTCAAAAGTGCTTCTGCTTGTATATAAGCCACTCTGAATCTGCATTGTTACTCAAAAGTAAAGGCCAAGTTAGGCTGTTGTCACATGTTGAAGCCTGTCTAATCCTCTGCTTTGGAGGAATGCTCACTGTGGTAAAAGAGGAAAGGAAAACTGCAGTAGCTAGGATGTTTCTAGTCCCTGAAGAGCTTAGTGACGTCCGTTTTTAACAAAACAACATGTTTATGCATCATTATGTGTTATTATAATGTGGTTGCTGCTGCAATACACTCCTTTAATTTCATGTCAGTTTTAAAGAAAGAGCCTCAGTTCATGATATATGTCAAAACTAAGCACATTTCAAAAATAATTTACCAAGTGAAAAACTAAAGTCACGTCATATAAAGTGCCTCTGTTTGCAGTACAAACAGGCTGGAACAGTTTAGACTCTTGTCGTGAGTACGTTCTGCTTGGAGTCATATGATTTGTGAGATTACATCATTACATCATATTTTTGTTCACCCTAACTGAAAAAGGCCAGGGGGTTTACATTTTTTTGACAGGGGGTCAAGCCATTAACCCCAGCATTATGTGGTGAATGTTTGTTGAAGTACCAGGTGGAAAAAACAAAGCCAGTATTGGTGATAATCTTTAAATTCTTAGAAGATGTGCAGCACTGCAGTCAACAAGCCTAATCAAATGTGTCACTGGGGTGATCGTGCATTTTCCATTGTATTTAAGTGTCAACTAAAAACATACATTTTTAGAATTGTTTTTAATACTCAGTAGTTGGTGGTGGCACTTTATTTTAATTTACTCATTTGATTGAATCCTTATCTGTCTTTAATGTATTTTATTTCCTGCTGTAATTTTATGCAGCTTTTAAAGGTTTTTATTCTTATTCACTTAATTTAAAAGTATTCCTTTTATCTGTCTTTTTATAGAAAAGCCTTTTGGCATTGGTGTTATAATGTGCAATAGAAATTAAGTTTCATTCATTATTTCATTCAATCATCCATTCATTTATATTTTTATGTTCTATAATTAGTAAACACATGGTCATAAATGCCATTGGCTGGCCTCAGCCATGACACTTATTATTTGGAGCAAGTAAAAAATGATTTTTATTTTGACGAACAATGTACAATTCATTTTGATATCAGATTTGTTTTAAACTTCCATTTAAAAACCAAGTTTATTTGGTTATGAAAAACCTTTTTCACAGAACTAGTGATATATGTTGAACAAAGATGTAACTTACATCAATACAATTATTAATCCTTGCATTCTAAATTAGATGAAAGCAGTTTTTAAATGAATAAAATACATATAACAACTAAAAAGTGTAAAGGATTGATTGACCATTGTTCGGAAGATCCCCGTTTCGGTTCCTGCCCTGTTCGCCCATGTGTTGAAGTGTCCTTTGCCAATTGCACCTGATGGTTATAGGTTGGTGCCAGTGTTCGGCAGCGGAACCACCATCAATGTGTGTATGTGTGTGTGCAGGGGTAAATGGGACAGAGACTGTAAAGCGCCTTGGTCCTTCTAAGAAGGTGTACACCATTTACCATCTATTAAATGTAATAGCATCTTTTAAGTCCTTTAAGAAGTTTATGGTGCTGCTTTTACGTAGAAAACATTTTCAAAATGTTTTACTCAAATCTTAAATAGCAGATATTGGCAAAAATATAATACACAGCCAGCCTTTTCATTGCAAAAACGAGAGGAAATAGTTTTTTTCTCTGTGTAATTTAATTCAAAAGGTAATAGAACAAATGCTATGTCATATGTCGTCATCTACAGTGGTTGCGGTATGTTAGAACTTGTTTTTTTCTGCAGATATCACCTGCCACCCAAACAATAGCTAAAACAACAGGGATCAATTTGTTTGTAGTCAGTTTTTATTACATTTGCATTCATGCTTGATTTATTAACTTTTAACTGCCAAAGGAAGAAAAGTCTGCTTAAGCAAGGCTTATTATAACTGAGTTTGACTGAGTTGTTTGGATGCAAATGGTGCACTCTGAAACTGGGCTTGCCCAGCCGTTTTATAAAAACCTCTTGTGATGTCTTTGTTACTTTGTTCCCATTTATCAACACTACCGCACAGTGCAATCATCTCTTTTGACTCGGATTAAAAGTTTCCAAAAAGCCACAGTTTTTACCCCCCTGCAACTTATCAATGGCCGCTAACCCTCCTTCAGATGACAGTTTTTTTTACATCAAACAGACAGAATAACCCTGAGGTCCTTTTTGTGGGTTTAGGTGGAGAACAGAGTCTCCTGAACCTCACGTAATGACTGGCTGGGTAGTGCCAGTGCAGGTGAGCAGCACCACAGGAATCTGTGACTGCAAGCCTTTGAACTTATGTGAAGAGAGGCTGTGTGTGAGTTTGTGATGTGAGAGCCAAAGAACGCCTTTGAGGCTTGGGTCGTGACAGCCGTTATGTAGTGATGATAGGTGGATGAGTCTGGAAAAGGTCTGCTTGTTGCATTTAAAACGAGCAGAAGGCTCTTCTCTGAATGAAGGCAGTTCCTCTGTATAAGATCCAAAATATGTCTTGAATGGTTTACATAAAAACTTCTCACATTTCCTCTTTGGCTTCACACTACAAGGCTGATAAGCAAGCAGAAGGTCAGACTGCAACATTTTCCTCTAGACGCCAAAGCTTTGCTTATTTGTCTGGTCTTTATCAAGCAGTTACAGCTGTCATGGAAGCATCATGTAGACTTTCCTTGCTCGACAAGGTGAAACAACCTGTTTCACTCACCTGGGTGTGGAAGAGAAGTGGCAGTTTCTGTCTACACCTCATTCTGTCTCTCCCTGCTTAGAGTCAAATATATTTTATGCTGGAAGCATCAAAGAAGCACATGAGCCTATGCCAAAGTTTAAACAAATTCTGGGCTTGGAGTCCAAGCAGAGGTTTTGGGAGTTTGTGTGAAACAGCAAATTGTGTGAAATTTACACCTGAATAGAATTACATCTGCAGTTGTTGTTTCCCGTTTGTCTGAAAAGGGTTATTAGACCATCTCTAAGTAATTTCAGTTCATGGCAGACTATAAAAATGACTGACGATAAACTAATTGCACTTTGTGTAGAACTTTTGGGTTCTATTTTCTTCCTTTTTCTTTTTTTTACTTTGTCATGTCTCAGTAATTGACTTCTAACAACAAAGTCAAATGTGTGCAGGAGTTATGTTCTTAACATAACCCACGTTAGGTAAAATCTGCAAAGTAGGGTTAGATGTTTTAAGGTTGTAAAACCCCTATATACATACTTTATACACCCTTTCTCAGACAGGCATTGATATTTAAGCACCTTTCTCTCTTCTTTAAACTCTCAAAGTTTTCTGTTTGGACTCATTCTAACCTAAAACCTTTCTTCTCCCCCCCCACAGGGATCTGCGGAGTAACCTGATCGGCCATATTGATCCAGGTGCTTTTCTGGGCTTGTCATCACTAAAAAAACTGTGAGTATCGATTAAAGCTTTTATAGCTTTTGCTGCCTCTTTATTGTGGGTTTTGGAAGCTGTGAAAGTTCCACATTTACACCTTTTTTTATATTCTCTCTGGTATTTAACTGTGGTGCTCCTTTCTTTTTTATGTTCAAATAAAACCTTTGAGATTGTTTTTGTTTTGATCGGTCACTTTTTCATGTGAGAAGGATGTGAAAGAAGCAGTTCATTCATTATTCAACTTACTTCCATGGATCTTGAGCTGTGAATTTGGTAAACACTGGAAAACTATTACAAAAGTAAATTTTTGTCGTTTGCCATACATTTTTTAGCACATGTATAAACATGTGTTAAGAAAGTTTGCTGCTTAGTTCTTAACTGTATGTTAAAAAAAAAAAAAAAAAGCAATTTTAAAGTTGAGTTTTGGATCTGCAGTTTATTTTGAAGTTCCAACAAGCAGTAATCTATTTTTATTTTTGTTTGGTTTTTTTTTTTTTTTTGCTTTTTCACAAAACACTCTGGCAACAGTAGTATTTTTAGTAAGGGAAAAAAAATGTGGTAATTTGATATGTCCAACTTTTTTGATTTTGCTGTAAAAAGGGCTGAAGATACATTTTCCCAATAGTTATGTAATACTGGTTTGTGTCAACCAGGTACGGTTGTATATTTTTTCCTGTAGTGGTTATGTACATAAGGAATGAGCCGAAGCGACACAGCAGGAATTGGAATTATCCGACAGCAGGTGCCAACACAAACTTGAGCTTGGCTGCAGCTGTGCTGCAATAAGAGCACCACAGGAAGGCAGTGGACTCTTTGGCTCTGGCCTGCTCTAATTTTCCCTTCCAACTCCTCTCCCTTCTTTTCAATGTATATTCATTCCACACTCCCTTCTGAGTTATACATTACATTTCAAAACCAATACCCCTCGTAATTGTCCCCACATCCTGTCTGAATTTATTGAAAAGGCAAATGTTACTAACTCTGCTGTGAATTGATTTCACGTTTGCCAAGTGTTCTTATTTAAAATACTGTTTGTAATTAGTTTGAACAGATCTTTACGTATTTATTAGTCAACTTTTACTTTATCAATCTGTGTCTGCTTCTTATGCTTTTATCCATGTAAGCTATGACGTTAATTTAAAGCCACACAGTCTTAAAAAGGAGATACAATATAGACTGTGGGCTGGATTGCAACAGTTTTTTCCTTAAACTGTTGCCTTTTGACACTGTAAACAGCTCCTGCATGAATGCATCTGGGGGTAACAATTCTATTTAAGTCCATTAAAAGTGTATCTACAAAGACATTTTTATTTTTTAATTCCACTGATCACGAAATATTATTCCACATAAATGAGTCTTTGGAATTTGTTTCTGCTCATCCTCACCACAGTTTCCCAAAAAAAAAACAAAAATAACAAAACAATGGTTTTAGTATTCATTCCCATAAAAAATGTTTTTTGCAGCTATTTTTAATCAATATTTATTTTGGTGTTTAATTAGGAAAAAACAATCAGTCTTCATCTGTAAAGGTAAATTAAACACCATACATCTTCCAAAAGCAGCCCTTCATCTATACAATAATTATTTTATTATCTCAGATGCCTGAGAAAGGTGTATAAAGTGTTTGGTGAGGGATTTTACAGCCTGAAAACATCTGTTATCTGTTACAAAGTTTGTCTTGATTGCATTTAAACGTCTGCCCCTTAAAAGCCCCACTCCAACTATATTTTTTTCTTTTGTAATATCGTCCTCAGTGGTCTTTGTTTTATTATGGTTTTACAGTTTTTAGCAAAAATCAACAAGCAGCAGTCGCTCATTAGATTTTTCCTCTGGCTTGTGGGTGGGACTGTTGGAGTGGAAGCAAGCCTATGTTAAAATTCCAGCATCCCAATCCCAAATCCCAGCAGGGTCTTTAATGTCTTCAACACACAGCTATCGTTACTTTCCCACAATCCCTACTTAACCGTGTCTCTTTTGCTTGCTTTTGCTTTAATTCTGTCTATATATTCCACACACTTTTGTATCTGAAAGCCATTAAATAAGTCTATTTTGTGTTTTTGTAACTTCTTATTTTAAACGTTACAGCTGAATCTTAGTTGTGCTTTTACTGCTCATATTCAGGTGATAAGAAAGACTTTCCCTTTTCATGATCTGTCCCATGACACACGCTTTCAAGCCTGCAGAGACCTGCTTTTTCTTCTCCTTCAAGTGGAACTGATAACCTCACACAGTGAATTCCCCGGCTGGTACCTTAAGAACTAAGCCAATAATTACATAAATGCCTGGAAGCTGGCATATAACCACTAGTATCGCTTTGTGTTAGAAGTTCATCCCTCAAGGATCCCAAATTTAGCTCAGCATTGGGTTGAAAAAGTAGTGTCTCTTGGCACTTGTTACTGGAACACTTAGAAAATAATGTGTTAGAGCCATTACCCAGGAAGATTGTAGAACCTGAGTCACAAGATGTATTGCAAGTTCTCTTACTTTCTTCTCCTCTCTTAAGTTATTTCTTATCTTCTTTTTTATGCCAACGTGACATCTATTACAGCTCGTACTAAGGAACTTTAATTTTTCCACTGTGAAAATCTTTACTTTTTGCTAGCTTCAACAAACATGACAGAAAAGAGCAACCAGCTTTAACAAGTAAAAATAGGTTTATTGTGATCAAGATTACAAAGACTAAAGTAGTAGAACAAACTAAGTTTATGTGAAAGTCAACTGGTTTAAAATACCCCGCTGCCTTTTCGCTCCCCGTTGCTCAGAGCTTTCTGTTTCCCCCCCCCCCCGAGTTTACAACCTCTCACTCCCCCAACCTAACATTATCGGTGCAACAAAGATGTTGAGCAGTATTTGATCTGTCCAGCCGTACAGTTTTGAGCCAGATGCCAGCTCAAACGACAAAAACAAAGGCGTACATGGATCTAGTTGGAGGAGAGAGCTTACGGCCCTCCCACGACACACCTACGACACAAATAAACTCTTTTTTCAAACAGCATTTTTTCATCTGTGCTTGATTCTTAATGATTTAATTAGTTTTTTTCCTATATTGACTCATTTTAGGCTACAAATATTAAAGTGAACTGGAAGCATATAAGTAAATTAATTAATTTAGATTTAGGCATTCTCATGTCACCCAATTATTGTTTTTTCACTTTTCTTTTAGTTGGATTCCTTCCATTTATGTGTATTTTCTTTATCTCAGCTTGTTTGAGATTTTTTCTGACTATATGCCAAATAACTAAGCATTATAAAAATACATGAAACCTCTGAGTCCGTTCCAATCATTTGCTCATCTGTGAGTGCTTCACATTTTGCTTTTTAACACAAAATATGCCAGTATGGTAGTTTATTTTCTATGGTGCGTGTGTAAAGGGTGCTTCATCAACCAAAGAGCTGCAGGATGTTTGGAGAAAACTGGTAACCCAATCATCTCTGCACTATATTAAAACTTAATTCTCAGTTTAGTCCATTTATGTAATTGTGTAATAGTTTTTTCTACTTTCAGCTGCAGTTGTTTTTGAGATGGGTCGGTCCTGTCTGACGCTTTTGTCTGACATATGCCAGACACGTCGTGTCAGGTCACATCCAGACTGGAAACACGTCTGATTTGACACTAATCACAGGTGATTGACTTGTAGGTTCCCCCGGAGGCCCACACTTACACGATCTGATATCACCTTGAAAGCTGTAAATTTCTCTGTGAAGTTCTTAATCTCTCTGTCCAGACTTGCCTTTAAAACGTGGTTTGTTTTCTTTTTTAACTTCTGTCTTTGTATTGCCAACTTTTAGGGATTGAAATGATGACTTTGGTGGTTTATTTTACCCCGCACATGCCTACAAATTGACTTTTGTCAATTATTAATGACAATTAAGGACTATTGTTTAATGTTTTCAGAGATTTGTCCAACAACAATATTGGCTGTCTTAACGCAGACATTTTCAAGGGCCTCGCCAATCTAATCCGACTGTAAGTCTCCTGAACTGTTAAAGGTGTAAATTAATATTACAGCGTATTCATAATCAAGTGATTGTTTTCCCCCTGTTATTTATTTTTTTGTTTTTTACAGAAATCTTGCAGGAAACAAGTTCTCCTCAATTTCTTCTGGAACTTTTGATAACTTAGTATCTCTAAAGTCATTGTAAGTTTGATTAACTCATTGATTGCTTTTGTCCAAAGTTAAAATAGACCTTTTATTTCAAGTTTTTGTATCTAAAACATAAAAATCAAAAACGAGTCAGGAAAGTATCTTCTGTAGAAGTTCAGCCGTCTTGTGTGTTTTCTGTGGTGTCCAGAGAGTTTCAGACTCCTTACCTGCTGTGTGACTGCAACCTTCTATGGCTGCTGCGCTGGATCAAAGACCGGAGCATTTCTGTGAAGAACACCAAGTGCTCCTACCCACAGTCACTGCAGGGACAGCTTGTCACCTCTGTGGTGCCCGGCCTGCTAACCTGCGGTATGCCAGCCTCCTTAACTTCACTGTTTTCAGGTGGAAGGCTAATTATTTTTCAGCAGCTGGTTTGTTGATTTATTTTATCCTAAAATTAGTCAAATAATCTTCCAAAAGGATTGGTTTATTGTATAATTTTGGATTTGTGTATCCACAATAGCAACAAGACTCCCAACAGGTTACCAGAACAATCAACTAGTCCGAAAACACTTTCATTGATTTTTTTTAATGACAGATATGTTAAGTTTAACCAGTGTATCTGCAAAGGTCGTGTTGCAGCTGAATTTAAGTCAGGTCATAGATAAATTTAGATAAACCTGAAAAAAAAGAAAAAGCAGAAAATGTGTATAGTCTTCAGGACTTCTGTATGTAGAGATCTTTTTTTTTTTTGCTAAAGAACAATGTTAATTTTGAAGACCCACGCAGATAAAAATCAATTGTTTTTGTTTTTAACATGTTCTTGTACCATTTTTCTGATGATGAACATATATTTAGAAAATGTAGCTTAATGTTGCATTTCTGAGTGTTTCTTTTTATTTAAATCACTGTGAATCAGGAGGAAACGAAAATATGCAGCTTGAAAAAGAGCTGATTTGTGATGTAGAAAATACGCTGGACGGGCCACAAGATCCCTGCTATGATTTTTTTTTTATTCCATGGGTAATGTTAGGTTCAGGGTGTGAGGGGCTGTAAGCTAGTGGGAGATAATGTAAACAGAGAGCTCTCAGTTAGGAGTGGTGGGAAGGGTTGCTCTGTGCCAACAGCCCTGCCTTCAACTCCGAGGAGAATTTCTAATGAACTCCTGCCGCTCTGCAGTCTCTCTGTTTTCTTGAAAACAACCGTCTTGTTTTTGTTTTGGCTACAAACAGCATAATTTAAGCTTTTAAAATGATCGAAGTGGGTCTTTATATATGCATATATCGTAAAAAAATAGAAAACAGTGCAAACTCTCTTTCTGTGCTTCTATTTTTAGATATAAAACAACATATTTTTGATGAAATACAGAAAGGATAAAGGGCCTGAAACTGTCAAAATGATACACTGTCTCTTTAATTTTTTTTCTGTTTTGATGTGTTCGGGGCTTGTGTTTCGTGAGCAGAGGCCTGTGCATTGACACAGGAGATAAGGCGAGAGCTGCCCAGTCCAGAGACGCCTTTATTTGTACTTGCTCGTGTCTTATCAGTTTGGCAGTCATCTCGCAGAGGGATTATAAAACACATGGCACAGATTTAGCAGGAGCCGGTCGCCTCACACGAATGCTAAATAGCCCTGAAGCAAATAAGGAGTCCAGGCACAGTGTTGGTTCTCCCTGTCGCCCAGAAATGTGCAATTGTGTGAAATCAAACAGCTTTGTTGAGATTTACGGAGATGCCTCCTGCTTTCTTCAGATGCTCCACTGGAGCTGCCCTCCTTCCAGCTGACTCCATCCCAGCGGCAGGTAGTTTTTCAGGGGGACAGCCTACCTTTCCAGTGCCAGGCCTCCCGTGTTTCTAAGGACATGCAAGTGTTGTGGTACCAGAACGGCCGCATGGTCAAGCCTAACGCCACTCAAGGAATCTTCATTGAAACGCCCATTGTGGAGAACTGCTCCCTGATTGCTAGGTACCGTTTGTCATGCTGCGCATGAATAACTCAAACTTCTTTAGATAGCAAACCAAATGACCTTGTTTGCTTTTCGTCAGTGCGCTGACCATCTCCAACATTCAGCCTGGTTTTAACGGGAGCTGGGAGTGCCGGGTCTGGACAAGCAGGGGCAACACCACCCGCACCGTCCACATTGTGGTGCTGCCCAGTTCTGCCAAATACTGCGCTCCTGAGCGTGTTTCCAACAACAGGGGAGAGTTCAGGTAGATGTGGAACCTATATTTGAATTTATATTTAAAAACTGGACTGAGTGAGTTTGATGTCACCCATAGAAAATAGCTTACTTCTGGCTTCAGAGAAATGAAGTCAGTTCAGTCGCCATTTTTTTTGGCGATACAGATGATTGGTCTGAGTCAACTTTTCCATGGCAACCACTCCCGTCAATCAGGAGTGAGCTTGTTTAAAGACTGCACCCCTACCACTTGAAAGCGTGCTACACAAACTCTGTCAAATGTTTCAAATGTTTGCCGTGAGACTACATACTTTTATTGAAGCATCTGTTTAAAACTTGAATAAAAAAGGTATCAGAGCAAGGATTCCTCTTTGGAACACAAGGGGGGAAGATTCACTCAGTCACTCAATGGTTTTAAGTCATGTTTTTAATCGCCTATAAAGAAAAGAATTGATTGTTTACATTTTCCTTCCTGTGCCAGAGGATTTCTGTTACAGTGCAAACATCGCCACGTTGTGGCTTTTTAATGCAGCGCACATGTAACGGTTCATGAGCAAACAGGACACAAGGCCATGATTAGATCAGTTTGATTCGATTTATGTGAATGCTTTTAGGTGGCCCCGCACTCTGGCAGGAATCCGGGTTGAACTGCCTTGCAACAGATTGCGCTCGAGCTCAGGTACCCCCTTGGGAGGCACCGGTAAAGATAGACAGGCGTGGCGCTACTGTAGTCAAGAGGGCCAATGGGCAGACGAAGACTACTCCCAGTGCCAGTTTCAGAAAGAGGCCACCAGATTTCTCTTTGTCATCAATCAGGTGAAACTTTAACTCGTATTTTTTTACTTTACCTGCAGACGCCAACCAGCTCATATTCCTCTGAACTCATCTGCTTTTTTGACTCTTATTTTTACACTAGATGCCTTTAAACGAAAGCAATGTGATGGCCATAGCGCACCGCCTGTTCCTCTTCACGATTGATGCTGCCAACTTCTCAGACAAGATGGACATCATCTTTATAGCAGAGATGATTGAAAAGTTTGGCAGATTTGTGGAAAAGTTTAAAGATGTAAGTGTTGATTTTACTTTTGATATATTCTCCCTAAGAGGAAGAAAAGCTGGGTTTATTCTAAGCAGCTGCAAAACATGAAAAATACTTTACAGCTGAGTGAAATGCTTTTTTAAAGTTCTTTGAGATTTAATGTTTCTACACAGTGAAACAAGGAGAGAAACTGGGAAACGTTTACTCATTATGGCTTCTTTGTTTTCCAGCTGGGCGAAGTGATGGTTAGCTTGGCCAGCAGCTTGATGCTGGCCGATGACAGAGTCCTGTGGACAGCGCAGCGGGAAGCCTTGGCCTGCTCTCGCATTGTCGCCTGCCTGCAGAGGATCGCTGTCTTTCACCTAGCTACAGCACAAGCCTTTTCCTTGGTCAGTTGTTTTAAAGACCCACTTTAGCCATCTTTTGATCAAGCTTTACCAGTGGTCTTTTATTCATGATTATGCTATTTTTAGCTAAAATTAAAAAATCTGTGTTGTTGTCTAGGACATAGTTTCTGCAGAGCAGCAGTAGTTCATTAGTAGTTCACCTTGGAGTTGTGGGCGGGCCGTTTTTACAGAGAATCCTGGCCCCCATTCCCCTCTCCGTTACTGAGAGCTCATAGCAGTGTGCTTGTGGCCCACTGAGCGTATTTTTTATGCTTCAAATACCCTAATTTCTGTAAGGCACACTTAGAAAGCTTTTTTTTTTCTTCAAACAACGATGGTGTGCCTTATAATTCAGAGCACCCTATATATGGAATAATTCTGGTTGTGTTTACTGATGTGGAAGCCATTTTGAGAGGTACACGGCGCTCTGTCAAAATGTCAGTCTATTATTTATTTTATTTTATTTTTTACAAACTGAAAACGAGATTTGGAGTTGTGTAAATGGGCTGCGCTAATACGGCTAACATGTAGCAGTGTCCGACTTTATTTTTTTACATGTTGCTAGCTGTAAGTTAGCGTAGTCATAGTAACATTTGTTTTAGCAGTATCAGTCTGTTATTTTACGTGTTGCAAACAGGGTTTGGAGTTTTGTGAATATACTAACGTGGCTAACGCTACACACTAGCCACGTTAGTCACTTATTGAATTACTTTGAGCACAGTTAACAAAGTCTGATTGACCGGCAGACCCATGTCTGCCTTGTCTCGCTTAATGTGCTCATAGTTCGGGGCGCCTTTCATGTGGCATAAGTTTAAAAAGAGGTCATTCATTTACAGTGAGCCCCACAGTGCAGAAAATCTGGTAAAATGGTAAGCCCTTTTTAAACTGCATTTTTTTCATCTGCTCTTGATTCACCACAATTTGAGTAAAAGAATCACTCTGAAATCCAGTTTTTTGTTTAGTTTTCTTTATGTATGTCCTCCATCATGAGAAAAATGCCACAAAAGCATTATTTAAAAACAAAAAACGCTATTTTCATTGTAGTGGGTCTTTAACTGCATCCTGTTGTTTTTTTGCTGAGCAGAAACATCACTTTCACTGTTTTCCTTCCAGACTTCCCCCAACATCGCGCTGGAGGCTCACACCATCAGGGCTAGTGACTGGAACGGCATGAGCTGCATTTTGTTTCAGAAGCGCAGCTCCGAACACACACCTGCTCAGTTTATGTTCAAGTGTAACACGTCAAGCTCCTCTCCGAGCGTCATTTACAGGGTCAGCTAAAATAAAGCTGTTAGCCGTTTTCTCTTAACAGCGACTTTAAATGTTAAGTTATCCAAATTGTCCTTTTCTTTGCCCTTCCAGAGCGCAGCCGTAGATGCTTCCCTGCAGCTTCCTCAGTTCCTTTTTGCTCAGGCTGCACCGACAGATGACACAGTCTACAAGCTCCACCTACTGGCCTTCCGTAACGGCAAGTTTTTCCCCTCCACTGGCAACACCTCCGTTTTGGCTGATGGAGGAAGGAAGAGGAGTGTGGCCACCCCTGTTATCATGGCTAAGTTAGGTTAGTATATAAAAAGTCAAAACGGATCTGAAGTGACCATGATAGGCAGCTGGCAAACCCACATTTTCAAACATAGAAATGCAAACTAGAATACAGCTTTCTGTTTTTTTTTTCAATCAGATGGCTCATCCACTCGTGCCCTGAAAATCCCGGTTAATGTCACCCTGCGGCGGTTTGCGCATGGCTCTGACGCCGTATCTGCCTGTTGGAACATGAGTCTGGATGGAGGTCAGGGAGGGTGGAGGAGCGGGTGCTGCCGCATTCTGGGCCATCAAGATAACTTTACTGCTTTATCCTGCAACTCTCTGGGAAACTATGGTGTTCTCATGGTAGGTGGAGCTTCTCAAGGTTACAGTTTACTATTAATGCGCCATATCTTATTTTATTTTTTATTTTTTTTAACTTCTAAGAGTAATGTGCAAACATTTTTGGTCTTTTCCTTTAAGTTTGGCGCCCTCTAGTGGTCATAAGAGGTTTACACACAACTACAGTTGGCATAATTGTATTATATGTGATGTCTTTTGCAGGACCTCAACAGGTTGGAGCCTTTCTCTCCAAGCATAGAGCCTCTGCATCCAGTCATCTATGCAACAAGCGTCACCCTGCTGCTCTGCCTTGTCACCGTTATTGTTAGCTACATTTACCATCACAGGTAAAAGAGAAACGATCTGATATTAAAATTGAAATAGTCAAATGCCTTTTAATTTCTCTTTATTTGGATATTTTTGTTTCGATTTTCCTCCTTCTTCTTCAATTAGTAAACTAATTTCATATTTATTTCTAAAGAAAATACTTTAAATTGCCATGTCAAAATAAGACAAAAAAGTGTAAATTTTAAATAATTTATTTAATTGTTATTTTTTGGTGTGTGTACATAATTGTTATTCAAGTTTATTCAAATTAAAGATCACCATAAACAGGATAAATTCTTTCACTAATCTAATTTCATCTCTGAGATGTGCCGTTTCTGTTCCCACAGGTCTGTTCGAGTGAGCCGGAAGTCCTGGCACATGTTAGTCAACCTCTGCTTCCACATCTCACTCACCAGTGGCATTTTTGTTGGCGGCATCAATCAGACGCGATACGCCAGCGTCTGCCAAGCAGTGAGTACACACCACCTGTGACACAGTCAGTCCCGTGAACAGTCTGACCAATCCAAGGTTATGCACTTCAGTTTACAGGGGAAAAAAAGAATACAACTTTTCTTGATCCCACAATGGGGGATTTTTATTTTTACTTTAGTTCTTTAAAAGAAAATTAGATAAAGCCCAAAAACTTTAACCCTAAAGAAAGGACCCTTAGATAAAATCATCAGTCTTAGCTAAAGGTCTTAGATATTTGAACATTTTTCCCTCAATAAGAAGTTGCTCAAGATTATCTCCAAACACATTCCATCATTTATGAAAGATATTCAGAGAATACGATTTCCTTCATCCAGGTGGGCATTTTGCTGCACTATTCGACTCTTGCCACGGCTCTGTGGGTTGGCGTGACCGTACGCAACATCTACAAGCAGGTGACACGCAAGGCCAAACGTTACGAAGAGCTGGACGAGCCGCCGCCCCCGCCAAGGCCGATGCTCAGGTTTGACTTCAGCTCACAATTCAACCCACTTAAATCAAACGCTGAAGGTATTTTAGACCCACTCTGTAATAGTTTGTATTTTTGGTGTTTTTCAGATGTTCTGAGGTAAATTTGTACTGAACTACCGTCGTTCTGCAGAAACTATGTTCTAGAGAACAACACAAGTTTTTGATTTTGTCTAAAAATGACGTAGTCCCAATAAAAAGAGCTGGGATTGGTTTTTACAATAGATTAAAAGATAATCAAAGTGGGTCTTTAAACTGGGATTCTCTTTAAGGATCTGGAAAGTTGTTAAGCTGCCACATGGTGTCAGTGTGGAGGCAATTTCTGGACACACTTTATTGTACTTATAATTTTATTTTGAAAGGTTCTACTTGATCGGTGGAGGCATACCTACTATTGTGTGTGGGATCACAGCAGCAGCTAACATCAAGAACTATGGCAGCCAGACAAACGCACCATAGTGAGTATTTCCTCATACACAGGTTCATCCACACTCATGGGCACATTAGAATTCACAGCTGACCTGTCAGGCTGCAGGGTTTTAGTAGAGTCAGGCATTTTATGAGAACAGGAAAAGTTTATTCCCTAAAGTTCTTGTTATGGCGGGCCATTAATATGTGCATCCAAGCAACAAGCCAGTTTACAGCGAGCTCCTCCATCCCTCTCCCCGCAGTGGGAGCTGTTTAGATTGTGTAGCGCGGCTGACTAATTGAGAAATCTGGACCCATATCTGTCTTATAGTCTTTGGAGTTTTGATTAATTTCTTGTAAGCAAAAGAAAATCGGGCTGTGTTATTAAACGCAATGGGACGCTAACTGTAAAAATGAGATTGGAAACGTTTTCCAAAGGGATTTTTAACTTTTGGAAGTGAGTAAACAAGATGGACGGGAGGCGGTGGTGCTTTAATAAGAGTTCTTTGTGGTTCTTCATTTTCCAGTTGCTGGATGGCGTGGGAACCGAGCATCGGGGCGTTTTACGGCCCGGCAGGATTCATCCTCTTTGTGGATTGCATGTACTTCCTCAGCATCCTTCTGCAGCTCCGACGGCACCCCGATCGCTGCTACGAGCTGAAGGACACGACTGATGAACAGCACCACCTGGCTGCAGCCGGCAGCGAGACTGGGCCAGACGGTCCCAGTGGCCACTGCCATCCCTTGACCCTCCAGCTGCAGCCTCACGAGGTGTCTGGCTCCACGGCATCCGCTACTCGTGCCGTGCCTCTCTCTGCACTGGAGAATGAGCACAGCTTTGCCACCCAGCTCATGGGCGCGGTTGGAGCGTTAGGACTGTACGCAGCGCTCTGGGTGTTTGGTGCTATGGCCGTATCACAGAGCTACCCCTTCGACTTGGCCTTTACCTGCCTGTTCGGGGTGGCAGCTCTGGCTCTTGGGGTATTCATGGTGGCGCATCACTGCGTCAACAGACAGGACATGAGGCAACATTGGTCACAGGCTTGTTGCCCAGAAAGGCGGGCCTACTCTGCCCAGGAGGATGTTCTTCTTCCGTTGCCAGCGGCGGCGATCGCATCCACTGCAGGATCTGACAACAAAGCCGACGGGGTGTCGACAAAGTCTGGGCACAGCAACGCAGACTCCGCCTTTACGAACAAAAACGCCCCGAGCGTACGCAACTCTGCCCACGGCAGCAAGCTGACCAACCTGCACGCTGAGGCAGCCCAGTGTAAGTCCGCCTCGGCCCCGGCAGCCACCGGGGGAGCTTTGGACAACAGCCTGACCGAGCATTCACTGGACAATGAGATCAAAATGCACGTGGCACCAGTCGAGGTGCAGTTCCACCCCATGAACAACATCAACGGACACGCCGGAAGGCATCATAAAAACAGAGCGCGGACACACAGAGGAAGTAAACTGACGGTACTGCGCGAGTACGCATATGACGTGCCCACCAGCGTGGACGGCAGTGTGCAGAGCGCCCCCAACAGGCGGCACCACCACTACGATATGGTGGCGCGGAACAGCCGACGGGCTGCCTACATGGCCTACAGGGAGCGGCATCAGAGCCAGCTGCAGCAGGACAGCAGCGACAGCGCCAGTCTGCCGCGCCGCTCGCGCTACTCCGACAAAGGAAAGACCACGCTTGGGAACAGGACATTGGTGACCGTAGAGCCCGAGCTATTGGCCTCCGCCGGGGTATCGAGCTCCAGCAAAGACTGTGATTCAGTACGGCGTACTGGCAGCATAGACCTACAAAGCCAAAACAAGTCATACGGACTTAACCTGGTGACTGAAAACGGCAGCGCGGTGAAAGCAAACGAACAAGTGATGCTTTTGAGTAACGGAGAGTGTTCAGGCGGTCAGAAAAACTGCTTGTGGAAACATGAAACTACTGTGTAGCAACAGTTTCCATCCTCAGACTTTCAACGAACTTTCACCTTTTACACTGTGAAGCATGACAAGTTTTTTATTCCTGCATAAAGTCCTTCAAAGTTCTAATAAGGATCTTTGCAAGCCACTGAACTGTCCTTGTAGATGTGTTTTTATTTTTCTTTTTATAACTTTGAATGCTGTATTTCTTTTGAGACATGTGGGCATGAAATGCCCTTGTCCTTTTCACCTTTGTGGTCTCTGCAATAATAAAACACACATTTCATTGACCTTTTTTCTTGAAAGGTTTGATTTCTGCGTTGGCGGCAGCGTTTTGATTGTTTGGAACTCTGGCTGGAAGACTTCCTCCCCGCTCAGCATAGGCGGCGAGCTGGTAATTGGGTTTTGTGCTGACCTTCGGGTGGCCTCGGGTTCCTGTCTTTCAGCTCTGCGGCACTTTAATTGCTGCGACTTGAGGCTCTGTAGGTGTTTCCTTCCTGCCCGCTTCCACCTTTGATGAGTCCGCTGCCGTCCTGCTGACTTCCCGCCCCCGGGGAAGTGATTGACAGCTGACTCTCAGGATAAGTGAAACTGCTAGGAAAGAGAAGATAATGAGAGCGGTGACTCCCACCTACTTCAGCTACACCAGGCATTTGACGTGTTCAAAAATGCACTAAACACCATGTTCATACTCAACATGGTGTTACACTGGACAAGCAGGGAGGGACTTGTGTTTTTACTGTTTACTAGCGCATGTTCGCTACCTACAATTGGAAGAGGGTTGGTGCAACATGTCAAATCTTTGCAAATTGGGCACAGAAACGGAAACTGTTTAGTTCATTCCTCGTAGGGGTTGACCGATTATTGCATCGGAATTGAGGCTGTCGCGGTGATTATAGCAGCTAGATGGCTCTGTTAGCTGAGTGTAGGACGGGCAGAACCTGGGCTGGCTTCCCAGAGCACGATGAGCCTAATCCAGTGTGCGTCTTATCAATACCAGTCATGCTACTGCCTAACTATATGTAGCCACAAGGAGGCCCAAGTCTGGCTCTCCCTGTGCCAGTCCCTAGCCCAGATACAAATCTCTCTGCCAAACTACCTGTGTGAATCAGTGAAGCTGAATCACTGTGTTGACCCCTGATGGAATGTGCCAAAAGGTGAACAACAACATGTATCGGGATTTGCCTTTTTTTTTTTTATTATTCAAAAGGCTGACGTTAAACTGGTTATTTTGGTTTGGCACCGCATGTAGGACAGTGCTGGAGGTGAGGCTTCGCAGTGTGGCTGCACCTGGGCCGGGGTGGCTGGTTCAGTGTTGACTGGTGGCGTGTTTTTGCTTCATTCATACACCACAACCAAATGCGAATCATTGATTAGTCAAAGTTCCACCTAGTTTAGCTGGTGAAGCGCGTTCAACGGCGTGAGAGTTTTGAACGTGGAATCCCTATCACACGTTTGCATAGACTTTTCAATGGAAGTGGCTGTATGAACATGAGTTACTCACCAGCTCAGTGGGCCTGTGGTAGAGAGTGATGGAAATTCCCGAGCGTGGATGTGCCTGCAGCTCACCGCTCCCCTAGACTGCACTAGAAAAAGCCGAGTCGACACTTAAGAGCTCTCACACCAAAAACATCCATGCAAATGTACATAAGCGATTCTGTAAAGTCAATTTATATTCACCAGCAACAAGAACAAATAGCTTTTTAATGCTTTCTTGAAGGTCAAGCTGAAGATTTTTCATGCGCAAAAAAACTGATCAGCATCTTCTGAGACAGCAGACCTCCAATCTTTCATAATGACATATTAATAAAACACACATCTCTCTCAGGGTTAAGATGTATTGCGCGCCTATCATGGATGTGACAAATTATAATAAGACTTTTGAATTATGGAAAAAGCAGTTTACGTCTTGATTAGTCGTAGCGATTCCCTGAAGGGATGAAGGAGCGATCTTCAAATAATCGCCAGGACTCTTAAGCACCGCCATCTGTTGGAAAGTTTATCCAAAGCTGTCAGGGAGAGACGGATGACGATCTGGGAGTGTTTGTGTTTAGGGTGTTATGGGGAGAGAAGCTCCAGAGGAATAAGCTGATGGTATATGTGCTGCAAGATCCCACTGGGTGGAAGTTGATTTGAAAGTTTTTGTGTATTTTTTACTCCTAAAAGATACTGGCACCTAGTCTGGATGCTGGAGTCACTTCCCAAACAACTTGTCACATAGATTTCCCTGCAGAGGTCACTCCACCTGGGGGGCCCGGGATCGACCCACATCACGCCAGTGTCGGGGTTGCGCTCCTCCAAGGCGCTGCCTGAGGTTCCTGAAGGAAGCGTCCGTCTGTAAATGTGAACTCGTCTGAATAAATCGCTCATAATTAGGCTGTCCGGGGAGTCCAAAGTGTTTCTAACCCGCTTAAAAACTTCTCAGGCCTGGTAAATGGATTAAACCTTTAATTACCACCGGGGGTGTGTAATGATCACTTCCACCTTAGCAGCTGTCTTCAGAGTTAGATGCGTTTATTTGCAGATAAGTCAAAGTCATTCTGTGTCTAATCACAGCACACTACTACAGAAAAGAGAAGAATTATGAGTTAGTGTTTGATGTGCTTATTCCCCTTAAACTTGTGAAAGCTTCATGACATGCGTTTGTAGTTCTTAAGATCACCATTTCCCTGCCGATGCATTCAAGGAACTTCTTTTCATCAACAGCACTGTCTTCAAAAATACCATCTGTCTGGACTTTGTTGTAAATTACAATTTCTCTTCCCATCCATCAAGTTCAGCTTGTTAACGTGTTTGGCTTCCTGATGGATTCGTCCCTCACAAAGTGGAAAACTCTGCCTGCTCTGTCCTGCCACAGTAGAGACTTTGTGCTTGTTGTCTTTCTGCTTGCTTTGGTAAACATAAGAGTGGCTTTCTAATATTAGCGCCATCTCCTCATTAAACACAGTGTGGGGACTTTGTGCAAACCTAAATATATCTGGATTAAACTCCGGGCATCATCAGAGATGGGGACAGAAATACTCATTTTGTGTTCTCTGGGGAGGCTGTGCTGCTAGCTTGATCATTAAATCACAACTGCTGTATGCTTAACTGTACTCGAGTCTTTTTTTTTTTTTTAATAACTCCTCATATTAAGGCAGTTTTCGTCCTTTTTTTTCTCGAGGATAACTGCTATATAACCACGTCCGCTCATATGCACGCCACTCATCAGTGGTCAGCATTGTCGCCCATCTACCTGTGCTCGTGTGTTTTTGCAGTTTTGGCCTCATTTTTCATCCCAGCTGTACAGTGCATGAGCAATGGCATATGTCAGCACTGTGGGTGGCATGTTGATTTTTTCATGACAAGTAGATTTACTATGACGGAGAACAAGTACTACTAATCTTTAAGTACAACCAATGTCACAATTAAAAGTTCATAAAAATGTTCCCAGTGGTTTGGTCGCTCTGTATCAGTTACAAATACAAGTTCCCCACCTTTTGTAATTTGCCTTAATCTCTGTTAGTTTGTTACAAACCAATAAAGCACCACCATATGTATTCCATCTATAAATAACCTTAAAAATAGTCTTTTTCCCTGACAGTGGGTTACAAAGTCATCACGCGTGGTGAAAGACAGAGCTCGAGTCAGCGGTTTTCCCGTCTTAGCTTCTGAATAAACAGCTTATCGTTTCATGGTTTTCTGCAGCTTTTGATTGTGCTTAAATGTGTTTTACAGTGTGACTGGGGGACAAAAGCCTTTGTGGTAATCTGGGGAGGCACTTAAACAATCATCGCCATCACTGTTTTTTTTGCTGCCTTGAAGAGTTTGTGCAGATTTTTTTTCCCTCCAAATGCTCTGATTTCCAGACTTGCTGATGGTGAGCCCTGAAAAAGAGAAAAAGAAACAAAAAACAAGAGCATTTTCTGAAAATGAATATTCTGAGCATTGATTTGGAGTGGTTTGCACCTGTCTGCACAATCGCTTTTCATCCGGCAGAACCCACAAGTGTTTTGATGCAGTATTATATAACTGTCTAAACTTTTTTCCATTGAAAGATTTATGACAGACCACACACTGGGAATCCAAAACTGTAATTTAGCCTACAGCACACCAAGCAAACCTTTTTCTTGACTCAGAGAAACGATTGTTTCAGAGTGTGACTGAAGAAGGAGCAAACAGTTTCCATCTGTGTGAAAGAAAAATAGCTCACATATTGTAGAAGACGTACCTAACTGCATCTTAGAAAAGTTTGGGGCCACTTAAAGTATATCCCTAAATTATTTCCTTATATCATTATGTTTAGTAGATTATTTTAGGTGTTTAAAATAACATCTCTGTTATTGCTTCTTGGTAGGGTTATAAGAGTAGCTGCGGTATCTGTTAAGCATTTCAGAGAAACAAGATTATGTTGGTCAAAAGGTATAAAATCACTCAGGAAGTTAAAAAAAAAATCTTTTTTTGGGTAAAATTTGCCAGTTTTTCTTCCCAATGTGTCTCCACTGTCTTTGTTTTTTCATGCACATGTGATGCAAGCAAAAAGATGTCACTTTTTTTTCCCCCACAGCACTTCAGACAATGCTTGAATACATTCAAATGACGCACTTAAGCCACAAACAACAAAAGACCCAAAATGTCAGGTTTTTCTGTTTGAAGCTGTCATGTCAAAGACATTTTTGCTTAAAATAAAAAGTGCAAATAAGTAAAAAAAAGAGAGTTTCTCTGATAAGATATTTTCATTTATAGTTTTAAATGCTAAATGGATATTGATTATCTAGATTTTATCCATTTAGGTAAAAGGATTGGACTGTATCGGATCACCACAAAGTTACTTGAATCCTTCATGTATTGATTCGTGAACCATGTGTCAAGATGGATAACAAATCGTGTGAGGGGGGACATATACACACCCCTACTTCTTGGTAATTTATCTTCCAGTTGGATGGGTTGGTTTCGCATTTGTAGGAAACATGCATTTGCTGTGGGATGTTGAACAGCTTATCATTTCTATAATGCTTTTCTACCTTGACGAAGGTCCAAAGTGCTGTACAATCACTGTCCGGTTAACGTATACACATTCACGCTGTGCTACCATGCAAGGCGCCAATCTGGAATCACCAGCATGGGGTTTTGTGTATCACCCAGAAAGACTTCCAACAAACCTGCAATATTCCGATCACATGTTGACTGCTGTACCTTTGCACCATAAAATTGGACAGATCTCAGCTAAAGTAATGCTGTAGCTATTGACCCTTGTTATGGGCTCCAGGTGCTGCCCATCAGGTGTCTGATAATCTGCACCTGTGACCCTCCAACACCTGGCATGCCAAGATCCACCAATCCAGGCAGGGCCCTTCCATTTGGGGCAACTTCTGTAAGTATCGCCATGTGAGGGTGGTTTGGGTTTGGACAATGATCCTGCTTTGACACTATTTGACACAGTATTTGTTTTATTCAATAATAACCTGCAGCGGTAGGGCAGTCGACCTCTGATCGGAAGATTGCAGGTTCGATTCCTGCCCTTGCCCATCCATTTTTCATTTAAACCTCTATTAATAAGGATCGGTGTGACACGTGAACTGTTTTTATACATTTCAAACCACAAACTATAAAAAAAAAGGGTATTTAAAATGATGTAAAGTGTATTATTTGGAAAACAATACCCTGTTAGAGTTATAGAATAAGAAAAAAACCCCACAAACAGCAGTCGGAATGGTTTCCCTCTCCAGCATCGACGCCTATCTGGCGCTCGCGCGTGGAGCGCGCTCCCGCTGCAGTGCCGCGTGCACTCACGTCCCCGTCCATTCTGTCAAACGGAGGGGAAACTTGTGAGGTTTGGAGAGGCAGCGTGGCAGCAGGCGACTTGCAGCCTTTGTGAGCCAAAACTAAACCTTCATTTTTGCTCCACAGAGGGGAGAAGTAAACCCGCCATGAACTCTCGGAGAGTGCTGACCGTCTCCGCGCGGGTGGACGCTGCCGTTTCATCAACTGGTAGGACGGTGGTGGCACGTGTCTCTAATACATGTCATTTATCTAAATTAAATGACGTTTGGAGCAAACATTAGTTTGAAACTCTCACTAAACCGCCACGTATTTCATGTAAAAGCTGCTCATTTTGCTAAATTTTTTAACTTTATCCGAAACATTTATTTATTTACTTAGAAGTGAATTTTAATGCATTATTTGATGCATTTCTTTCTTTAAAAAAGGCAATGTTGAATTGAATGTTGTTCCTTTCTTGTGCTTGACTCAGTTTGCTTTGTTTTTGTAATGATGAATGATTTTATTTCCACTTTTGCCTTCCTTTGAGGTGGGATAAAGTAGTCTGTGCTCATCTTTTGGTTGATCAGTTGACCAGATTTTAGTTTATGGGAAACCACATATTTTTTGGAAATTGATTTACTCTAGATAATGTGATTTTTCTACCCTTAAAACTTGGACAAACCTTGTTTTAGCATTTTTATCCAGTAGCCACAATGTTGTGTTCACATCAGTTATTCAGCTTTTTCGTGTTTTGGTTATGTACGAATTAGTTTTTTTTTTTTTTTATTGTACATATTTTTATTATAAGCGTAAAAACAATTGTCATTAACTCAAGTTGTAGTTGTGAACTTGTAAATAATAGCACAATGCCATCAAGAAAAACACTATTTACTGTACATATTTGGAAAAATAATATTTAAAATCCTTTAAAGTGTGCACTTTTTACATACATTGAAAAACATTATTCAAAAATGCATCACCTTTACATATATTGAAAAAAAATATTTAAAACTGTTTTAACTGAACGTAAACTTTACATATATTGAAAATATAATATTTAAAAATACTGGACGTGAACTTTACATATGGTGAAATAAATTATATTGCTTGAAATAGATGTAAACTTTACATAAAAACAAATTAAACTGAATTAACGGTCCAAATACATGTTTCAAAGACGATATTTGGTTGGTTGATAGTTGGTTATTTTAAATTGTTCCTATGTATGAATAGGAGTGTGTACAGTTGTGTAATTGTGGCCCTGTGACCTACTGGAAACCTGTTCGGCGTGAACCCTGCCTTCGCCCAACAGTAGCCGGGTTGGACTCTGGCAGCCCCGTGACCCCGTATGGGATAAAACGGGTTTCCAAAATGGATGGATCCATTAACTGGATGTACATTTTACATATATTAGAATTTTAAAAAATAAATTAAAAAAAAAAGCTTTAACTAGATGTAAATTTTTACGTATATTGAAAAAAAAATACTTCAAACTGCAGTAACTTGATATAAACTTTACAAATTTAGAAAAATATGAAAAAATTCATTTTTGTGTGGGTGTGGGTGTGTGTGGGGGTGTGTGTGGGGGTGTGTGTGGGTGTGGGTGTGGGTGTGGGGGTGTGTGTGTGTGTGTGTGTGTGCGCGCGTGCGTGCGTGCGCGTGCAGTTGTGGGTATAGGAAGAGCATCAAAGACTTTTATTTTGTTCAGGACAGCTTTTAATCTGAAATTCCAACTTACTAACCATTTTTATACATTAAAGCACGAAAGCCTAGTTTGAACTGCAGTCTTCATGGTAATGAAAAGCCAAGCAGACATCCATTAAGGGTGGGAGGAGTAGATAAAATATGAAGTTGCATAATATTTTTCTTGCTCTCACCCCTACCTTGCTGTATTCGGCTGACATTCAGAATAATAATGGCCCGCCGTTAGTCCGTAGGTTCCCCTCAGGCATTTAAATGATCTCCTTTAGAGCCAGAAAAGTAGTTAAGCACTTATCAGTATCACGTTTGTTTGCAAACCTAATTGACTTTTATAATTATCCTTCTGTTGCAGATGTGAATTCATGATCGGAAACCAAATATGTTCAGATACAAAGTTCTTTGTAGTGATGATTTTTTTTTTTTTTTTTTTTATGGAATTTTCCACAGGGATCAAAGACAATCATGGCTTCAATTTTCATATCAAAACATAATATATTCATTTCTTTCTAGAGTTTTTTTTTTTAAACATTTGAAATGATTACTTGGTTTACTGTAGGAACATCATATCTCTGAAAATGGGCTTGAAGTGGACGACTGCTGTTCAGCTAGAATTTATCATATTGGGGTTTAGCACAAACCCTAATGGGAGAAATCTCCCCTAAAATATTCCAGAATTTTTTTGTAAACGCTCTAGTCATCCAGCTGTGATCTGATCCTCAGATGAGCTGCTTCCTTAGAGGTGGGACTCTTTGCCTCAGTGCCTTTGAGCTCTTGCATATCATCACCATGACTTCTGTCGTTCTGCCTGCAGCTTCCCAACAGTCCCTTAGTTTCTAAAAGGCTTTGCGTGACACACAGTGTTAAGTCAGATTAAAGTTCATGTGTGCATTAAGAAAAATGATATTAAATGTCATCTTTTCCCTTTGGACACTTGAGTAAGGACTGTTGTGTTTTAAAAGGAATCTTTCTTAAACAACTGAACTGTAAGTAAAATGGTTACACAATGAAACCCAGAAGATGGATACTCTAATTATTCATGGTTCGTTATGCTTCTTTAATTATGCTCCACTGTAACCGTACAAATGTGACAGTTTATTATAAATTTATATTTGTAAAATTAAAGATTAATTTCATTGTAGTTTCTTGCAATAATATTTAGTGTGAATTTCATTTTTCCTCTTTAGTCCTTACCCCTTTTAAGCATTTTTTTTTTTTTTTGTAGAGCTTAATGTGTGTTTCCATCTTTTTGTAAGCACGGGTGCAAGAAAAGATCTGTTTTCAGTAGATGCGTTTAAAATGCCCAGAATTTTTTTTTTTATTCTTTCAATTTAGGAAAGGAATAATTAAACTCATGACTCAATTTTCAAAGTCCATGGGTCTAACTGGATATTTAACAGACCCACTCCGATCATCTTTTTTATCTGTTCTTAAAAGCATTCTTGGTGCTTATTTATTTATGATTACGTTGTTTTTAGCCAAATTGGAAAAAAAAAAAGGTTGTTTTCAAGGACATAGTTTCTGCAGAGCGGCAGTAGTTTGAGAAATTTGCCTCCGAGTTGTAAGTGGAACTGTTGGGATGAAGCAACCCTACCCACTTATCCTCCCCATTGCTGAAAGTTCTCTGTTTACGTGGTCTACCGCTAGCTTACATTACCGCACACCCCCAACCTAATGCTAAGCTTACCCTGGGCAAATTGGTCAAACTTGCATCACGTGCTTACTGGCCACGCGGTTTGTACGTAAAGACCAAAATGCTCGTAAAAACTTGCGTAGCGATGCATGGATGCGAGTGTTTTGAACAAAGAAGCCCGAAAAGCACATTTACATAGCCTTATTTTTTAAAGGGATTCTTTGCCCGCATTGCCAAGAGCTACGTGAACGTAGTTTTACATTACCTGTGCGACAAGAAGTGCGTACAGCCGCACAGCTTTGAACCAGATACCAACGCTGGCGAGGAAAACGTACATGAATATAGTAGTCTACAAGCAGATGCATGCACTGCCATTTTCAGATCTCTCCATAGATGTTCAACTGTATTCAGCTCTGGGCTCTGGCTGGGCCACTCAAAGACATTGACAGAGTTGTTCTGAAGCCACTTCTTCCATATCTTGGCGGTGTGTTTGGATCATTGTCCTGCTGTAAGATGAACCGTCGCCCCAGTCTGAGGTTAAGAGCTCTCTGGAGCAGATTTTCATCCAGGATGTCTCTGTACATTGTTGCAGTCAGCTTTCCCTCTATTCCTGCTGCCGAAAAACATCCCCACAGCATGATGCTGCCAACACCATGCTTCACTGTAGAGATGGTGTTTGCCTGGTTTTCTCCAAGCATAACGTCTTTCATTCACTCCAAAAAGTTATATTTTGGTCTGGTCAGAACACAGAATTTTATTTCCATGTAATTTTTATTAAGAAGGGGCTTCCGTCTGGTGACCCTACCATACAGGCCTGATTGGTGTAGTGCTGCAGAGATGGTTGTCCTTCTGGAAGGTTCTCCTCTTTCCACAGAGGAATGCTGGAGCTCTGACAGAGTGACCATTGGGTTATTGGTCACCTCCCTGACCAGGGCCCTTCTTCCCCGATCACTCAGCTTAGATGGCCGATTAGATCTAGGAAGAGTCCTGGAGGTTCCAAACTTCTTCCACTGATGGATGACCACTGAGGCCACTGATCTCATTGGATCCTTCATAGCAGCAGAAATGTTTCTGGACCCTTCCCCAGCCTTGTGCCTCAAAACAATCTTGTCTCAGAGGTCTACAGACAATTTCTGTTCTTTCATGCTTTGTTTGTGCTTTGACATGCACTGTCAACCCTGGGACATCATGTAGACAGGGTCGTATCTTTCCAAATCATGTCCAATCCACTGGTTTTACCACAGGTTGGCTTCAATGAAGCAGCTGAAACATCTCAAGGATAGCTCATCAATGGAAAGTTCAAGAGAACTTTTTCACCATTGTCATTATGGTTTTTTTTCAAAGAAAACTGAATCCATTTTGAAACAAGGCTGTGACATAATAAACTGTGGAAGAAGTGAGGCGCTGTGAATACTTTCCGGAAGCACTGTATGTGTTTGCGTGTTCCCTTCGTCAGACGGGTGTTGAGATCACAGTCAAGCAAAGGTTCAGATTGACAGGACTGCTCTAATTCTGTCGGGTGGGAGAGTAGTGATTCAGCTTTTTACAGAAAAAGCTTCGACAGTGTGCCGCACAAGATTAGTGGTACAAGTCCTGTCTCTGTTGAGTAAAATGTATTTCATAGATATAATATACTAAAGCGGTTGATATTTTGCACAAGAAAACTAGTCTAAAATAAACTATTTTGCAATACTAAAAGCTATTTCCTACTATTTTAAATGCATTTTAATAGTGACTTTTACAACTTCTGACAGCACGTGCCGATTGTGCTTTTAAAACATGAAAACTCTTGTTTTGATCTAACTTTGAGTAATGAAGTTGTGTTGTGTGAACACAGTGTGTAGCGTGCTTTTCTATAGTCTCTTCTTGAAATATCACACATTTAGAGAGCATTCGTTTGCCTTGTGTCATACCAAATGCTTGGGACTCAATAGCACTTCCCTTACCAGGTTTCAAATCTTTGTTGTTTGTGTTGTAATCTGTGCCCATAAAAGGTGATCTCTAGTCAGATCCAGGATTAAATGCCTCATGAGCGTCTTGGCTCCTCTCTTGGGAACCCTGTCGTAGATTTTGTTTGCTTGGTGTCCAAGCCGTTGTTTTGTTCTTAGAACGGGTGGGGTGTGTCCACTCTCGTGGACCATCTGCCTTGGGACTTAAGCCAGAGAAAATGAGCAAAGGAAAACAAACGCAGGTTCAGGTGATGAAGAGGTGAGGTGGGACGGTGATGTACACACACTGACTGATTAGGGAGCTCTTCTTGGAGGGGTCAGAGCTTTGCTTCTGTGCTTTTAAAGACGGGCTGAACATAAGGTGCCTATTTTATTCTTGTGAAGGCTAAGAGAAGTGATCTGTCATGTTTGTTTTCTCCCACAGACTTGTTTATACCTCACATTCCCTTTTTATTTGGCTTCTTTGCATAAGGTGCCAAACAGACGGAGCAAACAGGGTGGCGAGGCTTGGTCTCAGCTTGCAAACATGTTTCTGGCAAAACAAGGATTTGTTGCAGTCTTTGATTTTAAAGAGAAAAAAAAAAAACTCTTGTCACTTTAGTCATTTTTGCTCTTCTCTCCCCATTGCTGGAGCAGGAAACTTGGGGCCCGAAACACAGCAAACAGCATTTTTGTTGTCTGCTCCTGATTCACAATAATTTGAATAAAGGAATACTCAAAAATGCAATTTTGAGCATAATTTACTTTTTATATGTCCTACATTACGAGAAAATTCCACAAGAACATGTAAAAAAAAAACACTAGATCAGGACAGTCAGTAATACTTGGAATGTAATTGAGCATTAAATGCCCAATATTTTATTTTATTTTAAATTAGACTTTCACATTGCACTTTTGAGTGGAAGAGACTAACTGTCGGCAGTGTCCTTAGATACGCCTGCTGCCCAAATCAAAGTAGGAAGTAAAGCATTATGATGTTATAATGGTAAATGGTGTGTACTTGTATAGTACGTTTCTACCTTGCTTTAAGGTCCAAAGTGTGTTACAGTTAAAATTCACAATCACCAATACACACACATACTGATGTGTGCGAGTTTGCTGCCAAACACTGGCGGCACTCTGTAACTACCAGGACAAATATGGGGTTCATTGGCTTTTCCAAAGACACTTCAACGCATGGGAGGGCAAGGGGGGAACTGAACCTGTGGTCTTTTGAGTAGAGGTTGACCGCTCTACTTCTGGGCCACAGTCGTCTTGTTTACTTTCTTGGGGCCCATTCAGACTAGACACATTCAGTTCACTTAAAGTGAACCAGAGTTTGTTTCCCCCAATAATCTGGATCCATGACCAGGAACGGCTCTCGGTTCGAACTGGTGGTCTCTGTTCGTTTCCAATCGGACTGAGCTCCAGTTTACGCTGAGTTTCCTCAGTCTTAATAGGCTCCATGTTCATAGTGAAACAACTGGACCAAAACGGCCACCGTAGCTGAGCATTATGGGATGTAAACGGAGTAGAAAGGATGCAAACGGTGAGCCGCTAAGAAATATAGAACAGCAAGATGCAGAGACCCATTGAAATGTGATGAATGGCGGCTCATTCTTCCAGGCCTTCTGACTCCAAGCTGCTCTGCTGTCCGGCCCCAGGCGTCGTGATACACATTGCTTCTCACGCTATTTTCCAGACAATCTGTACGTCATAGACACTTCCCAGCATACCTTCGTAGCCAACACCTCCTCAGTAACAGTCTTGCATCATGCCTCCACCGTACCAACGCAGCAAGTATAGAGTTGTACCTGACGTTGATGCAGACGTTCAAAGTTGGTCAGCGAAATGTAAGGTTTATTTATTATCTTAATTCATTAGTGCTGTCGTACATTTAGCGACAAAAGAACATTTTTGAAATGAATCTTCACTGTGCAAAGAATGAAAAAATGTATCTTGTAAACCCGAATAAATCAGAGGCCCTGCAGGCAGGTACATTTTTCGGCTGACTCGCTGCAGCTGCAAGTTCTTCATCTAGAAATCAAAAGAAACTGTTTATGTTTAAATGGAAGAGAGGGAGACCTACATTAACCAGTTTTTCTTTTCTTTTGGAGTTTAAAAATATCTCAGTGAAAGCATTAAAGGCTGCTATAAAAAGATGAATGATTTCTTGAATCTCTGTCAAAACAGCACAGCCATGTAAAAGTTCGCGTTATGCATTCGAGTGCTCAGTAACATTTAGCTTTTTCTATAAACACCAGCTGCCACTTTGTCAGGCGACTCATATTAGTCCAGCTGTCGGTTTTATTAGAATAATGATTTTTGCTTAATAGTAATAGCTTTTAGGATGCAGTTTGCAGAGTTGCTGAACAGTCGTTTTGGCTTCAATACACCAAAACAGAGAAATGTACGTCTCTGTGTCAATCCTCTTAACTTTTATGTCTGCATGAAGACATAAAGAGGTGACCGTAGTTACCAGTCAACCTTTTACAAATAAAAAATTAAGCTGTGACATTGAATGGTCTGCAGGGGGTACACTCCCCCTCTACCTGTGTCACCCTGGTCAGAGCTGCATGTAAACAAATTCATGAAACTTTTATGGCAGCTTTTTTGTCTTATCTCCATAGCAACCATTTTATTTTTTGGTTGATTGGAGGTAATGAACGTGTCTATGTAATTGTTAGAAGATTCGGGAAAAGTACATTTTTGGATTTCCTTGGCAACGGAGGCTTTATGTTAACCACACCCACAAATATGGTCAGATTGTGTGTCCTAATTGTTTTGTTCATCTTCAGCCAGGGATTCATTTATCAAATGTTCACAATATTACAGTAAAAAATGTACTTTACAGTTGAGCTTTACCTACAACAATTGCTCAATAATTTCTAGTATTTCAACTTTTGTTCTTTTGACTTTTTACCTTTGGAGCAATTTATGAAATATGTCACTTTTTGTGAATTTCCTGCCTCCACAGGTACATTTTGCACGATTCCTAAAAAATGCTTAAGTAAACATGTTTTTTCTTTAGGCCTGAGCTGATCAGGATGCTGACCAATGTTGGCAATGTGTGAAGCTGTAAAGGCCACGGATCTCTTATCTTTTGATCTATTGTTAAAAGCGTTCCCAGTGCTCGTGGCCCGCTATGACTAGTTTTTACATCAAAAATACGATCTTTTTTAACTTGGATTTTTTTAAAATTTTATTTAAAGAAAAACTCAGATATGCAATTATGAGCCTAATTTTCTTTATATATGTCCTCCATAGTATAAAAAAAAATGCCACGGGAACATGTTAAAAACACAATTTTCATCAAAGTGGGTCTCTGAGGGGGATTTATGGTTCCACATTTGTTTTTCTTTGCTATTTGCTTTGTGTGAAAAGGAAACTTAAAATGTTGGACAATTTTATCCACTATTAAGGCAGAAAATACCACTATCATCTTAAACTTAGGGGTTTTGTTGGTAAAAAAGGTCTTTTAAACTTTTTAGACTTTTTAAAAAACTTGATGAGCCTATTTTTCCTTCTAGACTTTGTTCTGCATTCACCTTCTTGAAGGAGCTTTAGTTAAATTGAAAAAGTTTGAGTTGGTGTTGCTCTTTTGAGGAGCCATGTTATCTGTAAATAAACCTAATACTTTTCAGTTTCTGATTTTCTTTTTTGTGTTTTTATTTTTAGTTTGAGTAGAGTATCAGAAAAGCTCCAAGTTTGTTTTTTTTAAGAAATAAATGAGATGATCCCTTTGACAGAATAGCTATTCTGATTGTTTTTTTTTTCTATGCCAGGGGTTGATGAAATTGTGTCAGGGCAGAACATCATATGTGGAGCCAGGCGCAGCATGCACAGCCAACTGGAAGATCCGCCTGTCTTTCTTCCCATCCCAGCAGCGAGAAAATTCACAAACCTATTCTGGGAATTTGTTCCTCTAAGAGTCCATGTCCTATAGGGTTCTGCCAGCGCTAAATATAGACTCCACAATAACACAGCGCTGAATGTATCTGTCATACCATCACTTGACTATTGCATGGAAGGAGTCGTGTGCTTCCAGCCGGGATCCACTTGAATAATTAGGGTAGATCCAAAAATAGATTTTAAGGGGGGAGAGCAGCTGTGCATACAGAATGTTAAGAAACTAGAAACATAGTTTGAGAGTAAATGTTCAAAATTATTTTTGTTTTTGTTGAAAATAGCTAATTTACTTCATGGTGAATGTGACATCTAGGCTTTGTAGAAACCTGACATCTAGTGGCTGCGCAGAGAACTGAGTCACTTTACCTCTAAAGTTTCTGCCACACGCCAACTTATTAAAGATTTTTTTTTTTTTCCTACGTTAGGATTCAATTTGAATTTGGTCAAACTTTTTTTTTTTTTTTTTAGAGTTGTTTTTTTAGTTTAAAGCATAGAAATAGATCATTTTAAGATACAGTTATTTACGTAGTGTTGCTTAAATAATTTTTGTTGAAAAACTGAGCAGTAATAACTTTGAAAATGCAGCTTTGAGATACTCAGCTCTGTTAAAAATTTTAACCTTTTTGCCTTTCAGTTAAATCATGTGACATTGATTCTCTAAATAAAACCCCTTCTCACAAACATTTGCTGTTTGCCATTTAATTTGCTATTAGTCCTCATTATTTGGTGTTTGTGGGGAGCTCACTAATGCGAGAAACCACCTGCTAGGACTGCATTAGCAATTCAACGACTCCCTGCTCTTTGTGCGATGACCGTAAAATGAATAATGTCCCCAGAGAACAGGAAAGTGACCCTATGAGATAAACCTGCAGATAGGCAGTATTCCTTTTGTATGCTTGAGTGCCACAGTGACACGCATCCCTACACTTAAAGTGGCCCAAATCCCTCTAGGTGCTTGTAGTCACCGGCGATGAGTGTTTGGACACGCTGACCGATAAAGACCTGCTGTTATCTTCAGATAGCAGGCACTGCAGATGAATAATTTTTAGGAGCATTCCATCACTTTGAAACTGTACACACCCACGAGAGCTGCATCGTGGCAAAAGGTGTATGTGCCTCTAGAGGTGTTTTGTTGGAAGAAAAAATATGCGCTTCAGCTTTACTTAAACTTCTAAATACATGTATTTTAAAAAACCCACCAACTAAGCAGTGGTCAGAACCAAAATATAGTAATTGAAGTTAAGATTATGCCTTAAGCTTATGTTGCGAGAGATTTATTCTAATTTATATTCTAATATGATGCAAAAATATTATGGGTTTAGAAGAAAAACAGTTGGCACTTGTGTTTTATTTTCAAGCCACCTATGTAGTTCTTTCCCAAGTATTTATTTTTATGAACAAAACAAAAGCAAATGTTGCATAGCTTCAGTTTCTTTTTCACATGATCAGGGCTGGGTATCACCTATAGATCCCAGAATCGATTCGATTCAATTCAACATTACTTACATTTTCCTTTCAAAGACTTCTCAACACACTCACCACACGCTCGACAATGGTATGTTCCATTCTCATGACATCCCGCAAAGTTTCTGTACCGTCTGCTCGATCACGTGTCCATCTTAAAAAAACCTCTTTATAAAAAGTTTTAACATTCTATCAACATTGTTTAAACAGAAAATGTACACACAAACTGATAAAGAGTGAAAAAAGTACCTGAAATCAATTATCTCTAAGAATTAGTTTGAATAGTTTCTATGTATAAAACAGGAACAAACAGAAGACTCCAAAAGGACAGAAGTAGCAAAAAAAGATCCAGCTATTAGCATTATCCACCAATATGACAGTTTTAGTTTGACAAACTGAAATCAATTTTAAGAAACTATCAAGACTTCACACAGACTAGAGACGTCAGAATATTTGAGCTGTTCAAGTTTGATTAAAATGCTGCTTTATAAAGTCAAATACCACAGAATCGCTGTTTGCACAAATCTAGAGGAGAGTCCAATATTTTAAAAGTACTTTTCGCACATAACAAAAAAAATGTGGTTTTAAATGTAACAGTTAAAAAAATAGTTTTTGATTGTTTTGTATAACCTATTTTCCTTTATTTAGACAGTCTTCTGTGCTGCACAGCAGTTTGTTTAGGTTGTCAGGCCGTCTTCCCTCCTGGGTTCTGCTAATTTTAGCCAGTTTGGAAGACGAGGTCAGCTAGTATGGATGTGTGTGTGACAGAGATGGCTAGCCTTGATGTACTCCACTCGGTGTGTCTTTTTTTTTTTTTTTTTTTTTTTTTTTCCTTCTCTGGCCTTGCTGAAGCTGCCAAATGACCTGCAAGCAGAGACTCTGATCACTTTGACTTTGGAGCTGGTAAGCAACACTGATACAGAAGAACAAAGTAGCTCATAAAGCCGTTTCAGGGATGAATAATGAGCACTGTGGTTTATGGTTCCAACCCCGTTTAGGACTGTAACAGGGTTGCAGTGGCTCTTGATGTTTCTTTGGATAAAATAATTATTTTTTTTCAATGTATGAGTCTATTTATGCTTTTCAAAAATAAAAAAATATGAGTCACTTCTGAGTATAGACCACACTAAACTATGAAAAAAATGCGACATCTACACCGGGAAATATTGTTTTCTCACTTCTGTTTTAAAATGCGTCATACATTTACAGATTTTTATGCATGTCGTCTTCAGTTGTTAATTTTAAAATCTATAGAAGAGTAATTTTGTAACATTTTGTCGAACAAACAAACACTTTAGTCAACAGAACATGACAAAAAGCCATATAAGGTGTTGGTCATCTCTTTATGAGGGTCACATGAAAAAAAAATCCTGTTGATTCTGTCATAGTTTTAACTACTGACTCTATAAGAGAACTGGATTGAGTGAGTGTGATGCCACCCATAGAAAATGGCTTACTTACAGCTCCCTGCTAAAAAGATAAGAAGCACGAGATACAAGCCATCAGTTCCCTCTGTGATTATGGGTAATGTGAACGCATTGGCATGTAAGGGAGATGAACTTTCTTGCATTGGTTGGAAGTCAAAGGAACTATCGAGAGAGCTGCTTGGTTATGCTGACAGGCTAACAGCTAACACACCTGACATCCATGTGGAGCTGCCTGGTTTCTCATTGGTACGAGCTGACAGAGACATCACAGCGTGAAGGAAAAGTAAAGGAGGAAAAAAGTAAATCGGTGCACATTTTGTGAATCCTGCTCTAGACTTTTTTTATTTTAAAAAGCTCTATTCTGAAATCTGAAAGATATGGTGTCATATAATTCCACCAAGACACAACTTGTAATTAAAAACGCCATCTCTAATGTTCAAACGGTTGGCACATTTTGATTAATTAAATGGGTCACCACTAAACCACAGTCCCTGATTGGTCAAAGTTTGATCTGGTTTAACTTTCAACGTATGTTCAGTGGCTGGGCATTATGCATTTGGAACCCAAAACAGAACAAAAAATTGCGTAGCGATGCGTGAATGCGAAAAATTTTTTGAAGACGGAAGCCCAAAACGTGCAGATGTCACTTGAACATATTTCAGAGCCCGGTGTAAACGTAGCATAAGCTTTGGCAGCATCATCTGGCGTGCTTTTGGTTATAGGTTTACAAGGAATTGTTTAACACAAGTATGTAAATGCACTATATTTCAAGGTGTCTTTTCTGCCACTTTAGGCTCTGATCCAAATCTTGCATTGCGTTTACTCATCAAGTCTTAAGACAAAGCTGGTCTTGCCTGAAGTATTTTTTTTTTTTTTTTTTACTTGTCCTGTCCAACAGCTGAGCAGACAGATATGAGCTGAAAGCCTCTTGCATTAGACAGATTTTACTCTTACAATCGGGGGTTATACATCATTGGGAACACAAATTGTATGTTGGTATAAGCCCCTTTTGTAATTTAAACCAAACTTTATTAATATTAATTTTGTTTGTGTTCTTTTTGTTGGACCGGACGGAAAAAGGGGGAAAGGGGGTGGGGGGGTGGGGGTGGATAATAGATTTTAGAGGATGACTAAGGGAAAGTAGAGTTGCGAATCTACAAGCAACAAAATGTTGGAGCCTATACACATTAAAATAGTGAATGTTGGTCTAAAATGGGCGGGGCCTGTCCACACACTCAGCTGCCACAAACATACCTGCTGGTTCCAAGAGTGTTCACAAACTTGTCCACATCCAGTTCACACACACTTGTGCATACCAACCAACACATGCAAAGCACTACCTTCTGACACGCACACTATTTGAAGGTGCAAAGGTGCCTGAAGTCTTTTGCGGTCACAGAATTGAAAGATTCAGTATCACCACAGATTAATTTTTCAATTTTTGTAATTACCCATTCTATGCACACACTTAAGTTAGCCCAGTCCCCTCTGGAACCTAAATATATATTCATTTACATATCCATAATTAACCTTTCATTTATGCCTACAACTTTTAAAGAAGTCATTTACAACTGTTACTTTAAATAATCACAGTTTTTGTAGAGTCTTAGTCTTAAAGTAACTTAACTGAAACTGCATTAGTTACATTTACAAATGAACTAGTCATAGTCTTTGACAACTGTCTTGTCCAAATTGGTCTGGCTAAATCTCAGCCCTCCATTTGACCATCAAATATTCATGTAAAAAGGGACTTTTTTTTTCTTCTGAAAGCGGTTCAGATCTGATTAAATTAGTACATTTTTGTTTGATGTCTTTGTCATTTTATTTAAAAGTTACTGAAAATTAATTGATATAATGCTCTACAAGTTCCCAAATTTGAACCCTTTTATTTACCCCTCTATGCACCCTGAGTCAGCATCATGAGGAACCACACTTTATCTAGTCAGATAGAAAACCCATGGTGATCGAGATCGGTCTTTCAATGGTGACCTGAATAACAGGTTGGTAGCACATGTAAAAAAAACAGAAGAGACATTATGACAGTCCATCCTTTCAACCACTAGCTTAACCCACTCTGTTCCCATTTTGGGGTGATAGGGATGCCTGAGCATACCCAGTTACTGTTGGGCAAAGGTTGGGTACAACTTGGACAGTTTACCAGTCCATTGCTGAGCCACAGAATTCACATTCAAAACCAAAAGGACAGTTTGGAATCGCCAAGTGATGTGTGGGAGGAAGCTAGAATGCCCAGAGAAAACTCACACATGCAAAAGGAGAAAAAGCAAGCTCACACACAAAGGACCCAGCTGGGATTTGAACTAGAACCTTCTCACTGTGAGGTGAGAGTGCTAACCACTACACCTCTGTGCAGCCTTAAAATAAACAATAGAACAATAAAAAAAAATACTGTTCACAAAGCATGCATTAAAGTTGAGAAAAAGAGGAGTGATGCATTAAAAACACAAGCTGCTTGCATGACTTTTTAGATAATATGAAATGCACCAAAAGAAATAAAATTAGACTGCTTCATCTCAGTTTGTAGGGTGTTCCCAACAGGAAGACAGCAGAACTAAAAACTTGTTTCCCCAAATTGGTCTTGACACAAGAAACAAGCAAATGATAGAAGTCACATGAACAAAGAGCATAATGACTTCCTGACCTTTGCAGAACAGAACTTTAAATACACTGGAACAAAGCCAGAAAGAGTTTAGTAGATCAGCGGTCCAGTGAGAATACCTTTGCATTCTTGATGAAGGCCACTCTGCTCTGCGAACATTTCAGTCTGCTACAAATCTCACAGCACAAGGATATTCGTGGTTTAGATACTAAAGGCATTCATTTACAAAACATCACCATAATCCAACAAAAGTAAAAAGATTGCAGATGCAAGCTCTGAGAGTAAAGCAGGATTTATTTCTGTAATAGAATCCGACTTTCACCTTCAACTTACAGATCAAATTTGTCTGAAAAGACAAGTCCTGGTTCTGACAAAAATCCAAAGTAGGCCACTTATGGCTTAAAACTGCTTCTATGGATATATTTAGAGCATAATGTAACGGTGAAATATTCTCTGCAAATTAAAATTGTTGTGAAAATACCATGACTTGTGAGCACTAACATTTAATGACAAAGTGCAAGTGAGACAGGAGCAACGGTAAAGCATTTTATCATCGGCATAAAAGTTAGCGAGTCGATCATAAATTATTAATATAAGAAGAAAACAAAATGATTCGTAAAACTGAGCCTTGGGGCGCTCCTGTGGAGTTCTCTAGAAAAGACAAGCTTTTGCCAGCCGTTTGAACACACTGTTTTCTGTTTGACTGTTTTTAACTCATTTCCACTGGAGCTTTACCTTACATTCTTTCAGCTACCGTAACTCTTTGGTCGTTGATGCATTTAACCTAATTCCAACAGATTCTGAAGCGGAGAAAAGCAGCCTTATGCTGATGTGCAGCACTGCATAGTTGTGAAATGCTTATGCAATTGTTGTTAGCACTTCACTATTGTACAGTGCATATAATGTAAACAACCGAAAATTTACGGTATGTCAAAAATCCCGTTATTGAGATGTTGCTGGCAGCATTTCTGTTGTTAAAGGTTTATAGGTTGACTTCTGATCAGATCGGGACTTCGGTGCCCACCTTGCCTGCCCCTATGTCGAAGTGGCCTTGGGCAAGACACTGAACCCCACGTTGCTCTTGGTGGTTGGCGTGTAAACAAATGGATGATGGGGAAACGGGGGCGCTTACTCCACATCAACAGTTCCTCCCACAACTCAGAGGTGAATTTCTAATGAACCACTGCCACTCTGCAGAAACTATGTCCAAGACGTTGACAAGTTTTTAAATTTTTGACTAAAAATGGAAAAATCTTAAATAAGTCTACTGGGAATGATTTTAAAATAAATTCAAAGATGACTGAAGTGGAACTATAAGCATATAGCATTCAAACCAAGCAGTGGCTTGGTTTGAGATGCCATGTTGCTTTTAAGTATTAAAGAAAAGCCTGTGATCAATTGTATGAAATCTTTGACCAATTGATTTAAAGGGCAACACAATATGTTATATTATGCTGGTGATGCCCAGCTTTATCCAATATAAAGACATCTAATATTCAAATTGCAAGCTTAAATTGACAAAATAATATTAGGTTGGTGGCCTAGTGAAAGAGCTACAAGTCTGAAAGTTTGCAGATTAGGTCTCAACAATGGTACTCTGTCCCATTCCCCGCCCTCCACCCTGGCTGGAACTCTGTCTAGAGAGGTTGGGTTTGAAGTGCACAATCAGATGTGTCAGAATTACATTTTATGGGGACTTTGAAGCTAAAAATATCAATTTTCTCACATTTCATGTATATTTTGTCAGCATGGTTGAAAGAGAATGTGGAACTGCTTCATAAGAAATCAGGCAAAAATGGTGCTGATGTAGAGCTGCAGTGATGATAGAAGATGCACTCAGACAGGTGCAAGAAGGGGAACAAATCAGGGATGGTGACAGAGGGACTTACTTGCCAGACAAGCAAGAAAGTTTCATGCTTGTCATCCTCATCTGTTGCCAGTGAGTGTCACTGCCTGAAATTTATGAGTGGAGCAACTCTCAGCATGCTCAGCAACTGTGCTACAATCTGCTCCTGCTGAAGTGGGGACTGCTTTTACCACCAAATTCCGTAGCTCACGTTGAAATGAATCCTGGTTTTATTTGATCAAATAAACCACTGGATGGCAATTTTGTCTTGATTTCAAAGTGGAGCAAGTGTCAGGACATGCACAGTTTTTGATAAATTAACTTTCCAAAGACATTTAAAGCTACTTTTGCCCAAAGGAAGAGCAATTGAACTGTTGTTTTAGCAAATATCCACCGCACAGCCCTCCTTTCCTCTGCCAGCCTGCTTCACACTTAGGTGGAACCAGCCCTTAGCCATCCCTATGATGTTTCTCCAAGAGGAGTAGTAGCAAAAGCTCCAGGCCACACACTGTTTGGGTTCTGAAAGCTTTGTTGCCAACTTTCTTGCATCCTCTCTCATTCAGTTGTCTTGAGGGTCCAGGTCCACTTCTTGCCAAGTCTCTAGAGAACTTCAAGTTTTTCTCAAGCTTTAGAGATGGCAAACTTTGTGCAAGAGATGTCAGCAGTCTGAAGGAGAATCAAATCGCTTTTGCCACTTCAAGCTGGAACATGACAAAAACCTGCTTTGCTGCTGTCCCACTTTACCAGGTCTCTGCAGACGCACCTCTTCGCCTGCGAGAGCTTTGCAGAAAGTCCTTTCTCCAAGGATGTACAAACTTGAGTTGCTTTACTCTTCTTGTGCAACAAGGTTTTTTTTTTTTTTTTTTTTATTGGCTTGGTGACCATGGAAAATTTCAGAAAGCTTCTTCCAACCCAAACAGGATTGAAAAATTTTTTGCCCCCAAGAATTTGTTCAAGCTTCAGCGACATTCACAGATTTGACTCACACTAAAGTAAGGTGGTTTTAAATGTCAGTGAGCAGTTCACCAGAATATCAATAGCTTCTTGAGCATAAATTATTTAGTAGTGTGGACGAAGCTGTCAGGGCTTTTCCATCAGGACTCCACTGTTCTTTTGGATGTGCTCCTCTCACATGTTTGTACACAATTGACTGTAAGTCCATGCATGCATTCATTACACTACATGCAGTTGGAGAGAGACCAATCTGTTCATCTGCTTTAATTACAACTGTGTCTGTGCAGAAAGCCTGACATTATCCCCTATTCCCTTTTTTTTTTTATCCTAAGGTGCAGAATATGTCTTAATCATCTCTCAGGAAGCAATTAGATTCAGCAATGCAATGTCCCTCCCAGTGTAATCATTTATCACAGTGCAGCACGTAATGTGTGTTTAAATGGAAGCTTTAGCTCATCTAGTTCAGGCACAATAAGTTGCAAACAATTCATTTTAAGATGTTTTATGTCTGTTAAACCATTAATAAAGAGGGACTGCATTGAATGCTGACAGAAACTCCTACACCCAATGATTATTACAGTGTTGTAAAGCTAATGCAGGGAAGGCTCTGATGCAGCATCCATAGAAAATGTGATTAGAGCTGATGATGATGAAATAGAAAAGTTGAAAATATGACGAAGCAATTTTGTTTTTTTTCTAACTTATTTTATTTTTTATAAATTTGTTTCTATTAGTAGAAAGGGTTGCATCATTAGCTGTCAGAGCTTGGCTCAATTAAGATATGGAGTCATGATTACAGTGTTGTTGCAGCAGCATTAAAATGTTGCTGCAATATTGTTTTTATCTGTTTTCAAAATGAGCAAGGAAAATGGCAGCTATTTTTCACCCTCCAATTTTCCATCCGTTTTCTAAACCCGTTTTAGGGTCATTGGGCTGCCGGGGCCTAAAGGGCTGTGGCCACTTGTGGGTGAAGGCAGGGTGCACTCTGGACACACACCCATACACACTCTCATTCACACATAGGGACAAGTCAGAGTGACCAATTAACCTATGTTTTTGAATGGTGGGAGGAAACCGGAGTTCCCGGAGAAAACCCGCGCACTCTGATCTTTTGATCTATTGAAATAAAAGCGTTCCCAGTGATCTTTTAGCTACTATTATACCGTTTTTAGCCAAAACAAAAAAGGTTAATTTTCTAGGACATGAGTGGCAGTTCATAAATTCCCCTGAGTTGTGGATGGGACAGTTTGTGCGAAGCAACTCCGCCTCCTCTTCCCATCATCACCCATCTGTTTACCCACCGTTACTGTTCCCTACACCGATGCAGCAAAATCGGCAAGAAATTTTTGCACTATCCATCTGTTAGCAGACCCGGTTAGGTTGATATTTCAGACAAGTCAAACACCAAATTTGATATGGATGTAACTTAGGATCCCCTCTCTCAGAAAACAATTATTTTGTATGTATATGATAGATTTATTATTTACATTATATTTCTTAAAACTTGGATTTTCTTGTGGCCAACATGCTTTTCTGAAAAAGGAGATCCTACGGTACATTTATCCCAAATTTGGTGCTTTGACCACAAATTGCATGAATATTTTAATAACCGGCTCCACTGTCCATTTTTGGGCAAGATTCCATCTTGGACAAAGAAAATGAAGACGATCTGAAGATCTGGTCGTCTACAATTGGATGCATCAGAATAGAGCAGAGCAGGGAGCTTGTGGCCCGCCCAGCATATTTTCTATATCACTTCTCAAATAGCATTTGATTTCGTCTGCTGCTGATTCTCAACAATTTGACAAAGAAATTTAGCAATTCTAAACGTAATTTTCTTCATCCTTGGTGATAAAAATGCCACAAGAACAAGTTAAACACTAAAAACACAATTCATCAGAGGAGGTTGTTAATACTTTACATTTTCTCTATTGCTCGTGTCCTTGTATAACTAAGAAACTATACTTTCACATGTCGGTTCACTGAAGTTATTAAAAATAAAACTGGCAACCAAAGATATTTCTTGAAAGGTTTTTTTTTAGTTTTTCTCTCTGTAATAAATGGAAATGTTATCGACTTTAGTTTCTACAACTGCTTTCAAGAGGCCATTTGTTTCTCCTAATGTGAGAGGAAGCGTCTTTGGTGCAGCGGCGTTAGCTACTGTAACACAATGTATACATAATGCCACTTTAGTGTCTCTATTGAATAAGAAAAGCCTGCATTGGTATTTTTTTTTCACTACACGCAACTAAAAGGAAAAAAAAGAAGCCGTAGTTGGTCAGTTTTAATCCTATTCTCTGACCGGACATCCAGCTTGAAGGTTTTACATCACCAATAGAAGTCCTGCACATCCTGATAAATGTAATGGATGGGGATGAGATGTGTTTGGATGATCCAGAGGCCCGACGTGAGTGCAGTCACCAGCACATCTGATGCTTGAATGAAACAAACACACAGGCTCTGTAACTTGAAACAGGGACCGAGTCTTCTGGCAGTCTCTTTATCTCTGCCTCTGATTCATTCACTTGCTCTGCTTCACCGAGCAGACCTCACTCTCCTCCTCCACCTCCTTCTTCTTCTTTCCCCTTTTACACTCAGCTCAGGAAGGGGAAAGTGCTTGTGTGAAACCTGAGGATCACTTGCAGGCTGGGGGAGCAGCGAGAGCACCTCCTTCGTATTTTAGCCTTAAGGTAAGATGATGCATTCAGGTGCAGTTTGTATCAGCTGGATTCCACTCTGCTTTTGAACATCTATGCATTGAAAAGTGTGCATTTTGTAAATTTTGGAAAGTGGACTTGATGCTCTGTAGTCAGAGCAGCAGAACGGTCCACGTCGGAAACTTCTGACTGAAAATGGGGCATTCAGTGGTGCTGCAATCATAGTCCCGATTGAGGTAGGAGGTCTGATTCAGAACTCTTTGATTTTATTTTTACTTTTTGTCATAAAAATACCTAATTTTTTCAACTTGTATGGCATTGATACATGTTGTGCTTGGCGCGTTTTAATGCATAGACAAAAAGGTTCAAATTTTTAGGCCGAATTGAGTTTCTTTACATCATTAAGGAACTGCAATACAACAAATGATCACATGCTCTGAGGTTTAATATTCGCTCCAACTCGCCTAGCATTACTGCTATTATGGTAGCTTCTCTGAATCTTTTCCCTTCAGCAGAAAAGAGGTCAGCTTTAGAATTCTGAGCCAAACCATCATCAAATCATGTTTGCTGCAGTCTTCATAGCTTGTTTTTTTTTTTTTTTGAATGGGCATTTTACTAGCTCTATTCTGAAGTGCCACTTGCTGTTTTAAACTAGCAAAGCTTCAAGCCATGTGTTCACCAAGCAAGGGGGCCCAATGGAAGAACGACCTGGAGCACATTCGCAAAGACCACGGCTTCTCCAGGAAGGTCCTTCTCAACTGCTGCTTGGTGCGGCGCATCATCACCTGGGCCTCCCCAAGCCCCAAAGGTACAAAAGAGATGGTTTGGATGAATAAACCACTAATTCACAAATTAAGTATTTTTTTTAAACTTCAAGATGAAAAAAGGGTTTTAACTCATAATAAAAAAAAAAGCTGGAAATTTTTTCGACCGTTTTAAAACTGAATTTTACATCCAAGATGTCCAGAATCTAGCAGCTCTGGATAAGTCTTGACTCCATCAGAAACTTCAGTCAGTATTGACTGCTTCTCAGATTCAACATGTGGAGCCACCAGAAATAAATTATTCTCCTTTAAAAACCGAGTCAGAAAGGAGCTCTGCAGAAAGCATCAGTTCAACCCTCTCTTCTACATGTTGGCATGAGACTTGTAGTTTTGAGTTTCACTCATTTTTTAAATGTGACATATTCTGAAATACCAGTTAAAAAACGAGTTGGTTCCACCCAAACCTTCCATTTATACCAATGGCAAGATCTCTGATGTCCTTGAGCTTTTTTTTTTTCTTTACCTTAAAGGCCCACTTTGAAGAAAAATGTATTTTTTTCTGTTTTTAACATGTTCTTGTGGAAGTTTTCTGATGATGGACACACTGGATGTGTAGTTCAAGATCAGGCTTTTTGTTATTTTTTTAATTGTTGCTATTTAGATCCCACATTTACACTGTATCAAATGTACCAGGCCAATGAAGCCTCTAGGTTTATAAATGTGTGTGTTCTACCACTGTAGAGTGGCCTGTCAATTTTTATGATGTGCAGTAAGTGGACTATACCCTGATTTAGAATTCAATTAAACAGACAAGGATCTAATAGTATAGATTTCAGAGTAATTTACAGTAAGGATTTTTTTTTTTACTGCAGTGAAAGACTGATAATAAATGGTCGTCTAAAGAAGCGGTTGCGACATGAATATTCACCTTTTTTCCCAGCGACTTTCATGTTCCACTAATTGCATGTGTGTCATTAGTGCAGGTGCAGCGTCTAGATCACATGCGTTTAGCTCTTGTGTTGCAGTTCGCTTGGCTGTGAATGCTCTCGTCTCTGTATGCTTCAGTGTGTGTGTACACCTGCGTAGTTGTCATGTGAATCCGTCCTACCATTAGCATTTGGGCTGACAGCCTCAGCTGGAGCTGTGGAGATGCAGCAGGCCCAGGTTTTTTTTGTCAGCCTTGCTAGAATAACACTCATTAAACTATTCCTTTTTAGTAAAAACATTCTGCCAGAAGGTTGTTTTTAATATCTCTCTATATGTGTATATATATTTCCAATCAGCCTTTTAAAAAAAATATCTATTGACTATAGAATTAATATACTTTTTTTTCCTTAAGACTCATGAGAGAGCACATAAATATATATCTTTGCATATGTTTAACATGAATATATCATCTCTCTGTTACCCAATATAGCCTCTCGGCATAAAGATTGTTCTCAACAGAACCATGCCAGGTGGCAGTTGTGCCCTCAGGATGCTGGATCTGTCCCTGGAAACGAGCATCCTCTAAAAGGAGGACGTCTCTTCAACTTTATTTTTGTTCCAACAAGACAGACTTTCCTCCCTCTGTGTCACATTTTAGAAAGATTAGCGAGTTACCTTATATATCTAGATATAAATATATCTAGATATATAAAAAGTGTGTGTGTGTGTGTGTGGGGGGGATTTTTGAAATATTTTTGAGCTTATTTAAAGACCCACTCCGAACATTTTTCAATCTGTTGTGACAGCACTCCCAGTGGTCTTTTAGTTACTTTATTTAACATGTAAAATGTGACAAAATGACTGTTCATTTTTGTAATGATAGAATAAGACAATTTTCTGATAAACCTAAGGGTTTATTTTGTATCTTCATAACTGGAGCAAAGAGTGGAAAACACCTGCTGCCTCCTGTAGCTCCATGCAGTAAACTCTGTTGTGAGCCTATTGATCGGTGGGTTTATTCTGCAGCAATATATCCAAACTTCCACGTTTTGCTAGAACTACCTGAGGAAATAAAGAAAGGACGGTAAGCTTTGAAATGAAAAGTGGCAGTATTTTTTTTCTAACTAAAACCTCTCAAAAGCTGGTTTAAAATCAACTGGGGAAAAAGTAGTGAAGGCAAAGGAACCTACAGGTGCATAAATGGGACACAAAAGTGCATTTTATTTATATATATATATAAAATGCACTTTTGACATAATCATATATTTTTAAGCGACTTTAGGTGGATACATTTAAAGAACTATTAAAACTCTTAGCTGTACCTTCCAATAAGCACCAAAAGAGGGCAGCAAGTCTCAGACTAACCTAATAAGCAACGTGATGTATGGTTTTCTGCATCTACATTTTATTGCAGAGAAACTGAGTCACAGTATAAATTATATTAAAGATGGTATATGTGGCAAATAAACTACAAAACTGTGAAAGAGCAAAATAAGTCTGTGATTATGAGAATGCCAAAATGACCAATGTGGCTATTTTGATTCTATTGTATGCATTTTTCATTTACCTATTCAAAAAACAAAAGTGTGAATATAATGTCATCCAAAACGGTCCCCACTATAGTTTCAAATACCATCTTTGCAGGCAAAGACTTGCTTCACACAAATCTCATGTCTTTCTGCTCTCAGATAGTGATACACTCATAAATTCTCTGAATCTCTGCACTGCAGCACAGTTCCACTGGCTCCAAATGTACTCACTGTAGCAGCGACGCAGTTCTCCTCTTTCTGTTTTGACGCAGGATTTAATACAAATATGGGATGTCCGACCTCCATGATCGTGCAGGAAAAACAGCATAGGAACTTTGATACTCTGCAGTTGTTGCATATTTTCTGTTTGCAGCTGTTTGACTCATTTTCTTGAGCTTTAAATTCAGTCTCATATTTTTCCATTTTGGATTTTTAACTCTTGATAGCTAGTGGTGTACAGATTCATCTGTGTGCTCGCTACTTCCCAGCTGCAGAAACTGTGTTTTCACAAACATTTTGTACTCCAAGACCTGCTGGAGCTGCAAGCAGCAGAATTCTTTCACCTTCACGCTGCTCCTCATGGTCTTGTCCTAGAGAACACCAAATTGATTTACTTTTACTTTGTGTTGCTCAGTAAGAAGTCCTTTTATTGTCCTTATCACCCAAACACTTAACGCATTGGAAGAATTATCACCTTTTTATTGTTGTTTCATCTTAATCCCTTAATTTTTTCACTCTAATTCCAGATAAAAATGCAATTTTCTCCATCTCGAAAATCGTCTCACTGCTTAATACCATTTTAAGAAGTGCTATTTAAAAGCCGATTTAACCCAAAAGGTAATAATAAACAAAAACCCTAAACTTTGTTAGATAATTGAGAGAATGTCCTTCAGAAATATAGTTTGTACCGACATGGAGGGAAAATTTGCTTAAAGGAGAATTCCAAAACAAGCATGGAGCTTTGAGCCAAACGCCTATAGAGGTGAAGAAATTCACTTTCCATTTCAATCTATTTTTCCCACTTGGTCAAGAGTGCAGGCCTATGTAGAAACAAGCAGGAAATGGGAAAAGCCAATGATGGATTAGACAGGAAAATGGGGCACCGTGAAGTCTCACAAAGAGGAAAAAGCCAAATCTCAGAGGGACAACTGTGCAGCAGAAATGCACAGTTGTCCCTCTGTCATTTGTTGAATCTGGATGTAAAAATGTCTGGGGTATTAAAAAGAAATGCAAGAACCCTATTTTTATCTGACTGTAGTCTGAAGGCAAACTTCTGCCGAAAGCAATAAATCGTCACAAATGGACTTGATGTTAGTCTTTTCAAATATTTATTTAAAATGCTCCTAATTACTTTATAACTTTATGCGTACATTTTTAATTTACTAAAAAATGGTTATAAAGAAAAAATAAGTATACAAGTCGTACTTTTGGGAGAATCTAACCAAATGTGGGAAAGGACATTTCACCTTAAAAAGACAACTAATAATTAAAGAAAAGATAATGATTGATTGAATGTATGCACGCTTCACTACTGGAGCACATTGCTGCTTATTTAGCTTCATAAAACACAGGAAGAACGCAGTATATTAGTGCAACATATGAACACTTCAGATAACCAGAGCATAAAGAACATACTAACAAGTCACCTATTGTTTTTATTTCACTTCAAATCACTAAATACGTCAAGTTCTTTGTGTTCTGGAAGAGCTTTGCTGCCAAATCTGCACGAATTTTGCTCCAGGCTTTTTCTTTTACAGCTCTATTTTGATTTATGAAACACTCGGTGTCATGTAGTTCTGGCTGGGCAGATCATAATCCTTCATAATCACTTTTCAATTGGTTGGTTGTGTATTAGAGAAGACACAGTCCACATGCTGCTATCAAATCTGAGTCCCGGATTGGTCAAAGTTCAGCTGGTTGAACTCTCAGCGTGCGTTTAACAAATTCCCAGTTTCTACATAGAGCCCGAGAGCTGATCTAAAAAAAAAAAAAAAAAAAGATGCTTGGATGCAAGGGTTTTGAACGCGGAAAACCAAAACACGGGCTTATGGGCAGTTACATAGACTTGCCATTGAAAGTCGCTGCTTAAACACTAGCTGCAGCCGGTGTGAACATAGCAATGGGAATGTGTGTTTAAGCCACCACTTCCAATCAAAGGTCTATAGAAATGAGCACAAATGGGTGTTTTGCGCTTCTGTGTTAAAAAACTGAAATTTTAAGTCCGCTTGCAGCCTGTACATACAAAACATGTGGACGTGGGCTGAGAGAAACCAGTTGGACTCTGACCAATCAGGGACTCTGCTTTGGTAGTGACCTATGGGTAGGGTCATTTTAAATACATGAAAGTTCCAACTGCTCTAAGAATTGATCATGAAAGAGAAATTAATCATTGTGATTTGTTCCCGTCCAGAATTATGACACCAAGTCTTGTGTCTTGGAATAGAGCGGTGAAAATAAAAAGCCTGGAGCAAGACTCACGGGATTTGCACCACTTTGCCATTTTGCACCAAGCCTTTTCCAACATGTGCTAGTATTGGGTAGTGACAGACCTGTGTGAACACCATCTACTAAAAGCGCGTTCAAGAACCAAGTATGTACTAAAGCGCGACATGCACGCCCGATGTATCTGTAGCTTTTGCCACCCCTCCTGCCAAATTATACAAAAACTGTGACTTGTACCCCCAAACAAATATTTCAGAAAAGCTTGCTGGTTTTGTGCCAGACAGCACAGTTACACACTTGTGTACTGCTGTTATCCTTGATGTGGTTTCAGGAAAAAGATGCACACTATAATGTTTCTGTAAAACATACAGTTTTAAATGTCTATTGTTTACATAGTCCCTTGTTGTTGTTTGGCTTAAATGTCACCCAGATCAAGTACACATGATTGGAAAAAAACAAACCTCACTTTCCATTATGTCACACAACGGTGAGCCTGCACCTCTTTTTCTCAACCTGCATCTCCTTGTAGATAAATGGGGGATTAGCTGCTGACAGCCAGAGATTAGTTGGAGAATGTCCAATCTCAGCAAGTTCCGTTGTTTGTTTAAACATTTTAAAGGATCTGGCTGACGGACAATTACTCAAACTTTATCCAGGTAACCCAGATACCGGTTGTTTCATCACAGCGCAGCTCACTGGTCTAAGCTGTAATCAATACGGGTCTTTTTTGTGTAGCTGTACGACGAGCTCGCTGTACACATCATAAAAGATTCATTTGCTTTCACATGCAGGTGTGTTTCCACAGACTTGCTCAAGTTAATCATTCAGGTCAAGCCAGACTAAAGCATATCATTCAACTCCATTATCAGACGCAGGTGGTGATTCAGCCATTTGATAAAGGAAAAAAAAGTATTTTCAGCTCAAGCTAATTGCTCGTTACTCATGACGATGATGAGTTTGTCTAAATGCTATGCTGATTTGTCTCGATTTATTCCAGCTGTTTTGCACAATTACTTTAGTTTCTAAATGTTGTCTCCAAGTTTAGTTAACACGTGTTCTGTTATTTTTATAAAACCGTATGATTATATAAAACGGTATTTTGTATTAACTGAGTTTATTAAAAAATATAAATGTTTAGTCAAAAGTAGGAGCATGTTATACACAGGTTTAGGTTTGGTACCTAATAAGAAATACATTGTTTTATACCACTTCTGATGCCAGCTCTGATAATAAAGAAAGCTCCTAACAAGACACTAAAAAAAAGCTTCATCCAATCAAACTCAAACTAAAAGACGAACAAAAGCAAAAAATTGGTTTCAATAAAAAATCTGAGGATGGAAAGCAAAAGTCATAAAAGCAAAAGACAATATTTAATTGGAACAGGATGAACCTCTCGACATGACAAATTTCACATGTATTCAACTGATTGCAGCAGACAGTTGAATGTCATCATCATTCATTAACTACTTTTACAATACCCACCCTTTAATTCAGTCATACTTTTTTATCTGTTTGTCTTTTGGTAAAGCAAGTTGTTTTCCGGTAACCTACTTCAGTCAGGTACTTGCATTCCAGCAGCGGCTCGGCTCCTCTATAAATAGGTCTTCTTGATTGGTAACAAGGACAGTAAAAACCTCCTCAGCCTATGGCTGCTGCAGGGCAGAGATGACTTTCTTGTATATCATGCTTTAACACACCTGTTCCTGTCACGGTCTAATTAATCTTCCTGGTTTTTGTCGGGCGCTAGCCAATCAGTAGACAGGGTTTCTTGTTCAGGATGCGAATCTGGACGCTCACACATATATCCCCTGAGAGGTTGCCTGAAAAGGTTTGATGCATTTAATATTTAAGGATGAGAGACCAGTGTCGATTACTGACTGGATTCGACGTTTAAGGGTGAGGATGAGTGAGGTGTGACTGGCTATCAAATAACAGTTTCTGTTGGACAAAGCCTTTAGCCTAATTATAGCCCTTCTATATTATAGCTCCGTCTGTTTAATTAAACCCGTTATTTCATGATTAGCTGTGCGGTTGTTTGATATTTAACATGTTACTTCAACTTAAAGCTGTAAATCAAATCTATGCTTTCTCTTTTTGCTTTGATTACATGCCCGACTTCATGATGTCGTTCCATCTTAGCCCAATCTGTTATCGGTATGGTCCAAGTTAAGATTATAGATGTCAAAGTTATGTTAAGAAATATGTGAAAAAGTACTTCTTAAGTAGTTTATTTTTATTTTAAGTACCGTTTTTCTTTTAAAAAACAAATCTACAAATCTCAGTTCATAAATCAGTTAGATTTCATAGCTTTTATGTTTTTACCTTTATTTGCTATTTGTTAAGATGATGCAACTTTTCCTTTTCCAAAGACTTGTTAAATTTTTGCTAGAGATGGCATCACATCTGACATATAAACAAAACTAACGAGAGGTTGTGGTCTACTCACTGACCGCAGAGTTTTCAGATCCATTGGCTCCAAAAGGAGCTCAAATCATCAACCCTCCACCACAGTTCAAAGTTCAGGTGCTAAAAGACTATTTTCAGTTATTTAAAACCACAAGAATGAAGTAGACATACAGTTTTTGTGTGAGATGAAAAGAACAGGATTCAGAAGTGGAGAACACCTTTTATTTTTGGAGGAGTGGAGGAATTCACGTGTTATGGGTAAACTCATGGTCCACAGGTCTTGCACAATTGAAACAGCTACTGAGCTGTTTGCTCAGCTGAGAAAGTTAATACAATTCTTGAGTTAGTTCTTGAGTGGACTTCCAAAAAATATTGAACACACGTTTTCAAAGTGAAAACTTAAGACTTTTATTTTTAAAAAATCCCTGGTTGTTTGTCTTATTTCTTTCTGCCAAATAAATGATTTTTCGATCAAATTGTCTTGTTTAGGTTGGTCTTCTTTTAACTTGATTAGAAATTCCCCCTTTAAATATACCTTTAGTCTATTTTGAACCTTGGATTTAGAGTAAATGTTTTTTTTTTTTTCTACACTGAGACCAAATTCAACATCATAATATGGAATTAAAGTAAACAATTTTTAAAACCATGAATTCCATTGAGGGAGACTTTAGAATTGTTCTTGCTCTCTTTGGGATTTCACTGCTTTTGTTGTTTACATACAATCCTCATTTCCCAGTTTGGAGCGCTTTCTTGTGCCAGTATCCTGCAGTTGAACCTGTGAGATCGCTAATCTGAGTTTAATATGCAGAAGAGGGGAAACAAACTCTCAGGAATGTTAAACACTACAGCAAGAAAATAAAATGTCAAAAAGACGTGAAGCAGAATAAGAAAAGCAGGCAGAAAGTACAAGTGTTGTAAAAAAAAAAAAGCAGCAAAAATAGCCTTTGTGGAACGGCTCCGCTGCAGAAAACTAAAATTGATTAGATCTTTTGGCACAGAAACTAACAAATGTTAAATTGACTGCAATCCAATGTAGATTCTGTGTTAAATCTGGGCAAATATGAAGGCAGCAAAAATAGCATCATTGGATGAATGTTTATGGACTGACCTTGGTGTGAACTTTCTGGGATGTTCTGACAAAGGAAGAATGGTAATTTTCTTGTAAATGTTTCACTTTTGAATGATCCTTCTCACCGTAAAATGATGAACTGGTCCTGTACTCCTCTTCAAATTAAATTGAACAGCAGCATTTTGTAAAATCTTTGCCTTCTGTAACACATAAATGCTCAAATCATGAAAGATGGTCATAGTTTTTCTCTTTTAAAGCTAGTTGTACTTGATGCCGATTTTAATCAATGCATTTGTGTTGTGAAAACGTTCCCAGTGGTCTTTTATTTATGGTCGTCATTTTTAGTCAAAATCAAAAACCTGTGTCTCTTTTTTAGGACATAGTTTCTGCAGAGCGGCAGCAGTTCATTAGAAATGCGCCTCTGAGTTGTTGTGTGGGACCGTCAGCACGGAGCAACCCCGCCCCCCGTTCCCATTGCAGAGCAAAGAGCTTGTGGCCCACCCATTACTGTCATTGTGTTTGCTTTAAAATTTGGTTTTGAGTATATATAACTGTAATGGATGTTACAAAAAAATTTCCTTGTCAGACTAAATGTTTGTCTTTGTATGATAGGAAAGTGCGGGTCTTCTAATAGTCCATTGGTGACTCTTAAAGCTCTACAGAACATTCTTTTCACTCTTTAACTTTCAACAGAGAAGGGAATTTCTCACCCATGAAGCAACACATTAAGGACGGCCTCTAAATTTGCAGCACTCTTCATGGCCTGTACCTATTTGTTCTCACTTGAGGGGAAAAATAGGAGTCTCAGTGTTCCCAGTGGACAAAGCCTCTCCTTCTAGGGTTACTGTAGTAGTCTGTGTGCCTGCAGACGGACTGTATTGAAATGAGGGCAACAAATACAACAGGGCTCCAGCAAAGAAACCAAAGTAAATGAGGTCATGGAAAAGAGATGGCCCTTGTCTGGCCCGTAGAGCTTTTTAGCATGGCAAAATTCTGCTTTGTTTTGACAGTTACCTATATTTGAACACAGACTAGGCTGTTAAACAGAACGAATTGCTTCTGTAAGTTCTATTGATCAGAATAGCCGTAATAAAACCAGGAAAAGCCACTTTAGTGGAAGGAGGACATACTCTTTGTGCTCATATTTTGGTGCGAGGTGGTTTGGATCTTTAAAATCTGAATGGAAATGTGAAGTAATCGGACCGTTTGACCAAGGAACTTTTGGTTCATAATCTAAAACTTGGCAAACGTGTATTAGTCACATGCACCCATTTGGGGGATTGAGCTCTTGTACAATTTTCTTTCCACTTCACAATTGCGTGCCTCGTTGTGTTGGTCTTTCACAAAAAATTCCAATAAAATATATTTGTTTGTGGTCATAATGTGAGAAAATGTGGAGAAGTTCAAGGGGTATGAATGTTTTTGCAAGCCACTGTAATTCTGGTCACAAATCACAATTAATTTCTCCATGATCAGTGTTTAAATGTTTGGCATTTCCGTGAATGAAAAAGGTACACAATTCAAATGTCACTACCAAATCCTGATTGGTCAAATCTAATCTGATTTAACTTTCAAGTTATGTTTTGTACATAGTCTTAAAAACTTGCGTTTTGTTCATGGAAGCCCAAAACACACATGTACACAGGTTTACATAGACTTTTCATTGAAATTGCTGAGGCTGGTGTAAACATAACATTAGGAAAATGTAAGTTGCACGCTCAGAGCATGAATGAGTGATGGTTTTGTAAGGTGTCCTTACACCACGCTCTAGTTGTTAGTAAGGTGCACGTACTAGTATTATTCTGACTCGACATAAATGCTGTATGCATAAGGTGTGCACATGATATGTAAGTGCTCTTAGGATGCCTGCACAAACCATGCTCTAATTTCCTAACTTCTAACAGCCAGGGTGCACTTATCACTTGAACAGCACTTCTGGATTCCTTTGCACAGTGAGCAAGATTTGGACTGGTTGAAAAAATGAGAAATCTAAACGATGTGCCTCACTTCACCTTTTCTCACCCTAGTGTCTAAAACCTGTCACCTGCAACATGCCCGTAGAACAAGATGTTCACAACATTTGGGCTCTACGGGTTCTATGATCTTGATATTTTGTGGGGGCGACTTCTGTGTCCTGTACAGGTTTTGCCCATTTTTCGCCCACAGACGGCCCACCCATAAGGGCAGTTGTGACTAAAGCAATAGCTGAACGGATTCCTCAGAAAATATAGTCTCTCATCCATTAGCAGTCAAGGGGGTGATTGGCTCTTTTTGTCAAAGCGGGGACCCACCACATAATGGAATGTTTTCTTCTAGTTCTTTGAGTGCTTACTGGCAATCCCCATCTGCTGATGAATTTCAAACACGATGGCCTCCCGGTAATTACTGTGCTAATGTTCATTTGTATTGCATGGTGGTTGTAATTTGACCATTCCCCTGGCAGCAACTAAGTTGTTTTATTTTTTCATCTTGAAGGCAGTCATTCAGTAAATGGCTTTTTGCATGTAAGAATAGTATTGTGCCCCCGAGCGTTAAAAAGGTTCAAAGGAAGAGTCGCTAAAAGTTTGTTGATTGGATATGAGTGTCTAAGAGAAAAATATTAACATGCTGCAAGTCAAAGCCGCCTCTGAAATTAAGCAAAATGTGATCAATTAATAAAATTAGAGTTGCAACTCCTTGTCCTGAAAGCTGCAATAATGGGTAACCTTTTCCAAATATAACATCATAAGCTAATAATGAAGTAGCAGCCAGGTTTTATAGCTTGTAGCCAAAGAATAGGCAAGCAGGATCTGCTTGTCCATGAAATCCAGCAGCACTTCAGCTGCTGCTGAGCTGAAACAGATGCCCCTGCAAACCACAAACACTGTTGCGCCAGCTTCATCATTCCAGGAAAGGGTTTTTAATTGATTTTGCTGGAATTAAGACTACTGTTTGGCAGGCATGCAGCGCTGCATATTCGTGGAGTCCCCCGCTGGGCACGAATAATAGCTACAGATGGGTATCGGTGCACATCTGGCAAAGTAAGACTGAAGGCCATCATGCTACAAGCCTGTCATGTAATCTGCTGTGCTTACGGTTACAGACATCCTCCAGCTTTGGATTTTAGGACAGTGTCTCCTCATTATGAAAAGCGTCTATAAATAGAAAGCCTATGATGTTGAGATGAATCCTCAGAAGTCAGATTTATGACCACTTAGGTCTCTTTTTCAACCGTCTAATGATTCTACGATGCAGACTTGTTCTTGGTTTTGTCCTCTGACCACAAACTGGTCAAGGTGTATAGCTTGTGTAGCCCGTCTTAGAAAATGCTAGGCGCCATGACTGCTGATTAAAAGTCTGCCTATAGGAGCCCAGAATGAAAACCAAGTCAAGAGACTCAAAAAAAAAAAAAAAGCAACTTATTGTATTAACAAAAAAGAACATAGGGTTGGATACTTTGTTGAAGTTGTTGTCCACAAAGTTCATTGGTCAAAACCTGTTGAACTTTACGTTCACACCACCCTCTGCAACGCATATTCAGGCGACCACTTTCAATGAAAAGCAAGTTTCAGGCTTCTGCATTCAAAACGTTTGCATTCACGCGTAACTACACACATTTTTACAACAGTTTTTAAGCTCAAAGTACAAAGCATTTGTCCGTTGTACGCACGTTAAAAGATAAACAAGGTCATACTTTGACCAATCAGAGACTCAAATTTAGTAGTGACGTATGAGTAGCATCCTTTTCAATACCTGGAAAATTGACCATGAAGGAAAAGTGAATTATTGCGGTTTGTTCTCAGCCGGAATTGTCTTTTGTACATTGAAATGGAGCTGTGAAAGAAAAAGCGTGGAGCAAGATTCATGAGATTTGCACCGTTTGGACATTTCATTCCAAGACTCTTTCAACTGTAGGTGGTGGACATGCGCTGGTAAACAAAGGAAAAAGAACAAGAAGAAACTCCACCCTGTTTGTCCATTTGTAAATGTGTGTTCATTCACATGCTCAGTGTGAATGTAGCATAACGGGAAAGTCGCCCTCTTCCACACTCACACAGTGTTTGCTCAATACAGGGAATTTGAAAAGACATTTTTACCCTTCGATCCTTTTTTATGTGCTACTAATTAAAAAAAACACATAAATAACACACGCTCTTTGACCTACCGTAACCCTTTGACTGTTTGTGCGATCGTCAGTCAGCTGATTCTGACATGGAGAGAAGCGACTTTTCATAGTGTTGTTTAATGATGCAAATATGCTTTTCTCTGCTGGAATTTTATTAATTGAGTCAACAGCTAAAAGGTTATGGTAGTCAAAAGAATGTTGTCACTGGAGCTAAAGCTCTGGTGTTGAAGGGTTAAGATTAAATTATGAAAACATGAAGACAAAAGCAGCCTTTAAATACACCATGTTTATAGACCATTTATATCTGTTTATATTTGGGTTTAAGATTTAATTGGCGCCTCATACGTTTCTTAGTTATTTTTCTTGATTCTTTCATTTATATAGCGCGTCTCAAAGGATTAACAGAACAGAACATCTGCTTCTGCAGACATCCTGCTCTTTTTTCCTTTCAATTGCGATGCAAAATCATTCGAGATAAAATGGATTAATGTAACCGACATTAGGGCCCAGAATGAAACGAACACGGAAAACTGTGATAATTAAAGTTGTTGTGGAGAAAATTAATGAACATGGCCTGTTTAGCAAATAGATGACTTTAATTCATTTCTTGTAGACTGTCAGATGCTTTGTAAAGGAAGATGAGTAAGAGGGTGTAGAAAAAAGATTGCATGAAGCATAATGATGTGGCACTGCGGTTTTAACCCACTAGATTAGAGCCTTCTATGAAAGTGTTTTCCAAAGTAAAATGTTCTAAAATTCAGGTTTTAGAAAAGGCCCCATCGAATTAAGAGTTTAACCCGCAGTAGTCCTAAAGCCACCTCTGATCACATCAGCTGTTAACAATGACACAAAAATGACACCACCCTCCCATAAGTGTAGTTATCATTCAAAATTTTACGTAAGGATTAAAAAATAAACACGCATAATTGTGGCACATCTTTAAATAAATCCTTGGAACTTGGTGTAAAGTGTAGTGAAGTTTCGCCTGGTTTTTTTTGGGGCCTTTTTTTGGTTTGTCTTTTGATCTTTCCATTTATATTTTGTTTCTACATGTTTGACATTTTGTTATAAAGCATAAAATGTTTTGATCTTGATTGTAGAATTTTTTTGTTGTAAAAAAAAAAAAAAAGACAGACTAAATTTACCACTAGTAATTACGTTTTTGGACAGTTTCAGGTTTCAAGAAAAATTAATCGAGCAAATTGTAAATGAGGAATAAAAAGTCAAAAAGGCCCCAAATGGTCCTAGGATAGAGCCCTGTGGGACACCAAATCTAATTGCCTAAGTGTGTCCTTTTTCGTAGATCATTAATTGTGATTTGACCTTTGATTTGCACATCTTGGTGAATGTATCCTCCCTTTTCTCTTGCTGCAGTGTCTGATGCGTTTTGAATAAAAACAGCAGGTTTGGGGTCTTTGTTGTTCAGCTCAAAATCCCAAGATAAAAATCAGCCACAGCGCTAAACCGAATGTGGTGTCTTTTATTAGTTTTATTCCATTTATCAATGCTCTGAGGTACTCCAGCCACAGTTATTAGTAAGCCAACTCAAGGTGGCCTTGGTAAATGTGAAGTAGATCATGTTAGTTCTTATCAGCAGTCTAGTGTTTCAGAATTAATGTTCAAACCCAATTTAAATGCACAGCACACTCTGTCTACTGAAAAGCAGCTTAGAGTGTAAATAAAAAGTTAGGAATAGGAAAAGTTGTAAATAAAGTGTCATCTACTCTAGAATGTGTTTGTCCATGCTCTGTCTTGCCATATTTCATGAAGTCATGAAATATGGCATTCTACATTAATGTGTCTTTTCTTGTGGTAAAAAAAAAAAAAAAAATCCCCTCTGAGTACATCTTCTTCCTGCTCAGTGGGGGAAGAGGAATAAAAACAATATTTTCCAGGCTGCATCGAGAATATAAATTCAGCGCGTGTGCAGTCATCTTTTCCCTGACTTTTCATCAGCACCATCACAAAGACTATAATTTATTAGTTCTGTTTGGCCTCGCAATCAGGCAAAGCTCCAGAGGATTTGAGTGAAAACTGATTTTCTTCTAATAACATGAATCTGAATCCCCAGCACTCCGCCAGCTGATCTTAAGGAACTAAAATAGAACAATTGTTTAGAAGAGTATCAAAGTAACAATCTTTTAAACCAGGCATATTTTTTTTCGCTTTTTAAAGAAGTTGCGTTTTCAGATTTGTTCACATCGCCCTCAGCAACAAGCTACCACTTTCAATGAAAGGTTTATGTAAACGCGTGTAAAGACACGCACTCAAAACTCTTGTGTTCACACGTAGCTATGCAGGTTTCTATGACCATTTTCAGGCTCTATGTACAAAATGTGCAGCCAATGAACGCACGTTGATCGTTTCACCTGATCAAACTTTGACCAATCAGGGACTCTGATTTTGTAGTGGCGTATGAATGGCGTCCCTTTTAATTCACAGAAGTGCCAAATGTTTGAAAATTGATCATGGAGGAGAAATTAATAATTGCGATTTGTGCCCGACTGTAATAATATGACGCCTAGTTTTTCATATATTCTCCATTTTTAAGATAAATAATGCCCAAATGCAATTCTTTTAGTATAAATCTTTAAAAAAAAAACACAGTTGAAGTGACACCAGAATGCCGCTATCCCTAGAATCAACATAAAGTTCAACACTGAGCAACCTTGAAACTCCAGCTGCCTCATTTCAAGAGACATTTTTCCAGTTTCGATTCAGCCAGTCTGTTACTTTCCAAATGTACTGTAAGATCTGTGATTTGTCTGTGGTGTGCCACAGTATTGAAAGAGTTGGATGGCCTGAGGAACAGTAAATATGGGGACATGACACTATCCAGATCATTGTTTTCTTTCACTTGATCACACTGAGTGATGAGGTTGTGAAGAGGAGGAGGACGTTCATTACTGTCTCTGGGGTTTGATTTGTTCATCCCTCAGACGTATTGAGCTCTTCCTTTCGTTCTTCCATGCTGTCTGGTTTATGAAACATTTCGAGTATTCTTGTGCAATTATGAAAAAGACGAAGGATTTTTTTTTGTTGACAAAGACTAACTAGACATTAAATAACAATAAATGTGTTTTGTAAGTTTAGTCATTCAAATGTATCTATTTTTATTTTTTTATATTTGTATTTTCATATTCGAAGGTAGCTGGTGTTTGAGTATGGAAAAGCCCAAAAGGAAAATATTTAACTGTATATATTCTGTCAATCAAACACAGTTGATAATATACCAAATTCTAGCTTTATTCCTTATATTTCAATGAGCAACAAACAAACAATAGTAAAGGGAAATAGGTTTCAACAAATGTGCTAATTAGATGCTGCTTCTGTTGAGCACTCCTAATTGCTGCCCTTTATTGGCTGAAATTTTTAACCATTAGCATCACCGGTAAATGGTTGCAATCAGGCCACTTGAAGGCAGTACAAAAAAAAGCGCAGGTCCCTGAAGCATTAACCTTTTTGCCTTGTAATTATGTGGAAAAAACACCACCCCTGGTGTGGGTTCTACCAATTAAAAGAAGTTTTGTTCTGTTAAATGAGGTTGTGTGGAAGTGCTCAGGAGTGTCTGCTTGTAAGCACTTTGCACAAACCCAGTGGAAAACAAAACACGTCCCTTTAAGCAGAGGAGCACCTGCTCTGCCACAGATGAGGAGCATCCTGCTCCCTTTCACTGTAAATAACAATGAGTGCAAACCCTTAGTCAAACTGACTGCATGAAGTAAAACGGTACACACTGACATCTGGTTCTGGATCAAGTTTGAATCCTGGTCCAGCTATTTCAAGAAGTTTGTTCAATAATTGTTGATTGTTGTTTGTGGTAACTTAAACATAAATTTGGTAGAGTGGTTTTAACGGACAAATGTTTTGCCTGCTGACTCATCAGTTTTTTTAACTATTCAAATCGCTGTTGCTCTGCAATTAATGAAAAGGAAGAGGACAATAAAAAAAAGGGAGACCCCAGAAGTCACAAAAACCTTTGAAAAACGTTCTAACCATTGGAAGTTGGAGCTTTAGCTCCAGTGTTTACGTTATTTCAAATACCGTTAACTGTTTACCGGTATGCAATTAATGTAATACCAGCAGATTCTGAGGCGGAGCAAAGCAGCCTTTTGTTGAAATGCAACACTTTACAGAAGTGAAGTCAGTTGATTCACTTTGAGTAAACAGTCCAAGAGTTGCGATAGGTCAAAGAGCGCGTCTTTCTGAAATTTTTTGTAATAACTTTTTCACCAAAACAATGGTTTTGTTGTCTGTTTTGTGTTTTTACCAAAGGTTTTACTTATGGTTAGCATAGTTGCAACAGGAAATGGCAAATAATGATAGAATTGAGATTTGCTTTGGTTAAGTCATAAAAACCAGTTATATCTGCTAATAGAACACAGTTTTAACCACACACACACACACTCTGATCTTTTTCACTAATATTTTTTGAAGGTCATTTTGACCTTTTGTAGCAGTTCTAGTTAAAAGTAAAAAGTGAAAAATGTGGTGGATTATGATGGATTGTTGAGTTGTGTTTTTAGCTCTCTGTGTTTTCTAATCCTGTTAGTGGCTTTAGGTTTATAACTTTTTTTTTAATAAAGACAAATTCTGATCTCAACAGCAAAATGAGAATAAAGCGGTAAATAAACGGTGCAGAAGGAAAGTAGCTTCAGTCAGCAGACATTAATACAAAACCTAATGCTCCTTGCAAAATATCTGCAAGTGAATTTTTTCCATTTCAAAAGTCGGTCAAAATGTTCAGAGGAAGAAATTACTCGACTTTGAAGTGCGGCCTTTTTTTTTGTGCTGGCTAAAGTTTCTCTGAATAAAACGGTCCTTCAGTCAGGTTCTTATGTGAATGGACAAGCAGCACAAAGCGAGTCATCCTTATCGGCGTCTTGTTCAAGAGCCCTCTTCTCCCCGAATAGCCTGGCAAGATGCCCACATGCAGATAAAACGTCAGTCGTGTGGCAGAGGAGGAATGGCGGCGATGTACAGTATTTGTTCTTGCTGGGAGAAAAGGCCTAAAGCATTTTAAGTTTCAGGTGCCTTCTTGTCCCCTAAGCAGATTTATAATGAAAAGGATTACAGTGCTTTTCCTTAATGACCTTTTAAAAGCAAACGTAATGCAAAAGGATGGTAATGAATTCTAAAAAAGATGTACCACATCGGGCATTTATAAATGAATTTGGGCAACAAGCTTTAAACCTGCCATGCGTTCATAATGATGATCCATCTTTGTGTAAATCGGTGAACACACTTTATTGCAGTAAGCTGTAAAGTGCATACAAAGCAGCTAAATGGAAGTTGATGTGCATTTCATATGCTTTTCAGGAGTGTTCCCAGGGAGCGGTTGTGATAACATTAGCACACTCCTGTCATAAGCAATTCATTTCTGTCTTCAGGTATCGACCTGCCTCTTATCTGCTCAGACACTCACGCGGTTGAAGAGGATCTTTAAGGAAAATGCAGAATTTGTTTGTGTCACATCACCAAATCCGTTTTAGATTTATTGCATCTTCTCCCAGTGTTATTGCTGCTTCTGATCTTGACTTTAATTAGTCATTAGAAAGAATTGTTGGTGGACTGTGTGGTAGGTATAGGTATTTGTCCAAAATGTAGCTTAGCAATACTTACAAAACTTAAAAACTAGCATTTTTATTAAACCAAATATTTATATTTTGAATTAACACCCATCATACAGTTAAACTCCACAATTTTATTTGCATTTTAGCCATTGAGGTTTAATTTATGGCTTTAATCATCAATAAAAGTCAGAGCCGAAATTAAAATAGGCTGAAAGTTGGGTTTATGACCTGAAACAATCATATCGTGTTGCCCATATCAAGCATTTGTTTGTAAAACGGCCCCATGGAGCATGCAGCATCATTAAAACCAGTGGCGGACTTAGCAGTTTGGGGGCCCCTGGCAAGCAAGAATGTGGGGCCCTCTGCAGGAGTTTTTTTTTTTTTTTTTTTACAAAATCCATACATAGGGTAAATGACTTCTTCAGTGGACAGCATCAATGTCTAGCATCCAAATTTATTGATAAGCATTTAAAAACGGAATTTATTTAAACATTTAAGAAATGTTTTGTGCGTATATTATTTTTACTTGGAAAAACATTGAATTTAATAAACATGCTAACAGTAATCACTTTCTAGTGGGAGCAAATGGCAATCTCCTATGTTTTCTTCAGTCCGATTTGACTAAAAATGGAAAAAAAAAAAAAAAAAAAAAACATAGTACTTGAATGATTGACCAAAACAGAACACACATGTTGTGGTGTAAAATAAAAAATCCAAAGAAATTGTGATAACTCTTTCTCTCCCTCCCTTTGCCTTTCCTCTTTTTTTCTGTCCTTTTTGCCATTCTTGACTTTATTTGTTTTTTTTCTCTTTAAGTTCCTTTGATTCTGTTTTCTTTTTCCTGTTTTGTGTTCCTTTACTTTTGGAAGTGGGGTAACACAGTTTTTGGTTTTTCCTTTTTTCACTAACTATGCTTCATTTTTCTGCTTTTTTTTTAAGGACCCACTCCAATGAAAAATGTGTTTTTGAGGTTTTTTAACATGTTCTTGTAGCATTTTTCTCACGATGGAGGACACATAAAAGAGTTTAAGATTAAAACTGTATTTTTTGAGAATTCAAATTAAGATGAAATGGCGGGCTAAAGTTTCTTCTCCGTGTTTAACTTGGGGCCCCCAGGATATTGCCCACCTTTCCCCTAAAAGTAAGTTCGCTTCTGATTAAAAGCTGTTATGACAGAGGCAGCTAGTAGCATGGAGTAGCACCCTGGGTAAAGCAAGACGTGAATTTTCATAAGAAAATGAGTTGGAGTCTTTTTTCCTTCTGTGTTCTGGTGTGAGATCCTGTTGCCCACAGCGTTTGTTAGCATGCTATGTTAACCTTGTGTTTATCTGACTGTTGCATCACCACTAGTCTCAGTGCCCCCTCCTTCTCTCTAACACGCTGAAACAAATTGACCAGCCTGTTTTCCCAACAGTTAATGAACCACATCGATTAGCCATTTTAACATCAACAGAACCCATATGCCAAGTCTCAGAAAAGGTAACTATAGCAACCATTTTGCTTAATCTGTTTATCGTTGTGCAACCCGTTGCCCTGTCCTTGTTGCACAACCCATCCCAGTCTTTGAACAGCCACGGTTTGCTCACGATCTGACATTTAGGACCATTAATCTTATAACGGCAGGCTTGTTTGTGTCAAATGGAAGTTACAAGCTCACAGCATTTTTGTTCTGGTTTAAGGCTTTTTCCTTAGATTTGCCCTTTAAAGCGAATTATAAAAATTAAATACATTGTTACCTCATACCCGCATGACATTTAGATGAACATTTTCACAAAGAAAGGGTTTGCCTGGTGCTTTTCACTGCAACCTAAAGCATAGTTGTTGAAAACCTAGGAGGTTTCTGTGTATCAGTTAAATTTTTTTTTTCTCAAACAAGGCTAACAAAGGCCTGTTGCTTATGTCTTCTTTTAATAAGTGCAGTCCAATGGGATTTCCCAAAGCTTGCACCCAAGTGCAGCATAACAAAAAGTTCAACTCAGTTATTCCTTTTGTTCTAGAGAGAATGAATAACAGCTTTTGACAGGCTGGGATTTTACTCTGACCCCTGGACACCTATTAATGCAAATATGCATTCAATCACTTTGGCTCCAAAATAACCTTAATTTAACATGCATGAAAGCAAAAACATGAGATTATTTTTTGTTGTTGTCATAGCTGAAAAAAAACATTTATACATTTGTTAGGTAACTTTTAAAAAAATATTTGACTTTTTTTTTCTACAGTTGTCAATTTCTACACTCAGTCATGATAAATCACGTCAAAAGTTATTTTGCAATTAACTACAAAATTTTACGTATTTTTTTATCAATGTAATTGTACTGTAAAAAGCTGTTAAGCTCATAATCTGAAAACTGTGACCAGACTTAAAGGTCTTAAATAAAATATGTATATTTACAATAAATCTAAAGATGATTGGAGTGAAACTTTTGGCTGATACAGTAATATTTGTATGGTAGTACTTGTGTATATACATACATTATTACTTTCAGTTTTTTTCCCAACAATAATTGTGGATATCTTTCTATGAAAAACAGCAAAAAAAGTCCTTAACTTTTTGTAAGTACCTGGTACTTTCAGTGTTGTTGTCATATTTTTGCTGATTAGCATAAAAGCAGATCTAAATGAAAAGAATTGATTCTCAGTTTTATTTTTTCCGTAAGCCAAAAACCTTGTGGAAAAACCCCAGCATTAATAGTTTTCCATAGGGATCAATAACTTGTCCCTGAGTGGAGTGTTTCATATTACTACAGTTATTGGTGCATTGCGAAACATGAACGTGTTCCATCAAGGGGAAAAAAAAAGAACAATGTCTGTGGGACTTCATACTCCACACAGTGGGAGACATTTTAATAGGAAAATGTCAGGGAAGTGATGTTGAAGGCGCCTTACACTTTAAACAAGGAAATTTAAGATGATGAGAGAAAACTGAGCTAACCCGTGTTTTTCTGTAGCGGAACTCTGAAAGCCTGACGGGCCAGAATTGATTTTGTTAATATTAGATAGGATTAAAAACTTTAATTCTTTTTTTTTTTTTTCCGGGGTTCTCAATTCGGGGTGAAGGCTAAGGAAGACACGACTCACTGGCTACATCTCTTCAAAGTTTAAGAAACTGATATAAGGGGAAATGAGTTAGTGAGCAGCACCCTAAAGGCAGTATATATGGTACAATCCAATTTATGATTAGATTAGTTGTTTTTAACATCCATAGGCTGTGCTGAGCTTTGAAAATCAGGAGGGAATTGAAAGATAGTTGGTCATGATTAAATCAGTTGTTTAAGGTTCATTATTCTCCAGATAGGAATTCTGGATTTTTTTTTTTTTTTGAGGATTTTAGCAGATCTGGCGTATTTTCTTTATCATTCTTTGCCAGGATCACGTTCATTTATTTGAATCAACGAATTTTCCCAGCTTGTGTGTGACCTTGGAATATTGTGATTTTCTCCCGCCCAGATGTTGGAGAAGCCTTGGAATCGATCTGTGTGATTCTTGCGAGCAGACATTTCAGTTTAGGTGCAGTTTTGTAAACGCCAGCGTACCTGAGTGTGGTGTTTTGTTCACCGTGTAGTACTTGCTGTTGCAGTGCCTCGGGCCATCTGTTCAGCCCAAACCTCAATGAACTCATTTCGTCAGGGACATTTTTGTGTGTGTTTGTGGCGTGACCTGAAAGTCGGAGAGAACTCCAGCATTACTGCTGCAGAGAGTCCCCGTGGGGGCATGCTTTATTGGATGCATGGATAGAAAAGGAAACCAGACACCGAGTGATGTGTGAATGCGCAAATTCAGTTTTTTCTACTGGTAAAACAATGGGTGAAGCTTACAAAATGATGCAAATCCAAAACGTTTGTGAGAAAAACTAAAAAACGCAAGCATTATTTAGCTGTATTTACTAATGTAAGTTTGAATTGTTGCTATTTTTTCTTAAACACCAACTCGGATAATCTTTTGATCTATTTTAAAAGCATTTCCAGTGGTCTTTTTAATTATGATTATGCGATTTTTAGCTACTAAAACTGTGTTGTTTTCTCGGACATAGTGGGTGGGACCACTGCTATGGAGCAACCCCGCCCCCCCTTCCCCTCTCTTGTTGCTGAGAGCTCTCTTTTTACACTCTCCCGCTGGCTTACAGCCCCTCACAACCCCAACGAGCAATATCAGTTTCGAGCCAGATTCCAGCTCAGACGAGGAAAACAAAGATGTTAAAGTACGATCTTTTTCAGACTGCATTTTTTTGTCTACTCCTAATTCAAAACAATTGGAATAAAGAAACACTTAGAAATGAAAATGTAAGCCTAATTTGCTTCATACACGTTGATCGTCAAAAAAATGCCACAAGAACATGTTAGGACAAGAGCTGGGACACATTTACAGACATATTCTATATATGAAAAGTACTCTTTTAAAGTTGATGTCTTTTACTAATATACAATAAACAGGCTTTTATCCCCACTTTGTTCAAACTGTTGACCCCTACTGATGCAGCAGCTCTTTAGTGCAACGTTTTAAACCAGTAAGACTTTCTGCATACGATTCCTATTTATACTGTCTGCAAGTAGCCCTTTTATTAACACCTCTGCGCCTTTACCTGTCTGGAAAGTGAAGGAAAATCCCCTCGAGTTAAAGTCTGCAGACTCCCTATATAGTGCAGGATTGACTAAGATAGCAGTTCTCTTCTGACTGGCGACCTGCAGAGTCTTTGCCCCATTTTAGTGTGCAACAAATGCTCAGATGATTTCAGGCATGAGCCTTTCAGAATGATGGACAAGTGATGTTATTGTTTTCTTAATTGAAGCCACAGCTCAGGCCATTGAGGGTTTGAAAAAGCTCAGAGATGTTGGGGGTAGAGCGTGCGCTACTTAGTGGTGGGGATGAAACTCTTATCTGGTTCTCATGACAAAACAGATCCTATTTGTAACTGAGCTGAAGTTTTTAAGGATTTTTTTCATTCCAGGTATGACTGTTGGTCCACTTTTTTTTTTTTAGTTCAGATTGACTGTATTCTCCATTACACTTTTTGCAAGTGGAGTAGAATAAAATCCCATGAGTTGTCACACACCTCAATGTGTGAAATTTGTTCTCTGCATTTGACCCATCCCCTGGGGGAGCACTGAGCTGTAGACACAGCAGCGCTCGGGAGGCATTTAGAGGTTTAACCCCCCCCAATCCAACATCTTAACGCTGAGTGACAAGTGAGGGCAGTCTTTAGAATGACTTGACTGTGGATTTGAGCTCATGACTGTCCAGCCTAAGAGCGGTCACTCATCTACAAGGTCACTGAGTTGGTAAATCGGAAGCATGTGTGTGGATCGGTGGACCCGCTGGCCAGAAATCAAAGAGTGGGACAATATAACTTTAGAAAAAAAACAATCGTAGAGATGGTACTGTATTTATCCCCATCAGGAAAAATTTAGTATGGAGTAGACAGTGCACAGAGAACTTGTTAGGATGACAAATCTCTTGTCAAAGTTAGAATAATTATTGATTATTCAAATTAGTGCTCCTGCCCGACGCTCACATCGTACTGCAGGACTTCACATTGCTCTGTACATTAACTTGACATTAGCTGCGTTTCCATTACACAGATGCACAAAACTTTGATATTCTCGAAATGTCGAAAAAACACAATTTTGCGAAATTCTTCAGTTTTATGGATCTGGTTTGATTTTGCAACTTCGACTTGGAGCAACAAACCACACGCTGCAAAATCTGTTTGAAGGCTGTTGCTACTAAAAGTGGAACAAATTTGTTTCAGCACCTGAGACAGAGGTACTCTTGAGTTGTTTTGCACCATATCCCGTCAGGATTCACCACAGAGATTCAGCTTTCACTGATCCGCACATTCTCTTTGGCAAAGATTTTTACACAGTTTAAACAATTAAAATTGGATTTCAAATTTAGTGTGAAAAAATTTGAGATTTAAAATTTTGGCCGTATTGCCCAGCCCCAGTCTGAAATGGAGTTTGCGTGTTTTTACATAGTGGAAACAAACTCAAGTCTGTTTTTACAGGACAGAACACAACATAAACCATCAAAATGTTTTGTTCTGTAAGTTTATCGCTGAAGTTTGTGTGTTAAATTCTTGAACGTTCTTGATGACTGTCACACTTTAAATAAATGTTTCGTTTAGGATCACATTGAGTACTGCGGATTCATAGAGGTAGGCAATTTCCTTTTTCCTTATTTTTCTCCTCCTCCTCATGCGCCTTATTTCTCTCTTCTTCTCCTCCTCCTCCTTTACTTCAGCCAATCAGGCCACACCTCCATGGCAACCGTCAGCCAGGGTAAAACATCCACAGATGGTGTTGAGTAGAGCGAGCAGCAGGCGCACTACGAGATCAAGTGTGGGAGCGTGTTTGTTTGTGCGCCTGCGAGACTGGTTGAGACAGACCCACTGAGTTGAAAAGGCAGCAGAGTAAATGGAGGGACAGTTGACAATTTGAGGAGGAGGGGATAAGGGGTTTGAAGACGAGAGAAGAAGTCTTTTTCTTCTCCAGAGAGCAGGAGGTAAAGCAAATATTTAAGATCTGGCAAAAGACCAAGCTGTGTCCACGTGTCGAATAGAGCGCAACACCCCGGAGGCACGAGAAGCGCTCGCTGCTTTCCGCTGATGAAGCATCCCTTTGAGCTGACCCAAGGTCCACTCTGACACAGCCAGAACTGCTGGAGGACAGGAAGAGGACTCCTGCCCCAAAGTGGATCTTCTTTAAAGTTAACTGCCTCCTTTTGGATTTCTGTCTTTTTTTTTTTTGATATTCCAAAGCCAGAGCCTCTCCACTTGTGCTGACCTCTCCAAGCACCACCGCCTCTTCCTGAGGAGCAAAGATGAGCTGCAGGAAAAGGTGCAAGCGGGAGATCCTCAAGTTCGCACAGTACCTGTTCAGACTAATCACTGGTACACTGAACACCGGTAAGACTTTGAACAGCTGATCCAACCCTGTCCTGCTGTGATTCACGCTGTTCCCTCAGCAGCAGAGCTTCCTCAGATATGCATCGCTTTCATGAAACTGTACTTTTGATTTTAACACTTTTATCACATCAGACTCGCCAAGAACCATAAGATTATTGGTAAAAAATAAAAAAAAAATTAAAAAAAGATTAAACTGCATCAAATACTTAATTTAAGGCATAAAATTTGGCATATTTATGAACCGTTTTAAAGAAACTCATTTATTTCCCTCATTAGGTTCCATTCAGTTTTTAAAATATTGAACATGGCAGGTTAATATTGCATAAAGTAGATTGAATGACTTTCACTGAGTTTATATCACGCTGGAAAGCATATTGTTATGAGCATTTCTAACGAATTGAAGGGTTTAACAAGATTAGACAATGGATTATGGTGGATTACCAGTAGATTACTTTGTGGAGGTTTGAATAAAGTATTAGGTGGATAGCGGTTTCAGATTTGGATGCCTGTGGAAGAAGATTTCTGCAGTATTTGAGCTTGTTTTTGTGTATTTTTGGACATTATGATCCACTGCATTGTTTTTGTGCTGGTGGGTTAGACAGCAGATTAAACAAACATTGACACTCTTTCTTTACTGTGGGGCGCTTCATTATTCTATGTTGCTGCATGGCTCTGAGTGTGGGGAAGGTTGTTTGTTTTTTTTTTTTTTAATAAATCATACTTATGTCCAATTGACATGTTTTTGTAATGTTTTTCATTTAAAAAAGAGAAAGTAAAGCCGCTCACAGCTGTGGCCCATTTCCTTCAGTCTCCTTGACCTTGGAGGCGGTGAGAATTGGCGGCGAGGATGGAGGACGGCACCATCAGTGGGCCGTTCCTCCATCAGGAGATAGTTTCATCTTTTCAATCAAACCAATTAAATATAAGGTTGTCTTAATATTGTGGATGAGTTGCTTCAAGCTTTGCAGTATCCACAGAGGAGCATAATGACGGTTTCCATAGTGACCTGCAAGACGTTTGCAACCCCTGTTAGTTAAGACAATTAGCGTTCTCCACTTATTTCCTTTAATGCTCTAAAGGGACACAAATGTCATGTTGATGCATTTTGCTAAACACTTATTTTCAAGTGATTTCCTTTGAGAATCAGATTTATGGTTTTTGTGGGGGGGGAAAGTTCCTCTTTGCTCCAAAACCCAAACGATTTTCCAACTTTAGGTTTAAAAGTGTATTGTTTTCAAGCCCTGACAGCAACACGGTTCCCTCATCAAAACGGTGCTGACTAAACACAACTCGGAACAGTGGTAAAAGTCCAACAGTCAGCAGCATCGCTCCGTATTGAGAGATTTGCTTGTTTAAAAGGACTGCTCTATCTTTGTTTTGATCTCTTCTGTCATGCATTTTATACACAGACAAAATGACTTTTCCAGGAGGGATTTTCCTCCGTCTTCCTGCCTAACATGGTCACAGACTCTGCCACCATGGCAGGCTGCATAGAAACTCTTTATGCAATCAGAAAATGTAGTTTTGATTTGAAAGAATTGGAGCGAGTTCACTAAAAGTGCACAGCAGTCTGCAAAAATCAGTGGAGCTTTTTCTCCAAACGGCGCGGAGTTGCACGCAAACCAGTGATTACCAATGAAAGTAAGAAAGTAGTGGCTGGTTATATTCACCAACCTTAACCCTGACCGAGCGACATGCGTCAAGAATGAGTAAGATGTGGTGGAGAGAAACAAGTAGTTTTTCAAAATAAAACTTCCTTCAGAATTAGATTTCAAATAAAATAGAGGAAAATGTCTTTTTTTTCTTCTCTGAAGCTTGGTACCTCCTGTTCCATAGACTGGTACTGGTCTGCGACCGGTGGGTTGGAGATCAGTTTTTCTCCTTTTTTTTTTTTTTTCATTGAAAAAATGTGAATTTTAGACTGTTTTAAATTTTTTTTTTTTATCAAAAGTTTAATACAAGGTAACAAGAGTTTACTGGTCTGTACAAATACATACATAAAATAAATGAAAACAGCCTCATTTTGCTATAATATTAACCTAATAAAGCAGAAACTTTTCAGGCGTTGTGAACACATGAGCAGCTCTGCGTGACAATTTGGTACCTTATCTCTTATTTGGAGTGGAAGTGGTTTGTTTAGACTCATGAAGCTAAAATATTAAATGACTTTATAGAGCCTCATTATAAATGAGTACTGGAACAAAATATTTACTGTTGGGGATGTAAAACTATAGTAATTGACTAGAAAATACAGAAAAATGAACACAAATAATAGTCAACAAAAAAAATAAACTCAACGTCTTTGCAGTAATGCATACAGTACACACAAGTAACATTTATTTTAATAAATATGATTATCAAATGAAGTCAATTAGTTTGATCTGTTGCTTGAAAGGGAAGACAAGCTGGTATAACCCCACTACTATTGATTTATTTATATATATTTTTACATAGTTGCCATAAACCGGTTCTTATCAGACCAAGTGCAGTTTATTTATCCATTAAAGTCATTGCCACTTGCATAGAGCAACAAAGCGTTTCTAGTTGGACAGATCCGTTTGTCTTCCAACATGTCACATTCTGTGTTCTTACCCAACCTGTTTGTTTTATAAATAGTCTGACCTGAGCAAAGCCGGACATATTTGGATGACCAGGAGACGGCAATGATAGATGGAGTCAGTTAGCAGAGCATGTGATTTTTAATTGAGATCTTCACCGTCCTTGAACACCCCATTACTTTATTGACCGCTTTGTTACCAAGACCGTGCACATACAGGGCGGATTTGGTTCCGCGCCACATTTGGACGGCTGTGGCTGTCCTGTTAACCATTATGTGTAAAGAAACTATTCACTGACGGAAACAGATCAGGACTTTTTAACTGAGACTTTATTTTCATGCCGCAACTACTGCAATGGCAGCTTTGAATTTTCTGTATCCGGGGGGGAAGGAAATTACAGATGCTCCAGATCCCAGGCTCTGAGTCTGAACAGCGGTGTCAGCAAATATTCAATCCTTTGAAAAGCAGACATTTATTGGCTGCGCACACCAGGGGAAATCTTCAATTACTCCACTGTTTCCTTCGCGGCCTCTGTGACAGACGAGCAGAGAGGGCGGAGGAATCCATCAGGATCGCGCAGATCTCCTAAACCAGGATTTATTTGTACTGCTCACTTCGAGTGACACTTTCTCAAGTTTGTTTGTTAGGTAATCAATGCAACGCTCTCAACATGCCTTATCTAGTGCTTCATTTGTGGTGCAGCGCTCGAAATCTGTCGCTTGCTCCAACTTTTTGTGAGTCTTGCACCTTGCCTGCTTTCTTCACGGCTGTCAGGCTCTCCAGCCTCTGCAATGCATCATCCTTTTCCTCTTGTCAGAATGGGCTTACATGCCTGTTGCTCGCTCTTTTCATCATAATTGACATCATAGGACAACCCACCCTCCCCTCACTCCTGTACACAAACATGCTCTTTGGGGCATTAACAAAAAACAAAACTGAATTTCTTTTCTGAAATAATCCAAGCTTTTAGTTTGCTTTCATTGATTTTACATTGAAGTTTTCTGCATTCCCTTCAATGGATACTTTTGGGATCTACAGAGAATAAAATGAAAAAAACCTGCTTCATCAGCTAAATTGGATTTCTGTGTTTTTCTTTGCCTTTTCTTTGATGGATTTTTTTCTTCAGCTCGGTGATGTGATGTGAAAATCCATACTTCAATTAACTGACACCTCAGCTTTGCAGCATCTGGACTTGATGGACCTCATTTGGAAAGATGTGCACAGTGGAAGTGAAGGAAAACCTTGCACTTGTGGTGATGGACACTAGTTTTGTTTGTGGATGGAAATGTCTGGTGTTGCATGTGACTGCATCCACTTGCAGGCTTTGACTTTATAAATTTACTCCAAAACTGTACAGCTAATGTCAGTTTGGGGGTGTACTCTGGTCTGGAACCAGGAACCGCTCTCAGACAAATCTTTTAAGGTGGTCTCGGTTCGTTTCCAATCGAGTTTCTGTTAACTCTGAGTATCCTCGGTCTAAATAGGCTCCATGCTCGGAGCGGAACAATTGAATCAAAACAGCCACTGTAGCCGGGCATTATGGGATGGAAACACGGTAGCGGAGCAACAGTGAGGCAAAGCAACTCATTGCAATGTAGTTGGATGAATGCAGGCTCATCAAAATAACTTTTACACACAGTTGACCCCCGTTTGCATGCAGACCAAACGTAAGCTTCAAGACTCGATCTGGACCAAATTAAGTGGAGTCTGTCCGGACTAACTGGACCGGACTTTTCCAGTCTGAACACACCCTAAAATTGTCCCCATTATTGTCTTTATCTATGTGCAAAAAATCAGATGCACAGATGGCATTCCTCTGAAAAGAACTTAGTTTTAGTCACCATGCTAAAACTGTTCTCCTACAAGTTGGATAGGTCTGCTATAGTTCAAAACGTTGAGCTCGTGTCTTGTTTGGTTGTGCCGCCGTGGGAGAGCAGCCTTATATAGTCAATTGTGTGCTCAAGGTCTTTTGAAACAATATAGTCTGACAGTAAATCTTTCTTTTGGCATTTGCCTTTGAAAAAATACGTTTTTGATTTAAGGACTGTGGCCTTGGGGGGGAAGAATAAAGCATTCACTGACTTCTGAGTCGCGTGTGGGTGGGGTGGGGGGCCTTCTTTGTTTCCCTCGCTTTGGTTTCCTAATGACTATTGGCAGGTCATGTTCCACCTGTCTCATGGGGACAGTGCGTTCAAAGCCCATAATCCCTGACCAAACAATGAATATTTGATACTTGCAACCAGACTGGGCTGGCATCATGTCTGTGAAACTGTGTCTGTAGTCTGAGTGACATTAGAGCAGTGAACTAATGCTTGGTTTCTATGGGCTGGGGTTTTACAACTAGAGTACAATAAGTAGTTGGCAAATTTACACAGCTTTTGTTTCTATTATACTGCAGATATCACTAAAGTATTAAAGTTTAACAAAACCGTTTGGTGCCAGTTTGTTGCATTTCAGACAATAAAGCGCTTAAAGCACTATTTCCATACCTAAACTCTTTTTTTTTTATCTTATGTGAAAATGCAAGACTACCAGATGGAAAACCATGTTGCATAACATTTCTTTTCCTACCCAGCCAGCAAACATGGCATCTGCTGCGCTTGCCTGAGAAGCATCTGGAAAAATGATGTCAAGTTTAACTCCTTCATGCCGTATGTTACTAACTTGCATTAAATCCAGGAATGCTGCAGAAATTTAAAATCACCTTGAAAGGGAAAAAAAAAAAGAACTGAGGTTTACAAATTATAAATCTACTTATAAGTTATTTATAATCTACTTGTAAGCTAAAGATGGTGGACCTGAAGTGAAAATCCCATCAACAAATCACATATTGCAAAAACGTAATTTTCAGAAATCAAAATGGAGGATAAAAAGGAAACAAAATAAGAAACCAGATAAGGTAGGTACTATTGGACACAGCTGAGTATATGTTTGTCCATCATTTCAACAGAAGGTTATTTGGCATCAGGGGCAGACTTACCATTAGTCAAAGGCAGGTGATTGCCTGGGCCCCCCAGCACCCTGGGCCCCCTGAGGTGAACTCTTAATAAGCGTTTAAATTAATTTTACTCCCATCATTATTTAACTCTGTAATTAATTAGATATATTAAATCACTGAAATTGCAAAAGTGAAATTTCTTTGGTCCTCCCCTTTCCTCTGTAGCAATGCAATATTCCAGTCAACAAGTTAGCGAGCAGTCAGTGTTGCCAGATTTGATGGTTTCCAGCCTAATTTTCAGCCCAACCCCGGAAAAAAAAACACTTTTTTAAAAAAAGTATTTAAAAAAAAAATACAGCCACTGCAGAGGACCCCATGTTGTTGTTCGTCTGGGGTACCCAAGCTGCTAAGTCCGCCATTGTTTGGCATGAAGCGATGCTGCATATTGTCATTTAATCCTACCTTTTCTCATTTTTAAAAACTTTTTTTTTAACATTTTCTTTTTCGATTTGTCCTTTTTTGGGGAGTTATTTTTTTGTTGTTTCTTTTTTTTTTTTTTTATTACACTTTAGTTTCAACTTTTCTACAACTTTGCACCAGAACTTTTACACTCAACACTGATTTGGATCGACTGCTTCTGATGCAGACATGGACTCTATGGGTCCATATTGGCTTCCTTCTAAGCTCAGCTCAGCTCAAGGCCTCTCTGTTTGAGTTTCTGGTTTCTGTATTTTTCTGACACAGATTTCTTAGCTCTTTTTACTGTAGTGATGTATTGAAAGTTGCTTTTTTTTTCATTTTTATTGCCATTCGAATGAGTGACATGTAAATCTGCTAAAACGTCCTACTTTGTGTTGTCTGAAACATGGGGGGGAAAAACTGGATTAAATCCACCCAATGTTTTTAGTTTGGACCCAAACTATTAAAAGAAATAAAGGCAAATATTTACTCCAAGTATGTAGGTCATAACTGGAAAATAATTACCTCTCTAGCTAGCTAGCTTAACCGATTGGGTTCGCCCACTTTCATTTCGGTGTGAACAAAACATCGCAAATACTGCTGCAGTCTGTTGCTGTGGTTGTCCTTCAGCAGTCTGGTAATTTCACACCTTATTAATTACTCAAAGTAATTATCTGATGGAGAGCTTGTCACTAAAGTGTCACTATCACAGCTGAGGAGTGATTAAAGCTTCATGTGTCAAAGGGCTCCTGTCAGAATGTTTGGGAACTGTACAATCTCAGATCGTCCGTCTGTTAACAAATCTGATCACCACTTTTAAAGACTCACTCTGAAACTTGTATTTTTCTCATTGATGGAGGATGTATATAAAGAGGATTATGCTTAAAATTGGATTTCGGGGTATTTCTATAATCAAATCCTTGTGGATCAGGAGCAGATGATATAAAGCAGTTTGAAAAAGAGCTTGTTTGTGATGTAGAAAATACGCTGGGCGGGTCACAAGCTCCTTGCTCCGCCATCCGGATCGCTCATGCTCAGTTGTATGGCTCAATGGCTCCGACATTGCTTGCCATGTTTGTTGCACTGCTAATGTTCGATTGGGGTTGTTGGAGGCTGTAAGCTAGTGTAAACGGAGACCTCTCAGCAATTCATCATAGTTTAGAAAACTGTATAAAAAATTAGACGCTGTCAATGATTTTTTTTTTATGGTGATTTTGAATTTACTTTTGTTAAAATGGTTTTTAGTCAAAACTTGGGTTGGTTGGCTCCATGTCAGCCAATCAAAACTCTCTTGTCCTTTACACTGCTTGCTTTTTATTTCTCTATGCGCGGGTATTTGCAGTCGGCTTTGGCCTGTGGTTATCCGGTGCCGCTCTCCATTTGAATGTCATCTTTCCAGCCCCAGTAATCAGTTTGCCCATTTGCTCTAATGTTTGTAAATGAGAATCCCTCTGAGTGCAAGGTCTATTTTTAGCTAGGTGTGTATGATTGCGCTACATGCTTCTGCAGACCAGAGTGTACATTTTTAGGTTTCCATCAGTTTACAGTTTCAGAATAAAGTCTTCTTTGTACTAAATCTGAGGATTTAGCAATGTTTGTTTGATCTAAATTTTGGTGAAAAACAGAGACTTAAAGCACTTTGTTAATGAATTATCAAAGCAAGATTGTTTCTGGATGTTCAGAGTTGTTTACTGATGTAGCCTCAGAGCCCATCACTCCTTAAGTCTTTTTTTAGATGATGATGAAAAGTTTGTGTTAATTAAGTCACTGCTGCACAAAGATACAAATCAACAAGTGTATCATTGAAGTCTGTTTGACTTTTTTGTTGCTATCACATTGAAATTGGACACATTTTTATTTTTTGCATTTGCCTATACCTGTTGCTGAATAAAAGAAGTTTTTTTTTTCTAAGGTTGTTTTTAGTGTCCTTAGTCAGTGGTCCTCAACCCCC